>JALGPY010000005.1:88035304-89235304 GCA_023055425.1 Linanthus parryae
CCCGGTGCATAAACTGCTGCGTTCGGGTTTCCGTACCGAAACCCGGGATGGTCTCTCGTACCCGGTCGGTACCGGCTCGGGTCCGACTGCTGCTGTACGTAATTGGTATCTTCGGTCCTTAGCTCCTCAATGGCTGTGTCCAGATCCGGTTCCTCGACTGCTGCAACAGTCTTTTTATCCGAATAAACTTTCTTGACCAAGTCGTGAACGATCTTGGCCAGGTTGTCTATACGGTCATCTTCTGCAGGTTCGGCTCTAGCCGCCATCCTGCGATCGTCAAACAGTCGGGTATCCTGCTTGGCCAACTGCTTCATCAGGTCATACGCACCTTCTTTGTCCACGTGATACAAGAAGTTTCCCCCGGCCTCTCTGTCAATCCTGTCGGCGTTCTCCCTGTCTAGGGCATGGTAGAAAACCTGCAGGATTTTCGCATCTCCAAAACTGTGGTTCGGGCACCGTTTGACCAATCTCATGAGCCTGTCCCATGCGTCCACCACCGTCTCCCCCATCTTCTGTCTGAATGACAGGATCTCGCTCTGTAACTGTATGACTCGAGAGGCGGGGTAGAACTTAGCCAGAAAATCCGTGACACACTCCTCCCATGTGGTGATGGATCGGGGTGGTCGGGATTCAAGCCAGTCTTTGGCTACTCCATAGAGACAGTACGGGAATAAGATCAGCCTGAGCGCCTCTGCTTCTACCCCCTTGTATCTGACCTTGTTGCAGTAATCTTCGAATTTCCCGATAAAATCGTTCGGGTCTTCGTCGGCCCTGCCATGAAACGGGCAGAGAGTTTGTACTGTCTGGATGGTGGATGGTTTGATGTCAAAGTGCTCGGCGGTGATCTCGGGCACCACAATAGCTCGCTCATGCCCCCCGGTGGGGACTTCGAAATTTTCCACCAACGCCTTCCCAGATCGGTTATATGTTCTCTGGTTGCTTCGGGCAGCAAGTCCCGCTGTGACAAGCTCCTCAATGTACCGAGCCATCTGGGCTGGGGTACGTGTCTCTCGTTCCTGTCCACCGGCTTCGGTGTTCGTGGGTGGATCTCTCTCGTTGGTTACCATCCTGCTTTCTCGGTTTCTGCGGTTCTGTTCGGTATACAGCTTTTCCGGGTTGTCGAGTGGTGTCACCAAATCGCGAGGCAATCTGGGCATCAACTAAACAGTCCTGAAAACGCAGATTCGAAAACGCAGTGAGATAAAAAGAAAAATAAAGAAACTGAAAATAAATAAAAACTCAGAAAACTAATTCTGACTACTAAATAGACCCTAAAAAGTCCCCGGCAACGGCGCCAAAAACTTGATGCGCAAACTAACGTGCTATCGCAAGTGTACGAATCTTGTAGTACCGGGTGCAATTAGACTCGGATTATCGTTCCCACGAGGACTGTTTCGGGTTTACTTACGTTGTCAGTTTCGGTTTTCCAAGAGTAGTAACCAGGAGGAGTAGGTTGTGATTATAGTGACTAAACTAAAAACAGAATTTAAAAACGTAAACGTAAATATTTTTTGTGACGTTTTCTGAAATAAGCTGATTTGGTTGTAACGATAATAGATGAAGACTAGGCTCCAGGATCCCCTAGGGTTTCTACAGATTCCAGTTTTACGTTCGATTATGAAAACACTCAGCAGTTTCGATATCTGTGCAACGTACCAGTTGTGCAGTGACTTTTCAGATTCCACACGTAATCCCGATCCTGCAGACTTTCGGATTCTTGTTAAGCTGCCTAAGTCTGCAGTCTCGGTCTAATCCTGTTAGGGTTTCTAACCTGTCTGAATGGCCCGGGTCAAATTCTCTAACAGTTGGTCTCACAATTTTCGATGCTAGCCCTATCTCCCTTTCTCTGGTCGGTCTATCAGGGTAAGGTACTAAATCCCGGTTTTTCGTCCTAACCCTAACTTGACGTTTTCACCTACAAGCTCGGGTCTATAGCAATCCTGGGTGATCAATCCTATCATGCATATACGATACTAATCAAAACCAGAATAACAGATACAACTTGCTGAATTAAGACAATCATCATGAATTCATAAACGTAGTAATCATAAAATCTGAGTACGAAACCCTAGGTTCACCGAGAACCTAGGTGAAAAATTTAGCTACGACTAGACATAATACAAAACGCAGTTTCTGAATATAAAGAGAGAGAACGAAATCAAACTAAGTCTTCGAATCTCGAATCGCGCTTTCGTGCTCTCCGTGAATGCTCTGACTTGTCCTTCGGTTGTGCTGAGAATTGTGTTGTGTCTTCGTGTTCTCCTCAAAACGAGTCTGGACGAGTCTTTAAATAGTGTTGTTTCCCAAAAACGCTTGTGCTCGAAATTACGGAATCTGCCATCGGTCCACCGTCTTTGACCAAAAGTCAAAACTGGCTGCGTATATACGCAGGGGTTGCGTATATACGCAACCAGGGCCCAACCAACATCCCCCACCACCCTCACTGCCTGCGTATATACGCAGGGCTTGCGTATATACGCAGGGCTTGCGTATATACGCAGGCCGTGGGGGCTAGGTGGGGTCCACTTGGTCCTTTGGTGGGCCAGGTCTGGTCCCCTGGGTCCCACTCTTCTGCCTGATGCTCCCGGTTTGCCACTTCGGTGTACTTCTTCTTTTCCGTGTTTCCGTCGTGTCCCGGTCTTTGTGCACGTTTCCCGAGACGGTCCCGGCTTGGTCCCGGCACGCTTCCCGATGCACCTCCCGAACCTGTTCCTGAAAAGGCAACACGAACGAAAACCCGCGATCATATCCAAATATAGCAAGAAACAAGCAGAAATCCAGCAAATACAAATAAACGTCTCGTTCTAGATTCCCGGGGCATTCTAAGGCATTTTCCGGCAAAAACCGCTAATTCCGACACAAATACTTGTGAAATCAGGCTAAAAGATAACCCCTAATTGGGCGTTATCAAGGTCACGGAGCTAAATCCGAGTTCGGACGAAGAAGATATGGCCCGACGAAGTCAGGAGCAGATTTCAGGAGGCTATTGTGCAATTACTGAAGACTTGTGACGGGTTATGACTAAAAAACGACCTGGGGACGAAAAAACACATCAATCACGCATAGAGGGAGTCAAGAAGAAGGAGGAGAGCAACGGGACACCATTGGAGAGCATCTTGGAGCTTGGGGATTGCCCGGATTCGTCTACTCTTCGGCGATTTCACCGTTTGATCACTTCTTCTCCTTCTCTTTCATTATCTATGGAGAAACTTGTGTATATTTTCATTGACATGAGAAGCTAGATTCTTTTCTAGGCTCTTTGGAGAGCCTAGGGTTATGTTAGACTTTGTTTTTCCGGATTATTGAGATTGATACATGTTCTGGATTCATGATTGTGACGATTCTTCAACTCTTTTGGTGTATTGTTGAACTAGGGTTATTGACACACCCAAATTATGAGATGAATGACCATTAGAGAATGATTTTTCTTCATTATTATGTGTTCTTAATTAATGTTTAATCCATATTAGTTATTGTTCATGTTTGATGCTTCAATCTTAGCAACAATGGAGTAGCTACCCGGAATTGCTAGTACTTAGGTGGAGTGCTTGAAAGAGACTTGGCCTAGGGTGATAGAGAACATGAACACAATCCTTAATCAATGAGACTGAGAGGTGATTTGAATAGGATTGGTCATTTGGTAGACGATAGTGGACCGATAGGGCCTGTAGTAGACCGTTACGTAGGACTGCGTGAGATCGAGAGAAGATCGTAGTGACTAGTTACCTGGCATAACTGAATTAGGATTAGCGTGTTCCAATACAGTATCCGGAATTGTCTAGAAACTCTAGGGGATCGATAGATCGCCTAGTCTTTCTCCACATTTGATTAAACTGTGTTTAATTATAAAATCCAAAAACATTGTATTTTCATTATTTCAATACAGCCACTTGTTTGGGGGTGGCAAACTCTTAAACTATCAAATATTCCTCCCGGTTACTTTAACTCTAAATTAAGCTTTTAACTAAATAATCTCGTGATTGTCCTCGCGGGATCGATAACTCGGGGTCGAAATACTACCCTATAATACTTGAACCGTGCACTTGCGGTAACACGTAAGAAAGCGTGTCAGTAACAATTCTGAGAAATCTATTTCAGATATATATTTAGCAGATGGTCTTAGGTTTAATTTGCTTAATGTATCACATTTGTGTGACAAGGGCAATAAGGTAATCTTTCACAAGGAGAAATGTGTAGTCAAAAATGAGAAATAAGGAAATTGAATTCTCACTGCTCCAAGATAAAATAATGTTTATTGTCTAAGTACTAACAAAGGTGCAGGAGAAAGTCTAAAGTGTCTCAAGGCCTTGAAAGAGGATTAAAAGCTTTGGCACAGAAAGCTTGGACACATTATCTTGCATACCTTGAACAAGTTAATCTCTAAAGACCTAGTAAGAGGTCTGTCCTCTATCAAATTAAAAGATGACGAATAATGCAAAGTATGTGATCAAGGTAAACAGACAAGAAGCTCTTTCAAGCCAAAGAAATTTGTAAGTACTACTAGACCCATTGAACTGCTTCACGTGGATCTATGTGGTCCTATGAGGACTCCAAATCCAAATGGTAAGAAGTATATGTTAGTTACTTTTTATTACTATTCAAGATTTACTTGGGTTATGTTTCATAGAGATTGATCCGAAGCTCTAACTGAGTTTTCAAAACTTTGTAAAAAGCTTCAAACTTTGTAAAATCTGCCAATTTCTTCATTCAGAAGTGATCATGGTAGAGAATTTTATCATCTTACCTTTGATTAATTTTGTGCTAAGTATGGCATCTCTCACAACTTTTCTGCTCCAATAAGTCCTCAACAGAATGGTGTTGTTGAAAGAGAACATAACTCATGAAGACATGTCAAGGACAATGCTTCTATAGAACAAGTAACCAAAGTCATTCTGGGCAGAAGTTGTGAGCACTGCCAACTATACACTCGACAGGTTCCTGATTAGGCCTATTTTAAATAAGACCCCCTATGAACTCTTCAAAGGAAGACAGCCAAGTATTTCTTATTTCAAACCTTTTGGCTGCACTTGTTTTGTCCAAAACCATGGTAAGGACAACCTTGGTAAGTTTGATGCCAGAAGTGATGAAGGTATCTTTCTTGGTTACTATCTGACTAGGAAAGCTTATAGATTTTACAATTAAAGAACTAAGCTTGTTGAAGAAAGTATTCATGTCATTTTTTATGAAAGATATGATGGTTCTTGGAGTGAAAGTTTTTCATAATTGAATTTGAACAAGCATGAATCATAAGATGAGACACAGATTTCACATGGTTTCAAGGAAAGCTTGCAAGAAAACAGGAAGAATTTTCAAGGCCGTGAAAGTGGATCTCAAAGCTTTGAAAAGGAGCATCAGGAAAATCAAAGTGATCAATCCACTTCCTCAAGCTCTCAAAAGATTGAAAAGTTACCTGGAGAACCTGAGCCGTGGACTCCAAGAAAGAGATTCAAACACCTATCATCTCATCCATGATAACATTGTACGTGATCCATCCACTGGTACACAGAAAAGATATCAATTGAAAAACGTGTGTGCTTTTAATGCTTTCATTTCTCTTGTAGAACCCAGAAATGTGAAATAAGCATTACAAGAAGCAGACTGGATCATTGCAATGCAAAGTGAACTCAATATATTTGAGAGGAACCAGGTCTGGAATCTGGATCCTCCTCCTAAAGACTAGTCTGTTATAGGCACAAGGTTTGTGTTCAGAAACAAGTTATATGAAAATGGCAAAGTAATCAGAAACAAAGCCAGACAAGTATCTTAAGGCTGCAAAGGTATTGATTATGAGGAGACTTTTGCTCCTGTTGCAAGGTTAGAGGAAATTAGAATGTTACTTGCATTTTCATCTTATAAGAACATTAAACTTTTTCAAATGGATGTCAAGTGTGCATTTCTAAATGGTTAATTTCAAGAAGAAGTTTATGCTGCTCAACCTCCTAATTTTGAAAGTGATGAGTTTACAGATGGTGTCTATAAACTTGACAAAGCTCTTTATGGTTTGAAATAAGCTCCAAGGGCTTGGTATGAAAGATTGTCAAAGTTTTTACTTGAAAATAATTTCAAGAGAGGATTAGTTGATAAAATCCTTTTCATAAAGGCTCATGAGAATGACATTTTAGTAGTTCAATTTTATGTTGATGATATTCTATTTGGATCTACTAATTATTATCTTTGCAAGGATTTCTCAAGTCTTATAAGCAGGGAAATTGAGATGAGCTTAATGGGAGAATTAAACTTCTTCCTTGGACTTCATATACATCAGATGAAGAAAGGAATCTTTCTGCATCAAATCAAGTATGCCAAGGACTTGATCAAATAAAATATGTCTCATTCCAACGTAACTAAGACTCCTATGAGTTCAAGCTAGTAAGAGTGTAAATCAAAAAGAGTACAGAGGTATGATCGGATCATTGTTATATATCACTGCAAGTAGACTAGAGATTATATTTAGTGTCTGTATGTGTGCTAGATTTCAATATGATCCTAAAGAATCACATTTGGTTGTTGTTAAAAGAACTTACACATATCTCAATGGTATCCAAAGCAGTCTAACTTCTCTCTTTGTGGATATTCAGATGTTGACTTTGCAGGGTATAAAGATGACAGAAAGAGCACTTCGGGGTGTTTAAAATTCCTTGGATCATCTCTAATTAGCTGGCATTCAAAGAAACAAAACTATGTGGTACTATTAACACCTGAAGCTGAATACATAGCAGCGAGAGCCTGCTCCTCCCAAGTGCTGTGAATTGCTCAGCAAATGACACACCTTGGATTTGATTTCAAAGAAATGCTTATCAAATGTGACAACACCAGTGCTATTTCAATCACAAAGAATCCAGTTTAGCATTCCAGAACTAAACACATAGATGTTAGACATCATTTCCTCAGAGGTCATGCTAACATGAAACTGGCATATCTCTTAACTAAACCATTGCCAGAAGAAAGATTTACAACCCTCAGATTAGAACTGGGAATGCTCAATAAGGAAGCTTTGGTTTAGATGGAGTATCAGGTAAGTATCAGGTAAGTATTATGTGTTTCAAAGTCTTGAAAGGATCTTCAAAGCCTTGGAATCTTTTCAAATCCTTGATTTTATTTGCTTAAGTTCTATAGCATTTCAATGTCTTGAATGCCTTTTCAAAGCCTTGAAAATAAGTATGTCTGCTATAGAATCAATAAATTGGATCTTTCAATTTTGGGTGCTATCTCTGTAGATATGTGATCAATATTTTTTTTACCTCTTAAAAACTTATTTCTTTTAAATCACATTATTTTATTTCCCTTCCGACTTCACACACTTTTGAGTTTTTCACACAAACTCCACAATCGTAAAAGATTTGGAAATATTTATGTTTCCTTTTGAAACTCAAACTCTTCAGTACTTATCTTCTCCTTCCTCTTCTCTCTCCCGTATCAATCCAACCTCTCTTTTATTTTTCTCTCAAACCCCAACTACTTCTAGAAGAACCTCTGATAGAATCAAGATGGCTTGTGGATCCAGGAAGAGTTCTAGGAAGAAGATAAAGATTGTTGAAGAATAATTGCAAATCCTGAGTGATGACTCCAGTTCCAGAACCCCAAGTCAAGAAAGAGCTCCTTCTCCTCCAAAGATGAAGACCAAGAAGGATCAGACTCCAAATTCCAGTAAGAAGAAGAAGAAGAAGGAATAGCCATCTGTTCCTGAGAAACAGCCAGAAGAACATATTGCTAGCCCGAATAAGTTGAAGGAGAAGAAGCCTACAAAAGAGCACAAAGGAAAAGAAAAGGTTGCTGGTGAAGAACCAGAGAAGAGTACAAGGAAGGAACTACAGATCTATTCTGAAAAGACTTAACCCCTGGTAAGAAATCTGGTCTCGCTAACAAATGGTTTGTCAGTAATACTGCAAGAGGATAGTGGTTAGATGGATTTGTTTTTAAATATATAGCTGTAGATAGTGCTTTCTGAGCAGACAGATCTTGGCCACGTGGCAATCATCTAGCACACCATATTGTGCTCCACATACACTGGATCACCAGCCGCGCTGATCCACGTGGGGGCTGCGAGACAGGGCCCTCGCACACCACTGCACGGGACTTGTAGGGACTTAGTGGTTTGGAGGCTAGAGTAAGTCCTGTCGCATGCGAGCCAAGCCCGCACGCGACCGTTAGTAACTGCTTTTGAGAGATTTATGGCACGAGCTCCATAAACCCGGTCAACCCCATTACGGTTCCGGTATTCGCGCATAACGTGCTATAACGGTCCCTATATATGCTGACGAACGTGCCGTTGTGGTAAAGCTAATTAAGCCGCCATTGATGGGCGCATTAACCACACCACAACGGTCACATTCTCCGTTATATATAGGACGTTAACCCTTCCATACAAGGGGAGAACACACCAGACATACACGGAAGCTCTGCCAAACCCCTGTCTCTCTCTCAGACATTACTACTGCCTTACTCTCTCCCTACACACAACCCAACTCTTCTTGTGCCATTTCCAATCCTCTACTCTTGGTGTACACGAAATCCTCTCTGCCGGATTCTCTTGTGCACATTTTGGTGAACCCGACGTGAACTTACCATTGCAAGCAACCATGTCTCAGGAGGATGATGTCAGTAATAGATCGCCTTCCACGGAGGCCGCATCAGGAGAGGAGATTCGCCGTACTCCTACAGCTATCGGTGAAGCTCCGACGCTAGAAGCCTTGGACGCCACCATCCAGAGTCAGGCGAAGGCTCTCAAAGCTCAATCTGCACAGCTAGAACGGATCATGGTTGTCTTGGGGACTCTTGCTCCAAACCCCGCAACAGCAGCCGCCGTCTCTCAGGGAGGAGGCGTCTCCACCACTCAAGGATTGGGAGTGTCAACCACACCACCCAACCCCAACCTGCAAACTCCACCGGCGACTACGCAGCTGCCCTCAATTCAGGGGTCAACAGCTCAAATGTTGCCTCTCGCTGCTCATACTCCTCAGCCTCCGGCTTTGGTACCTAATCCGGCCTCACAGTATCCCTTGCCTCCTCCAACGGCAATCTGGGGTAATGTGAATTCACAATATGTCCCTAGTCCTCCTGCGACGTATGTGTCGCCTCCGCCTGCGGCAACCCCTCCTCCCGCTGCCAAGGGAAGCGCTCCGGAGTGTATGACGTCGCTGCAACGGCGCATAGACACTATTCTGGCTCACCAATCGTTCGCGGATACCATCATCCCGAAGCTCGACAACGATCCGCCAATCCCACGAGAGATCTATCTCATGCCTAACCCTACCGGGTACAAGGCTCCTAAATGGGACAAGTTCGAAGATGTCAATGGGAACGCCCATGAGCATGTCATGCGTTTCATTTATGTGATGGGGCCGTATGGAGCTGATCCCAAACTGCTGATGCGCGAGTTCCCGAAATCCTTGGGGAACGTGGCTTACAAGTGGTACAGGACGTTGGAAGCCGGATCCGTGAAGACTTGGGACGACATGGTCCAGAAGTTCTACACCAAGTTCTTCCAAATGGAGGAAAAGGTGACGATGATTCATCTCTCGCGGATGTATCAGAAGCGCGAGGAAGACGGAATAACCTTCATCAAGAAGTTCAGAGCCAAGTCCTTGGAATGCAAAGATGTGATACTCGAAAGCAGGCTCGTGGAGATATGCTTGCAGTGCATGCGTGACGAGTACAAAGGTATGCTTATCAACCTGCAAACGCCTACATTTTCAAAGCTAATCGAATGCACGAAGAATATCGAGCCTATAGTGGAGAGGCAGAAAAAGAGGAACGCCCCTGAGCGATCCTCGGGCGGTACTACCTTCAAAATCGGGAGATTCAGCTACAAGAGGGGACGCGAGGCTGAAGTGAATACGGTCTCACCCCAAAAGTAGTCGAAGATAGTGAACTTTGATGCACCACCTCTGCCATGTTCGGTGGAAGAAGCAAGCGACCTTTGCAGACAATGGCGTAAGGACGGTGTCCTACCGCCGCTCTAAAAGGCACCCTCCAGGGAGATGGTGAGGGACCCGAAGTGGTGCGAATATCAAGGAAAGGTCATGCATCCCACGGCGGACTGCAAGAAGCTCAGAATCGTGTTCAGCCAAAAGATGAAGAATGACGAACTGATCGTCAGTGATCAAAGGCAGGATGTGCGCAACAATCCGCTCCCTGCTCATGCGGAGCAAGAATCGAAAGGCAAAGAAGTCGCTATGATCTCGATTTTGGATCTTGAAGAGGTCGCAGAGGATGGTTTACCCATCATTGCCGAGATACAGGATGAGGACTACAGCATAGACACTGAGGACGAACGCGCAGACCGGATGAAGGGGTCGCACGGGTTCAGCAGGTTCTTCGACGAGATGAATTTCTCAGAAAAATGCCGGACGGAGATGACAAAGGCGATCTTAAGGATAGCAGAAGACTACGAGGAGGATCTCGTAGTCTCCAATGGGAAAGTCGTTAGGGCGTCTCGCTCTACAGAAAAGGTCATAACCTTTTCCGCAAGCGACAAGAAGACAGATGCGAGCCACCAGAGGCCTCTGTACGTGACGGCTATCATCAATGGCGTTGAGTTCAAAAGAGCGTTCGTTGACAGAGGAGCAGCAGTTAACGTTGTTTCGCTCCATACATTGAAGCTAGCAGGAATTCCGGAGTACAAGATTGTCAAGCGTCCATCCCCGCTGATGGGATTCGGAAGCAACTCCAGAATGACGATAGGATGGATCCGCCTGGGTATCCAGATCGGAAAAATCAAGTGCTCAGCAAAATTCTATGTCATAGATGCGAACACTACGTATCACATGATCATAGGTCGAGCCTGGATTCATCGCTTTGATGCTGTCCCTTCAACAGCTCACCAAGTGATGAAGGCCATTTGGAATGACAGAATAGTCGAGATACCAGCTTCGACGAATCCATTCAACATGGATGAAGCGCATCTCAGTGAGGCGGTGTGGTTTACCGAGATGGCAGATGAGCAAAGGCCGGGACCATTCAACCCCACTCCTTTGCCCCGATGGGAGGATATCAAAGATCAGTCACCTGCGGGAGTGATGGTGACAAGAGAGGATGCCAAGGAAAAGCCGCCTACACGAGAAGAGGCGCCGCGAATTGCCTACCAGCGAAAGAACGTGTACACTCTGAAAAGAATAGCAAAACATGATCCTGAAGGCAAGGAGATAGAGAGTTTCTACGCCAACGGGAAGAAATGTTATAGCATATGAAGGTGCGCGGGGGTGTCCTCACGCGGGCATGGGGATATCCCTGAGCAAATCAACCAAATTGAGCAGGTTCTGGATACAGACAAAACCAATGCCAAGCACTCTAGAAGAGAAACTCAAAGAAGCACCGACTGCATGGAAGACAAGCCCAGACCACAAAAGCAGGAGCTGAAGGAGGTATTCCTGAGCCCGAACAATGAAAAGAAGAGGCCAGTCTTTCTAAGTGCGGACCTCATAGCCGAAGAGGAGGAAAGATTGCTACAGCTCTTGACTGAGTACAAGGACGTATTCGCATGGGAATACGATGAAATTCCTGTCCTGGACACGAGCATCATCATGCATCGGTTGGATGTAATCCCAGAATCCAAACCGTAAAGCAGAGCACGAGAAGCTTTAGACCGAAGCTCAACGTTAAAATCAAGCAAGAAGTTGTCAAACTTCTAAATGCCAAATTCATAGAGCCAAATCATCATCCCACATGGTTAGCCAACATTGTTCCAGTGGTAAAGAAGAATGGGCAGCTTCGCATTTGCGTGGATTTCCGGGATCTCAATCGTTTCTGCCCCAAGGACGATTTTCCACTTCCCAACATCGACTTACTTATCGATTCGACCGCGGGTCATCGCATGTTCAGCTTCATGGACGGCTTCAGTGGGTACAATCAGATCAAGATGGACCCCGAAGATGCACGGAAAACCGCATTCATCACCCCAGTGGGAGTATTCAACTATACGGTGATACCTTTTGGTCTCAAAAACGCAGGTGCGACTTACCAGCGGGCCATGATGGTCCTGTTCCACGACATGATGCACAAAGAAGTGGAATTCTATGTGGATGACCTAGTGGTCAAATCCAAGGAGGAGGCAGATCATCTGGCGGATTTGCGAAAAGTGTTCAACAGATGCAGACGCTTTCAATTGAAGATGAACCCCATGAAGTGCGCATTCGGGGTAACGTCAGGGAAGTTCTTGGGATGCGTGGTACATCGTCAAGGAATAGAGCCTGACCCTGCGAAAGTATCAGCCATCACTGGCATGATTCCGCCGCATAACCAGAGTGCCTTGAAAGCCTTCTTGGGTAAACTATCCTATCTGCGAAGATTCATCCCAGCGATCGCCGAAATCACCTTCTGTTTCAGTTATCTTCTCAAGAAAGATGCTGTATACACTGGACTGCGGAGCACGAAGCTGCGTTCGGGAAACTAAAAGAGCTGCTGACATCTTCAAAAGTAATGATCGCACCTCAGCTCGGATCACCACTCTTGTTGTATCTGACGTCAACAAGGAGGTCTATAGGAGCTCTCCTAGCTCAGGAGTATGAGGGTCAAGAAAGGCCCATCTACTACATCTCTCGCATCGTGCAGCCCGCGGAATCAAGGTACACGGACATCGAACGTCATTTCCTTGCTTTATTCTTTGTAATAGAGAAGTTGAGACACTATTTTGCTTCACACAAAGTAGTGGTGATCACAAAAAGCGATCCCATACGATATCTTCTGACTCACACCACTCCTGGGGGAAGATTGGCAAAGTGGTATATGACCATTTCCCAATACGACATCACATGCGTTCGGCCGCGGGCGATCAAATCGCAGGCGGTGGCGGATTTGCTAGCACAGTTCCCCGATAACAGTCATGAGCCCGTGATTGAAGAAGAGTTAAGGGGACCTGAAATCTACGAATTTGAGCTTCCCTATTGGACGCTCCATTTCGACGGCTCGTCAACAAGGAAAGGTGGAGGCATCGGGATAGTCTTGACCAAACCAGATGGGGAAGTCATACAGATGTCCGCAAAGCTTGACTTCGCAGTTACCAACACTCTCATCGTAGGACTCCGCGCGGCCAAGGCCTTGGAAGTAAGCAATTTGACGGTTATGGGGGACTCCAAGCTAATCGTCAAACAAGCCTCGGGCGAGTATGGTTTGAAGGAGATAAACTTATTTCCCTACCGGACCTTGGTACAGAAATTGGTGCAACAGTTCTGCGACGTTAGATACGAGCACAAACCTCGAGCGGACAATAGGCATGCTGACGCTTTAGCTACCTTGGTATCCAAGGTCAGTGCAGACAAATGTCCCGCAAGAATCTCGATTGAAGTGCGAACATCCTCGGCGTTGACAGAAGACGCGTGCGACGATGAATGCATGGACGATGCAGACTGGAGAAAGGCCATCTTACGGGCCATCGCAGAAGGCACGAGCAGCGAGAACTGGGCATTCACAAAGGGGTATTGCATACATGACAACACTCTTTACTACAAGGGCCATGGCGGAATACTCATGCGATGTGTCTCCGAGCAAGAGGGACAAGCGCTGTTAGAAAAGATTCACCAACATGCTTGCGGGGAAAGCGAAGTGTCAATTTATCGAAAAGCCCAGAGATATGGCATTCATTGGCCGGACATGTCAACGGCCGCAGCATTGATTCAAGGAAATTGCGAAATTTGCGCACTAATCAAGGACTCTTTACTCATTGCTCTGACCGACGATGATGCGGATTGGAGGAAACCACTCTTTGATAGATTTCGCAGATTTCCCAGTTGGAGATTTGGTCTTGCGCGCGTCTGACCATTGCATGCGAGAGGCAGCTCACCCAAAATTCGCAGCCAATTGGGAAGGACCATTTGAAGTCACAGAAGTCTTTGACAGTGGCTACTGCAGCATACGGAGGTTACATGGAACGACCTCAACCCCAAGCTCAGTCAACATGCGCTGGATTAAGAAGTATTATCCTTAACTGCTCTCATTATATGCGTTATATTACAACGTTTGATTTATGCTTTGTATAGCTCGCACATCTTCTCTCCCATGTGAGGGAATTGTAACCTCATCTCTCCCATATGAGAGTATTTCGCAATAAAAAGACTTCTCCCAAATGAGAAGAACTTTATGATTTCAGTTGCCTTTATTGCTGTCTATTTCATTATTTCTGTTAGCGAAAGCCTATCCGCCGTGATAGCAACCCGTGCGAATACGATCTTAAGTGATCTTCTAAAGCCTATATGCCGGGATAGCAGCCCATGCGAATACGATCTTAAGTGATCTTCTAAAGCCTATTGCCATGATAGCAGCCTATGCGAATATGATCTTGAGCGATCTTTCAAGCCTATCTGCCATGATAGCAGCCCATGCGAATGCGATCTTAACTGATCTTTTAAGCCTATCTGCCACGATAGCAGCTCATGCGAGTACGATCTTAACTGATCTTTTAAGCCTATCTGCAACGATAGCAGCCTATGCGAGTATGATCTTAAATGATCTTTCAAGCCTATCTGCAACGATAGAAGCCTATGCTAGTATGATCTTAAATGATCTTTCAAGCCTATCTGCCACGATAGCAGCACTATACAATTGCGATCTTAAAATGATTCTTAAGTCTATCTGCCATGATAGCTGCATTATGCAAAATGATCTTAAGTGATCTATAGAAGCCTATCCGCTGAGATAGCGCTCGTACTTGGGATTAAACTTAAGTAAATCTCAAGCCTATTCTCCAAGGTAGCAAAGCTGCACAAGCACGATCCCGAACGATCTAAAAAACCATATCTGCGAATTTATCTGGCAGATAGCAAATCAAAAGCAACAATGCAAAGTGTGTATACAGCACTACAGAAGGCGAAATTTGCCAATACGCATGCGAAATCGTAATTTGTTGTAACAAGACAGCAAATCATACAAAGCGATTGATCATTATGAGTCAAAATGACTTACAATTTATCTGTCTAGATAACAGCTTACAAGCGAAAAGCTCAGATCAAGCTAGCTACGCAGCCAACATGGCTTACAATGCATCTAAATAGTAACTTACAAGCAGAAGTTACACATCGCGGGAATCCCAACTGGGAAAGGATCTACCTAACGGTCATAGAAAAAGATATGCGATACAACGATCTGCGACCAAAGATCTGTAGCAAGTAGGGTGTTCCTGCGGGAAGAACAGCCCGCCATGTCTACAAGACCTATGCGACGCTATGTTCAAGATCCCAGGATCTGACAAGGCCATTCTTTGGGCTTACACCCGAGAGACGTGTCTGAGGAACCACCTGTTCCTGCGTATGCGGCTGTACAAGACAAGGAAGCAGTCATTCCTCGGGCAATGGGCTCCTTGTCCACGGAGACGAGCGCAATGGCTCGCCACCCTGAGCTCAAGAACGTGGTGGCGAATGATCAACCTCCGAGCATGCTGGAGGAGAATTCCACCGTTCATTACAAGCCGGTAGCAAGGTCAGTACGGCGCTGCACCTCACTGGGAGGCGGCCGGAAACATGACCTGCAAGCATAATAGACGAAGAAAATTCTTCGAACAAACATGAGGTATTATCTGCATCTTCTTTATGATAGTTATCAAGATCAATAAGCCTTACAAAGCAGATCTTGGAAACTATTTCTATAGCACAAAGCACAAACTCAGGTTTCACAACTTGAAGCTGCCATGAATCAAAGAAAAACAAGCGTTGAAGCCAGCAGTCATAAGGACTCACGGCAAGCCACATTGTGGGATGAAGAACCCAAATAGCAAAAAGCAGGGTTTATATAGACCTTGTGGAGACTCTTCAGTTACCAAGATGAGTCAGCAGAACTTGAAAAAAGGGTAAGGATCAATCACTTACGCCTTGAAAAGAGGTAACAATCAATTACCCTACTAAAGGCTACGACGATTCGGTTGCGTATCCTAATTAATGACGGATAGTCATGATACGGATGGACTTCCCAAGGAAGGCGTGCTTATCTAATGAGAAATTAGCGCGAAAATCAAGGCAAAATATCAATTGCTGACGTCATAAATTGATATGCACAGAGATATTTGAGCAAATCCTGGAAAGGGCAAAACGGGCATTTCAATTCTTTTTGAGAAAAAAAGGGGGGAGAAACCCTAGCAACATTACAGTAATGTTTCTGCTACTTATCTTCTACTTTTCAAAACAAGCCCTTGATCAAGGAGTCATTAGGAGTAAACTGACGGCTCAGATTTTCCACTTGCTCCACTTCTTGCTTCAATTGCTCGCATTTGGCGTTCATCTCATGAAAGAGCTTCACAGCCTCTTCAACCTTTTGTCTTTGCTGCTCTACCTTCTGCTTCTCAGCTGCGAGGTTTTGGTAGTCGCGTTTCAAAGTCAGGGCCGCGCGAATCAGGGTGACTCTTTTGACAAGAAACCCAAAGCCCAGCTTGCCTTGAACTTTGGCGAGAAGGTTTTGGCACATGCCAAAAAGCAATTCCGCGCTCTGAGGAGAAATGGTCGCAGGTGTGGCCGCGGAAAGCTGCTCCAAAATCCAGATGGCTTCAGTCAGAAATAGCCTCCTGTCGAAGGGCCCTATCTCCAGAGACCTCGCAAATGATTGGGGGTAGGAGAGGCGCATCCGAACTAGCCAGTCCACGTCAGCTTGCTTCAACCCTAAATCAATGACAAAGCCAAGTTAGACTATCGAACTCGCAAATGAAGAATGCGAGATGCGAACAGCAAATCACGACATACCAGTTCCTTAAAGGATCTCGCGCAGAGAAGGAATGTGCATTGCTGGGGCAGTTGAAGACTATCCCCGCTCCATTTCCCTTCTATCAGCTGCGAGCTCTAACTCCTCATAGTTGGGGGGAAGAGTATAAGCCGCACCAGGTGCGATTGCAGCCCCGACCTGCGAACCCCAAAAGTTCCACGCAGGAAGAGGTGTCGCAGGCTCAATCATTGCCGGAGGCATGGCATCAGCAGAAGTTGCAGCTTGATTAGGGATGCCTTCAGGTGCAATAGCATCAACAGCGTTCGTTCCTGTTTCCTCAACACCAGCATGGGCACCTTCCTCCATCAACACAGTGTTAGCTTCGGCATCATCAGAAAGTTCAATGACGTCCTCGAAGGGCTCTCCTGCATATTCAGCAGCTGCGACGGGATTCTCAGTGTGAGAACTCGGCACCGGGACATAGGATGCAGAAAGTTGACTCCTTTTCTCCAACATGGCTTCATCAGCATTACCTGCGATACAAAATACGATGGTGTGAGGTAACTTGTATCGTATATTATTTTATTATCTTTGGTAAGCTAAGATCGAGCACCTCCACGCGAAGGTGGGATCGCAACATCTTCGTCATATGCTAAGGACGTGGAACCTTGCCCTATTAATGTATCTTCACTAAGCATGTCTTTAAGGTGAGCGTGACCTGGGGCGCGAAGAAACCAGTCATGATTATGTTTGGGTTGCTAAGCATAGTTCACACATGTTGCTCAAATGATTACCTGAAGGTTTGCCGCACTTGCCTACTAGCCAACGGCGAATGTCAGCTTTTGACACACCGTGCTTTAACGCACCGACAATAACATCTCGGTAAGTTACTGCGAGATTAAAAATCTCACCTTCATTACCGCCAGCGATTTCTTCAAAGTCTGCTTGGGCTTGCTCTAGAGCGACCGCATCTTCTTCTGGAGCCGCATCCTCCTCGTCGACTTGAGGAGCCACCTCTTCAGGAAGCACATCTTCCTCATCAGTCGGACGCACTAGGTCGTCGACGTGTTGCTCTTCTAGGCTCCTTTGCTTCACGCGTTCGAGTTCCTCTTCTTCTCGCTTTCTTCTTCTTTCAGCAGCCTCCGCAGCTGTTCTTCTGGACTCGGCAAGAATGTCCTCGCTTATGGTTTCATCGGAAACACCAGAATGAGAACCCCTCTTCTGCTTCTTGGCCAAAAGGCCACTGATGGTTTCATCGTCATCATCTGCGAAGAAACAATTCGTTCATACAAGATTGCAAAAGAGTTAAGATAATGAAAAGAGAAGTACGATTGAGATACCTCCTGACTCTTCCTCTTGTATCCCGTCTCTCTCTGTCTCTGACATCTTCAATTCTTTCCTCTTCTTCATCTCCTTCTATTGTCTCTCTTCTCTCCTCCTCCTCCTCCTGTCCAAACGGAACAAAGGTCTCCACAGCGAGCTCCTTCCGCGCTTTACTGGTCATGCGACCTTTACCTTTATCCTTGGCAGTAAGGGATCTCGCAGGAGGGGAAGTTGGAGCGCTCCTAGGGGAAGAGATTGTGATTCCTCTTTGTCTGGGCCTTTTCCCTCTCGGAGCAGCAGTCGCTGGAGGATATGGGTCATTCCTGGGAGGAGACAAGGCTGGAGTATTGTCTATCCGCGAATCAGC
Source organism: Linanthus parryae (assembly GCA_023055425.1). Taxonomy (NCBI): domain Eukaryota; kingdom Viridiplantae; phylum Streptophyta; class Magnoliopsida; order Ericales; family Polemoniaceae; genus Linanthus; species Linanthus parryae. The sequence continues at coordinate 88,053,612 of JALGPY010000005.1, forward strand.
AAACGCATTCATGATCTCGCGAATTTTGGTCTCAACCGCGGGGTCCATCTTCGATGCCAGCCGAACTGGTTGTCCCTGTCTTCTCGCAGTAACAATGGTGGTGACCAGTGATTTGGAACGCTCACCAGATGCAAACCTCCTCACATGGCACTGCAGCAAAAAGTGAAGCATGAAGTTTTTGACATATTGGAATAAGGAAACTTCGCACATGCAAGAGGAAAATTGCTTACCTTAGCAAAAGTTTCGCTATATCTGACGACATGCGAATCACCTCTCCTAACTGCGGCTATCTCTTCATCAAGAATAATGGAAGGACACATGTGATTCTCGCGATCCAGCAACGAATAGCAGCCATATTCGGACTCGTCCAGGCTACAGTTGGGACGAAAAGGGAAAGAATTCCTTTTGATCACAGGAGCTCTGCTTGGCTGAGGGACCGACTGCGTCTCAAACCTTGTCTGCTGGGCGTTCCAGTAAGCGATCCAGTTTCTGGAATAACCACCTTCGCGGTTACCTGGAGGTTGCTCGAAGGGAAGATTGCTCATCAAGATTGTTTTACACTCCTTAGACAATAACTGCTTGTAGCAGCCTCTGATGATAGACTGCGGCCAGATTGATGGTGCCACTGCATCGAAGCCAAACTGGGGAGAAACGCGAGTGGGATCAACATCCACGGTAATCCTCTCGTACCTAGGCGCGAGCCCACGAACATGCTCTGCGAGAGCAGGAAGGGAACCTCTCAGGCACCAGCAAAAGAATTCGCAATAGCGCTCGTGGAAATGCTCCCCGCCCTCGAAAAGGAGCTCTTCTGAAAAAGCAACAGCCTTGGAGGGATACAGTTTTGGGAACCATCGCACATTCTCAACGCGCATGGCATAAGGCCTGGCTATAAACTCTTCCCGATTGTCGCATATCAGGCCCCAAACGCACTTGGGAAAGTTAGTTCCGAACCACCTCGCAGCCCTGCCGCTATTACGCTCCTCCTCTGCACCTGGGGGACACCATTTGCAGGGCTTAGAAGCGACTGGGGCATAAGAGGTCCATCGCTCGAAGACCCACATTGTCAAGAAAGAAATGTTAATGTAAGTCAGTACGTCGAGGCGGCCACGCGATTCCTTCATTACCACAATCAGCTGATCCAACATGTAGTACAGCGTGCCCAAGACTGAGGGTCCAAGCGCGACTTTCTGACCAAGGGCCAATTTCACAGCAAGAGGCAGAACATGATAGAAGACCCCATCATGTGGGTGGCCATCGATTAAGTACCTCGACAACCAGGCACAGAGGAAGGCGCATAGGGTCAAGTGATAACCCTTGCCATTCACATAGTTCTTAGCCTTTGGGTTTTGACTCAGAAGCTTCTTGGTGATGCTGATGTTCGCATAATCACGGAAAAAGTATTGCACCCACTTGTTCCAAGTGTTCTTCACAGATGTGTCAACCAAATGCCAGTCAGGAAGGACTTCTGTAGTAGTCCACCGGGTGGAAATTTTCTTCACTTCTGACAAGCATTCTTCCATCTGCTTGTACAAAGCGATCTCCGCATCTGTTCTCAAGGGACTCAAAGGATCCACCTCGCCCATGGGAGACAAATCATACAGCATGTGCACATCTTCGAGCGTGGGAGCAGCCTCGAACTCCGCAAAATGGAATGTGTGAGTCGCAGGCGAGTAACGAGAAAGAAGGTTTAGAAGAATGGACTGGTCCAGCTTCACGGCAGCACCCTTCATAGCACGAACTGCGAAGTATACGCCAGCATCGTTTAGAGTCATGGCGTGATGAGTCAATACATGGTCAATCCACTCATCCATGAAGTCCAATTTCTGAAAAAAAGCTTGAATGGCAATCGCAGTATACCGGAAATACCCATTTTCGACTCCTAATCGAACCACATCTTCGGAATCGATCAATTCGAGCAGGGCCGAGTTAACTGGAGGGGTTAACATTTGCAATCCTTCACCTGGTACATGGATTGGTAGTTTCTTCGCCTTAACCCTAGCATGGTAGAAGTCTTTGCCACCCAGATAGGGGGCTTTTCGCCATAAGGCCCGCGGAAGATCAGGTATTTCTTCGACCTCCTTAATGGGTTTGGTTCCTTTTGTCTTTGCCATTCCTGCGGAAAAGCAAGAAAAAAAGGGGGAGAAATATGCATACTTTAGTTTGAATTTCAAGATTCAGTTCAAAGCATACGAGGATCTATTGGAAGAAAGATGAACAGTCCAGTGGCAATCTTCAAAATTAGAGATTGGAATCGTTTGCATTATCAGGGATTTCAGAAACCCTACATTCAAGATCCTTATCATCTGGGGATTAAATCAAAATTGGATTCAAAGATTGAGAGCTTCTTCATAGTTTTCAGTGGATAATATGTTATGGGTTTGCAGATCCAACGCAGTTCAAAGCATATATCAGTATATTAAACACAATTGAACAAGGCCAACCTTGTTTTGGTAAAGCTTGCTTGGATGCGCACAATTGAAGAAGACGATTGACAAGAGAGAACTGGTGATTGATTATCTGAATCTGCTCTTGAAGACTTCCGGGTATCATTCACTTTAAGAGAAAAGAAGTGATGCTTTGCAACAATGGAGAGTACAGAGTATTTATCCAAAAACAATGAAGGGTTGCGTCCTTTCAGTATTCGAATCGCAACCGTCACCGTCTAATCGCGCAATCACAGGACAAGCTGACGCCACGCCTAAAACCCTAAAGGCCAGACGGCACGACTCTAGGGGTTTAATTCATAATGGCACGCACGGGGGCTGAACCTGCATACATTTGAATTGGTGCGTGGCGGCGACGCGTACGTTGGTTTCCGCGCATGGAAGCCTATCTGGCTATGAGTCTTCACGCGCAGAAAGGGGGCTAATGTAGATAGTGCTTTCTGAGCAGACAGATCTTGGCCATGTGGCAATCATCTAGCACACCATATTGTGCTCCACATACACTGGATCACCAGCCGCGCTGATCCACGTGGGGGCTGCGAGACAGGGCCCTCGCACACCACTGCACGGGACTTGTAGGGACTTAGTGGTTTGGAGGCTAGAGTAAGTCATGTCGCGTGCGAGCCAAGCCCGCACGCGACCTTTAGTAACTGCTTTTGAGAGATTTATGGCACGAGCTCCATAAACCCGGTCAAACCGGTCAAACCCGGTCAACCCCATAACGGTTCCGGTATTCGCGCATAACGTGCTATAACGGTCCCTATATATGCGGACGAGCGTGCCGTTGTGGTTAAGCTAATTAAGCCGCCATTGATGGGCGCATTAACCACACCACAACGGTCACATTCTCCGTTATATATAGGACGTTAACCCTTCCATACAAGGGGAGAACACACCAGACATACGCGGAAGCTCTGCCAAACCCCTGTCTCTCTCTCAGACATTACTACTGCCTTACTCTCTCCCTACACACAACCCAACTCTTCCTGTGCCATTTCCAATCCTCTGCTCTTGGTGTACACGAAATCCTCTCTGCCGGATTCTCTTGCGCACAATAGCTTTTGCATCATGATTAGTGTTGATATGTTGAACATCATGAAAATCTAGAGAGTTAAAAGGTTGAAGAAAATTTATCTTTGAAAATCCTCAATCCTTCAGAAAATGCATACCCCAGACTCACTAGGTTCTTTTACCTGAGCATGAAGCAAGTCAAGTCTCTAAACTTGGTTATATCCTTTAAAGTTGCTGGCATAGAGATGGAATTAGATCATTCTGAGTTTGACAATGCGTTAGGCTGTCCCAAGAGGTATGATACAAGTAATCATCCAAATAAGATTTATGCTCTAAAACTAGATAGATAAGAGTTCTTTCTACCCAATACCCCTACCTCCTCAAAGAAGTTAACACACTTTGTGCTAATTTTTGAAGCCAAAGTTCTTTCTACCATTTTGATGAGGTGTGTAGTGCCAAGGGACCACTCAAAGGAGCTAATCACAGACAAGGTGTTATACTTGATGTACCTAATCATGAATGGTTATGATATTGATCTACCTTCTCTTCTGATGGAACACATGCTTTTCTCTCAATCTAAGGAAAGGAGGCCCCCTTTCCTTATGCCAATTCGCTGACACTTTTCTTTAATCACATTGAGATTCCATTTTACAAGGAAGAAACGGTTTTGGAATGCTTAATGAGCAAGCTTTTCAAAGGATTGAAATCATGAAAACCAGTAAGGGTGATTTGAAGTTATACTCTGACTTGTCTGCAGAAGAGCTGCAATTCAAGAATTACCAAAACCCAAAGCCTTGAACCCAACCTCAAACCTACCCTATCAGTCTCAAGACCTTGACCTTGTACTTCAAAGTCTTGATGGTTTAGAGAATGACATGGATGAGATGAAGCAGAATCAGCATCAGTTTGGAACTGCGTTCAAAAAGGTGAGGTACATGCTTGAGAGTATGTTCAAGAGCATCAATCTGGTCCACTGGGATGAAGAAGTTTCACAAGCTGAAGAAGGATCAAAGAAAGCTGGATCAGGAAAGGATTTACTCAGTAAGCATACTATTCCAGAGGAGGCTGCAGGGATAAAGGATACAGGGAAACAGGTTATGAAAGAACACGGTGGTGAATATTAGGAACAAGAGGAAGACAGTCCAGACTGAGGAATGTTACTGAAGATAGCATTGAAGAAAAAGAATAAGGTAACAATTCTAGAGATGCTGACTGAGGCAGATCTTTTTGAGGAAGAGGTGGCTGCAGATGCTGGTTATGAGGTTGCTCAGGAAGAAGAACAACAGGAAGTTGTGGAAGATGAAGAGGATAGTGGGGAAGAAGATGCAGAACCAAAGGGAGATGGAGAACCAACACCCTAATTCTTGCCTTTTCTCTCTTTCTCTTTTTCAAGGCCTTGGTTCTCTTTCAAAGCCTTGAAAACTTCTTTCTCTCAATCATTTTCTTTTAAGCTTTCAAAACTATGATCCAACATTTTCTCATTCTTTTTTTATGAAAGTAAAAAAGGGAAAGAAATCTAGGTGTTTCTTGTAAGTACTTATGTTGGTTTAGGGATCTGGTTTAGATCAATAAGTTTTGTTTTCTTAACTACTTAATAAGTTGGATTGTTTGGCTAAATTTCTGCCTTCTGATTATTTTCTAAGTTTACTGTAATTATTCTGCTATGCTCTAACATCTCATCTGTGCAGAAAATCAGTTCTTAACAGATAGTGGTTTTTTCTTTCATCAAGGGGGAGATTTTAAGTTCAGCTTGCTTTCAAAGGATGAAGTGCAGTAGTTTCAAGGCCTTGAAACAGCTTTTAAAGGCTTGAACATAAACTGCAGATCTTAAGCATGAACTTAGGGCGGAGCTTTTCTAGCTAATCTTTTCTCAATCTCTTAATATATGTTTATGCCTTATTTGATGATGACGTTAAAACCAATATACCATTAAGAATAGCTGTTAATTCCACTGGTTGACTTGTTTATGCAGATTAATGTAGTTGCCTATTTTGCATGATTGTTTCCTAATCTGTTTGACTACAGGTATTGAAATAAACTTGTCAAATTGATTGTGTTCTTGATCAGTCATGTCAGGAGCTTCCTAACGTTCTTACAAACAAGATCAAGTCAGTATCTTTGAAGATACTGAGCAACTAGCTGTTGGAAGAGGTGTTAAAAGACTCAAGATAAATTGCTGATTTTTAGGCAATTTCGTTTCCAAAAAATCTAGATCTCCAATTCAAACTAGCTCCATAAGAGTGTGAATGACTAAATAATTTCAAGGACAATCAACAGAGACACACTCAAACACATTCAGGGATTGACAAGCAACAAACAAGTAGATTCATTCCTCTCAATCCAAGCATCTGAAGAGCACTGCATACTCACTGCCAGATTTTGTCTCAGTGTTCTCCTTTCTGAACTCTATTTGTAATATCATTCTGATAACACTTCTTGATACTTTCTCGTGATTTGTTCAAGTGAACAATAGAGAATTTTTATTGAATAAGTTAGCTAGAGCAGGTACTAGATAGGTTAGTGAGAACCACAAGCTGTAACAAAGTAAGGAACATCTATATGCTTGAGATCTAGGGCTTAGCTTTCGATTAATAAGAATTGAGTTGAAAATCCTGCAGGGATCAATTCCCTGAGGTAGAGACGCAGGTTCAAGTGGACTGAACTCTATAATTCTTGTATCTCTTGCATTTACATTTCAGTTCTTATACTTGTCTTATTAACTGCTCAAGACATGTTTCAGTTTCAAGGACTTGAACCTCATTCCAAGGCCTTGAAAAAGATGAATAACTTCTTTCTTAACTGTTTTGTTTCCAAAGTCTTGAAACTCATTTCAAGGCCTTGAACTACTATATGTTCTCTTCAAATTACTTTGAAACCACATCTTTGGCAAAAGTTACCATACTCTATTCAACCCCCCCCCCCCCTTCTAGAGTATTGATCCTATATTTCTACCTACTGTACTGCCCCTTTCAATGTGATACCTCATTTAATTCACTGTTGCAAACAAACCAAGATGAGCCAACTCAAACGTGACTCAACATGACACTACTCAACAATGCAACAATATAAACTACTAATGTATAATGCAACTTGAATATACATAATGCAAATATTATAAAAACATATTTTTTCCTTCTTCTCTTCATAACAATATCGGGCAGTTTCCGCACCTCAAATTGGCATGTCATCAAGCTCTTAGTCACTCACGTGAAAAGTATTCAATGCAAGGCGATGAAAAACAACAAAGACTTACTCTTCGGCGGACATGAAATCTCCGTAGAAATATAGAGGGCTTAACACTCCTCTTTAAAAAAACCTAATCTTTTATATGTACCAAAAATGGAAGAGGTATCCATTCCTAGTCTAGCACACCATCTGAGATTTCATTTCATAAGGGGATCAAATGATGACAGCTTAAACACGGTAGGATAGACTTTTTAGAAGCGATGTCATACTATGTCATAAAAATTTCTCCCCCAGTACTTACACTCCATCACCAATGTAAGAAATTGAACCTGAATATCACCAACTCCGTACCTCAATTCCCTAAATCACGGTGATACGGGGTCAATTCCTTTGGCGCATGTTCAGCTCCTTCTGGGTGAATATGCTCTTCAGGATCTTGTCATCTATAAAGATCTTGCAAGTCGTACTGTTGATATAATGCCTCCAGATCTTCAGTGCAAACACTATGACTGCCAACTTCAAATCATGAGTATGGTAATTCTCCTCTCAAGAATTTAGCTGCCTACAGGCATAAGCAATCACTTTGCCATTTTGTATTAAAACACATCCCAACCTATGCTTGGACGCATCGCTTCAGACTTCAAATTCTCCTCCTTCAGTAGTAACGTTAGCACAGGTCCTGGCGTCAACCTACCCTCTTACGATTGGTAGAATCCATAACATTTTTCATGAGTTCCAACGCGAAGCTTTAGTTCCTGACCCGAGCCTTATCCTTGATTTCGAGCTCGTCGAACTTGATCTGTCTCTTATCTTTGAGCAACAATCCATCAAAATCCTTGAAACAAAGACCAGAAACACCCGTACCAAGTACACCATGCCGGTCTAGGTTCTTTGATCAAACCACTGGACTGGAGAAGAAACTTGGGAATCCGAGGAAGACGTGAGGAAACGTTAACCACACCTCTTTGACCAGGGAGTCGAGTGACGGGGACGTCACTCATCTTAAGGGAGATGTGATTTAACATCTATGCATTTAATTACCCGTCTTGTATTGTTATTATGTGCACATTAGAACTGCATACTTGCATTGGAAGATTTGATTTATAATTGCATTGGGTGATTTGAGTTATGCTTGGGCGATTTAATTTATACTTGCATTGGGAGACTCGTTTTACCTTAAGCTTCGGGGACGAAACTTTGTTTTAAGGGAGATGTGATGTAATACCCCGGTATTTTGAAAGGGTATTCTGGGATTTTAACGAATATTCCAGGCCACTATATGATATTATATATAAAAGTATTTTTCTCTTGCTAAATGGTTTTTCTTTCATTTATATTATTAGCATTATTATTTATAGTAGTATTATCATTGCTATTATTATTATTAGTTTATTAGAAAAATACATTTCTTTATTGTCTTTTTTCCGATTACATTATCATTATAATTATTATTATTATTGTTATTTTTATTATTTTATTTTTATCAAAAAGTATTTTCTTAAAGGTGACATTTGTTTTGTAGTTATTAGTTTATGTGTTTAGTAGTGGGTGTAGTGTAGCTGGTCGTGTAACGCTTTTAACGTGTCCTAAACTGTAACGTTTATTTTTGTCGCGTAGCGAACCACCGCGTGTACTGGTACACCCACCACACGCTAACAACTCCCTCGCCTTCTTCTCCATTTCCAAATTTTAACAGGAGAGTTCATCTCCTAATCCTCCGGCAATTTCACCGCGGAAAAAACACGGATTTTGACCCCCTTTCCACTGATTTTCATTCTGATTCATCACGAGCAAGTCAGAACCCAATCTTTTCAATCAATTTGCCATTTGACATTTCCATTTCGAAACCGGAAATTTCTCCGGTTGAAGTCCCGATCGGGTGAACCCAAGTAAACCCACTCTCTCTGTCTCTCTCTCGCACCTCTTCCTCCGTCTCTCTCCCTCAAAATCTCTCTCTCTCTCTCTCTCTCTCTCTCTCTCTCTCTCTCTCTCTCTCTCTCTCTCTCTCTCTCTCTCTCTCTCTCTCTCTGCCCTGCTGTGCCGAGAGAGAAACCTAGCAGCCGACCGGAGCCAACCCCGACGAGCCGAAGCCCAGGTCCGGTCGGCTCTGTTCCGTTGTGCGACGCAACCACCTCCCTCTTTGCCGTCTTCCTCTCCGTCCGGCGAACCCAGTAGATGTGTTGCATCGTCTGCGTCGTCACCATCATTCTTGTCGCCGTCGTCTTTCGTCATTTGTTCGGTAATCACCTGAACTCTCTTCTGTTGAAGTCCAGCTCATTTTTGTTGTTGTAGTTGGTTATGTTTTGTTTCATGGTCACCTTGTTGCAATTGAAAGTCAATTCATTGGGTTTTGAGATGTAGGAGTTGTTACAGTGGGTTTTGTATTGGAAAGAGGTGAGTTCCTTTTCTTTTGAGAAGATGGTACCATTAACAGTAACAGTGGGTGTGGTTGACTTTTCAAAAATCAAATAAAACAATAAAATGAAAATGGGGAGGGTCTGGTTGATAGTCGGAAATGGGCTGGTGTGGTTCACTGTTTGTAGTTTTTGTTTTCATGGAATGTGCTATTTGTAGTTAGTAGTGCATGTTAAATATGAATAGTTAGTTTCTAATAATAGTAGTAGTAATAGTAATAGTATTATCTTGATAATTTACAAGTAGTGTTTTGGTTAGTTATAACAAATCATTATGTTTTAAGATTCTTAACAAAGCTTTATTTCCTCATATTTTGTAAACATAACAATAGTATAGTATCTTTTTATGATAACAATATCTAGTTTTATAATAGTCGTATATTTTTAAATTAGAATTTGTATTTGCACATTAATTTTGGGGGGTTACACTTGCATTCATATAGGGTATGATTGTATTTGTTGTGTGAATTTAGCAACGTCTTACTCTAGGACTATGTGATTATTGTAGACGCCGAGTTCGTAGACGGCGAATTTGTGGAGGATCCATATTACTAGGACTTTGCTTGCTTTCGTGTGACGAAATCTCTTCGATTCAGGTAAGTACAAATGTACAATGTCTTCAACTATCAAAATGTGCTTTAGTGTGAGTTATAATGAATTTTGACAGCACATGCGTTACTCTTCAAAAGTTTACTTCAAAGTTTATGGTTTCTGTCAAGACAATTTTGGAAACAATGTTATCTTGAAAACAAATTGAAAAATTTGGATTAATGAACGATAATGGATATGGGGCGATGTACAGAGGATGTGCGTGAAGGCTACGACCAGTGACGCTTACAGGCGTTCCCTCATTGGGTTTCATACCATACCCTATATGGGTTTTATAAGGCGTGGAAACTATAGAGTACTACCTATGCTGATGTAGGTCACAGCGGTATAGGGGTGTCGACACTTAAGGTCCTATAGTATGGTTCGAGCGGGGTATGCGTAGGGCTAACTTCTAACGCTCTTGGTGAATTGGGACGGGCGATGTCCTAAGACATACCTTTTTATATATTGCATCGTGACCTCTCTGTGGACATACGTTACCCGCTGGGTTTTCATGCCTCAGCCAAACTAATAAATGACAGCGGTACTCTTTTTATATCCGGTTTAAATTCCAAAGTTCTCTCAACCATGGATTTTACACTCTCGTTATTTCAAAAGTTCTTATAATCATGTTTGTTCTAGCCAAAAAATCTTGTTTTACTCATTGTAGTATGTGCTTACTTAGTTTTTACTAATCAAAATTTTATGCGGTCGCCTATCGCTATTTCAAAACCCGCAGGTCAAGAATAAGCTCGCTGGGGTGGAAACGTGCACAAGCTAAGGAGTAGTACCACGCTAGCAAACAATTTTAGATGTTTCATTAGGTTTAAGGCATGTTTAACTTTATGTTTAATAATGTAAGGAGGGTTTCTCCTTTACTTTCATTTCAATAAAGCACTCTTGGATTTTGTTAAGTTGTGCTAGTCGACGGTTCCAATGCTAGTACGAATTTTCGATTTCCACTAAATAAAGATTAAAAATAATTGTAAGTTTTTCAAAATTAAAATGGACATAGGATAACCAAAACCGGAAATGAAACTGATCAAGCTGGGGATGTGGGTTAGCTTAGCCGTTGTTTAAAGTTTCCTAGCGCGTTGTATGATTATCTAGAAATCCCTTTAAATTGTGATGGGATAAATTGCAATGTGACATGCTACTTGTTAATTTGCTAGATAATGTAATTGATGCTTTAAATTCCTTAAGTTTAATTCTGTCGAGTAATGAGTGTACACGTGGTTTTAGAACATTTCTGAGACTTCTCTATTATTCTTTCAGATGGCCAAATCACGCGCCCCTGCTCACCCTTCATACATCCAGCCTGTGTTTCGTCCAGAAGATTCCTAACTGCTCATGACCTACCTAGGATCCCAGAAGGAGATGATCCACTACTTCATTCGTGTGCACGAAGGCTGTAATGATTGGAGTTATTCTGACTTTGGAGATGACCGTTTCCAAAACCAACTAGTGGTGAGTCACTGTATCCTCAATGGATTGCCCGATGTGCAACCATGGGTAGCAGTGAAGGATGTCTACGAAGTGTTGGTGGACAAGGATGAGGATGGAAACTTAGTACCCAACGATGAGATTTGGAAACTTGGCGGTGCTTAAAGTCTTTACTCTCAATATCTCCCCTCAAAGTCTTCACAATAGCTCCCCCCCCCCCAAAGAATCTTTACTTTCAATATCTCCCCTCAAAGTCTATAAAGTACTATTTTAATCCTATAATGAAAATGGGGTATTTCATGTGGTTTTGGCGGTCTATGCTGGAACCCCGTTGCATAGATACATTCTGATGCATCCCCATATCTGAATCCTTGATGATGTCTTGTACCTGGCTGATAGTTCTTGTTCCAATTATATTGCCTTCTTTTCCTTGAATACTTGATTGACCAAATCAGAGACAATCTTGGTCACATTGTCCTTCCACTCATCAGCAGTTGGTTCGTATAACGATACATATATGTATTAAACATGTGAGTATCATGTTTGGGCATATGCTTCATCAACTCATAAGTAAAATATATATCCATGTGATTCGAGAAATGTTCCCATGCTTCTCTTTCCAACATATCTGCATTCTCTCGATCAAGAGCATGGTAGAATACCTGGATAATCTTTGGGTATCCAAATCTTGTTAGGAAACTTCTTAATGAATTTGATCAAATTATCACGTGCATCTACAACATCTTCTCCCATATTCTGACTTGAAGAAAGAATCTCACTCTGAAGTTTGATCACACATGACGCTGGGTAAAACTTCCCTAGGAATTTGGTAAAACACTGCTCCCATGTAGTTATATAACCTGGTGCTCTTGACTCAAGCCAATTATTTACAACTCCCTTCAGAGAAAATAAGGTAACGAAATTTTTTCAATGCTTCAACTGTCATTTCCTTGTATTTCGCATTACTATAGTACGCATTGAACATCCCAATAGAATCATTGTGTCTTCTTCAACACCTCCTGAAAAAGTGAATTGAGACTAAATATTCTGAATAGTAAATGGCTTAATGTCAAAGTGCTGAGCATCAGTGTGATCACTCGAATAGCTGGCTCGTGTTCACCATTTGGTGTCTTAAAGTTCTCCACAAGAGCTTTGCCATATTTTTTGTTTAGCCTCTTATTACTCTGCTCAGCTATGCAAGCAGCATCCACTAGATCTTGTACACATAAATTTATCTATTTTGGAGTATGTGCCGAAGTACATGCTGGAGTTTCAAGAATTTTAATAACTCTGTCTCCTTCTCTGATCTCGGAATAGCTTCTTTGGGTCTTCTAGCGGGGGGAACAAGTTCTTGAGAGATCCTGGGCATGCACTAGATACCTGAAAAATAAATTCTAATAAGAGTAAGATAAAAGAGAATGGCAATTAAAGACAATTAAATAGAAACAAAAATGCTTTAAACTAATTTAAAACTAATTTCCCCGGAAATGACGCCAAGAACTTAACACGTGAGATGGAGCAGTGTATGCACACTTGCACAATCAAGTGATAAAGTGTGAGTATTAAACTCCCGTTGCCATGAGGACTATTTGTAACAGCTTAGCTAGAAAATCAATCTAAATTATTATGGTAACCAGGAGGAAGAATTGAGATTGATTAAGTGATTCTAAAGTAAAACTAAAATTAATAAAGGAAGAAAGGTGTTTTTGGTATTTTTTATTTATAATGACTGTGGTGTAAAAAATGTGATAAAAGAGACTAGGCTTCCTACGGATCCCCTAGAGCTTAGACAATTTCGTGTAAGTCTTCCTCCCAACACTAAGTATGGTCTCTATCTATGCTATGTCAATTAGCTAGTATGAACCCATCTCAATAACGCACATTGTTACGTAGCAGTCAACACCGGGTCTCTCGGTTCACAGGAACGTAACGATTCTTTTATATTCCATTCACAAAATTTAACGATATACCACGCCTCTGGGTCAAACGATAACCGATCAAGTTTTCCGAACGAGCAATTCAACATTTTCAAATATTCCCAACAAGTCACCTCTCAAATCTTCCCAATTCGAGATTAATCAACTTGTCTAATTCGTAACGGGTAAATGGCTCTCGCTCGCCAACCTAGAAAACTAACTTTTTCGGGTGATCAATCCATTAAAGTATGAAATTAGCTCAGACAAGATCAAATAGATAGAAAAATGTATAATATATTAAGATAAATTGATCATGAAGCTTAACGAACCTTAAAACCATAAAAATTGCCTAATCATACACTACTTTCACCTATGGAACCTATGAAAAAAAATAGCTACTGAAACTCATACTAAGATACAATTTTTTTCATAGTATAAGTACATTAGTAGAGAGATTGATGACCAAACGCAAAGAAATTAAATCTCCAAAGGTTGACGAACCCTAGCCCCAAGAATTCTCCACGTTCCTCCTCTCCAGTGAATGAACATCCAAGGATACGTATCTCAAGTCCCTAGGCCGTATTTTATTAGAACACATGTTCCCTTGCTGAACAAATCTCTTAAATTGCACTTTGGCCCCTAAAATTTTCTAATGTCAGACTTCCTGGCCATGCATCGGGACATTCTGATCGGGCGATGAGAACACTTGGACTGCATCCTTATTTTCCCTGATCATACGATCAAGGGAAGCTATTGTTGGATTGGATACTAAAATCATACTTTTTGTATTGGATTATTTGAATTTGACATTTATGAGAATGATTTTGGGAATTTTTTTGCATTATGTTGTTATCATGCATAGTTCTGTTATTTCTTATAGTAGAATATCTAGTTTTAGAGTCTAGCTTACACACAGAAGATCATATCTTCGGTTCTTGTGGAATGAAACTTATGAGTTCACAATCTAGATAGAATTAGACAAAATATCAAGACGATTGCAGCACATTATTTTAGTAGGTCTGTCTTGGCTACATAAAAACAATATAGCTCATACTATAGTTTCAACTCAATGTGCTAGTATAGGTTGTGTATATTGAACAGGACCAAGTTGAGATTATTGTCTTTGAACTGACATAACAAGACAAGTCACGTCTCATGGTTATTATGATTACTTATTCTCCTAATCCTTAGAGAGTTAATGTGAAAATGTATTTGATAGTTGTTTCTTTAACAAGTCAAGTGACTGAGATTCTTACTGAGTCAATAATCTCGATGAGTTGGGTAATGCTACTAAGTCCATGTGTGAATTGACGTATCGAAGGAATCCATGTCCCGGTTATAGGAATGATGATATCCCCTTGATGAAGCTTGTAAGTTTTGATTATGTTAAACCCTGCAGGTAGATTACTTGGTAACCTAGACATATCAAATAAGTTAAGTGATAAGGATCAAGGAATTGGGAAGAGGTCGATTAAATGAATTAGCCAGTAATTAAATTTGATCGACGGGTATCTGTAATCTTAACATGGGAAGATAATGAGAATTTAATAATAGGAGCTCGAAGTATTACTTTTGAGATTATGAACAGGAGTGCAACAACAGTTATTTAGTGGTGCTAACTGTTACTAACTTTATTTGGGCTAGGTTTGGGTGGAACCAGAAGTCCTAATAAATTTGGGAGCCTCATTCGTATTCTCCTCCATACCCCTCCCTTAGCATATATAACTTGCCTTAGCCTTCTAATTTCGGATGCTTCAGATACACACTAAAATATAGGGTTTAGAGAGTGAGAGCAATACGTCTAGAGGCCAAGAAGGATTCTGGAAGAAGCAAGCTCACACTTGCAGCCAGAAGGAACTTCAGGAATACGTAGAAGATCCGGAGTGATTCAGACCTACATCAGCTAGCTTGGATGCAGGTATAATCCCTAATTTCTCCTAGTAGGGATTATAGTGTTCATGTCGGAAAAAAAATTAATCGTTATTTCGCCTAGTAGGGATTATATTGTTCATTGGAAGAGGCTATGTCCAAAGTTCCTGACTCGTCCGATCTAGAACAACTCAGGTGTATATGTTTCACTAATAGTGAATCATTTTTAGCAGTTTGATCTACTAGAACCTGGTGTGTAGATTCGGGAGCCACTGACCATGTCTACAATTCATTGCGGGAGTTCCAGAAAACCAAACAGCTTAGTGATGGCGAGATTTGTCTACACTTTGGCAACACGAATAAAGTAGTCGCAGTTGCAATAGAAATTTGTTTCTTACATTTTGGGAATGATAGAATTTTAGTTTTACAAGATTGTCTTTTTGTACCATACATTAGAAGGAATTTGATTTCAGTTTCTAAGTTGGTTAGGAATGAATATCAGTTAATTTTAACTACTTTGTGGTTATTACGAAAAATAAACGTTTTATTTGTTCTGGTACATTGGTGGATGATCTTTACATTATAAATCATGAGACTCCCATAGTGCACATATATGAACTAAATAACTCGAATAGCTCAGCTAAAAAGAGAAAGGAACCTTGCGAGATAAACTAAACATATCTTTGGCGTTTACAACTTGGTCATATTAATATAAATAGGATACGAATGCTGGTTCAGAAGGGATATTAAAAGTGGAGGCAATACCAGTATGTGAGTCATGTTTAGAAGGTAAGATGACCAAGAGGCGAATCCCTGGACCAGTTCGATCGATCGATAGATAGACAGATAGATAGATAGATAGATAGATAGATAGATAGATAGATAGATAGATAGATTTGGGCTGTGGAAGATCAGCTCACAACAAATTTTCTGAGTATTTTCTGCCTGGTTGCGATGAAAAAATATATTTATGGTTACTTCATATAATTTTTCCTTTTACTTTCCTTTTCATTTTCCTTGCATTTTCCAAATACCTAACATACCCTATATGTCACAATACTATATTACTGTTATAACACTGCCATGTCATATGCAATATAGGACCTCCATATTAGGATGAGTGACATCACTTTCTAAACAGAACTACGTCCATTCATAATTACAAAAAATTGTATGGATATATAAAAGTATTGCCTTCTCTTTTTATTGCTTTATTAGGGGTGTAATCGAGCCGAGTTTCATGTTGCCCAAACTTGGCTAAACAAACTTTTCACGAGTTCAAGCTTGAACTTCTTCCGAGCCCGAAAAAATGGAACTCAGGATTTGCTAATTTAGCATTTTTTGTAGACTCGAGCCGAGTTTTAGTTTTCGTCTAAGTTTAGTCTATTTTTATTCTTATTTATTTATATGAGGTGGAACTCTAACTAAATAAATCTCATAGAGCTCAAGATTTATTTCATCTTGAATTTATATTTCATTTCTTTAAAATAAAATCATATACATAAAACATCATATAAGAAATCATAAACCAGCCCTACCACTAAGCGCACTAAGCGGGTTTGAACGAGCGACCTCGTGCATGGGCTACAACCGCTCTTCCATTGAGCTAGCACCCATTTTCGAATTCATTTGAAATTGTACTCACTATTTTGGTCAATTCAATGTGAGCATAACAAAAATAAGAAAGAACTAGCAGAGCACGGACCGGGTTGGGCGGGTGAGGGTTTTGTTTCCTACCAAACCCAATGATCCCGGGTTGGTCATATTGATACCCAAACTCAATCAAGTAGTCGACAAACCCAAACCCAATCAAGCCTTTCGACTCGGACCGGTTCGGCCGGGTTAAGCGGGTTCAAACTGTTGAACCGTTAGCAAACTTATGTCTATGAACAAGACATATTTAGTGCAAATCGGAAAAAAAAATATACAATTTTCAATTTTACTAATACGTAACAAAGCCGGATATGACATTCTAGTTGATAGAGAAAATCATATTAATGCATAAGTTGAGAAAAATCAATTAAAACTATTGTTCGTTCTTATAAAAAATTTACTTGGACGGTATTATCTAACTAAAAATATGTAAATTTTTCATACAAAATTTTAATTGGACCGGACCGGGTCTAATCGGTTTTTCCAACTTCAAACCCATGATCAATCAAAGTTAGTTCGGGTTTGTAATTTTATACCCATACCCAATCAAGTAGCTTAAACGGGTGTTAAATTCGGACCGGTTTGATGCGGACCGGTTTGAGGCGGCCGGTTTGGGCGACTTCTGCTCACCCCTAATAATAATAATAATAATAATAATAATAATAATAATAATAATAATAATAATAATAATAATAATAATAATAATAACCATTCTTTCAAGATTTACAAAATAAGAATAGCCTAAGATAATAACACAGTATGATGATAGTTCCCATATTATAATTAGCAAAAGAAAGCTCGTGAATAAAATACGAACAAGCGGTTGAGATTTAGCGAGCCGAGTATTAGTGTAAGCTAACATGTTTATTTGCAAACCGAGCTCCAAAAAAAACTCGAATTTGGTTCATTTAAAAACCCAACCAAGTACTAAATGAGCTTTTATTGAGATAAACATTGCACGCTGATGAATAGCTTGACTCACTTACAACCATATATTTGAGTTTTTATTGAGATAAACATTGAACTGCTGGGGAATAGCTTGACTAATTTACAACCATACATTTAATCCACCACTGCTTAGGAATGTATCTACAATTGAGTTTTTTTTTTTTTAGAAATATCTACAATTGTTATCTTTTTTATTCTTTTAAACAAAATTACCAACAAAATTTAATAACTTTAACTTTTTCTTGGGAAGAACCCCACCTTTATGATGACACCAATCCGATAAAAAAATGATAAATTACATTGCGGTTATGTAATCGTTTCTCTTGTACTACTATACATGCACATCGTGATCCAATATGTTCTAGACAAGAAGGTAAAAAAGGACACGTATATAACTAACTTTGCTATTTTCTTCTCTTAATGAAGGAAGGTTCATTATCACTTTTCCTTGTTAATACTTGCCCTTCACTCCCTCCACCTGAATCGCCTTCTCTCTCTCTCGTCCTGGACATTGATTTTGATTCAATCAAAGACGTGCATGTCTTCTTTGGAGTTTTGAGTTCTCTCTTATGTTTGTTATAAGTTCTTAAAGAAACCCATCACAGTAGATGGCGTTGAAGAGGCTTGGTTCTAAATCTGAGGCGTTTCAACGTGATGGCCAAACATGGTAAGATTTTTCCTCGTTTTTTCCCCATTCGTTTTCATGGACGTTCTAATTTTCATATATTCACATGGGATGATCTTGGTTGGCAAAATATGAGATGGATCTGTGTGATTTCTCATTTTCAGGATCGAAATTGGTGGCTAAAAAATGACGAATTTGGGTGTCATTGAATAGGTTAAGCCATGTGGGTGTCATCTGTTTGTTAAAATGCCTGAATGAACTTGTTCGGTAATTTCAAGATGATTTGATAGTCCAAACAGAGTGTATTACATTTTCACACAATCATGTCATCAAACCTCGCAAAACTAGGAGGTGATTGGTATATCTTGGCTTCTCGTCCTTGCAAATCGCTTATTGATATGAACTATAACAGCTTATAGCCGATTTTGGAGAATGTTTTATGCTTTCTTATCAGACAGCTTGGCTTTGAGTTATTGGATGAAGTACATTTGCAATTTGAAAATTGTTGAGTGCTGGCCAACTGAATAGCCCAAGTTTCTTGCAAGCTATTAGTTCGCTCACACGCTAGGAAATAGCGATTACCAACATACTTCAACAACTAGCTACCACGTTCTCTTAGGAGTTCTTCACATGTGTTTTTTTAACACCTTCCACTTTTGTTTTGGGTGTTTGTAAAGAATTGTTTTCCTGTTTTTGAGAAACTTCATAATCTGATTGCTGCTGTATCGTCTAAAACACTTCTTGCACTCTTAGTTTCCTGTCTTGTGGTGATATGGACTTTCCAGACTAAACAATTTACCACATATGTTTATCAGTCGCCACGAATGTTCTACACATACTATGTTACTGGATTCGGGTAGTTACATGCATGGTTAGGGAGACATTGTCCCTCTGTGTGTCTTAAATTCCTCTGAGCAATCGAATTATTGTAGTAATACGGGAGATCTTCTTACCATTTTCCAGGCATTGTTCCACCGGACTTCCAAGCGATATCACAATCGAAATTGGAGACATGTCTTTTAATCTTCACAAGGTATGTGTGCTGGATCTTTTGCTAAATGGTTCACTGAAAAAGCATTTGTACACACAAAGCTTAAAGTTGAATAAAATAGTTGCACTTTTTGTGTCAATTATTATTCCTTGTTTAACTAGTCTTGCCATTTTATCATGCTTCAGTTTCCTTTGCTTTCGAGAAGTGGACTACTCGAAAAGCGGATTGGAGAATTTTCAGGTGAAGATGGAGCCCTTAGTGTTTTGAAGCTTCATGACATACCTGGTGGATCTAAAGCATTTGAGCTCATTGCCAAATTTTGCTATGGTGTTAAAATAGAGCTAACATCCTTAAATGTAGTTGGTCTAAGATGTGCTGCTGAGTACCTTTCAATGAATGAAGAATTTGGGGAAGGCAATCTCATTTCCCAAACAGAGAGTTTCCTAAATGAGGTTTTTGGGAATTGGGGAGACACACTCAAGGCTCTCAAAACCTGTGAAGAAGTTTTACCTGTTGCAGAGGATCTTCACATTGTCTCCAGATGCATAAATTCCTTGGCAACGAAAGCTTGCGCAGATCAAGCCTTGTTGAATTGGCCTGTTTCAGGAGCTAATAATCCGCCGAGCGCATCTAGTACAGGAGTGATCTTATGGAATGGGATATCCACTGGTACTACTACTAGTCCAAAAATTGTCGCAGATGATTGGTGGTATGAGGATGTATCGTTCCTTTCATTACCTCTATTCAAACGACTGATCCAGAGTGTTGAGTTGGGAGGCATGAAGCCTGAAAGAATAGCAGGTTCACTCATGTATTATGCAAAGAGACATATCCCATCAATGAATAAGCAGTCCAGTTTCAGTGACACAAACCAAGTTAATCCTGGGACCGCCGTGTCTGTTCCTCTGGAGGCTGACCAGAGAGCTCTTCTGGAAGAGATTGTGGGTTTACTTCCCAATCAAAAAGGGGTCACACAGACCAACTTTTTACTTAGGCTGCTCCGAACTGCTATGGCTGTACACGCTAGTCCCTCCTGCAGAGAAAATTTAGAGAAAAGGATTGGGGCTCAGTTTGAACAAGCTTGTCTGGAAGATTTGTTAATACCAAATATGGGATACTCATCTGAAACTACGTATGATATAGACTGTTTCCAGAGGATACTTGATCATTTTGTGGTGGCTGACCAGGCCTCAGCAGTGACATCCTCTCCTTGCATTGTCGAAGAGGATGGTCAGGTTATGGAAGAGACAGCTTCACTAACATCAATTACTTTGGTGGCCACTCTGGTTGATGCATATCTGGCTGAGGTAGCCACGGATGTGAATCTGAAATTCCCCAAGTTTCAGGCCATTGCTGCTGCCATCCCCGACTACGCCAGACCGCTTGCTGATGGCATATACCGTGCCATTGACATTTATTTGAAGGTAAAGTTCCCCCATTTGTAAATGAAGAGTTTCCATGATTTAAAACAATGACGTGTAGCTAATTACTGTGAGCATGCATCAACCATTTAGGCTCCGTTTGGTTGGTGGTAAAACATTTTCCTGTAAAATCACTCGTAACAACAACTCTAAATCACTAGTTACCAAACACAAAATGTCAAAAGTGCTTTCCCGCAGCAGCTTAAATACAGAATTTACAAAACACTTTTGCCGTAAATTTACACGGCAGCTTTCTCACAGTACTTCCTACACAACAGCTTTCTAAAACGCCACTGCATTACCAAACTAGCCCTTAAAACAATGATAGGTAGCTGATTTTCTTTGAGCATGCATCAACCATTTAAAGAGGCCAAGTAGAGATCTTTATATTTTCTATAAACATTTTCATGACGGTTATGTCCTAAATTCCTTAAGGTTCTCTTGTAGGAAAAATTATGAATCTGACACTTATTATGTAACTAGACATTTAGCTAACACTATTGGAGCACATACTAAAAATCTGTAATAGTTAAAATCGAAAGATGAATGATTTTCATCAAACTATAACTTGTAGCATTAGAGATGCTCTTTTTTGGGTGGAGCTGAAACAATTATACATAGCTAATTACTGTGAGCATGCTGACACCATTTTATGACATCAGGCGCATCCATGGCTGACGGATACAGAGCGTGAGCAAATCTGCAGACTCATGAACTGCCAGAAGCTTTCATTAGAGGCTAGCACCCATGCAGCACAAAATGAAAGGCTACCACTGCGAGTGATTGTCCAAGTCCTCTTCTTTGAGCAGGTTCGGCTGCGTACATCAATTGCTGGTTGGTTCTTTGTCTCGGACAATGTTGAGAATCCCAATGGTCTAACCCTAACAGAAAGAGGTTCAGTAATGGATGATGTGAGAGAACGGATTTCCGAAATTGAGAAAGAGTGTACGGCCATGAGAAAGGATATCCAGAAGCTTGTCAAGACAAAGAGGGGTTGGAATTTTTTCCGTAGAAGGAAGCCACAGAACAATAGTTCGATAGAAACAAAGAACTCCAATCTTAAAGCACCGCCGCCACAAACGTCGAAAAATGGGAAGGTATAATATGACAAATGTTGATTTAGGAACTACTGAGATTTTGAAGGTCAGGAAACATAGGGTTGTCCTAGTAATTATTTGATAATTTGAGTTATTGTCATAGCCTTTGGGAATCAGAATTTGCCTTTTACTACTAGACTAGAAGATATGCAGTTTTCTTGATCAGATGTTTCTGCTGTTGCTTAGCTAACAGCTTTTAGTTGTGATCACTATTATCAAATTTATCAATCCTCGATTCTTACTTGTTTCGAATTATCAATTCAAATGTTACTATTATGTTACATGATTAATGTTAATCCATGGTTTGTTCTCTAAACCCGTCCTCGGTATTCCTCTGTGCTCTGGCTCTTTAACCATTTTCGATGAAGACTAGATGAATAATTAACAGAAGACAATAAAATTAACAGTGGGGAATAATATATGTGACCCAAGTCAGCCATTGTTATCTGCTGATGGAAAATTATTGGGGCTGTACAAGTGATCTCATAATTAGAGTAAACCATTGTTCATTTATTTTCTGGGTGCTTTCTCCAGCAGGTTAAAATGGCATTACTTAGTATTTCCCAGTTATTTGGTAATTCTTTGTGCAGTAATTTTCTCAAAATGAAATGAGCTGTCTCATTAGATTATGTTTCCAAGGTTTTCTTTCTTTTCGCAAATTTGCTCATGTGGACATGATAATCTTGCATCTTCACCATTTGATCACCCTGCGTACTATCATCGATACATTTCATTGATACTATCCCATTCCCACATAGGAAAAAATCAATTCAGGGGCTTTTATTTCATGAATGAAGGACTAATGCAGACCTCAAAACAATATCTTAGCATTACAATTTACAATGATGGAAATCTCAAACCAACCAAACAATTAGCTGCAACTTTTGCAGACAAGAAATGAATGTTTTACATAGGTGATGAACATATTAAGTATTAGACATCCAGCTCTACAGCCGAACAACTTCCTTTGTATCGTCGTTACAACACATCTAGCAGACTGGAAGATCTGTTGGTGGAGGTAAAACAGATTCTGCTGCTGACTTGCCGTTTTCAACCACAAAAGCCATCTTCAGCCCCCACATAGTATGAAGTTCCAAATGACAATGCATGAACCAAACACCTATAAAACCGATGGTGCAATTTTAATTCAATCCTTGTCTATATTACGAAATGCCCTTACCTTTACCTATTTCAAATTCTGCATCCTAGAAAATAAATATTATTATATCCATGTTTAGTCTTCAAACACCTTGTGTACTAAGTGCCAGTTTGGTATCGCCGATTTTAATTAAAATCCGCCTCTTTTCCACAATTTCATTTTTTATGACTAAAAATTAAAATCTGATAAACAGCAGATTAAAATAACCTCTGTGCAAATGTAGAATCTCCAAAATTGGGGATTATACAGCTGAAAATCTCTAAAAATTAATTTTCATATACTTTTTTACATCAGCATGATCAAAGTTCAATTGTAAATAGGTGTATTCAATTAATTGACCATAGAGCTCTTTAAATTTTGTTAAATGGATCAAGTTAGTGATCTATAATTTCAGCTCATACCAAACATATTGTGATTTCCAGTTCAGCTGGATATTTCAGATTTTCAGCTGATACCGAACTTATACGAGTATCTACTTGTATGGCACACTAATTTGAAGAATCTAACAGGATGATAAAGTTTATAATTACCTGGATTATCAGCTCTAAACCTGAAAGCAACCCAACCTCCAGTAGGAACACCAATCGTATTCCTTTCTGGGGGATCAACCAAGTTAAACTTAGCCGGGTCGTTCTTGGGGTCAAAGTTACCAACCCCAGTGCCCACAACAAAGAAGTTGTACCCATGAAGATGAAAGGGGTGTGATTCAACCGACAGTAGATTAGTGTCTTGCAAGACCAACTCCACCGTAGTGTTGAATGGAATCTTACTGAGCCTCGTCCCCGTGACCGTCGCGAGGTTAGCCGTGAGTGGTGCACCGGTGTAATTAAATTGTGCAGGAGGGCGATCTGGGAAATCCGTCTTGAAAACTCCTTTAATGTTGTTGTAATGCGCCTGTAGAAGCCCGACCTTAGGCATCACGAAGGTGATGTTGTTTAGAGACGCCACGACCTGTGTCCCGTTTTGGCAAGTCGGGCACGGATTGACTCCCAATCCAATGGTATAGAACAGATGGCGGTCAACCTTAAGAGGTACATTTGCTGGGTACTGAGGAGTGTTGAGACTTTTAAGGTTTGCATTGTAGTTCAGCGCGAACTTTGTGTCGTTTGCGGATGGTAAATGGGGTAAAGATGGGAGAACTGTATTTGGGACACCTTTGTACTGTAAAATAGCGGTGGCAGTTTTGTTATCCACTGTGATTGGAGCATCCATGAACGGTGTCGCGCCCATGAAGTACCGGTTTGGAGACTGGTCGGCCTTGACAAGAACATTAGTGGTCTGCCCGGGTGCTATTAGTATAGCTTGGGTTTGGAAAGGTTTTGTGTAAACTGCATCGATCTCCACCACTGTCATGTTATGACCAGCTATGGCGAAGAAGAGCTCGTCTTGAAGTGCAGCATTGATGATTCTCAGGAGGTATGTTTTGCCCGACTCAACCTCCAGGGCAAATGTATCTGTCACAAACGAAACATCCGACAAAAAACACGCGTAAATGTCTTGTGTTTAGTCATTTTTGAAGAAGGTTGTGTTGATAAGTCTTACGTTTCTCAGAGCAAGGAAAGAGTGGTCCTGGTTTGCCGTTAATGGTATGCGCATCAGAGGGTGGTGTCGGTTGTCCCAATGCATTCGCTTGTTTAACCATTGATTCAACATCATTATTCCACCATTCTCCTGCCATGTAAAAAAGTGTAAAATGCGTAAGTTGCATAAAACAGTATTTTTTCTGTTTTTGGTTTTCTAAGGTGTTTGTTGTGGTGTTTTGGTGCTGTTTGGTTGGATGTCAAAAATTTCCCTGTAAAATGTTTACCCTCAAATGATGTAAAATGATTTACACATTTCAAATCTGTAAACCATTTTCGGGAAAGTGAAGGAGCACGACAACAACTCATACTAACACCTTCACCACCAATAACCACCACGACCCTTCACCGCCACCCATCACTGCCACTGCTGTCACGGCCCATTGTTTTGGCAAGTGTCAACCAAACTCGAGAAAAAAATTGCAGAGAAAACTTTTTCACACAAAATATTTTACGCGTAGCATATTTTCCCTCATAAAACATTTTACTGCGAACCAAACAGAGTTGTAGTGTAGTTTTGTTTTGTTGAATGCAACTGACCTAGTACCACGACGGCTTCCTGAGAAGGCTGTGGGAATGGGAATGGAGTTCCTAGCTTAGGCTGGATAACAATTGCACCGTAAACTGTTGCTCTAAGCCATAGGATGTGTGCATGCCACCATAAGGTTCCACGTTGGCCAGTGACGGTGAAATTGTATAAATAGCTTTGACCTATCTGGATTGGACATTGGGTTATGTATGCCGGTCCATCTGCCCAACCATTGCGGAACTGTTTCAAGCCATGCCTGATTGTTTTTTGAAAGAAAAAAATGCAAAATTAATTTATCGCATAATGACACGAAAAAAATGCTAAACGGTCTATCTATGACAGAAGAGTATATATACCAGTGGATGGACATGTTGTATTGTGCATTGTTGGTGACATTTATAAGGACTTGGTCACCTTCTCTTACATAAAGGTTTGGCCCCGGGAACATTCCATTCACTGTAACCATCGGCTTGGAATTACATAGCCTGCTCACGTTCTTCACTTGAACCTGAAAGCAGACGAGAAAACAGAACTTATGTCTGATACATGAGGTGGAAAAAAAAGACGAGAACTAATGAAGGCTAACGCACGTACATTGAAGTCGTACTTCTTCACGGCTGCTTCTGTAGGAAAAGAAGCAAAAACGACGATGGAAATGAAGAGAACAAGACAGCCTCGTGGCCATCCACCTTGTGTCGACATTTTTTTGTCGAAATCAATTCTGTTGTACTTGAGAACTAGATGGCCAATGAGATGTTTTCTGAATGATGTAAATGAATTCTGGGGTTTTATACGGGGTTTTGGGTAGGTGGATAAATGAAAGAAGAGTTAAGCTAAGCTAAGCTAAGCCTGGGGATAGTGTGGAGCTCAATGGACATTAGTTGAAGCAAAAGCTAGCTTCAAAGCAACTGTTAAAACTCCAGTAAAAGATAGTATAAGTTGAGGTGTCCATGTAAAGTTAGATACTAATGCAGAATAACCATAAAAGGTGAGATATCCATGTAATGTCTGTTAACAATGCAGACATATACATGTTGAATCATTTTGAGTGTGTTTATCAATATCCATGTTTTGTGTACATTTATTATAGTATATAATTCTGGTATTGGAGTACCTTAAAAGTTTGTAATGATATGTAATTTGATGTTAGGTGATTAGCCTATCTGGAAGTTCCAAGTGTGTTAACTAAGGTTGCTCTTTCTTTTTTCTGATGAAATTGAGTATAGTTGGTGAAGAAACAAGGACTCGGTCGCTCTTTGAATCCCCGTTCACATAATCTAACACGAACTTATCTTGAGAATAGTTGAGATGTCTTTCTCTGTGAACACAAAACACCGTTGAAACCTCGCGGTCTCCCCATGGTTTGCCCCATAACACAAGTTCTTTCTGGCCTATAACTTACGCTGAACATCCATAGTCAGCGTAAGTTGGTGGAGTAAGATACGAGTAAATATTTCAATCGGCGCGTAGATACTATATTGCAATTAGCACGCGATAAAGACATAGGCGCGTAGATACTATATTGCAATTAGCACGTCATAAAGACATGTGATGAATCGGTTAGTGTTTGCCGTGAGCTCTAGCTATGAGCTAGCTGAGTTGTAGACAGCTCAAGCTTTGCTCTTACCTAGACTCGTTCAGACATCGATCAATGAAAGTAACTTATTAACTGCTAATGTGATGGTCGATGTCCGTTTGGTAATGTCTGTTTGGTAATGAACTCATCTTTTGCAACTTTTTTGCTTCAAGGAGGCTCGAACTCGAGACTCTCTAATGAACTATCCCAGGCCCTAACCACGGGGTAAACGGCCAAATCTTAGACAGCTTACTTGTAATATATAGATTTGGAGATAATTCATCTGGGCTGAGCGAAGTTGGATTCGGGTTGTGTGATATGCAAACCAACTCAACTCAAATCTTAGACAGCTTACTTGTAATATATGGATTTGGAGATAATTCATCTGGTCTGAGCGAAGTTGGATTCGGGTTGTGTGATATACAAACCAACTCAACTCAAATCCCTTTTTGCGTAGGGACAACGTACGAGCCATCAAGAGTATCCTCTTTTTTCCTCATTGCAAGGCATTTCTAGTACTGACACTGTTTCGCCAAAAACTTCCTAATTCAATTTTTACCACTATTCACCGGGTAAAAGGCCCTGTTTGGATAACAAGGTTGGGTTAGTTTGGTTAACCAAACTAGATGGATGTTTGGTTAACTTTTTGTTGGAGTTAACCAAACCATTGTATCCAAACAGGGCCAAAGTGACCCGGTGATTTGATTAGCAAAACGATGCAACAACTTGGTAATCTTTTCATGGTGTGTAGAGTAAAGTTCACTCTACACCATGAAAAAATTCCAAAAAATTAAATCATTTTGCTATCCAAATTACCTGGTAAAGTGACATGGCTACGGGTTAAAAAAAGTCAAGTGGGGCGAAACAGAAGAAGTCGTAAATAATATAGGAGTCCAAACAAAACATTTGTAGAATAAAGTACACCATCTGCTCTACTCAGAAATAGGCTAAAAACGTACTACAACACCGCCTATTGCATACCAATCCCCAATTTATGGTTGTGGTGTTGCTACAATCCACCATCCTGTCAGTTAACACCAGTAGTACGTAGAATCAAAGACCAGCCTCTTTGACAAGTCACTCCAACAAACACACCAAAGCCAGCTATCTAAATGCAGAAATAAATGACAATTTAGGCTAATTTCCCATCTATCTACATCTCTCCGCACTCAGCAATAGCGCATGCCAATTTAGGCCTGTTGTTGGGTCCAGTTGCCACGTTCTCAATCTTCCTCACCACCAACAGCCCATCTCCAAGTACTCTCTGCAATTAACAAACATTAACCAACTATATGAGTTGAAGGTAATGAGGCAAGTCAATGTACTATAGAGAACTAACTAATGATAGTATTCAACATACCCCAAACACAACATGCTTATTGTCTAGCCAGTCGCACTTTGCACACGTGATGAAGAACTGCAAACCCCACCAACATTAACAAGGACGTCTTTGTTAGACTTCGTTCAGTTCAACGTAAATTTCTAAAGTGATGAATATACCGCAAAGAGAGAGAGAGAGAGAGAGAGAGAGAGAGAGAGAAGAAAAAAACCGCTATGCTAGTACCTGACACCCGTTGGTATCTGGTCCACTGTTTGCCTGGAGAAAAAAAAAAGGATAAATTTTCACAAAAATACAAAAGACTATTCTGAATTGCAAACAAAATAAATAGACCAATGATCTAAAACTCAGATAGCATGACATAAATCTAAATGATTTAGGGGAAAAAAATGTACCATTGACAATAGACCAGGGCCAGTGTGCTTGGCGATAAAATTTTCATCTTCAAACTTGCTTCCATATACTGATACACACCCACTGCCATCTCCCTGCAAAATATGACAGCCCATAAAAGGGTAATTCCGTCAGTGAAAATGAAAATAAAATATTGTTTTTTGTCATTGTAATATATATACAAGTCACAGAACTACAGCAAGATTTATCGAACTTAATCACTAACAACATAAATCACGGAAAAATATCAATCAATACCCTTGAATTTTATTTCCATTGAGGTTCTAATTGTATATATTCACGTTTGGTCCATCAGCCGAGTAGATCTGCTCATAAAATGTGCCTCCTTAAAGAAAAGAATCATGCCTTCAATTTTCAATGTTTTAGAAAGAGAATGACAGTTCAAACTGGGAAGTGCATCATTGATTGACAAAGAAAATCACATTTGAGTCTCTAGAACGTACAAAAGATAGAAAACTCTATTACCCCCCTGCTGTATACTCCTGACCTAGATCACCTAAAACTCTAAGGAGGGGCTTCGGCCCTGCTCCCAATCCTCGCTCCGGCGCTTTCAGCTCGAATTCGCTTATAATCCTCGCTCCCAAAATTCTAGAGTGCGTTCTTTCCAACGCTCTGTAGTTTATAAGCAATTAGCCTCAGTATTAAGTTGCCAAGCCTACTTGAAACAAGTCAAACGAAAATTTCAACTAAAATGAGCTAACAACCCCTTACTGAAGTAGTCCGCTTACTCACTGTATGTCAAGTTCTCCCTGCTAACACTCAGACAAGTTGAACTTCCATTGCATTCTTAAGTATGGGAGGTTCTAATCTCATATATAAGCTTTGTAGGTATTGCCACCAATTCTAGATTACACAAAAATCCAACCTATAATATGTTTATATCTGAAATCATATAAAATGTGTAATTTATATACGCGCTTTGTTGACGCTCTCAAATACAACTTTTTTAGAATTTGTCGATTTCGCGCTCCCGCTCCAGGTGACTTAGCTCCTGACCTCAGCCGTAATTCAGCAAATAACTCACTCATGTGCCACCTCAATAATATTTGTAAAGAAGACTGCCCTACGAGTAGGTAAAGAAGAGCAGCAGAAAGTTCCAGTTAACATTTTGTTCTACTTCTCCACTTCCTATAAGACTGCTAACAGCACTATACCACCAGTGGGGGGCCAGAATTTTCATCTTAACTTCTAGATAATAGTATCGTTATAAAAAAACATTGCCAACGTGAGTCTTGCAGGGAAAATTATCGGGAAGACTTCAGAAATTTTAACGTGCGATTATCGAGAGGTTAAAATCAGGAAGATGTCCACGAGCTTTTGAAGCACCATGTTTGAACTTTATAGAATTTCCATAAGAGCTTTTAAACTGTACCTGGTTAGTTCATATTGGGGTTATCCGAAAAACCGGCACTGTACCACCAAGTACCATTTCTATATTTATACACATATGTGCAAACTACCAAGGATCCACTTTCTTCGCCTAATTTAAGGTGACCCTTATCTTTTTTAGGAAAAGATAGAAGTTGTTTACTTTGACAGTGTCAAATTTTCTAAAAAGTTTGTTTTATCTTTTTAGTAAAAAAAAAAAGGTTGCTTACTTTACTTCTATTTTATCTCCTAAAAAGTATTAGTTTTTAGGAGTACTGAGCACGAAAAGTTTAAATGGGAAAGAAAACACTACTTTAGTCTTATAAGAAGATTAAAAAAGTTAACTTCTGACCAAACTTTAGTAGGAAACTACCATTGTTTTTAGTACAAACTACCATTTTTTATGACTTTGTTAGTCTCTACTCTCTAAATCGTAGCCTAGGTCACGGTGCACCCCTATAAGGAACTCTTTTTCTATTCAGGTGTCTAATTACAGGTTCTACATTTCCTTTGCATACATCTGTGAGCTGCAACATTGGCAGTTTTCTCATATGCACCCAACAATTCGCCTTCAATTTCTTTTTCTTCGATTGAATGGCATAACCCGGCACGAGAGTGGTCCCTATAGATATTCATTCGACTTCTCGGCAGAAATCATGGACTTGGGTTAAAGAAAGATAGGTGCTGGAGAAAATCATAGGAGCAGGACACAAGTCCATGCATTGAAGACTGAATGGGTGAAATTTTGGTCTATTTTTTATTTAGAGTGCTTTGTGTGGGATGGAATATGTACTGTAGGTAATAGTTAGGTTTTCATTGCAGTTATGATTTATTTAGGTGCAGGTAATAAATTGCGCAGTGGACGGATCTAACTTCTAAGGCGCCTTCCGTAGGAACTAGGAATTAATGGCAGACTTCCTAGATTTCTAGAGAGAGAGAGAGCTACGTAGCGATAAGTAAGATAACTTTTGAAGTGTCTATTAACAATGTGGATGCTTACTAGATTATCACGCTTTTCAGTGATTTCATTACCCTTTGATACAACGAGATAACTTCTAAGGGTAAAAGAGTAAAAGACACTTTCTCCCCTTCACTGTGCCGAACTTCAAGTAACTTATACAGTTACACCCCTGATTGTGAAACCGTTAGTCTGGCGGCGGGGTACGTCACTGAAAATAGTTTACGAGAAAAATCCGCCCCCTCATATCATGCAAAAAGTCTTTAATTTCCTTGGGTAACCCCTACATTTTGCATAATATGGGGGTAAACTTGTCCAACAACTATTTTTAGTGACAGATCTCACCTCCATACCATAGTTGTCAGAATCCTACGATTCACGATTCGAATCCTACGATTCGATTCGGTTCACCCATGAAACGATGCGAATCAGAGGGTGAATCTTAAATGGACCAAAATTTTATCTGAATCCCAATTCAAGAGACCGAATCTTACGATTCATTTGCGATTCAGACCGATTCATACGATTCATCTCGATTCAGCTGGAAAGTCTTATTCAGTTAGTAACAGTTTTAAAAACAACATCTGCCTCGTTTTTGTCTGTTTCGCAAATATGTTTGTTTGCTAGTACATTGTTCTTAAGCCCACGACTTATAGCGTCATGTTATTTTCCAATTTTCCATTCTCTTGGTATCTTGTAGTTCCTTGCTTCACATACACTCCTATATCTTCATTATTCTTACCTTTTAGGTGGGTACAACACATAATATGTTGTATTAGCTACGAGTTAGCTAGAAACTTGAGCTTGCTTATGTTGAAATATGAATATACTGTTCACACATGTTATAGTTTTATGGAATATATTATTATTTATGCTTAAAGAGATTAGAAGTGAATCTTTACGATTCACGATTCGATTCGATTCACGATTCAGTAAAGTTGAATTTCGATTCACTCTCTGAATCCCGATTTGACAACTATGCTCCATACTAACGGTGTCACAATATGGAGTTTTAAGTTTTCTGAAGTTCGGCACACTTAAGGGGCGAACGTGTCCAAGCTGGAAGGGGTGCAATTGTCCTTCAAAATCAAACTAGACGGGGTGAAAGTGTCTTTTACCCAGGTTTTAATGCTTATACATTTATCAATCAAGGATAGAATTACGATGATGATAATAAAATCCATCTCAGATATATTTGCAGAAGAACAGATTCCATGAATAACAGTTTCTTCAAAAATTTGAAAATGCAGTACCTACAATAATACCCCCTTCATCTTATTTTAACGGTCTTGTTTGACTTTTCACAAAAATTAAGAATATGGTATTTACTTGTTAGATATACAAAATCATCCTTCGTTGAGTTCAGTAACTTTTTGGAATGCTACACTTAATTGAGACATCCATCAAAAAATAGGAAGACACTTGAAGTGGACGGAGGAAGTACAAAGAAGATTTTATTGCACACAAGAAAGGGACTAACCTTCAAAAAATCACCTGCTTGAATCATAAAATCTTTGATAATCCTATGGAACTGACAGCCCTTGTAGCCAACTGGTAGCCCTGCCTTTCTGACAAAACCAAAACAATGCCATGCGATAAGAATTTAGGTATTATTCGACTGAAGGAACTGAAAACATGATTAAAGAAGATAAATAAGTTGAGGAGATTTTAGGCTTGAACCACATAATTGGACACACATGTCAAACACGTCCCAGGGTCTCCTGAGGAATTTTCACAGTACTGTGATACTACTTGGCAATTTAAGCGAGAACTCTAAAGTCTGAATAAATAGTCCAAAAAGAATTAGGACATTACTTTACCGACATTCTTACATCACTGTTCTAGTAGTTCTTTATAATCATGAAACCAGAAGCATAAGAACAGTCATATCTGCAGCCCTGGGTACACTGGTATTGGATGTTCAATTCGGACATGTCAGCCATTCAGTGTATCTTCAAAATTCTGTGAACTCAGAAAAAGGTTGCAGTAGCTTTACAGATCTAAACTATCTACTTCTTTGGAGTTTGGTGAGGTTCTCATGGTTTAGCTTCTTTAAACTCTCTTTTTTTACAATTATTTCTAATGCAGACATCAACAGGTTTTACTGGTAGTGGAAAATTGTGATCGTATGAAAATGAGGACTATATGTTTTCATGTATATAATCCAACGTACTTGCATTTTATTTCGAAATGTGCCTTTTGAACATGATTTTTGAATACGTATAGGTGAGATATGGGTCGGTGCAAAGACAGGTTAAGGATTTAAATCTTCATATTATACACGAACCACTGCATAGAGCAGTTTCTCCAAACAGCAATACGAAGAGCAGTCCCGCCAAAGCAGAAGGCACCCAAGAAGCACAATTTCAGAAAATTATGAAGAAAACCAATACTGGATTGAAATATCATCCACCAACCTGTACTCGCCTGTGCAAAACTGCCTGTCAAAAAAGAAAGTTCGAGTTTAAGAATCAGCACAGTGAGAAAATAGAGTTTTTTTTATAAACAAGAGAAATATTCTGAATGATGCACAAGAGAGCATTGTAATTTCATAAAGAAGAAAAAGGTAGGAGTAGCAATATACAAACATCTAAAAAGCATATACGGAAAGTGGTATGGTGGTCTCTAGCGTAACAAGTTTTTCAAGATTTTGCATGCTTATCCTTCAACATATTGCTGACATTGTAAGCAACCTCAATGTGTCTCTTCTTTAGCAATTTCAGCTTGTGGACAAGATGGACTAATAAACCGCTCTTTATCTCCATCCTACAGCTTAGGATTTCTTCTTCTTTTTAGTTCTGTAGCTCTTAGAAGTAGTACTTTACTCTTCAATCTTGATACTTTCCAGTACTACTTTTTCCTTGCCAGAACCCACTTCACCAATTTGGCGTTTTCCATCAACTATTTTCAACAGATAGACTGTTCTTATTACTTAACTCTCATCTAAAGACAATTAGATTTGGCACTCATTGTCGCCAGTGCTAGTAAATTCTCTTGTGAAAACTAAAAAGTTGCTTCTAGTTTATGTTCTTGCAAAGAGACAACTACCCATTATGCATAACTTCTAATTCTTCACTAGTTGCTTATTTTTTGAGGATCATAAACTAGAATATCATAGAAACAAAAGAGAGACAAACTACAAAATATCACTTTGAGAATGTATTCATAGGACGGAGCTACTGCTTCAAACATTCAGTAAACAAACTTCCTACAGCACCCCCTTCCATAGACAATAAGCCTGACTAGTAAAAAAAAAGTTCCAGTTTCACTAATACATCACCCGTTGTGGTGGATGATAACCCTTCTCGAGATTTATTAACTAGTCCCACAAAACTCACCTGTCATTTTTTTCTAGTCAAATTGGGAAATTAGCACATAGGTTTTGGCAAATTAGCTCCAGAAGAACATAGTGCCCAAAAATACCCTTGTTGGCCATCGATTTTCTTCAAATGCTGACATTACACAATACAACAAGCGCGGACTAACCCAGATACACAAAGATTGAGAGCAGAACATACACGAAAATTAGACGAAAAAGGAGAGAAGATGAGACAAGAAAAGGTTTACCTAAAATTTTCTGCGGTTTTGGGGGCGATATCAGCGAAGAGCTCCATCTTGATACGACCAGCGGGGATAGTACCGATCGTTACGTCGAAGAAGACAACAGGGTTCTTTGGGTTCGTCGGTCTCTGGTGCCACTCCACCGCCGTCGCCGCCGTGTTGCCTCCTCCAGACGCCATTGAAAACGCTTTTTTTGCGGAAACTTCTACAGACTGGAGAAGAGTAGCGAGCGAGCAAGTGATTGAAAACTTTGCCTCAAGCAAGTCCTTTATAAAAGAGGCATAAAACACCCTCTTAGAGTTTCCATGAACTACAACATAGCCCATAAATTATTAGAAACCACAATAACACCCCTGCTTTTCTTTTTGGATAAAAATGAGTAAGCATCGAAACCCAACCCAAACCAAGTTACACGGGTGGGTGGGTTAATGGTAAAACCCGTTATTTGAGTTGGTTAGAACTTAGAAGGTAGTAGAGCTTTATGGCCTCTCTGACCCGTGTTTACTTTTCCAGTGATAGTCCGGTGAGTCTCGTTTCGATGGACACTAACACCAATCTCAAGCTCGATCTACACAACCATGAAAAAATGATCTCAAGACTGAAGGGAGCAACGATGGTGGGTTAGCTCCTCTGCGAAACAGAAGGAGTTGTAAAAAAGAGATGAAATTAGTAAAGATCATAAGGAAGGTGAGATACAGAAAGAGTTGAAATTAGTAAAAAAGAGATGAAATTAGTAAAGATCAGAAGGAAGGTGAGAAACAGAAGAGAAAGTTGGAGCTAACCAAAATGAAGAATTGGAGACCCCCAAATGGATGTGAGCTCAAGTGTAACCTGGATGCTAACTGGGACAAGTCTTCTAAAATTACTTACCACCTCTAATGCACCATTGGAAGTGGGACTAAAGACAAAAAATGATGGTATTTTACTGCTTTGTCCTCACAAGGAGGAAACAATTACACATCATTATCAAAAGATCACATCACATGTGGAGTATTAATGAGGATATTGTTGTCATTTAACCAGTTTAAGGTTACCAAAAAAAGAAACTTTTAAAGGTGAGTGGATGTCCAAATAAGGAAATGGTGCATTAGAGCTAGGACGGAGTGGTACCAAAGTTGGATTATCATAAATCAGAGTGGAGAAGCTATAAAATGGGGTTGGAGCTCGGATTATGCAGATAATATTTTTGCAGCTGAAGCCATGGCAGTGAGATTAGCTCTTTGGAAGACGCAGAATATAAAGGAGAAAGTTATGTTTGAAGGTGATAACAAAAAAAAAAAAAAAAAAAAAAAAAAAAGAAAGCTACTCTGCAATTAGAGCTGCGATTCGGTTCGGTTCAACCGGCGGTTCCGGTTGAAACCGGAACCGAATTAACCGAAAATTAAGAACGGGAACCGAACCGGTAACCGATGGACCGAAACCGGACCCGGACCCGGTAACATACGGTCCCGGTTCGGTTTCCCCTATTTCCAGAACCAGGACCGAGCCGGAACTGGAATCGGTTTGGAACTGGAACCGCAACCGGCCCGAACCGAACCGAGAACCGTGAGTAACGGCCAAAATTTTGAACGTTAGGTGTTGTCACCATCACGGTCAGTGACCGTTTGGCAACGGTTCAGAACCGTTTTTTGGTTTTTTTTGACTTTTTTTTTTTTTACAAACACCCCCCCCCCCTTCCCTCCCTTCAACTCCTATAAATACCCAACAACTTCCACCATTTTTTTCACACTTCCTCATCAAACACTCTCCATATTTTCTCACACTTTTTCACTCAAAATTCATCATACACTCTCCAATTTCTTCATCTTTCCTCACTAAAAATCATCATACACTCTCAAGTTTACAAAAATCCTCAAACTTCCTTGGTTCTCGGCGGCAAATTTCGCATCTTCAATCTTCGACAAGCAACGCATCTTCAATCTTCGACATTTCACACCTCCAAGAATTATTCTTAGAGTTTGTAAGTTTTATTTTTTGTCGTTTACTATTTTATTGTGCTCTTATTCGTGCATTATTTGTTAAATTTTATTTTTTTCATCAAATTTGTCTAATAAAAAATGGCTTCCTCTTCTCATTTCAATGACCAAAACAACCAAAACGTAGACGTAGACGTAGACATGAGTATTGATGATGATATTGATATTTTATTTGGCGAAGGTGTCGCTAATGATTTTGGTGGTTTAGAGGAAAATGAGCCGAATTTAGGTCGTAATAAAAGAACTCGTAAGTGGAATGGTAAAAAAAACAAATTTTAGGATCATATGGATAAAATACCCGATGGCGTAGACGACAAAGGTAAACCAAAATTTAGGGCCATTTGCAAACATTGTCAAGCAAGTTTTGTATATCATTACACCGGTGGATTAGGATCAATGAGAAAACATTTACAAAATAAACACGGACTTTTGAAAGATACACCCGCAGTAGGTGACACGATGGTCCAAACCCACCTAGGATACGACGCACACTGTAACGTAGTTACTTTTTTCTACGATGAACCTAGGGCAAGAAAAGCATTAGCTCATTATATCACCGCCATCGAAAAACCTCTTAATATGACCGACGACGTAGAGTTTGACACGTTAGTCCAAACCGCTTTTTGCCCGAGTTATAGGCATATTAGTAGACACACTATTAGAAAAGATATAATTGATCTATATAGTGAGAGGAAGCGGAAATTATGCAAACCTTTTTAAATTCTAATTTCACAATTGTTTGCACTTCCGATATGTGGTCCGGTAGAAATGATAAAGGGTATATTTGTGTCACCGCACACTACATTGACCCGAATTGGACTTTACAAAAACGTGTTATTGCATTTCGAGAAGTTCCATATTCTCACAACGGTGTAAACATGGGAGAAACCATAGTGTCAGTTTTAGAAGAGTGGGGTATTGATGAACGAATTACATCAATGACTTTTGACAATGCATTGGCATGTGATAGTGCGATAGACCATATGCATACTTTGATACAAAACACCCTTTCACGAAAAAATTGACCATGTTCCTTGTGTATGTCACATTATCAATTTAATTCTACAAGAAGGTTTAAAACAACTAGATGAGCATGTTAGTCCTATTCGTGAAGCTATTCTCTTTATTTCGTCTTCAAACAAAAGAACCAAACTTTTTGCGGAATATTGTGAGAAAAACGGCATGAAAAGAAGAAAGTTTGGGGCCAATTGTAAGACAAGATGGAACTCGACCTACTTGATGTTGAAAAGTTGTAAAGGTTATTATACCACAATCACACGTTTTTTGAATGAAAGTGGTCATCCCGTTTCCATTTCACTTAATGATTGGAAGGCCTCCGTCGTCTTAA
Source organism: Linanthus parryae (assembly GCA_023055425.1). NCBI lineage: Eukaryota > Viridiplantae > Streptophyta > Magnoliopsida > Ericales > Polemoniaceae > Linanthus > Linanthus parryae. Next base: position 88,091,026 of record JALGPY010000005.1, read on the forward strand.
GAGATTTTCTTCAACCATTTTATAACGCAACTACTCTTCTTTCGGGTGTTTATTATCCTTCTACTAACAACGTTGTTCCACAACTAATGTTTTTAACTGAAGCTTTTAATGAGTATAGGAATAATAGTATTTTATTCGACGCAATTGTGGACATGGAAGAAAAAGTTCTCAAATATTTTGAAAGAATCCCGATGGCTTTTGTTTGACAAGTATTTTGGACCCAAGGCAAAAGGATGCAACTACAAGTTTTATGCTACAAAAAAATTCGGAAAACAAGACTACCGAGTATAGAGACGTAGTGATATCACCAAGTATTGAAGAAGTTAAACAAACTCTTAATGTTATGTATAAAAAATATGTTTTTAAGTTTGGTCTTGGTGATCAAGGTTCTCAAACATCATCGAGTGATCCGAAGGGTAAGGGTAAGAAAAAGTTTGGTATTGGTTCTTTATTTAAGAGTACACAAACCACCCCCACTGTGTCGAATTGCGTCTCGGAATTATTGTTGTACATTAACCAAAATTATTTCTTAAAACTATCGGAGTAATAAATAGAAAATATAGATTTACTTGCTTGGTGGAAAAATTATGAAATTCAATATCGGATTGTTTCTAAAATGGCACGTGATTTACTAACCCCTCCCGCTTCTACAGTCCCTTCGGAATTAACTTTTAGTGCAGGTAAACGAGTTTTGTCGGAGAAAAGATCGTGTCTAACCTCGGAGATGTTGGAGGTACTTATATGCTCAAAGGATTGAAGCGACGCCAACAAACGCACACAATACCTACACCCTTTGGACGTGGCCGTGACTGAATTTTACCAAAAATTTGGAATAAACCTGGACACTCCGCTAGATTTAGACGAATTGCCTACGGCTAAGCGTTGAAAAATGAAGACTATTATTTTGTATTTTTGTTCATTTCAATAAGTTTGTATGTAAGTTAGAAAAAATTGCAAATGATTGGTAGTTAAGTGGGTGCCAACCTAGTTGGGATGTAGTTAAACTATAGTGATGCAATTTTTTCTAACAATTGATATTTTTAATTAATAATACAAGTTTGTTTCTTTTTTTTATTATTTGTCCAATTTTATGTTTTACATTTACAAAAAAAAAAAAAAAAAAAAAAAAAAAAAAAAAAAAAAACTGTCTGGACCGGTTGGGAACCGGAACCGAACCGGTTAACCCAACCGGTTTCGGTCCACGGTTCCGGTCCGGTTCCGGATAAACCCACAGACCGGATCCGGTTAAACCGAACCGAAATATTGGCTCAAACCGGTCAACCGAACCGAAACCGACCGGTTTCGCTTATATCGGTTCGGTTCCGGTTCGAACCGAAATCGCAGCACTATCTGCGATAGACCAATAAAGCACAAACAATTCATGAACATAGCTAGAGGTATTTGGGGAATCAAATATCGACTAAAGGTGGAATGCTTTGGTAAAAACAAGTATATCTTCTACTTCTCGCATTTTGTGGATTGTTAAAAAATTCGGGACCAAGCTCCATGGACCTTCCAGAATCATATTTTGGTGCTCAAAGAATGGGTAAAAAGCACGAGATTGTCAAAAATTGATTTCACCTTCTTCCCTTTCTGGGTGCAGATAAATGGGCTTCCACTAAAAAATGTCGAGCTTTAACGCAAATAAGATAGGAGCTCTCATTGGGGAAGTAGAAGAGGTGGAACGGAAAGAAGTGAAAGATCTCGTGCTAAGACCAATATGAAGTAAGAGTAATGGTCAACACAATTCGATCTCAGTAGAACTAATATTGCCCTGTAAAGTGGTGGAATGGACCATGAAAATCAACTATGCAAATTCATGACGCTGCAAGGAGATCAAGATACGGCCCAGACCTCCGGGCTAGATCAGAAACAGAGTAGAGTATCGAGATGCATGTGAAAAATTTGAAGACCTAGATGCTCAGAAAACACAGGAGGAAGCCTTGCAAATCTGGCGGACAGTGGCGCGTTGGTTGGGAGATCAGGAGGTTCAAGACGAGCATGTGCATAGAGTTAGCAACGCAATAGTACAACAGAGGACGCTCTTGAACATGATTTTTTAATATTTTGCAATATCTTTAAGAAGTCTTATGTAACATATAATTCAAATCCTCAATATATAACATGGGATTACGTTATCAAAAGAACAGTCCTCAGAGTCTGAGAAAGGTCATTACAACAAGACAACAAGAAGATGGCAAGTGAAAGTTACCAAACTAGATGATACAACAGCTACATGTTTACAAAGAAGATTAAAAGAATAAGAGGATGGTGAAAGCTAGTAGTGGCAGGATAAGAATTTGTACAGCTCGGCACAAGAGTAATAAAAGTGCATCTCTTAAACTATATATCCTCCCTGCAAAAATTCATTCAACGTTTTTGGTTATCTTGTGAAGAATTTCAGATCATTGCACTATGATGCAGATTTGGGTATCTTGAACTGCTTCTTGAGGAATTGAGAAGCCTCCGAGTCACTCCTGTGACATAATATCCTTAATAGGGTTTGCACGTCAGCACCCAATTTACTTCTCCCCCCTTGATGGTATCCGCCAACAGATCTCAAGTCCTCAATGAGTTCCCTAGACTGCAACATTTGACACAAAACAGAAAATAATGGAGTTATTAAATGCCACTTCCCAGAGTATCTATAGCTGCTAGTGAAAAGAAGCTATTCCCATAGGGGGTTATGAGAACTAACCTCGTGGCTATGCAACTTGACCACATCCCGAACACGTGCTATTTGGTTTTCGACAACTCCACGTGGAAGCCCATCTCCCCCAGAAATAAAAAACTCCTACGAAGCCATCAGAAGATCATGTAAAGAATTACTAGAGTACTCTACGAAGATGGACCTAAATAACCATTCTGTATGGATTGGAATCTTCTTTACCACTACTATTTTTAATTACGGAAATTATAATAAATTTGCAGTAAAACTATGAAACAACAATGAACAAATTCAAATAAAAGTTGCGCTCGATATCTACGGTTTCTATTTGGACAAGCAGTTTAGATCAACGTAAAAATATAAAGAATCCATCAAATACACAAAAGATTCTATTACCTTCAGTATTTCAACATCTTCTTCCAAAAATTTGGCATCAGATGGATTAAAAACACGTGAGGGGCCTCCATCAAGTATGACTCTAAGAAATCCATCCTGGAAATGCAGAAGTCACATTTAAGAAAATATATAGACTTGAGGAGAGACCGTTAGAAGAAAGGTTTCCAGTATCAGACCAGTGACGCTTGAAGAAGACTAGTGACGACACGATCTCTTAGTGGCTCCATAATGATATCACATAATTGATTTAGTTCCTGCAGAACAAACATCTATAGGTTCAGCACGAGTCAATAAGAATTGAGGATGAAATCAACATCCATAGATTTTCAGTTCCCTATGGGCATCTCCAACGTTTTCCCCCTCCCCCAAACTATTACTCATCTCCAACCCATCCCCTCCCCCCACTCAAAAAAAATGATTTTCAATATATACTTAATGATTTAAAAATAAATTATTTATACTAAAAAAATAATATAAAATAATACCAATATATATATATATATATAAATCAGCTGTGTATCTGATTACTATATTTTGTATCGTTTTTAATCATGTTGTATTTTATTCGTCTTCGTCTTATTGGTTAGTAGTACTTTTAGGGTTTGGTCCATTTGGATTGTTCAATAATGCGCCACCACTTGGCTGGCTCATGTTGGAAACCAGGTTCCCATAGAACTAAAATGGGTACCTGTAGTTGATGATGTCTCGCCCCTTTATTGCTTCATATTGAAAACCGGATTCCCATCAAACCAGAACGTACCTATAATCTGATGATGGATCAATCCCTAATTGTCCCTTGGTTTTGGGGAGTAATATATTGACCAGGTACCCTACACATTAGCATGGTCCCCGACACTCACATTTAACCAAAAATAAACCCACAACCCAAGATTACAGAGAATCAAATTATAAAAATTATAATTTAATGCAATAATCCTTTCTATACCGTACCAGTCAGATGCTGTAGTGGGATTGATCATTTTTTTACCTGTGGTGACGAAGAAGTTAAATTAAGGGAATAAACATCCAGATGTTTCCCTCTAGGCTGATAAATAGTGTTTCCCTCTAGGCTGATAACAATGCACTGGAATAAACATCCAGATGTTTCCCTCTACCCTGATAAATAGTGTTTCCCTCTAGGCTGATAACAATGCACTGGAATAAACATCCAGATGTCCACCATTGAGTTAGCATCACGAATATCATGCAAACTAGATTTTCTGTTCATGCCCACATATTCTGTTACTTATAATGAGCTGTTTCTGACATAAACAAAGCTTCTATGATGGAAATCTTACTGTATCGAGAGGTTCAATCAGTGGTTCTAGAGTGGACTGTGGAACACTGGGTTTATAAAGGTTGTCAATGAATGCCTCCCTTAGATCCCAGAAAATTATCTTAGTTCCTGCAAATCCAACGTGAACAATTAGAAGTGGGTCATTTTTGTCTTCAACGAGCATCAGATGCTAATGCACACCAATACTCACCGACGAACTCACAAACTTGGTCAATAGCTGCATTGATATCTTTTCTGCTTCCATCAAATGTGTCCTTCTGCACAGAATTTCTCAGATTCTCGTCTGTACTCCTCTCTATAGATGATGGATCATAAAAGAAAAATTAGAATAAATGGAAATTGGATGGATATGCAGTATAACTTTCAAGGTTAATCAAATAGTTCAGAAGAAATGCAACTGTTTTATCATGTAAGAGAACTATTACATACATAATACAGTTCATATCTAATGTACAATCCCAAAGAACCAGATAAAGTCACGAATCATTTTAGTTTCTGTGGGATATACTGTACCGGTTGAGTATTTAACGAACAATTTAGTTGCTCTCATCAAAATAAAACACCGCCAACTTGTGGATGTCAGCAGTTAAACAATATTGATACCGTCACTTCATGACAAAGAATTTCTTCAGTGCCTGATACACTTTATAACTGACTCATGCCAGTGCTGTATCTTTGCACCTCATCAAAAAGGAGAATAGAAGTAAACTGTTTGTGTACACACACACACACACACACACACACACACACACAACCAAATTTTCCCAAGTCAAATGTGTCACATACCTGAGAAGTGACAACCTCGTGCTTGAAGGAAGAACGGATCTTCTGAAGAGGAAGTAAGAATTGGTACAAGAATTCATGAGCTGAGCTCTAAAGCAACTTTCTGACGCCAAAGCACTTTCACATATTTGGTAACTAAAGCTACATGTCTAGCGGTAAGAGTTGCATGTTCGCGTATTTTCTCTTACTGCTAACATCATCCTTACAATGTGATGAGAACAGAATAGTGCTTTTAAAGCTGCCTATCATACAGTAAAACTAAGAGGTGCCTAATACTGATAGTGGTTTTGACAACAACATGAAACAGTTACATACTACGAACTTACTTATACTCAAATCAAATCTACGACGAATAGTTTGATAAAATCTCTCTTTGTATTATAAAGTGAATCCATGTAGCATCCCCAGTTTCGAAACTCGCTTATTGCCACCTCCACTTGTTTATTGCTCACAATCAACAACTGGGATATTTTCCATCCAAAATTTTCCGCTAGTTGACGGTTTTTCAGGGGCTTAATCGTCCGATCACAAAAGTAAGAACACGAAGAACAACCATCACCATCGCCACATTAAACCCAGAATCCTGCACGAAAAAGTCCAAATTTTGGAAGATTTCTTTCTCTCCTTTCTCCCAATTTTCAATATAATACCAAAATCAACAATTTTCTTACCAAAAAGAACAAACAGTATATGTTTTCAGAAAATATGCCTCCCTCCTAACCGGAAAATACCATTAATGTCACTGAAACCAAAATCAGATCAAGGAACAACCACCACTAATTTTCAAAAAACCAGAGCCACCGCCAGCACCATTAACAGTACCAACACCACCGTAGCACCACCGCTACCATCTACAAACCCAGAATCCGGCAACCCGTTATCCGAAAATTGCATCATCGCAACTTCCCCCAAAACAACTTATCTACACCATCACAAACCTCAGTGCCGCCAAGTTTTTCAAGAGATTTAGCACAAATCATGTCTCAAATCAAAACCCTAAATTGGAATCCTCAAATCTATTTTCATATCCAGATCAACTGAAAGAAAGAGAGAAAAAGTCTGAGAGAGAGACAACCTACCAAATCACAAAACGATCTCGATACATCTCGATCAGGAGGAGGAGGGTTTGTCCGATTACCCAGAAAGCGGGTAGGCACGGACTGAAAAGACTCGATTAGCGTCTCATCAGCAGCCACTCCTGTTCATCGTCGGTGCTTTTCTTCTCCGATACATCTCCTCCCTCATCTCCTTTCATCTTCTCCTTCATTAGACTTCTTCTATTGCATCTGTGTTCTGCTTCTTCATTCTTCTTCTTTTTCTTTTTTTTTTCTTTTATTTATTTATTTATTTAATATGAAATGATAGTTTATATGACCATTATGCCCCTAACACTGTTCAAATTTAAACAAAAATTAACCCAGTTAAAAGTTTGCAATCAACAACTGGAGGTGGTAAAAAGAGAGTTTCGAAACTGAGGGTACTAGATGGATCATTACCCCCAAACTGGAGGTGGCTGATAAGTAATTGACCCAAATTGTTATTAGTGACATGAATAACATGTGATTGGCAGTATGAAGACGGACAACTTACCACTGTTTTACTAAAAAAAAATCAGACTCCACTTTTATCTCAAATTCTCCAATATTCTCATACCTAATCCCTACATCTACCATGCTTGCCATGAGAGTTAATAACCACCATTGCTGTTGTTCTCCGAAACCACGGTTACCACAGTGATTTTCATATACATTTGCCCGAATAGAAATTCCTTCTCACAAGAAAATTATGTCGCATTTCAGCCTCCCAAACACAATCCACACAAAAAATTGATGAACCATATGGGAGCTCCTTCAAACATGTCTCTTGGGATGGTTCTTCAAGTTGATTCACGAGAAGATTATATATACAATTTCGTTTCTTTTTATGGGTCTGAAATTATTGAAATAACCAATCTGAGTTTCAGAAATAGTAACATTTCAATTCTCAGGTCATAATTCCACATGTGCCCAATAGCATGCTCAAAATTTTGACTAGGATTTCCAACCAATGATCTGGGGTACCTATGTGACTAACAGACATGAATAGAAGACTGGTTGGTATAACAGCAGTTATATATATTCTCGTCAACCTCTCTCCAAAATCCTTTTCTACATCTCATGATATAAATACCTTATAATTGCATTTTGAAGAAGGGGTGTTCCAACTGTTTCCTATGCTGTCAGCTATTCCAGTCCCGCTGACCTTCCCCTTCCACCCATCGCCGAGGAATGCTCTAACATTCTCATATAGTTTTTGAGAAGGCCGTACCAACTGTTTCCTATGCTGTCGGCTATTCCAGTCCCACTGACCTTCCCCTTGCATCCATCGCCCAGGAATGCTCTAATGCACTCATATAGCTTTTTGAGAACGGGTTAAAGAAATCAGGTTAAGGGAAGGATAACTACTCACCACTTCTAAATTTAGATTAATATATGTTTGCACTTTTAGATCTTAAATAACAAATTCTGATGAGATTTCTAGAAAACAGGATGGGGTTGTACAACTTCTTGGCTTCAAGACTCGAAGACAGAAATGATTCTGACACATTTCTTGAGTGGGAGCAGAGTGGTCAATTTTTTCAGTTGAGTACTCGAGGGAAAATAGGAGTTTTATATACATATATGTAGGGTAAATTGTAAGTTACTAGTTAAGAGATCACAATCCCATCACATGACTACCAAACCATGACATGATCAGGTAGTTCTCTCATGGAAGAGTAAATCAGAGTAGACTAGCAGTATGTTCAGTGAAAAAGGAGGAACTAAAGGAACGGCATGACTAAACTTGTGTGTTTGTGTGAGAGAGAGAAGCCGTTTTCTGATAGAATGCATGACGCTGAATAGAGAACAAAAAGCAGTAGTGCACTCTTATGAATTATGATTACAAAGAGGCATCTAGTTCTGTATGAAGATTTAAAATGATAACAGGAGTTGGCAAGGGGAACAATGATCCTGGACTCCCAAACTTGTTAAAGCCTGTCAGAATATGCAAGCTCCTTTGGGTTGCCATGCAATGTCAGTTTCAATGGAAAAACAACAGAAACAGGTTCTAGTTTCTTCAAAAGCAACAAAAAGATGAATAATTATAACAATTGAATACGTACTCACTAAATTTTCTTGGGACTTTTTTCTTGCCCACCGCTCCCAGATGCTATCTTCCAGTTTATTGAGCTGACTAATGGCATACTGTTGCAACAAATCATGTATGAGACAAAGATGAGATCAGATGAACGTCGTCTTGTGGATAACAATTGTTTATCACAGGTTAGATCAATTTAAACACAACTAGAAATTTAACAAAGAAGTCAATGTTTGAATCACTACCAACACATTCTGGGGAGAACATAACACTGGACAAATATACGAAATGAATTTTTCTGGAGGTTACAGAATGTCTGAAACATGGCAGGTTTAGCGAATAGTTTTTGTATTAAAAATGACAGTAGTGGTCTAAGAAATGTGTTTACGCACCAAAAGTTATGAAAAGGTGCCAACAACTTATTTTTATTATGTACTAGTAACAAAAAGTTGGAAACTTGAAGTTGGGAACTGTGTGATACTTGTCTGATATTCTGAAAAATATAATGGACATCTTTGAAGCTTTTCTATACAAATTTGATTTTCATATAAAATTTTACTCCCATAGATCACTGGAAACCATGGGGTTCCACCTCAAAAACCAATTAACACTGAGGGAGTATCCCAGGAACTAATTAACGGCGCACAAAGCTCTCAAAGTCTCGATGTGGGACAAATCTCAACATGCCCCCTCATGTGCAGCATCATATTAGCCATACATGTGGACAACTAAGAGGCTGGCAGCGAGCACATGGGTCCCATGACTAACACGAAACAACTAGCCCGTGGCTCTGATACCATTTAGAATCCATGGGGTTCGACATCGACCACAACAATGACACATAATTGGAACTCAAAGATGACGACTTTGCATGCAAAACAACAAACAGTAAAAAGGCCATGAAGAGAAAAGAAAAAAAAATGTAATAAATACTTACGAACAGTGAATTCAACTGAACACAAAGTGTTGGCGTTCCTGGAACATTGAGTTCCATTGATTTTGTCACATCAGCATGTCGTGAATCAGTGAATTCCTTCTTCACAAAAGCCTTGATTCCAGTATCCCTCCGGTGTCGTGTAAGGGCAGGTACAGGGGGAATAAGTTCCTCTTTGCTTGCTGCAGGGTGATTAGAATGGCTCTGTTAGTGAACAAATATAGAGGGCTGATTAGGTCATTGGGTACAAAAATTGAGTAACGGATTCACATAGCACCCCACTATCTTGCAAATTCATTTCCATGCAAATCAGTTTGTGCAGGCTACTGTAAAAATAGCAAAATCATGCAAAAAGTGTCCTACAAACGATTTTGAACGCATAGGAGAGTGTAAATGAAACGACTCAAGCTGTCACCGGTTCAACAACTTGTTGATCCAAAACCACTGGACCAAAATACTTCAGCCCACGCTGATAGGAGCAACCCACGAGGTTCTTCATTTACAAAAAGATTATTTACAGGTGCCCAATGTCGAGATATCACAATCTTCCCACTTGAAGAATGAACTTCCACGTTGAGTGTGCCTAGATTACATTGCCTCACAACCTACTTAACATATAAAAACATGGGGCTTAAAACAGTAACTTAGAGAAGCGGAAACTGCATTCCTGAGCCTAAATTGGGGACATAAGCATTTAAATGAATATGCAATGAAGCTGTCTGTTAATAAAAGGGGTTGTTTGTCATTGAATTCGGTTATTGCCACAAAGAATATTATGTTCATAGGACAAAGTTACAGTTAGTTTATATAATTGATCCAAAGATTGTATGTACTTGCCCAAAAGGCCAAAACACTAATGCTATTTTCAGATTGGTTGATCGTTTGGTTTTAAGCAGCTTCCTAACTTCATGAGAATTTTCATGTGGAGTTAATAACAGTTAACACTTGGAAAATCCAGAATAATAATAATAATAATAATAATAATAATAATAATAATAATAATAATAATAATAATAATAATAATAATAATAATAATAATAATAATAATAATAATAATAATAATAGCAGTAAAAAGATTCACACAAAAAATCAGCTAAGTTAATTTTACTCTAAATCCTTTGACAACCGACGTGGCGGTTAAGGTGAAACAGGAATTGGCACCCAAATGCGTGAATCTATTGAAATCATAGCAATTGCATCAGCAGAATATCACCCATAATAATAGCAGAATATCGTCTGTAACAGGAGAGAATTGGCTTATTCTTCTATAAATTTCATTCACACCATAGGTATCGGCCGTAACAAAATTGGAATTCCATGATACTATGTAACGGAGATACGAACCACATTGTACGGACTATAAAATCATGGATATAAGTGCATTTTTCCATGTAACACGTAAATGCTGATGTAGAAAGTGCTTTCAACTAAGTTTCTTCAAAGTAAAGACATACCTAGCTTGTCAACGACACGTTTTGCATAAACCTGAAATGCATTGTCTATACCACGAAAAAGGCTGGACAATTCTCCTAATCTCATCGGCACTTTCAAGGAAAAAAACTGATCAACTGTCTGCAAATGAGGAAAACCGTTCGTATTAAGTCCATCTCTGTTGAAACATTGACATTTGATCAGTGCATAAATAGATATGAGTACATGTCACATTGCGCACAACTGATTCTACAACAGTAAAGGTACAAAACTAGAATCCTTTTTTGTATCTGTAAGCTCAGTTAGAGAGAGAGAGAGAGATTGTATGGTCTTTGCCCGGACTGCTTCCAAAGAAATAATCCATAGTATGGCAAGTCATAGATAGAAATTGAGAATCATTTTGGGTTGATCTGCGAAAAGATGATTGGGTGATATGGAGAAAGGTCTTCGTCATTCTACAAAGGTAATACAAAACCAGAAAGAAGAGCCCTACTAATAGAAGCCAGACCTAATGAATACCTCAAATGAAAACATTCAAAGAGTCTTGTGGAATATATAGCAGGGTTCTACTTAAAAAGTGACATGGATAAAATATATATATATATATATATATATATATATATATGTGTGTGTGTGTCATTGCCAAGGGGAAAGTGACTCCGCGCACTCAAGATGGACGTCAAAGATCTAAGGTGGGGAGATTGTGATATCCCGTCCCACATCGGGAAATAGTGAAATAGATATCTGGTATATAGTAAACCTTGTGGATTACTACCAGCACCTTCGAGGCTTAAGAATTTGATCCGGGTGTACGGATTAAGGAGTTGCGGACAGTAATCCACTCTTGCTCAGGCGTAACAAATGGTAGAGCCAACCCTTGTCCTGCAAGGGCTCTATGGTAGTGTGCTGTGGAGGAGTAGGCCTCGTGAGTAGAGGCCCGAAGAGGGATAAAGGCCTCGTGGTTTGCCATGTACTCGCTAATGAGGCTTCTATGTGCCCCATAGATGGGCTGTCATCGCATCCGCCAGCCAAGGGGATACGTGAGTGGGCGAACTTGACGACGAATTCAAGAACTTAAAGTGGAAGGCTATAAAATTTCGTCCCACACCGGAATATTGTGGCTTACATGTTTGGTATGTAGTAAACCTTGCGGATTACTACCAGCAACTTCAAGGCTTAAGCCTTTTGATCTGGTAGTACGGATTAGAAAGTTGCTTGGACAGTAATCCACTCGGGTTGTTACAATATACACGTGCATTGTAACCACAAGATACCTTCCGTATATAACCATACTTAATTATCAGAGCCAAAACGAAGATGAATGTGAGTATCAGAAAGAATCAAAATTAGCGTTCTTAGATCCCACATTTGAGGAAGGAATAAGGAAGAAAATGCCAATAGATAAAGGCTTTTTGGAGCGCTCTACCTCTTCAATAATTCTGTACACTTCGACAATTGAACTCCCATGTCGCTGCTGAGTTGATAGTGGATCCCAGCGCTAAACAAACAGCATACAGCATAAATTAGTTCACATAAGGTATGAGTAAAACATACACCATAGTAGAAGATAGGAAGCAAGAAACTGAACATTATATGTACTCAAGAAACAAAAGAGAGCATTGACAACTGTAGAGACTAAGTGAATGGTAAGACCGAGAGTGGCAGAGCGGTGAATGTATTGAAAAGTGTGAGAAGTCATTTATTATAAATACATTAAATACTGTATGATATGGGAAAAACGTAAATTCTGTAAATGAAGTACCAAGCTTCTTGTTTACTGCAAGTAAAAAAATGTAACTCACTTAAACATTTTATCTTAATGTGGAGCCGTTACATATATATAATTATATACATAGTATAAGCTATTTTACTAATGGGTAAAACAATGAAACTTTTCCCTTGTTTCTCTATTTTCTTACTGCTAGATTAAGTAGCAAAGTAGAATAACTGGGGTATGAATCAACTTTGTAATATATATGCTAATAGTGCTACCATTCAATTCAAATTATTGAGAATGGTAAATCTTTTATGATGCAGATTCACTTGGTAGAACGAAGTAACAACTTAAAGAAAATTGTGGTACAAAGTACAAAAGGCTCCTTTGTTCTGATGTTGTTTGGGCTTGACACTTAGCATAATAGCTTAGTTATAGCTTGTGGTCAAGGACTCCAGGCAAATTAGTGGATCGCAAGAAATTTTAGTTTAATCAGTAGTTTGGCCCATTTTCTATGGTAGGTGCTCTGTTCCAGTCCAATCGAGCTCTACTCCCTCGTTTGAAGAGCGGGAGCAGACCCTTATGGAGAAATTAGGTGACTTAAAAATTGAACTGCATGGGGATATTAATACCACTCAGGTATCAGAAATATCAAATATCTTCTTTAGTAAGGTTCAAGCCAAGTCCGTAGTCATTCGCTGATTATAAGAGTGTTGCCATAGGGAAGTCACAATCTCCATAGATTTATATTACAGTCGTATTGTTCTGACCACTGTCCAGCATGGACTTGAGTATTGTACTGGTACTTTGGCTATCCTATGTTCTCCTGCATGGTGCAAAAGCGATGAGTACCGATCATTACGGAAAATTGGAAATGTCTTGCACCATTTGAAAAATAGATACAAATAGGCTAAGAAGATTATGAATAAATTTTAGGCATGAGCTTCCACTACATCCGTTCCGCAACAGCTAGTTTCTGCCCCAATCCAAGGCTACTCAACGGTCTCGTTTGGGTATGAAAAAAACTTTCACGGTGTTGATGGTTGTGGGTAGCCTTCTCCTATATTGGACCAATTTCCATCCCAGAGTGAATATCAGTGTTCATCATCCACAAAGAAAGATTGTCGTTTGGTCTGTCTCTATGCAGTTTCAACAACACAAACTAAGAAATAATTTATAAGTACTTAAGCCCAAAGAGTACAACTCACTATGTCTTTCGTCTCCATTTCTCATCATTATCAATCATTCTCTATTATGAGTTAAAACTCATTTTCACACCATCTCCCAATTGCATTGGACTCTGTTTTATTGCACTAATCACTACGAGTATGCTTCTTTAATATATATTCAGTCATTATTCTTATAAGGATTTCATTAGGTGCAGGTTAATTTGCTAGTGTTTTACTGATACAGGGTAAAACAAATGATCATATCCACGAGTTCTATTTTCCAAGTGAAACAGTACAAGTAATATTTTCATACCAAATACAGCTTAGTGTGGCTAAATCTTACATTCCCTGCACGTTCAACACCGAGGGAGTGTGGTTTATTCATGAATGGAGAGAAAAACTAATATGTATATTTCAGAATCTGAATGGCTGAGATGACAAGCACCCATGATCATATGATGAAGCAAATCAACAAAATAAGCAAGTACCTCTTGTTGAATAGCCCGTTCCACCCAACCTAAAATTCTCCCAAGTTGTGAGTTGACCCAGCGCAGCACCAGAGTTCCAGAAATTGTTTCAATCTACAAGAGGAAGTTAAGGATATATCAGGCGCAGAGGAAAAAAAAATATTAACAAACAAAGACCAGAGGCCAATAATAAAGCTGTCATAATAGGTGAAGGAAAGGTAGCAGTTTAGAGACATGTCTAAAAGACAATATAGCGGAAATTATAATCCAGAAAAACACACAAAGAATGGTATAAGCCTTGATGACAACAAATCTTAACAGTAAGCAGAACCAGTCTATGAATTTCGGTTAATTCAGAAATACATGCAAAGCACAAACAACTGAATACCAGGTTAACTGGTACAGTCATAAAATGTGCAGTGAGCTATGTGCTTTTGAGAATGCAATCTACAAGAATTCTATCAGTCGAGACAAGCACAAAAAATGGAAATTTGACTTTTCTCTCTCTGGATGGCAACACATGTGAAGTCTATAACCTATCAACCATGGACCATGGTTGATAGGTTAATTCAGAAATACATGCAAAGCACAAACAACTGAATACCAGGTTAACTGGTACAGTCATAAAATGTGCAGTGAGCTATGTGCTTTTGAGAATGCAATCTACAAGAATTCTATCAGTCGAGACAAGCACAAAAAATGGAAATTTGACTTTTCTCTCTCTGGATGGCAACACATGTGAAGTCTATAACCTATCAACCATGGACCATGAGGGAGCTGTACCATTGCAGGATACTCGAGACTCGTGGGTATACGACAAGTTAAATCTGGGCATCTCAACCATCTAGTCCAATGTTTTAGCTTGTTTTCACTTTATAAATAGATTCACTTTCAAAATGCCACTTATATGAGAAGCCACACCACAAACAAGTTCAGGCACAGCAGGGTGTTACTGCCTTTTACTCAAAAAACTCCCGGATCACTTTTTTCTAGAGAGGTTTGGGTGACGAAAAAGAGCACAATTGACCCACATGCACAAGTTGTAAATTTAATAGTCATGTACGATGAACACCTCAATTAGAAAAAAGGACAGATGAGGGAGTTTGAGACTAGAATGGAAGCTGAAAAAGGTCTCAGTGAAGGCAAAAAAGAGAACATGCATGGCAGCATGGGAAACGAGTTCAACAAATAAGATAATCTAGGATATGAAAAAACACACATAATTGATACATTCTGTATAATGACATTGGAATATGTTGCATCAGTCAACCGGAACATGCAGTTAGTCATTTAGGATAAGGTACCATTTTCAACTATGATATAGTAGTAGCCCTGGGCAATCCTACGGCCAATATGTAATCTTGGTCAAAGAACTCAACTGAAAAAGTAGAAGTACTGCAATCTCAGGATAGCTGAATCAAGTGTATACTGTATTTGCTCTTTGGCGTCCTTCGAGGGCTTATATCATAAAAGCTCAAAGAACTTGCACCAATTATTTGCTTTTGCTGTACTTCCGCATTTGAATTTTGTGCTCAACTTATGTAGGGTGAAAACATGTCACATCATTTCAATTTTGAGACACAATGTGCCACATAAACAAAGAAACATGTTGGCTAGATAAGTACTTCTACGTACGTTGGAAGTTTCTGATTATGATTTTATTTAACATAAAGCTCTATACCTATATTAGATCTCTAACCTTGTAAACGTTCAGCCTCTTCATATAAAGCTCTGCATTTGCCTCTTCACATGCAGAGGTAACAATCGCAATTACATTTTGCTCAAGGCTCTCGGCAGCTGGAAATACTGATACAACATCCTCCGTGAGATGTTCGGCAGCATCAGTGAAAGGTTTCTGAATAGATAAATGTATAAGTGAGCTCTCAAACATACAAAATGAACACAAGCGACATAATATCCGTAAAAATATTGTTGAAGCTGTACCCAACTACCACTAACCAAGCATATACTCACCAGCTTGTTTCCATAAAACTTGTGTAGAAGAGAAGCTGCAACAGCGGATGCTTGTGGATGCCTCAGGGATAGGACTGGCATGAACATGGTTGCATCCTTTTGTAACAGTTTCATAGTCTGTTCAGCAAGTAATGCCAGGGGATGTTCATTTGTAGCATCAGCTGTTGTCTCAACCTCCCGTAAAGTCTGAAATGTATAAATTGAAGAAAACCCTGTCAAATATTATGACATGGTCTTCTTATAACTGACAATGATTGACTGCAATGAGCTAATTGGATTTGTATTCTCCCCTTTATGCATTAGTACAGTAAATTACTGCAATTTCATGTGACAGTTATACTTCTATGTGATTATTATGATTATCTGGATAATTAAATTGCAACGGTATACTCTACCAGTATTTTTGGTTTTGTTGTACCATCTAAGGCTGTTTATTTTGGTACCAATAGACTCAACCCATAAATTAGTTGTTATGCTTATATTTTAGGAATTAAGTACATGAAGCTAGGGAGAAGGATGTTCTTAAAGGGAAGGTTAGAATTGCCAAATGAGAGTAGCCCTTCTTAAAGGGAAGGTTAGAGGGGCATGGGAGTAGCCCTCCTCCAAATCCCCCCTGTCACGCCCCGATTTCCATAACCCGAGCACGTGAGAAAAGTTACAAACAACACGCTGATAAACGGACAGAATTGGAAGTCTAGATTCAAAAATTGATTTCTCTCAAACCTTTCATTAAAACATTGTAAAATTTGGTAGGAAGGATCCTATAAGGGTGTACTACAACCCACTAAAACAGTTTTATAAAGGTCAAGAGGTGTAGGAGATATAGGCAAAAACGTGCGGCTGGTCGCTAAGAAATTCAGAACTGCGACTACAACTTCATAATTCAAGATCCTAAACGGTAAGTCGAAATGTTATGAAATTTTGACACAACATTGATATACAAGTGTATAATACCCTAAAGAAACAGTTTTGCGAAATAAAAAGTGGTGTTTGACTTATTGACACAAACGCGGGGCTGACCGGAAAACTACTCAGGACAGCAACACAAACTTTAAATTTCAATAACTCTTAATCCGTAAGTCTAAAAATTATGAAATTTGAACACAAGGTTGATATATAAGCGTAGAATACCCATCTAAAACAGTTTTGCAAAATAATAATCCAAACTACACTTATTGAGGAAAGCGTGCACTGCTGTCCGTAAAATTCAGGATGAGCAAAGTGACAAATAGATGTCTTCAAAACATGAAATGGCCTCTGGCCTCAAATGAATTTCAAAACAAAAGCAACATCTCGTCAAGTTCAAGTGTGCATCACATAGACGGATTTTAAAAACTAAATGCAGCTAAAATCTCCTCCTTGTATGAAGCTCATGTCTAGACTCTCGGCTCCAATCTATCATTGGGATGGCACCTTTTGAAGCATTGTATGGGAGACCATGTCGTTCGCCAGTTTGTTGGACTGAGGTTGGTGACTCCTCCATTATAGGGCCTGACTTGGTTTGGGAAACTACAGAGAAGATTTCGATGATCAGACAACGCTTAGTCACCTCTCAGTTGTCAAAAGAGCTATGCAGATAGGAGGAGGCGACCATTGACGTTTGAGAGTGGGGAACATGTATTTCTGAAAGTTAGTCCGAAAAGGGGCTTGATGAGATTTAGCCGCAGCGGGAAATTAGCACCAAGGTTCATTGGTCCTTTTGAGATATTGGAACGAGTTGGAGAAGTGGCTTATCGTCTTGCAGTTTTGCAAAATAATAATCCAAGCTACACTTATTGAGGAAAGTGTGCACTGCTGTCCGTAAAATTCAGGATGAACAAAGTGACAAATAGATGTCTTCAAATCCTATTCGAGTTCAATCATCAAATCCAATCTATCTAGAACATGATGAGTAAAATCATATATAACTATGAGTAAATATAATGAGTAATTTAGCACAGTAGTTGAGCTCAGTGTACAAAACCTAGCTGTCAGTATTTCGTCACTAAACGCAAACATGCACACCAGAAATGATAAAATCTGCAATGCTAATGATTGATAATCAAAATAGACATTCAAAATATAATGAGTGGCATTAGACTAATGTTCATTATACCGAAATCCCTCATCAATGATCAGGCTCAAAATGAATGCTTTGCCATTCAAAAGAGTAATATATAGGCTCAAAGGAGTACTTGAAGCAGAAGGGAAGAGCCTATAACAAAAGGAAGCTCCACTCCGTTACACAACAATGACAAATTTTGGGTTTAAGTCCTACATCGTCTATCACTATAACTACTACTCACAATAGCATAACACAAGAACAGGAATAAACACACAAATAAGTTGGTAGAAAAAAATGAGCGACTAAAATGTAACTAAATCTCTGTATGCCAGAGAAAGTTTGACCACATAACTAATCACCACCAACTTAATATGACCTGCTAAAGACCAAGACAGGCTAACTTTTGCAACAACGGTGCATCTACTAGCTAGTATGGTTATGAAATAACTTACCCTTGAGAAAGCAATTTTAATTGATTGAGATACATATGCTTCAATCTGATCCCTGTCCGTGTCAGGTAGAAAGGTCTGAAAACAAGAATTCAACACATAAGAGTTCTTTTGGAAATACAATCAATTTTCAGCTATAAACGAAAAGTGAACTGTGACTTCTGAAATTCTGACTATATTCAACACAGGAATCATATAATCAAAGTCATACGCACCATTTCAGGCTCTTCAAGTAGCAACCTACGAGAAAGCATCGAAACAGTGACAATGTCTTCCATCAGTACTGACCCCTATTAATTTCAGAAGACGTGTGTCAGTCAGTTGAAACAGCAAGAACAATCACTAGGCCAAATGTACACAAAAGACAAAGAGCATATTGAGCTTTAAATCACAGATGTTTAGAGAGACTCAGTAACATGTCATCACAATGCATATTAAGTCAAACTCTGCATCTGCTGGAGCATGCATGTAGCAGATTCAGAATCCCCACACGAAGAATAAACAAAGTGAAAACACAATAATTACGAGATGACTTTTTCTTATGATGAGTTATTCAAACCAAATCATAGCATGTATGGTTTCTGCAGTTCTTTTACTTTATCTCAACATTGAATCCAATCGGCCAACAGTGCACAATCGTCAGTGATTCGAAAGTAAAGCATTGTAACTATGCATCAACCTTCCCTTGGATGATATAGTGTGTGAGTTTCAAGTCAATCATGTTTTGGCCTCTAGAAGGTCTAACTTGTAAACTTTCCAGCCCCATGTTCTTAATTGAACTGATTTTGTTTGGACAATGTACCTCGGTTCTGTCTTTACTCTCGCCTTGAGCGAAGTGGCACATTTGGAGATAATAGAACATTATTGGCATGGATTAGACAACAAATTAATTTCTCTGAGTTGAGCAGACTCGAACATACAAGACTGTGCATGTTATATGCCGAACAATCCAAAAGCATAAGCAATGATTTGTAATCGTATATGAGCAATAAAATGTGGGCCTTTTCAAAGAGGGGCATCACACGTCCAAGCCCATACACCCACTATCTCCCTAGCATTTATCATTGCCTAAAAGCTCCATTGGGTGGATCATAGTTTGGTTGTTTGAAATTGGGAAAACATTGTGTTTGCACTTTGCTCGCTCGGTGAGTGTGCCGTGTATTCTAGTTTAAATAAAGAGTAAGAAATCAAGACTTGAGCAGGTTGGCGTGGCGAGTAAATCACTAGGAAAGTGACCAAATGCAGCCCAACTCATTAGTACTACAATTACAAACAAAACCAATCTGATTGAAGTTCAGCACCAAGACGTAATCACAGATATAAGACCCTCTGGTAACTTTTTAAGATGAAGTTAATTTTTTTCCAGACTTAGTTATAAGGTCTATACCATTCCTTCCTGTAGCCGTTAATCTCACAGCTCATATCTCAGGATATGGCTAAAGAACACTGCTGTCTGGTATTTGAAATAGAAATATATTTCATATTACCCATATCATAAGTCAATAAAAGTATCAGAAAACTAATAGACATAAATTATGCGACGCATTTGGGTTTAGGAGATCCAACATTTTACTGTACACTATGGAATTGAAGTTAGGATACCCTCGTGCGTTTCATTTAGGATTTTGATCAAAGTAGAACCATATGAACACAATATACACGCACTGCTATAATAGAATGTCTTCCAGAAGACTTCAAAATTATGTGGCTAAGTGTCCGTGAAGGTCAGATACTTGAGGCCTTTATGGGCTGCTGGTCTGTAATTGAGGTTGTGGAGCTATGGCCGATGGCTTGGTTTAGCAACAATGCTGCACCTCATCTAGGCAGCCGGAGTCTGTAAATATATATTAGGTCTGATGCTGAACTCTGTGAATATTGTAATGCATTTTTTTTCGTGAATTTACATTGGGAGCAGGGACTCAGGGAAATAAGAGAGGTCTTACCCAAAAAAGATCTTACGTATCAAATCTATAATGGTTGAAAAACTTGGTCCAGACAAATGATACTTATTATTTAAGATCTCCTTTTCCATCAATAACAAGATTGAAGATCTCTGCAACTTTTCTACTTTCCCTGTGGGAGTTTAGATGCAGGGTATCATGTAATTACAAAAGTAAAGAAGAAAAGAGAAAAAAGTATATCATGTCGAGATAGGGGGTCAACAAGTGCACGGAACCATTTATGAAACAAAGTAAAGTTAGACAACGATAAAGCACAGAGCATGCATTGAGGTGTATATACAACCCGTTATAGTTGCAATAATTAAATAAAAAAGAAATAATAACTGTATGAAGTTGAGTTTAACAACCTCAGAAAAGTGCAAATGGTAGTCTCCCAGCTGCTTATCAACCCACTTTTTAATCGGTGATAAGAAAGATTGAAGGAAAGTAAACTCCCGAACCCCCTCATCTCGTTCAACTTTAGAAAGTAGACTTTTCAAGTGCAGTCTCTCTTGTGGTCCCCTTTGTTCCTTTAAAGGTATTCTCTTTAGTTGATCAATTGCATGCTGCAATATTCCTTGCTCCCTTGTAATGACAAACTAGTTCAACACATCAAGATTAAGTCGAGTTAACTATCAAAACATGTTTAAGGATACTATCATCCATGATTAACAATCCGGAAACAAGATCCACTGTAAAAATGTGACATCGCATGAAACATTCAGCAAAAAGTTTCAGGTGCAAACCTTTACCTAAATACAAGAATAGCACGCATAATGAGAAATAGACTAGCTACTAATAACTGATTCACATGTAATTTTCAGATTGTGCCAGAGACATTGTGGAAGTGTGTGTATTACACTTACTACACAATCATGTGTACTTGAAACAGTGATTCCAGCCTTACAGGCTCCTCCATTTCTTGCCAGCATTAAGTAATATATTTCCCAATTCATTAGGAGGAAGTAAACAACCGATCTCAAGTACTTGTTTAGACACTAATAAGCAATCCCAATGAGAAGCAGAAGATTCGATTCAATCTTTTACCTCTAGCATAGTTCGTAGAAATCAGTGCATAATACAATTCATGCTCATATCACTTTAGTAAACAAACTACATGCCTATATGTGGGAATAAATCCTCCATAACATATATTCAAGAAAGTCTACGACATTCATGAGCACTGGCCTTCATAAATTTTGGTAACTGTAGTCAAAACTACTGCCTCGCATAATAAAGGTATAGATTCAACTACTCTGTAAGGAAATATAGAGAACATCTATCACTGATTTCAGGAATAATCAAATTATCATTTTACAAGGAAAAAAATTTGCATCCATACATAAGATGTTCCCATTTATCAAAAAGTGCCGACAGCTCAAGAAGTACAACCCCCTGTCTCTTCATTCTTCCCCATTGAGAGTCAACTGCAGGAACTATTTACGGCACATGCATTGTTCCAAGACAATAAATGATTTTAATCAATTAAGTCGTGTCCTTCAATAACTGAATGCACCCTCCCCTTTCACTATTTAAGTAATATGTGTCATCTTTTCAGAACTTTACATCATCCTTTTGTCCTTTCAGCAACGCAAATATGTTCAAAAGGCTACATAAACAGTTGAAAGCAAATCCACCTGAAAACATTTTTTTCTACAAACAATCATATGGGAGAGCGAACTTTTAGACGACTTCTCAAAGTTATATCTTCTTTTTTGCAATTTCTAGGTTTCTTTTCCACTGACAAGACTAATTAACCATATTTTAAAAAAGGGTCAATTCTGTTCGCCACTTTCAACAGTTATTGAAAACCCTAATTATTGCTTCAGTTTCATAAACCGAAATTTATTTTCCACAGAAATTCAGAGTACAGGTTTCTGGAACAGCTACGCCATGGTACTGCCACCCCAAAACTGTGTTACTACCACGGTCACTGTATACCCACACTGGCTTCAAAAAATATAACTTCTTCAGATAAACCTCAGGTTGCAGTTTCATAAATCAATTACCGTCCAACTCTCCTTGACACAATAGGAGCACATTCCAAACCAGGATTTGACTCTTCTCCACCAAACTCTATGTATCACTAGGTTTAGTGAGATCACACTTCATTTATCATTATTCTGTTTGGGCATAACTCTTTAAACTCAAACGCACCACTACTATAACTGTAACATACAATGTCTGACAGCTACTGAAAACTCACTTATGACCAAGATTCATTCAATTAAGCACTTAAACATGAATACGCAGGTGTTTGTTGTAGTTGTCTGATTAGCTGTCAACGATCAATTATAGCTTGCGGTATGTTTTTGTCAACACTATAACCATATTTATGCATATTAATGGTCATGGAGCTTTTTTTCACTCTTCGGTAAGTAAGCTCTACTCTATTATCAGAGATATTCGATTAGTTCTCAGTTCATTGTCTTTACGGAGCAAAACCAATTCGAATCGGAACTAAATTTTATATGTACATATAATGATATAACTACTTACAGCTGCACAATATATTTGCAACCAAGTAAACCAAATATAAAATATAATAGAGGGTCATTGACAGTAAATCCATATGCAGTATATACCTTGTGACACCAAACCCTCTACAGTTTTGATTTACCACCACAACCCCCCCCCCCCCCCCCCCCCTATTCACTTCAGTGACAATTCAACCCAAATCATTAACACCATCAAAGTAATACCAGAAGGCCATCACTTTAAGGTTTTTCGTAATTTTCATACAACCCCAATTCAGCTAATAAATAAATTAAACCGAAAAATAATAAAAGAAGAAGAGGAAAAGGAACGCAGAAGAAGACGAAGAAGAGAAGACAGACGAAGATGAAGAAGAGAAGAAGATGAACTTAGAACCCACCAACCAACCCACACAGCTCCTCGTTCTCCTCTCCTCTCTTCTCTTCTCTGGCTCTTCTTCTGTCGATGCTCTCTCTCCCTCTCTATGCTCTCGTTTTCTACAAAGACTTATGTTGGCACGTAAATTTCGCCAACACATTTATAGTTATAAATTATATAAAATGAAATTAAAATAGCATGAATCTGGACTACATTTGACTAACAAGTCAAAGTCCAGATTCATCAACAGAAAATCTTATCTGTTGAATATCTGGCAGATCCAGGAGATATACTTGGAGGGTTTAAAGAGATAAAATCTCTTCCTTATCTCCTAAACCTGGAGATAAGTCCAGCATCTCCTAAACCTGGAGATAAGTCCAGCAGATTAGTTGATTTCTCAAAAGTCTGGAAATATTATCCAAATCCTGCAGATCTCAACAGCCAGCTGAAACCTCTATAAATAAGAGGTTTCTACAAAGCTGGGAGAGGACTTTTTGGCTGGAGGAAAATACAGCAGAAAGTAGAGAAAAACCGAGGAAAATACTCTGTGAAATCTAGCAGAGAATACCAAAGTTCGCAGAGAGAAACAGAGGCACTTAAGCTACTGGCTACAGCGAGAAAAGCAACCAGAAAAGCAGCATAAAGCCGCTGCTGTAAACTGCATAATTCAGAACTGTGAAGACAAGGTTCATACCAAAACAGAAGCAGCAGTAATGACTTCACATCTCGCTAGGTAAAGGGTTCCATTTTCGAATTCAGATTCTAATAAAATAGCTGATGTAAACAGGTTGTAGGAAACATGTTTTCACAATAAATCTTGATCAATAAAATTATGCCCAGTCTTTTCATCTAAATATGCAGCTTTTCTTTATTTTAGGCTTATCAATCAGGGGTTCCATTAAGCTTCGGGGTAATTAACGATTTGATAACTCGAATCGGAAATAGGGAAACTCACATACACACACAAACACAAATCTGAAACTTATTTGATTCTATTCCTGGATTTTCAGAAAGTTAGTAAAATTCTGGGTTAAACAAACTGGCACGCCCAGTGGGACCCTATTTTTCCCCTCATCTTTTAAGCCTAAAAACAAGAAAAAGTCGAAAGAAAGCAAAAGATAACAAGAGCAGGCATTTTGTTTAAATTTTTCTGCTTCTTGTTGCTTTCTTACCCTTTAAATTCTCTGTCGCAGGTCCGGAAAAGTCTCAGAACCTGCTCCAGTCCAAGCTGCATTTCCAATCTTAGGATCTTGGAAGGAGAAGCTCCTTTCCCCCGTGTCGGTGGCCTCGGTGGAGCGGACTCCGTTTGGGGTCCGCGCTCCAAAAAGTGGTCATGGCGCGGGGTATGGGAGCCAACTCTCTCAAGAGATTCCTGCAGAGAACCGACTCTCGCCGCAAGCCAAAGACGTACTCCAGGGAGCCAGTTACCTGGTCAAGGCTGCCAGGATCTACCTCTCGATCCGAAAGACAGCTCGAGCTTGGAGGTTTATGGAGTTAGCTAAGCGGGCTGAGAGGGCAGCAGTTCTCGCTGGGGAGGTGGCTTTGGTTGGCTCACAGCCGATGGCCGCAGAAAAGCTTTTGAAAGAAGCCAGAGAGCACAATGCCCAAGCCGATGAGGCACGAGAAGCCGTCTCGGCAGAAAATATCAGAATAATTCGGGCGATCGGGCAAAAAATTACTGCCCGAGAATCTCGAAAAAAAGCGGCTGATGAGGTTCGGGCTAAACGCCCCGAAACCGCTTCGGTCACACCACCGGCTGGTGCGGTTCGGGCTAAACGCCCCGGAACCGCTTCGGTCACACTACCGGCTGATGTGGTTGGGGTTAAACACCCTAAAACCACTTCGGTCAAAATCCGGGCTGATGTGGTTGGGGTTAAACACCCTAAAACCAATTCGGTCAAAATCCGGGCAAATGAGGTTCGGGCTAAACACCCTAAAACCGCTTCAGTCACAATCCAAACCGATATGGTCCGGGCTAAAAGCCCTGGAACCGCTTCGGTTAAACCCTCGGCTGAAGAGATGTGGGTTCGACACCCCAAAATCTCTTCGGTCAAGCAAGAGACCATAAGGGCTAGGGTTCGAAACCCGGCAGCCCCTTTGGCCAAGCCGGTACGAGTCTCCGAAGCTCATCGGGACGAAGACATGGTGGCCAGGGATAGCAAACTAATCCCTCGTCACGGTCAAGAAACGGTTACGGTTATGCCAGTAGGGGTCCGCCTCAAACAGGGGAAACCAAAGGGCAAACAAAATGCAAAATCGACGTTGCAAAATAACGTCGCATCCAATGTCTTGAAGGCAATCGAGAAGGCATTAGGAGAAAATAGCAACTCTGGAAAGAAGAGTGAATCTCCTATTTTTCCACTACGAGAAAGTAAAGGGAAGGGGAAAATGGTTGAAAAACAACCGACCTCTTCGGCACCAACCGGAAAGCAATTAATAATGGGTGATACTCGTAGAACAAGGTCAGGACCCGTCACTCGGTCCATGACCGGGGGCCTTGAAGCTCGTAGTATTATAAACCCGTTATTTGAGGGGGACGATCAAAGTTCCGCCACAAAAAGAGACAATGCGGTATCGGTCATGATGACCGACGTCGATGATGATGAAGAATCGACGCAAAGCCAACTTGTTATGCTCCGAGAGCAGTTGGAGCGAAAAAATAAAGAAATGGTTGCCATGGCTGAGGAGATGAAGACTTTGCAAGAGCAACTAGCAAGCCTCGGAAGTGGAACAAGCTCTGGACCTCCTAGGCCAGTTATCCCACCTACAACACAAGGGGTATCGCAAGGGATGCAAGCAACTCCACGATTTGAGACCCCCAACGCATCTTACCCGGACATCCAAGACATAGGAGTCAACGGTTTTAGCCCAATGCTAATGACGTTGATCGATGACATGGTCACAAAGAGAGTCCAAAAGGTTAGAGAAAAAGATGAAGAGGGGTTAGAAGTGATTACGAAACCCTATCCAGCATGGGTAGATAAGGTTTCTTTTCCTCCCGGGTATGTTCAACCAGAGTTCAAAATGTTCAATGGAACTGGTGACCCGAGACTGCACTTAGCCCACTTTCTCTCAAGGTGCGGACCCATTGCACACAATGAAGCCCTGTGTTTGCAATTGTTTGTGCAGTCATTGGAGGACGCCGGATTCACATGGTACTCCCAATTGCCGGAGGGTTCTATCCCGGATTGGAGCACTATGACGAAGGAATTCCTCAAACAGTTCTGCAATACCCAAAGAAGAGTTGGGGTACCAGAACTAATTGAAACCAAGCAACGAGACAACGAACCAGTCACGGACTTCATAGCAAGGTGGAGAGCTCTTACCTTTGCTTGTCCTCAAAAGTTCACTCAAAAAGAACTCATAAGGATGTGTCTTAACAACTTTAGGCACGAGTTGTCCACCTCCTTGATGGCACAGTCATTTGACGGTTTCAATGACCTATGCACCAAAGCCCATGATATGGAACTCCATCTCGGCAAAAGAAGAAGGTCGAGGTTTTCAGACAAAATCGAATCCTCAACAGCCGCAGTGGTCGAAACCAAGAGGAAGAATCCTGTGGTCGTGGGAGTCAAGAAACCAACAGAGACAAGAAAGTCATCTATTCAGGAAAGATTGAGAAAGACTTATTCTTTCTCAGATGACCTTGTAGAAGATTTGTTCGGAGACCTTGTTGAACAAGACTTGATTGTGCTTCCAGAAGCTAAGAGGCCACATGAAGTGGGGAGGACTGATGACCCTAAATATTGTCCATACCACAGGCTAATCGGGCATTGCCTAAAGGATTGTTTTGTGTTAAAGGACAAGATCCAAGAGTTGTTGGAGTCTAAAATCATTGAGTTACCTCCGTCTGAGAGGCTGGCAGCGAATGCCACCACCCTTCATGAAGAAAATGGAGGTGAGTGGACAATCTATAAATCAAGAAGATCGAGGAATGGCCGTGATGCAAAGGGGAAAAGTCAAAACACGTCCAGCACCCCGAGTGCAACGGCCAAAACTAAGAAGGTATCCAAGCCGGGAAAGAAAAAGCCCCTAAGCGAAGACGAGGAAGGACTGTGGGAGCAAGTTCATCGGGGCCCTGTAGTGCTGGAAGAGTTCATGCCACCCCAGTATCAGAATCCTGAAATGATTTTGCGGCTCGAAGAAAGGAGCAACCCAATTGCGATGCCATGTTTGGCCGTCACAGTCCAAGGGGTTGAGACGAGAGAGGAAGAAAAGACTCCTCCAAATGATAACTCTATACCCGCAACGCCTGAGTTCTGCCCGTTTCCTTTGGACTATTACATGAATTCTCCGAGACGGCTCCACGCCTCTAGTGGCAATAAGGTGGGAAACCGAAGTAAAGCACAAAGATGCTTACAGTTTTGGGAGAAAGAGCCTAAGTCTCCCCCGAACTCGGAAAATGAAGTCCATGTGGATCGATCGAGTGATGGCGAGTTGGGGCTGAATTACCCTCTAGCTAGCTTCCCCCCTTACTCATCAACTAAAATACAAGACTCGGACAACATCTCCGAGCTTTGTCCATGCAACGTCATAACAGTTGATGTCGACTTCGCGGGAAAAGCGGTTCACGTCGAAAGGGATCCGGAAGACTGCAATAAGACAGTTATAAAAACATGGACCGGAAATGACGAGGCCCGACTGTCCATAGCACTAAAGGAAAATATTCCCGAGGTACCTGTCATGCCAAAAGGAAACCCATATCCACGTTGGGTAGATGCGGTCCCATTCCCGCCTGGGTATGCAATACCCATATTTCCTACCTACCATGGAGTGGGATGCCCGAGGCGTCATCTCGTCCGTTATCTAGCTGCATGTGGGAACACAATAAGCAATCAAGCTTTGCTCATGCGACAATTTGTCCTCTCTTTGGAGGAGCAAGCAGAAGATTGGTACTTCAGTCTCCCGAGAAACTCCATCGCCGACTGGGATACCATGGCGGAGAGGTTTTATAAAAGGTTCTACCTTGCAAGCCGCCTTGATGACTGTCAGTCTTCAGTTGGCTCGGTGAACATGGTTCAAATCAGCGAGGAAGACAAGGGAGAAAATCAAGTGATTGCTAGTGTATGTCCCGCATTTCTTACGTACAAGAGGCGCGCGAAAGTAGGTACGCCTGAAGGCACTCAAACACAAAAGATAGGGAAAGTTCAACCCGAAGAGGAACTAGTAAAGTACGATGTTCTTTCCCACCTCAAGAAAATTCCAGCACTCTTGAGTGTGTATGATGCCCTTCGAATGTCGCCTGAGTTTCGAAAGTCTTTGATATACGCTTTATCTAAGCCAGAAGACTTCCGTGGGACAGTCACCGACAGTCAAGAAAGTGTGATCGCATGCATGTCCGCAATCACATTTGGGGACAACGACATGTACGTCGAGGTGACCGACCATAACCGCCCGCTGTTTATCACCGGGTCCATCTACGACACCAAAATATCAAGGGTTTTGGTAGATGGAGGGTCAGCTGTGAATCTTTTGCCAAGAAGGGCTTTAAGCTTAATGGGTCTGAAAGTGTCTCATTTGCAACCGAGTCGTTTGGTGATTCAGGGGTTTAACCAAAACGAGCAAAAACCCTTAGGAAAGATCAGGTTGCGTACAAAATTCGGCGAAATCGAAGACAACACCGAGTTCCTCGTAATTGATGTTGATACTTCGTATAATGCAATGCTTGGACGCCCTTGGGTGCACGATAACAGAGCTGTACCCTCAACGTACCATCAATGCATCAAATTCCCATTACCCTCGCCAAGAAATGTAGGGGTAATCGTCGCAGACCATGACCCTTTCAACGGGGTAGAGGCCTACTACGCTGACGCACACTTTTACCAAGCGAAATCAGTGAAAGAAGAGAAAGAAGTGTCTAGGCCTATGGTCGGGGTAAGTAATAGGCAACCCCCTCCTCCTCCGAAGACCTTTCGGTACGTCCCGAAGTCTGAAAGGAAGCCTGGGGCAAGTTCCTTAGCACCTGTGGACCCAGTTGCGAAGCTGAAGATAAATTTCACTTTGCCACTTCAGAAAACCGAATGCTCTATAGTAGAAACCTATAGTAAGTTCGTGGTCCCAGCCAAAGGAGAAGGCTCTAAGCAAATTCGTTTCCATGCACTCGGAGATATCGAGAAGAGTGGTCCTGAGATGAGCCAAAGCATGGAAGAGGTGCGCACGGGATTCAAGAAACCCATTTTTAGCACAAAAACGGCCAAAATGTTGGTAAAAGCAGGATTGGACCCTGAAAAGCTTGATGGAAGGGGCTCATTCGATCGAATATTGACGTCTTCCCAGAGAAAGGCTTTAAGAAACGGGACTCCTATCAAAGCCACTAAAGAAGGCTTAGGATACAAACGACCCAGCGGCTCGGAAGAAGCATCAGTAAATATGACAACTTCTCATGAGGATGCGAGCCTGTATGAAGAAGGAACTAATCATACTTCTCAAGAAGATTCATATTTAAGCGAAGAAGAAGCTAAGCCTGCTCCATTAGAATTGGAGGACGGTGGGCAAGCCACCGTAGATGAACTCCGTGAAGTTAATCTGGGTGACGACGTGAACAGAAGGCCGACGTTCATAAATGCCAATCTGACAAATGAGGAAGCCTCAAGTTACATCTCTTTCCTTAAGGAATATAAAGATGTGTTCGCCTGGAGTTACGAGGAAATGCCTGGACTCGATCCGCAAATAGCCGTACATAGGCTTGCGGTTTCCACAGGGAAGAGGCCTGTGAAACAAGCTCAAAGACGAACTCGCCCGGAGCTAACCGCCCAGATAGAAATGGAGGTGGAGAAGCTCATCAAGGCCGGTTTCATCCGAGAAGTTAAGTACCCTACATGGCTGGCCAACATAGTTCCCGTGAAGAAGAAGAACGGCCAAATTAGAGTGTGCATCGATTTTCGGGACTTAAACGAAGCATGTCCAAAAGACGACTTTCCCTTGCCCATAACAGAGCTCTTGGTAGATGCAACCACTGGTTACGAAACGCTATCCTTCATGGACGGGTATTCGGGGTATAACCAAATTCGGATGGCTCCTGAAGACGAAGAATTGACAGCTTTCAGGACACCCAAAGGCGTATTCTGTTACAAAGTAATGCCCTTTGGTCTTAAAAACGCGGGGGCCACCTATCAAAGAGCTATGACAGTAATCTTCAACGACATACTGCATGATATTGTTGAATGCTATGTCGATGACCTAGTCGTGAAGACTAGGATAAGAGAAGATCACCTCAAGGACCCTGAGGGAAATTTTTGAACGCTTGAGGCGTCACAACCTCAGGATGAACCCTTTAAAATGTGCCTTTGGGGTCTCATCGGGAAAATTCCTCGGATTTGTAGTCCGAAGTAGGGGTATTGAAGTTGACCCCACTAAAACAAAGGCGATCATTGATATGCCCCCACCAAGAAACCTTAGGGAGTTAAAAGGACTGCAAGGGAGGCTAGCCTACATAAGGAGATTCATATCGAATCTCGCTGGACGATGTATGCCATTTTCCAGACTTATGAAGAAAGGGGTGCCTTATGAATGGGATGAGGCTTGCCAAAATGCTTTTGATAGCATCAAAAGGTACT
Organism: Linanthus parryae; assembly: GCA_023055425.1. NCBI lineage: Eukaryota > Viridiplantae > Streptophyta > Magnoliopsida > Ericales > Polemoniaceae > Linanthus > Linanthus parryae. The sequence continues at coordinate 88,121,818 of JALGPY010000005.1, forward strand.
TGGTGAATCCACCTGTTCTCATGAGCCCAATAAAGGGAAGGCCTTTGATTTTATACATCACGGCTCTCGACAATTCCCTCGGTGCTCTATTGGCTCAACAAAATGAACAAGGAAAAGAAAATGCATTGTACTACTTAAGTCGGACTTTGGTGGGGGCAGAAATTAACTATTCTCCCATCGAAAAGATTTGCTTGGCCTTGGTGTTCGCACTGCAAAAGCTTAAACACTATGTGTCTGAACACGAAGTTAAGCTGATATCTAAAGCCGATCCGCTAAAGCACATACTCTCGCGTCCCGTCCTCAATGGGAGGATCGCAAAATGGGCTGTACTTCTTCAGCAATTCGACATCCAGTATGTCCCTCAAAAGGCGATAAAGGGACAAGCCTTGGCAGATTTCTTAGCTGCACACCCTATCCCAGATGACTCACCCTTAGCAACAGACTTGCCAGACGAAGATGTGATGGCGGTAAATGTGCAAAAAGGATGGGAAATGTACTTTGATGGAGCTTCAAGAAGCCCTGATGGGATGAAGCAAGAAAACGTTAAAAACAATAAGTCAGGGATTGGTGTTGTTTTCATCACACCAGAAAACGCTGTCATCCCACATTCTTTGGCACTTAGCGAAGGGTGCTCCAACAACGAGGCCGAGTATGAAGCCATTATCGCCGGATTAGAGCTCGCCCTCCAGATCCCCATTGAGGAGTTAACAATATATGGGGACTCTGAATTGGTGATTAAACAGTTACGAGGAGAGTACATCGTGAAAAAGGCGAGCCTCGTCCCATACTGTGAGCGGGCGGACCAATTGCTCTCACAGTTCAAGAAACTACACATCTTCCATGTGAGGAGGGGGGTAAATGCTCAAGCCGACGCGCTAGCAAGCCTGGCAGCGTCCCTGACTCTTCCCGACAACAAAACACTTAAGGTCGTTGTAGGGGAAAGGAGAGTTTTGACACCCCTTAAAGAAGCCCCGAATACAGTCCAAGTCTTGACACTCTCCACAAATGAAGACGGTGAGGATTGGCGGGACGTGTTCATCAACTATCTTCAAAATGGGAGACTTCCAGAAGATAAAGTGAAGAAAGCGGAAATAAGGCGTCGTTCGACTAAGTTTGTCATGTTGAAAGACATCCTTTATAAAAGGTCCCTCGATGGCATATATCTACGTTGCATTGCCGGAAATGCAACCAAAGAAGCCATGGCTGAAGTCCATGCAGGGATATGTGGTGCTCACCAAGGCGGTCCAAAGTTGCACATGCAACTCAAAAGGCTGGGGTATTATTGGCCCACTATGATCGCAGATTGCATTGACTATGCAAAAAGATGCCAAGTATGTCAATACCATGGTGACTTCATTCACCAACCCCCCGAGCCCTTGCATGTCACGACTGCCTCGTGGCCTTTTGCGTCGTGGGGTATGGATATCATCGGACCATTCGTTCCTCCTTCGTCAAAGGGGTATCGATACATCCTTACTGCCACTGACTACTTCTCTAAGTGGGCAGAGGCTGTCGCTCTAAAAGACTTCAAGAGCTCGACGGTTGCCGAATTTGTCCGAACTCATGTCATCTACAGGTTCGGAGTTCCTGACAGAGTCATTGCAGACAATGGGCAACCATTTCGAAGCGATGCTCTTCATAAGTTGTACGCTAAGTACAACATTAAATCAAACCACTCTACCAGGTATCATGCTCCCGCCAACGGTCTAGTCGAGGCTTTCAACAAGACTCTCAGCAAGATTCTTAAGAAAATGGTAGACAAGAACAAGAAAACATGGCCGGAGAAGCTACAAGAAGCCCTATGGGCCTATCGGACTTCTTACAGGACAGCTACTCAAGCTACGCCGTATTCACTTGTCTTTGGAGGTGAGGCAGTCCTACCACTCGAAGTCCAAATGCCTTCCTTGCGAGTGGCGGTGCAAGAGTCTCTTACTGAGGAAGAGCACGCCAAGCTAAGGTTGGCTGAGCTAGAAACCTTGGATGAAAGGAGAATACATGCCCAACAAAATTTGGAGATGTATCAACAAAGGATGGCGAATGCATTCAACAAGAGAGTACGCCTCCGCTCCTTCAAGAAAGGGGACTCAGTTCTAATGGTCCGAACTCCAATCATAGTGACCAGACGGACAAAAGGGAAGTTGGAACCTAAATGGGAAGGACCTTATGTGATCGAGAAAGTATACTCGAATGGAGCATACTTGTTAATCACTGTAGATGGGGAAAGGATTATACCACCTACTAATGCAAGGTTCCCGAAGAGGAACTAGTAAAGTACGATGTTCTTTCCCACCTCAAGAAAATTCCAGCACTCTTGAGTGTGTATGATGCCCTTCGAATGTCGCCTGAGTTTCGAAAGTCTTTGATATACGCTTTATCTAAGCCAGAAGACTTCCGTGGGACAGTCACCGACAGTCAAGAAAGTGTGATCGCATGCATGTCCGCAATCACATTTGGGGACAACGACATGTACGTCGAGGTGACCGACCATAACCGCCCGCTGTTTATCACCGGGTCCATCTACGACACCAAAATATCAAGGGTTTTGGTAGATGGAGGGTCAGCTGTGAATCTTTTGCCAAGAAGGGCTTTAAGCTTAATGGGTCTGAAAGTGTCTCATTTGCAACCGAGTCGTTTGGTGATTCAGCGGTTTAACCAAAACGAGCAAAAACCCTTAGGAAAGATCAGGTTGCGTACAAAATTCGGCGAAATCGAAGACAACACCGAGTTCCTCGTAATTGATGTTGATACTTCGTATAATGCAATGCTTGGACGCCCTTGGGTGCACGATAACAGAGCTGTACCCTCAACGTACCATCAATGCATCAAATTCCCATTACCCTCGCCAAGAAATGTAGGGGTAATCGTCGCAGACCATGACCCTTTCAACGGGGTAGAGGCCTACTACGCTGACGCACACTTTTACCAAGCGAAATCAGTGAAAGAAGAGAAAGAAGTGTCTAGGCCTATGGTCGGGGTAAGTAATAGGCAACCCCCTCCTCCTCCGAAGACCTTTCGGTACGTCCCGAAGTCTGAAAGGAAGCCTGGGGCAAGTTCCTTAGCACCTGTGGACCCAGTTGCGAAGCTGAAGATAAATTTCACTTTGCCACTTCAGAAAACCGAATGCTCTATAGTAGAAACCTATAGTAAGTTCGTGGTCCCAGCCAAAGGAGAAGGCTCTAAGCAAATTCGTTTCCATGCACTCGGAGATATCGAGAAGAGTGGTCCTGAGATGAGCCAAAGCATGGAAGAGGTGCGCACGGGATTCAAGAAACCCATTTTTAGCACAAAAACGGCCAAAATGTTGGTAAAAGCAGGATTGGACCCTGAAAAGCTTGATGGAAGGGGCTCATTCGATCGAATATTGACGTCTTCCCAGAGAAAGGCTTTAAGAAACGGGACTCCTATCAAAGCCACTAAAGAAGGCTTAGGATACAAACGACCCAGCGGCTCGGAAGAAGCATCAGTAAATATGACAACTTCTCATGAGGATGCGAGCCTGTATGAAGAAGGAACTAATCATACTTCTCAAGAAGATTCATATTTAAGCGAAGAAGAAGCTAAGCCTGCTCCATTAGAATTGGAGGACGGTGGGCAAGCCACCGTAGATGAACTCCGTGAAGTTAATCTGGGTGACGACGTGAACAGAAGGCCGACGTTCATAAATGCCAATCTGACAAATGAGGAAGCCTCAAGTTACATCTCTTTCCTTAAGGAATATAAAGATGTGTTCGCCTGGAGTTACGAGGAAATGCCTGGACTCGATCCGCAAATAGCCGTACATAGGCTTGCGGTTTCCACAGGGAAGAGGCCTGTGAAACAAGCTCAAAGACGAACTCGCCCGGAGCTAACCGCCCAGATAGAAATGGAGGTGGAGAAGCTCATCAAGGCCGGTTTCATCCGAGAAGTTAAGTACCCTACATGGCTGGCCAACATAGTTCCCGTGAAGAAGAAGAACGGCCAAATTAGAGTGTGCATCGATTTTCGGGACTTAAACGAAGCATGTCCAAAAGACGACTTTCCCTTGCCCATAACAGAGCTCTTGGTAGATGCAACCACTGGTTACGAAACGCTATCCTTCATGGACGGGTATTCGGGGTATAACCAAATTCGGATGGCTCCTGAAGACGAAGAATTGACAGCTTTCAGGACACCCAAAGGCGTATTCTGTTACAAAGTAATGCCCTTTGGTCTTAAAAACGCGGGGGCCACCTATCAAAGAGCTATGACAGTAATCTTCAACGACATACTGCATGATATTGTTGAATGCTATGTCGATGACCTAGTCGTGAAGACTAGGATAAGAGAAGATCACCTCAAGGACCCTGAGGGAAATTTTTGAACGCTTGAGGCGTCACAACCTCAGGATGAACCCTTTAAAATGTGCCTTTGGGGTCTCATCGGGAAAATTCCTCGGATTTGTAGTCCGAAGTAGGGGTATTGAAGTTGACCCCACTAAAACAAAGGCGATCATTGATATGCCCCCACCAAGAAACCTTAGGGAGTTAAAAGGACTGCAAGGGAGGCTAGCCTACATAAGGAGATTCATATCGAATCTCGCTGGACGATGTATGCCATTTTCCAGACTTATGAAGAAAGGGGTGCCTTATGAATGGGATGAGGCTTGCCAAAATGCTTTTGATAGCATCAAAAGGTACTTGGTGAATCCACCTGTTCTCATGAGCCCAATAAAGGGAAGGCCTTTGATTTTATACATCACGGCTCTCGACAATTCCCTCGGTGCTCTATTGGCTCAACAAAATGAACAAGGAAAAGAAAATGCATTGTACTACTTAAGTCGGACTTTGGTGGGGGCAGAAATTAACTATTCTCCCATCGAAAAGATTTGCTTGGCCTTGGTGTTCGCACTGCAAAAGCTTAAACACTATGTGTCTGAACACGAAGTTAAGCTGATATCTAAAGCCGATCCGCTAAAGCACATACTCTCGCGTCCCGTCCTCAATGGGAGGATCGCAAAATGGGCTGTACTTCTTCAGCAATTCGACATCCAGTATGTCCCTCAAAAGGCGATAAAGGGACAAGCCTTGGCAGATTTCTTAGCTGCACACCCTATCCCAGATGACTCACCCTTAGCAACAGACTTGCCAGACGAAGATGTGATGGCGGTAAATGTGCAAAAAGGATGGGAAATGTACTTTGATGGAGCTTCAAGAAGCCCTGATGGGATGAAGCAAGAAAACGTTAAAAACAATAAGTCAGGGATTGGTGTTGTTTTCATCACACCAGAAAACGCTGTCATCCCACATTCTTTGGCACTTAGCGAAGGGTGCTCCAACAACGAGGCCGAGTATGAAGCCATTATCGCCGGATTAGAGCTCGCCCTCCAGATCCCCATTGAGGAGTTAACAATATATGGGGACTCTGAATTGGTGATTAAACAGTTACGAGGAGAGTACATCGTGAAAAAGGCGAGCCTCGTCCCATACTGTGAGCGGGCGGACCAATTGCTCTCACAGTTCAAGAAACTACACATCTTCCATGTGAGGAGGGGGGTAAATGCTCAAGCCGACGCGCTAGCAAGCCTGGCAGCGTCCCTGACTCTTCCCGACAACAAAACACTTAAGGTCGTTGTAGGGGAAAGGAGAGTTTTGACACCCCTTAAAGAAGCCCCGAATACAGTCCAAGTCTTGACACTCTCCACAAATGAAGACGGTGAGGATTGGCGGGACGTGTTCATCAACTATCTTCAAAATGGGAGACTTCCAGAAGATAAAGTGAAGAAAGCGGAAATAAGGCGTCGTTCGACTAAGTTTGTCATGTTGAAAGACATCCTTTATAAAAGGTCCCTCGATGGCATATATCTACGTTGCATTGCCGGAAATGCAACCAAAGAAGCCATGGCTGAAGTCCATGCAGGGATATGTGGTGCTCACCAAGGCGGTCCAAAGTTGCACATGCAACTCAAAAGGCTGGGGTATTATTGGCCCACTATGATCGCAGATTGCATTGACTATGCAAAAAGATGCCAAGTATGTCAATACCATGGTGACTTCATTCACCAACCCCCCGAGCCCTTGCATGTCACGACTGCCTCGTGGCCTTTTGCGTCGTGGGGTATGGATATCATCGGACCATTCGTTCCTCCTTCGTCAAAGGGGTATCGATACATCCTTACTGCCACTGACTACTTCTCTAAGTGGGCAGAGGCTGTCGCTCTAAAAGACTTCAAGAGCTCGACGGTTGCCGAATTTGTCCGAACTCATGTCATCTACAGGTTCGGAGTTCCTGACAGAGTCATTGCAGACAATGGGCAACCATTTCGAAGCGATGCTCTTCATAAGTTGTACGCTAAGTACAACATTAAATCAAACCACTCTACCAGGTATCATGCTCCCGCCAACGGTCTAGTCGAGGCTTTCAACAAGACTCTCAGCAAGATTCTTAAGAAAATGGTAGACAAGAACAAGAAAACATGGCCGGAGAAGCTACAAGAAGCCCTATGGGCCTATCGGACTTCTTACAGGACAGCTACTCAAGCTACGCCGTATTCACTTGTCTTTGGAGGTGAGGCAGTCCTACCACTCGAAGTCCAAATGCCTTCCTTGCGAGTGGCGGTGCAAGAGTCTCTTACTGAGGAAGAGCACGCCAAGCTAAGGTTGGCTGAGCTAGAAACCTTGGATGAAAGGAGAATACATGCCCAACAAAATTTGGAGATGTATCAACAAAGGATGGCGAATGCATTCAACAAGAGAGTACGCCTCCGCTCCTTCAAGAAAGGGGACTCAGTTCTAATGGTCCGAACTCCAATCATAGTGACCAGACGGACAAAAGGGAAGTTGGAACCTAAATGGGAAGGACCTTATGTGATCGAGAAAGTATACTCGAATGGAGCATACTTGTTAATCACTGTAGATGGGGAAAGGATTATACCACCTACTAATGCAAGGTTCCCGAAGAGGAACTAGTAAAGTACGATGTTCTTTCCCACCTCAAGAAAATTCCAGCACTCTTGAGTGTGTATGATGCCCTTCGAATGTCGCCTGAGTTTCGAAAGTCTTTGATATACGCTTTATCTAAGCCAGAAGACTTCCGTGGGACAGTCACCGACAGTCAAGAAAGTGTGATCGCATGCATGTCCGCAATCACATTTGGGGACAACGACATGTACGTCGAGGTGACCGACCATAACCGCCCGCTGTTTATCACCGGGTCCATCTACGACACCAAAATATCAAGGGTTTTGGTAGATGGAGGGTCAGCTGTGAATCTTTTGCCAAGAAGGGCTTTAAGCTTAATGGGTCTGAAAGTGTCTCATTTGCAACCGAGTCGTTTGGTGATTCAGCGGTTTAACCAAAACGAGCAAAAACCCTTAGGAAAGATCAGGTTGCGTACAAAATTCGGCGAAATCGAAGACAACACCGAGTTCCTCGTAATTGATGTTGATACTTCGTATAATGCAATGCTTGGACGCCCTTGGGTGCACGATAACAGAGTTGTACCCTCAACGTACCATCAATGCATCAAATTCCCATTACCCTCGCCAAGAAATGTAGGGGTAATCGTCGCAGACCATGACCCTTTCAACGGGGTAGAGGCCTACTACGCTGACGCACACTTTTACCAAGCGAAATCAGTGAAAGAAGAGAAAGAAGTGTCTAGGCCTATGGTCGGGGTAAGTAATAGGCAACCCCCTCCTCCTCCGAAGACCTTTCGGTACGTCCCGAAGTCTGAAAGGAAGCCTGGGGCAAGTTCCTTAGCACCTGTGGACCCAGTTGCGAAGCTGAAGATAAATTTCACTTTGCCACTTCAGAAAACCGAATGCTCTATAGTAGAAACCTATAGTAAGTTCGTGGTCCCAGCCAAAGGAGAAGGCTCTAAGCAAATTCGTTTCCATGCACTCGGAGATATCGAGAAGAGTGGTCCTGAGATGAGCCAAAGCATGGAAGAGGTGCGCACGGGATTCAAGAAACCCATTTTTAGCACAAAAACGGCCAAAATGTTGGTAAAAGCAGGATTGGACCCTGAAAAGCTTGATGGAAGGGGCTCATTCGATCGAATATTGACGTCTTCCCAGAGAAAGGCTTTAAGAAACGGGACTCCTATCAAAGCCACTAAAGAAGGCTTAGGATACAAACGACCCAGCGGCTCGGAAGAAGCATCAGTAAATATGACAACTTCTCATGAGGATGCGAGCCTGTATGAAGAAGGAACTAATCATACTTCTCAAGAAGATTCATATTTAAGCGAAGAAGAAGCTAAGCCTGCTCCATTAGAATTGGAGGACGGTGGGCAAGCCACCGTAGATGAACTCCGTGAAGTTAATCTGGGTGACGACGTGAACAGAAGGCCGACGTTCATAAATGCCAATCTGACAAATGAGGAAGCCTCAAGTTACATCTCTTTCCTTAAGGAATATAAAGATGTGTTCGCCTGGAGTTACGAGGAAATGCCTGGACTCGATCCGCAAATAGCCGTACATAGGCTTGCGGTTTCCACAGGGAAGAGGCCTGTGAAACAAGCTCAAAGACGAACTCGCCCGGAGCTAACCGCCCAGATAGAAATGGAGGTGGAGAAGCTCATCAAGGCCGGTTTCATCCGAGAAGTTAAGTACCCTACATGGCTGGCCAACATAGTTCCCGTGAAGAAGAAGAACGGCCAAATTAGAGTGTGCATCGATTTTCGGGACTTAAACGAAGCATGTCCAAAAGACGACTTTCCCTTGCCCATAACAGAGCTCTTGGTAGATGCAACCACTGGTTACGAAACGCTATCCTTCATGGACGGGTATTCGGGGTATAACCAAATTCGGATGGCTCCTGAAGACGAAGAATTGACAGCTTTCAGGACACCCAAAGGCGTATTCTGTTACAAAGTAATGCCCTTTGGTCTTAAAAACGCGGGGGCCACCTATCAAAGAGCTATGACAGTAATCTTCAACGACATACTGCATGATATTGTTGAATGCTATGTCGATGACCTAGTCGTGAAGACTAGGATAAGAGAAGATCACCTCAAGGACCCTGAGGGAAATTTTTGAACGCTTGAGGCGTCACAACCTCAGGATGAACCCTTTAAAATGTGCCTTTGGGGTCTCATCGGGAAAATTCCTCGGATTTGTAGTCCGAAGTAGGGGTATTGAAGTTGACCCCACTAAAACAAAGGCGATCATTGATATGCCCCCACCAAGAAACCTTAGGGAGTTAAAAGGACTGCAAGGGAGGCTAGCCTACATAAGGAGATTCATATCGAATCTCGCTGGACGATGTATGCCATTTTCCAGACTTATGAAGAAAGGGGTGCCTTATGAATGGGATGAGGCTTGCCAAAATGCTTTTGATAGCATCAAAAGGTACTTGGTGAATCCACCTGTTCTCATGAGCCCAATAAAGGGAAGGCCTTTGATTTTATACATCACGGCTCTCGACAATTCCCTCGGTGCTCTATTGGCTCAACAAAATGAACAAGGAAAAGAAAATGCATTGTACTACTTAAGTCGGACTTTGGTGGGGGCAGAAATTAACTATTCTCCCATCGAAAAGATTTGCTTGGCCTTGGTGTTCGCACTGCAAAAGCTTAAACACTATGTGTCTGAACACGAAGTTAAGCTGATATCTAAAGCCGATCCGCTAAAGCACATACTCTCGCGTCCCGTCCTCAATGGGAGGATCGCAAAATGGGCTGTACTTCTTCAGCAATTCGACATCCAGTATGTCCCTCAAAAGGCGATAAAGGGACAAGCCTTGGCAGATTTCTTAGCTGCACACCCTATCCCAGATGACTCACCCTTAGCAACAGACTTGCCAGACGAAGATGTGATGGCGGTAAATGTGCAAAAAGGATGGGAAATGTACTTTGATGGAGCTTCAAGAAGCCCTGATGGGATGAAGCAAGAAAACGTTAAAAACAATAAGTCAGGGATTGGTGTTGTTTTCATCACACCAGAAAACGCTGTCATCCCACATTCTTTGGCACTTAGCGAAGGGTGCTCCAACAACGAGGCCGAGTATGAAGCCATTATCGCCGGATTAGAGCTCGCCCTCCAGATCCCCATTGAGGAGTTAACAATATATGGGGACTCTGAATTGGTGATTAAAAAGTTACGAGGAGAGTACATCGTGAAAAAGGCGAGCCTCGTCCCATACTGTGAGCGGGCGGACCAATTGCTCTCACAGTTCAAGAAACTACACATCTTCCATGTGAGGAGGGGGGTAAATGCTCAAGCCGACGCGCTAGCAAGCCTGGCAGCGTCCCTGACTCTTCCCGACAACAAAACACTTAAGGTCGTTGTAGGGGAAAGGAGAGTTTTGACACCCCTTAAAGAAGCCCCGAATACAGTCCAAGTCTTGACACTCTCCACAAATGAAGACGGTGAGGATTGGCGGGACGTGTTCATCAACTATCTTCAAAATGGGAGACTTCCAGAAGATAAAGTGAAGAAAGCGGAAATAAGGCGTCGTTCGACTAAGTTTGTCATGTTGAAAGACATCCTTTATAAAAGGTCCCTCGATGGCATATATCTACGTTGCATTGCCGGAAATGCAACCAAAGAAGCCATGGCTGAAGTCCATGCAGGGATATGTGGTGCTCACCAAGGCGGTCCAAAGTTGCACATGCAACTCAAAAGGCTGGGGTATTATTGGCCCACTATGATCGCAGATTGCATTGACTATGCAAAAAGATGCCAAGTATGTCAATACCATGGTGACTTCATTCACCAACCCCCCGAGCCCTTGCATGTCACGACTGCCTCGTGGCCTTTTGCGTCGTGGGGTATGGATATCATCGGACCATTCGTTCCTCCTTCGTCAAAGGGGTATCGATACATCCTTACTGCCACTGACTACTTCTCTAAGTGGGCAGAGGCTGTCGCTCTAAAAGACTTCAAGAGCTCGACGGTTGCCGAATTTGTCCGAACTCATGTCATCTACAGGTTCGGAGTTCCTGACAGAGTCATTGCAGACAATGGGCAACCATTTCGAAGCGATGCTCTTCATAAGTTGTACGCTAAGTACAACATTAAATCAAACCACTCTACCAGGTATCATGCTCCCGCCAACGGTCTAGTCGAGGCTTTCAACAAGACTCTCAGCAAGATTCTTAAGAAAATGGTAGACAAGAACAAGAAAACATGGCCGGAGAAGCTACAAGAAGCCCTATGGGCCTATCGGACTTCTTACAGGACAGCTACTCAAGCTACGCCGTATTCACTTGTCTTTGGAGGTGAGGCAGTCCTACCACTCGAAGTCCAAATGCCTTCCTTGCGAGTGGCGGTGCAAGAGTCTCTTACTGAGGAAGAGCACGCCAAGCTAAGGTTGGCTGAGCTAGAAACCTTGGATGAAAGGAGAATACATGCCCAACAAAATTTGGAGATGTATCAACAAAGGATGGCGAATGCATTCAACAAGAGAGTACGCCTCCGCTCCTTCAAGAAAGGGGACTCAGTTCTAATGGTCCGAACTCCAATCATAGTGACCAGACGGACAAAAGGGAAGTTGGAACCTAAATGGGAAGGACCTTATGTGATCGAGAAAGTATACTCGAATGGAGCATACTTGTTAATCACTGTAGATGGGGAAAGGATTATACCACCTACTAATGCAAGGTTCCCGAAGAGGAACTAGTAAAGTACGATGTTCTTTCCCACCTCAAGAAAATTCCAGCACTCTTGAGTGTGTATGATGCCCTTCGAATGTCGCCTGAGTTTCGAAAGTCTTTGATATACGCTTTATCTAAGCCAGAAGACTTCCGTGGGACAGTCACCGACAGTCAAGAAAGTGTGATCGCATGCATGTCCGCAATCACATTTGGGGACAACGACATGTACGTCGAGGTGACCGACCATAACCGCCCGCTGTTTATCACCGGGTCCATCTACGACACCAAAATATCAAGGGTTTTGGTAGATGGAGGGTCAGCTGTGAATCTTTTGCCAAGAAGGGCTTTAAGCTTAATGGGTCTGAAAGTGTCTCATTTGCAACCGAGTCGTTTGGTGATTCAGCGGTTTAACCAAAACGAGCAAAAACCCTTAGGAAAGATCAGGTTGCGTACAAAATTCGGCGAAATCGAAGACAACACCGAGTTCCTCGTAATTGATGTTGATACTTCGTATAATGCAATGCTTGGACGCCCTTGGGTGCACGATAACAGAGCTGTACCCTCAACGTACCATCAATGCATCAAATTCCCATTACCCTCGCCAAGAAATGTAGGGGTAATCGTCGCAGACCATGACCCTTTCAACGGGGTAGAGGCCTACTACGCTGACGCACACTTTTACCAAGCGAAATCAGTGAAAGAAGAGAAAGAAGTGTCTAGGCCTATGGTCGGGGTAAGTAATAGGCAACCCCCTCCTCCTCCGAAGACCTTTCGGTACGTCCCGAAGTCTGAAAGGAAGCCTGGGGCAAGTTCCTTAGCACCTGTGGACCCAGTTGCGAAGCTGAAGATAAATTTCACTTTGCCACTTCAGAAAACCGAATGCTCTATAGTAGAAACCTATAGTAAGTTCGTGGTCCCAGCCAAAGGAGAAGGCTCTAAGCAAATTCGTTTCCATGCACTCGGAGATATCGAGAAGAGTGGTCCTGAGATGAGCCAAAGCATGGAAGAGGTGCGCACGGGATTCAAGAAACCCATTTTTAGCACAAAAACGGCCAAAATGTTGGTAAAAGCAGGATTGGACCCTGAAAAGCTTGATGGAAGGGGCTCATTCGATCGAATATTGACGTCTTCCCAGAGAAAGGCTTTAAGAAACGGGACTCCTATCAAAGCCACTAAAGAAGGCTTAGGATACAAACGACCCAGCGGCTCGGAAGAAGCATCAGTAAATATGACAACTTCTCATGAGGATGCGAGCCTGTATGAAGAAGGAACTAATCATACTTCTCAAGAAGATTCATATTTAAGCGAAGAAGAAGCTAAGCCTGCTCCATTAGAATTGGAGGACGGTGGGCAAGCCACCGTAGATGAACTCCGTGAAGTTAATCTGGGTGACGACGTGAACAGAAGGCCGACGTTCATAAATGCCAATCTGACAAATGAGGAAGCCTCAAGTTACATCTCTTTCCTTAAGGAATATAAAGATGTGTTCGCCTGGAGTTACGAGGAAATGCCTGGACTCGATCCGCAAATAGCCGTACATAGGCTTGCGGTTTCCACAGGGAAGAGGCCTGTGAAACAAGCTCAAAGACGAACTCGCCCGGAGCTAACCGCCCAGATAGAAATGGAGGTGGAGAAGCTCATCAAGGCCGGTTTCATCCGAGAAGTTAAGTACCCTACATGGCTGGCCAACATAGTTCCCGTGAAGAAGAAGAACGGCCAAATTAGAGTGTGCATCGATTTTCGGGACTTAAACGAAGCATGTCCAAAAGACGACTTTCCCTTGCCCATAACAGAGCTCTTGGTAGATGCAACCACTGGTTACGAAACGCTATCCTTCATGGACGGGTATTCGGGGTATAACCAAATTCGGATGGCTCCTGAAGACGAAGAATTGACAGCTTTCAGGACACCCAAAGGCGTATTCTGTTACAAAGTAATGCCCTTTGGTCTTAAAAACGCGGGGGCCACCTATCAAAGAGCTATGACAGTAATCTTCAACGACATACTGCATGATATTGTTGAATGCTATGTCGATGACCTAGTCGTGAAGACTAGGATAAGAGAAGATCACCTCAAGGACCCTGAGGGAAATTTTTGAACGCTTGAGGCGTCACAACCTCAGGATGAACCCTTTAAAATGTGCCTTTGGGGTCTCATCGGGAAAATTCCTCGGATTTGTAGTCCGAAGTAGGGGTATTGAAGTTGACCCCACTAAAACAAAGGCGATCATTGATATGCCCCCACCAAGAAACCTTAGGGAGTTAAAAGGACTGCAAGGGAGGCTAGCCTACATAAGGAGATTCATATCGAATCTCGCTGGACGATGTATGCCATTTTCCAGACTTATGAAGAAAGGGGTGCCTTATGAATGGGATGAGGCTTGCCAAAATGCTTTTGATAGCATCAAAAGGTACTTGGTGAATCCACCTGTTCTCATGAGCCCAATAAAGGGAAGGCCTTTGATTTTATACATCACGGCTCTCGACAATTCCCTCGGTGCTCTATTGGCTCAACAAAATGAACAAGGAAAAGAAAATGCATTGTACTACTTAAGTCGGACTTTGGTGGGGGCAGAAATTAACTATTCTCCCATCGAAAAGATTTGCTTGGCCTTGGTGTTCGCACTGCAAAAGCTTAAACACTATGTGTCTGAACACGAAGTTAAGCTGATATCTAAAGCCGATCCGCTAAAGCACATACTCTCGCGTCCCGTCCTCAATGGGAGGATCGCAAAATGGGCTGTACTTCTTCAGCAATTCGACATCCAGTATGTCCCTCAAAAGGCGATAAAGGGACAAGCCTTGGCAGATTTCTTAGCTGCACACCCTATCCCAGATGACTCACCCTTAGCAACAGACTTGCCAGACGAAGATGTGATGGCGGTAAATGTGCAAAAAGGATGGGAAATGTACTTTGATGGAGCTTCAAGAAGCCCTGATGGGATGAAGCAAGAAAACGTTAAAAACAATAAGTCAGGGATTGGTGTTGTTTTCATCACACCAGAAAACGCTGTCATCCCACATTCTTTGGCACTTAGCGAAGGGTGCTCCAACAACGAGGCCGAGTATGAAGCCATTATCGCCGGATTAGAGCTCGCCCTCCAGATCCCCATTGAGGAGTTAACAATATATGGGGACTCTGAATTGGTGATTAAACAGTTACGAGGAGAGTACATCGTGAAAAAGGCGAGCCTCGTCCCATACTGTGAGCGGGCGGACCAATTGCTCTCACAGTTCAAGAAACTACACATCTTCCATGTGAGGAGGGGGGTAAATGCTCAAGCCGACGCGCTAGCAAGCCTGGCAGCGTCCCTGACTCTTCCCGACAACAAAACACTTAAGGTCGTTGTAGGGGAAAGGAGAGTTTTGACACCCCTTAAAGAAGCCCCGAATACAGTCCAAGTCTTGACACTCTCCACAAATGAAGACGGTGAGGATTGGCGGGACGTGTTCATCAACTATCTTCAAAATGGGAGACTTCCAGAAGATAAAGTGAAGAAAGCGGAAATAAGGCGTCGTTCGACTAAGTTTGTCATGTTGAAAGACATCCTTTATAAAAGGTCCCTCGATGGCATATATCTACGTTGCATTGCCGGAAATGCAACCAAAGAAGCCATGGCTGAAGTCCATGCAGGGATATGTGGTGCTCACCAAGGCGGTCCAAAGTTGCACATGCAACTCAAAAGGCTGGGGTATTATTGGCCCACTATGATCGCAGATTGCATTGACTATGCAAAAAGATGCCAAGTATGTCAATACCATGGTGACTTCATTCACCAACCCCCCGAGCCCTTGCATGTCACGACTGCCTCGTGGCCTTTTGCGTCGTGGGGTATGGATATCATCGGACCATTCGTTCCTCCTTCGTCAAAGGGGTATCGATACATCCTTACTGCCACTGACTACTTCTCTAAGTGGGCAGAGGCTGTCGCTCTAAAAGACTTCAAGAGCTCGACGGTTGCCGAATTTGTCCGAACTCATGTCATCTACAGGTTCGGAGTTCCTGACAGAGTCATTGCAGACAATGGGCAACCATTTCGAAGCGATGCTCTTCATAAGTTGTACGCTAAGTACAACATTAAATCAAACCACTCTACCAGGTATCATGCTCCCGCCAACGGTCTAGTCGAGGCTTTCAACAAGACTCTCAGCAAGATTCTTAAGAAAATGGTAGACAAGAACAAGAAAACATGGCCGGAGAAGCTACAAGAAGCCCTATGGGCCTATCGGACTTCTTACAGGACAGCTACTCAAGCTACGCCGTATTCACTTGTCTTTGGAGGTGAGGCAGTCCTACCACTCGAAGTCCAAATGCCTTCCTTGCGAGTGGCGGTGCAAGAGTCTCTTACTGAGGAAGAGCACGCCAAGCTAAGGTTGGCTGAGCTAGAAACCTTGGATGAAAGGAGAATACATGCCCAACAAAATTTGGAGATGTATCAACAAAGGATGGCGAATGCATTCAACAAGAGAGTACGCCTCCGCTCCTTCAAGAAAGGGGACTCAGTTCTAATGGTCCGAACTCCAATCATAGTGACCAGACGGACAAAAGGGAAGTTGGAACCTAAATGGGAAGGACCTTATGTGATCGAGAAAGTATACTCGAATGGAGCATACTTGTTAATCACTGTAGATGGGGAAAGGATTATACCACCTACTAATGCAAGGTTCCCGAAGAGGAACTAGTAAAGTACGATGTTCTTTCCCACCTCAAGAAAATTCCAGCACTCTTGA
This sequence comes from Linanthus parryae, assembly GCA_023055425.1. NCBI lineage: Eukaryota > Viridiplantae > Streptophyta > Magnoliopsida > Ericales > Polemoniaceae > Linanthus > Linanthus parryae. Next base: position 88,138,101 of record JALGPY010000005.1, read on the forward strand.
GTGTGTATGATGCCCTTCGAATGTCGCCTGAGTTTCGAAAGTCTTTGATATACGCTTTATCTAAGCCAGAAGACTTCCGTGGGACAGTCACCGACAGTCAAGAAAGTGTGATCGCATGCATGTCCGCAATCACATTTGGGGACAACGACATGTACGTCGAGGTGACCGACCATAACCGCCCGCTGTTTATCACCGGGTCCATCTACGACACCAAAATATCAAGGGTTTTGGTAGATGGAGGGTCAGCTGTGAATCTTTTGCCAAGAAGGGCTTTAAGCTTAATGGGTCTGAAAGTGTCTCATTTGCAACCGAGTCGTTTGGTGATTCAGGGGTTTAACCAAAACGAGCAAAAACCCTTAGGAAAGATCAGGTTGCGTACAAAATTCGGCGAAATCGAAGACAACACCGAGTTCCTCGTAATTGATGTTGATACTTCGTATAATGCAATGCTTGGACGCCCTTGGGTGCACGATAACAGAGCTGTACCCTCAACGTACCATCAATGCATCAAATTCCCATTACCCTCGCCAAGAAATGTAGGGGTAATCGTCGCAGACCATGACCCTTTCAACGGGGTAGAGGCCTACTACGCTGACGCACACTTTTACCAAGCGAAATCAGTGAAAGAAGAGAAAGAAGTGTCTAGGCCTATGGTCGGGGTAAGTAATAGGCAACCCCCTCCTCCTCCGAAGACCTTTCGGTACGTCCCGAAGTCTGAAAGGAAGCCTGGGGCAAGTTCCTTAGCACCTGTGGACCCAGTTGCGAAGCTGAAGATAAATTTCACTTTGCCACTTCAGAAAACCGAATGCTCTATAGTAGAAACCTATAGTAAGTTCGTGGTCCCAGCCAAAGGAGAAGGCTCTAAGCAAATTCGTTTCCATGCACTCGGAGATATCGAGAAGAGTGGTCCTGAGATGAGCCAAAGCATGGAAGAGGTGCGCACGGGATTCAAGAAACCCATTTTTAGCACAAAAACGGCCAAAATGTTGGTAAAAGCAGGATTGGACCCTGAAAAGCTTGATGGAAGGGGCTCATTCGATCGAATATTGACGTCTTCCCAGAGAAAGGCTTTAAGAAACGGGACTCCTATCAAAGCCACTAAAGAAGGCTTAGGATACAAACGACCCAGCGGCTCGGAAGAAGCATCAGTAAATATGACAACTTCTCATGAGGATGCGAGCCTGTATGAAGAAGGAACTAATCATACTTCTCAAGAAGATTCATATTTAAGCGAAGAAGAAGCTAAGCCTGCTCCATTAGAATTGGAGGACGGTGGGCAAGCCACCGTAGATGAACTCCGTGAAGTTAATCTGGGTGACGACGTGAACAGAAGGCCGACGTTCATAAATGCCAATCTGACAAATGAGGAAGCCTCAAGTTACATCTCTTTCCTTAAGGAATATAAAGATGTGTTCGCCTGGAGTTACGAGGAAATGCCTGGACTCGATCCGCAAATAGCCGTACATAGGCTTGCGGTTTCCACAGGGAAGAGGCCTGTGAAACAAGCTCAAAGACGAACTCGCCCGGAGCTAACCGCCCAGATAGAAATGGAGGTGGAGAAGCTCATCAAGGCCGGTTTCATCCGAGAAGTTAAGTACCCTACATGGCTGGCCAACATAGTTCCCGTGAAGAAGAAGAACGGCCAAATTAGAGTGTGCATCGATTTTCGGGACTTAAACGAAGCATGTCCAAAAGACGACTTTCCCTTGCCCATAACAGAGCTCTTGGTAGATGCAACCACTGGTTACGAAACGCTATCCTTCATGGACGGGTATTCGGGGTATAACCAAATTCGGATGGCTCCTGAAGACGAAGAATTGACAGCTTTCAGGACACCCAAAGGCGTATTCTGTTACAAAGTAATGCCCTTTGGTCTTAAAAACGCGGGGGCCACCTATCAAAGAGCTATGACAGTAATCTTCAACGACATACTGCATGATATTGTTGAATGCTATGTCGATGACCTAGTCGTGAAGACTAGGATAAGAGAAGATCACCTCAAGGACCCTGAGGGAAATTTTTGAACGCTTGAGGCGTCACAACCTCAGGATGAACCCTTTAAAATGTGCCTTTGGGGTCTCATCGGGAAAATTCCTCGGATTTGTAGTCCGAAGTAGGGGTATTGAAGTTGACCCCACTAAAACAAAGGCGATCATTGATATGCCCCCACCAAGAAACCTTAGGGAGTTAAAAGGACTGCAAGGGAGGCTAGCCTACATAAGGAGATTCATATCGAATCTCGCTGGACGATGTATGCCATTTTCCAGACTTATGAAGAAAGGGGTGCCTTATGAATGGGATGAGGCTTGCCAAAATGCTTTTGATAGCATCAAAAGGTACTTGGTGAATCCACCTGTTCTCATGAGCCCAATAAAGGGAAGGCCTTTGATTTTATACATCACGGCTCTCGACAATTCCCTCGGTGCTCTATTGGCTCAACAAAATGAACAAGGAAAAGAAAATGCATTGTACTACTTAAGTCGGACTTTGGTGGGGGCAGAAATTAACTATTCTCCCATCGAAAAGATTTGCTTGGCCTTGGTGTTTGCACTGCAAAAGCTTAAACACTATGTGTCTGAACACGAAGTTAAGCTGATATCTAAAGCCGATCCGCTAAAGCACATACTCTCGCGTCCCGTCCTCAATGGGAGGATCGCAAAATGGGCTGTACTTCTTCAGCAATTCGACATCCAGTATGTCCCTCAAAAGGCGATAAAGGGACAAGCCTTGGCAGATTTCTTAGCTGCACACCCTATCCCAGATGACTCACCCTTAGCAACAGACTTGCCAGACGAAGATGTGATGGCGGTAAATGTGCAAAAAGGATGGGAAATGTACTTTGATGGAGCTTCAAGAAGCCCTGATGGGATGAAGCAAGAAAACGTTAAAAACAATAAGTCAGGGATTGGTGTTGTTTTCATTACACCAGAAAACGCTGTCATCCCACATTCTTTGGCACTTAGCGAAGGGTGCTCCAACAACGAGGCCGAGTATGAAGCCATTATCGCCGGATTAGAGCTCGCCCTCCAGATCCCCATTGAGGAGTTAACAATATATGGGGACTCTGAATTGGTGATTAAACAGTTACGAGGAGAGTACATCGTGAAAAAGGCGAGCCTCGTCCCATACTGTGAGCGGGCGGACCAATTGCTCTCACAGTTCAAGAAACTACACATCTTCCATGTGAGGAGGGGGGTAAATGCTCAAGCCGACGCGCTAGCAAGCCTGGCAGCGTCCCTGACTCTTCCCGACAACAAAACACTTAAGGTCGTTGTAGGGGAAAGGAGAGTTTTGACACCCCTTAAAGAAGCCCCGAATACAGTCCAAGTCTTGACACTCTCCACAAATGAAGACGGTGAGGATTGGCGGGACGTGTTCATCAACTATCTTCAAAATGGGAGACTTCCAGAAGATAAAGTGAAGAAAGCGGAAATAAGGCGTCGTTCGACTAAGTTTGTCATGTTGAAAGACATCCTTTATAAAAGGTCCCTCGATGGCATATATCTACGTTGCATTGCCGGAAATGCAACCAAAGAAGCCATGGCTGAAGTCCATGCAGGGATATGTGGTGCTCACCAAGGCGGTCCAAAGTTGCACATGCAACTCAAAAGGCTGGGGTATTATTGGCCCACTATGATCGCAGATTGCATTGACTATGCAAAAAGATGCCAAGTATGTCAATACCATGGTGACTTCATTCACCAACCCCCCGAGCCCTTGCATGTCACGACTGCCTCGTGGCCTTTTGCGTCGTGGGGTATGGATATCATCGGACCATTCGTTCCTCCTTCGTCAAAGGGGTATCGATACATCCTTACTGCCACTGACTACTTCTCTAAGTGGGCAGAGGCTGTCGCTCTAAAAGACTTCAAGAGCTCGACGGTTGCCGAATTTGTCCGAACTCATGTCATCTACAGGTTCGGAGTTCCTGACAGAGTCATTGCAGACAATGGGCAACCATTTCGAAGCGATGCTCTTCATAAGTTGTACGCTAAGTACAACATTAAATCAAACCACTCTACCAGGTATCATGCTCCCGCCAACGGTCTAGTCGAGGCTTTCAACAAGACTCTCAGCAAGATTCTTAAGAAAATGGTAGACAAGAACAAGAAAACATGGCCGGAGAAGCTACAAGAAGCCCTATGGGCCTATCGGACTTCTTACAGGACAGCTACTCAAGCTACGCCGTATTCACTTGTCTTTGGAGGTGAGGCAGTCCTACCACTCGAAGTCCAAATGCCTTCCTTGCGAGTGGCGGTGCAAGAGTCTCTTACTGAGGAAGAGCACGCCAAGCTAAGGTTGGCTGAGCTAGAAACCTTGGATGAAAGGAGAATACATGCCCAACAAAATTTGGAGATGTATCAACAAAGGATGGCGAATGCATTCAACAAGAGAGTACGCCTCCGCTCCTTCAAGAAAGGGGACTCAGTTCTAATGGTCCGAACTCCAATCATAGTGACCAGACGGACAAAAGGGAAGTTGGAACCTAAATGGGAAGGACCTTATGTGATCGAGAAAGTATACTCGAATGGAGCATACTTGTTAATCACTGTAGATGGGGAAAGGATTATACCACCTACTAATGCAAGGTTCCCGAAGAGGAACTAGTAAAGTACGATGTTCTTTCCCACCTCAAGAAAATTCCAGCACTCTTGAGTGTGTATGATGCCCTTCGAATGTCGCCTGAGTTTCGAAAGTCTTTGATATACGCTTTATCTAAGCCAGAAGACTTCCGTGGGACAGTCACCGACAGTCAAGAAAGTGTGATCGCATGCATGTCCGCAATCACATTTGGGGACAACGACATGTACGTCGAGGTGACCGACCATAACCGCCCGCTGTTTATCACCGGGTCCATCTACGACACCAAAATATCAAGGGTTTTGGTAGATGGAGGGTCAGCTGTGAATCTTTTGCCAAGAAGGGCTTTAAGCTTAATGGGTCTGAAAGTGTCTCATTTGCAACCGAGTCGTTTGGTGATTCAGGGGTTTAACCAAAACGAGCAAAAACCCTTAGGAAAGATCAGGTTGCGTACAAAATTCGGCGAAATCGAAGACAACACCGAGTTCCTCGTAATTGATGTTGATACTTCGTATAATGCAATGCTTGGACGCCCTTGGGTGCACGATAACAGAGCTGTACCCTCAACGTACCATCAATGCATCAAATTCCCATTACCCTCGCCAAGAAATGTAGGGGTAATCGTCGCAGACCATGACCCTTTCAACGGGGTAGAGGCCTACTACGCTGACGCACACTTTTACCAAGCGAAATCAGTGAAAGAAGAGAAAGAAGTGTCTAGGCCTATGGTCGGGGTAAGTAATAGGCAACCCCCTCCTCCTCCGAAGACCTTTCGGTACGTCCCGAAGTCTGAAAGGAAGCCTGGGGCAAGTTCCTTAGCACCTGTGGACCCAGTTGCGAAGCTGAAGATAAATTTCACTTTGCCACTTCAGAAAACCGAATGCTCTATAGTAGAAACCTATAGTAAGTTCGTGGTCCCAGCCAAAGGAGAAGGCTCTAAGCAAATTCGTTTCCATGCACTCGGAGATATCGAGAAGAGTGGTCCTGAGATGAGCCAAAGCATGGAAGAGGTGCGCACGGGATTCAAGAAACCCATTTTTAGCACAAAAACGGCCAAAATGTTGGTAAAAGCAGGATTGGACCCTGAAAAGCTTGATGGAAGGGGCTCATTCGATCGAATATTGACGTCTTCCCAGAGAAAGGCTTTAAGAAACGGGACTCCTATCAAAGCCACTAAAGAAGGCTTAGGATACAAACGACCCAGCGGCTCGGAAGAAGCATCAGTAAATATGACAACTTCTCATGAGGATGCGAGCCTGTATGAAGAAGGAACTAATCATACTTCTCAAGAAGATTCATATTTAAGCGAAGAAGAAGCTAAGCCTGCTCCATTAGAATTGGAGGACGGTGGGCAAGCCACCGTAGATGAACTCCGTGAAGTTAATCTGGGTGACGACGTGAACAGAAGGCCGACGTTCATAAATGCCAATCTGACAAATGAGGAAGCCTCAAGTTACATCTCTTTCCTTAAGGAATATAAAGATGTGTTCGCCTGGAGTTACGAGGAAATGCCTGGACTCGATCCGCAAATAGCCGTACATAGGCTTGCGGTTTCCACAGGGAAGAGGCCTGTGAAACAAGCTCAAAGACGAGCTCGCCCGGAGCTAACCGCCCAGATAGAAATGGAGGTGGAGAAGCTCATCAAGGCCGGTTTCATCCGAGAAGTTAAGTACCCTACATGGCTGGCCAACATAGTTCCCGTGAAGAAGAAGAACGGCCAAATTAGAGTGTGCATCGATTTTCGGGACTTAAACGAAGCATGTCCAAAAGACGACTTTCCCTTGCCCATAACAGAGCTCTTGGTAGATGCAACCACTGGTTACGAAACGCTATCCTTCATGGACGGGTATTCGGGGTATAACCAAATTCGGATGGCTCCTGAAGACGAAGAATTGACAGCTTTCAGGACACCCAAAGGCGTATTCTGTTACAAAGTAATGCCCTTTGGTCTTAAAAACGCGGGGGCCACCTATCAAAGAGCTATGACAGTAATCTTCAACGACATACTGCATGATATTGTTGAATGCTATGTCGATGACCTAGTCGTGAAGACTAGGATAAGAGAAGATCACCTCAAGGACCCTGAGGGAAATTTTTGAACGCTTGAGGCGTCACAACCTCAGGATGAACCCTTTAAAATGTGCCTTTGGGGTCTCATCGGGAAAATTCCTCGGATTTGTAGTCCGAAGTAGGGGTATTGAAGTTGACCCCACTAAAACAAAGGCGATCATTGATATGCCCCCACCAAGAAACCTTAGGGAGTTAAAAGGACTGCAAGGGAGGCTAGCCTACATAAGGAGATTCATATCGAATCTCGCTGGACGATGTATGCCATTTTCCAGACTTATGAAGAAAGGGGTGCCTTATGAATGGGATGAGGCTTGCCAAAATGCTTTTGATAGCATCAAAAGGTACTTGGTGAATCCACCTGTTCTCATGAGCCCAATAAAGGGAAGGCCTTTGATTTTATACATCACGGCTCTCGACAATTCCCTCGGTGCTCTATTGGCTCAACAAAATGAACAAGGAAAAGAAAATGCATTGTACTACTTAAGTCGGACTTTGGTGGGGGCAGAAATTAACTATTCTCCCATCGAAAAGATTTGCTTGGCCTTGGTGTTCGCACTGCAAAAGCTTAAACACTATGTGTCTGAACACGAAGTTAAGCTGATATCTAAAGCCGATCCGCTAAAGCACATACTCTCGCGTCCCGTCCTCAATGGGAGGATCGCAAAATGGGCTGTACTTCTTCAGCAATTCGACATCCAGTATGTCCCTCAAAAGGCGATAAAGGGACAAGCCTTGGCAGATTTCTTAGCTGCACACTCTATCCCAGATGACTCACCCTTAGCAACAGACTTGCCAGACGAAGATGTGATGGCGGTAAATGTGCAAAAAGGATGGGAAATGTACTTTGATGGAGCTTCAAGAAGCCCTGATGGGATGAAGCAAGAAAACGTTAAAAACAATAAGTCAGGGATTGGTGTTGTTTTCATCACACCAGAAAACGCTGTCATCCCACATTCTTTGGCACTTAGCGAAGGGTGCTCCAACAACGAGGCCGAGTATGAAGCCATTATCGCCGGATTAGAGCTCGCCCTCCAGATCCCCATTGAGGAGTTAACAATATATGGGGACTCTGAATTGGTGATTAAACAGTTACGAGGAGAGTACATCGTGAAAAAGGCGAGCCTCGTCCCATACTGTGAGCGGGCGGACCAATTGCTCTCACAGTTCAAGAAACTACACATCTTCCATGTGAGGAGGGGGGTAAATGCTCAAGCCGACGCGCTAGCAAGCCTGGCAGCGTCCCTGACTCTTCCCGACAACAAAACACTTAAGGTCGTTGTAGGGGAAAGGAGAGTTTTGACACCCCTTAAAGAAGCCCCGAATACAGTCCAAGTCTTGACACTCTCCACAAATGAAGACGGTGAGGATTGGCGGGACGTGTTCATCAACTATCTTCAAAATGGGAGACTTCCAGAAGATAAAGTGAAGAAAGCGGAAATAAGGCGTCGTTCGACTAAGTTTGTCATGTTGAAAGACATCCTTTATAAAAGGTCCCTCGATGGCATATATCTACGTTGCATTGCCGGAAATGCAACCAAAGAAGCCATGGCTGAAGTCCATGCAGGGATATGTGGTGCTCACCAAGGCGGTCCAAAGTTGCACATGCAACTCAAAAGGCTGGGGTATTATTGGCCCACTATGATCGCAGATTGCATTGACTATGCAAAAAGATGCCAAGTATGTCAATACCATGGTGACTTCATTCACCAACCCCCCGAGCCCTTGCATGTCACGACTGCCTCGTGGCCTTTTGCGTCGTGGGGTATGGATATCATCGGACCATTCGTTCCTCCTTCGTCAAAGGGGTATCGATACATCCTTACTGCCACTGACTACTTCTCTAAGTGGGCAGAGGCTGTCGCTCTAAAAGACTTCAAGAGCTCGACGGTTGCCGAATTTGTCCGAACTCATGTCATCTACAGGTTCGGAGTTCCTGACAGAGTCATTGCAGACAATGGGCAACCATTTCGAAGCGATGCTCTTCATAAGTTGTACGCTAAGTACAACATTAAATCAAACCACTCTACCAGGTATCATGCTCCCGCCAACGGTCTAGTCGAGGCTTTCAACAAGACTCTCAGCAAGATTCTTAAGAAAATGGTAGACAAGAACAAGAAAACATGGCCGGAGAAGCTACAAGAAGCCCTATGGGCCTATCGGACTTCTTACAGGACAGCTACTCAAGCTACGCCGTATTCACTTGTCTTTGGAGGTGAGGCAGTCCTACCACTCGAAGTCCAAATGCCTTCCTTGCGAGTGGCGGTGCAAGAGTCTCTTACTGAGGAAGAGCACGCCAAGCTAAGGTTGGCTGAGCTAGAAACCTTGGATGAAAGGAGAATACATGCCCAACAAAATTTGGAGATGTATCAACAAAGGATGGCGAATGCATTCAACAAGAGAGTACGCCTCCGCTCCTTCAAGAAAGGGGACTCAGTTCTAATGGTCCGAACTCCAATCATAGTGACCAGACGGACAAAAGGGAAGTTGGAACCTAAATGGGAAGGACCTTATGTGATCGAGAAAGTATACTCGAATGGAGCATACTTGTTAATCACTGTAGATGGGGAAAGGATTATACCACCTACTAATGCAAGGTTCCCGAAGAGGAACTAGTAAAGTACGATGTTCTTTCCCACCTCAAGAAAATTCCAGCACTCTTGAGTGTGTATGATGCCCTTCGAATGTCGCCTGAGTTTCGAAAGTCTTTGATATACGCTTTATCTAAGCCAGAAGACTTCCGTGGGACAGTCACCGACAGTCAAGAAAGTGTGATCGCATGCATGTCCGCAATCACATTTGGGGACAACGACATGTACGTCGAGGTGACCGACCATAACCGCCCGCTGTTTATCACCGGGTCCATCTACGACACCAAAATATCAAGGGTTTTGGTAGATGGAGGGTCAGCTGTGAATCTTTTGCCAAGAAGGGCTTTAAGCTTAATGGGTCTGAAAGTGTCTCATTTGCAACCGAGTCGTTTGGTGATTCAGGGGTTTAACCAAAACGAGCAAAAACCCTTAGGAAAGATCAGGTTGCGTACAAAATTCGGCGAAATCGAAGACAACACCGAGTTCCTCGTAATTGATGTTGATACTTCGTATAATGCAATGCTTGGACGCCCTTGGGTGCACGATAACAGAGCTGTACCCTCAACGTACCATCAATGCATCAAATTCCCATTACCCTCGCCAAGAAATGTAGGGGTAATCGTCGCAGACCATGACCCTTTCAACGGGGTAGAGGCCTACTACGCTGACGCACACTTTTACCAAGCGAAATCAGTGAAAGAAGAGAAAGAAGTGTCTAGGCCTATGGTCGGGGTAAGTAATAGGCAACCCCCTCCTCCTCCGAAGACCTTTCGGTACGTCCCGAAGTCTGAAAGGAAGCCTGGGGCAAGTTCCTTAGCACCTGTGGACCCAGTTGCGAAGCTGAAGATAAATTTCACTTTGCCACTTCAGAAAACCGAATGCTCTATAGTAGAAACCTATAGTAAGTTCGTGGTCCCAGCCAAAGGAGAAGGCTCTAAGCAAATTCGTTTCCATGCACTCGGAGATATCGAGAAGAGTGGTCCTGAGATGAGCCAAAGCATGGAAGAGGTGCGCACGGGATTCAAGAAACCCATTTTTAGCACAAAAACGGCCAAAATGTTGGTAAAAGCAGGATTGGACCCTGAAAAGCTTGATGGAAGGGGCTCATTCGATCGAATATTGACGTCTTCCCAGAGAAAGGCTTTAAGAAACGGGACTCCTATCAAAGCCACTAAAGAAGGCTTAGGATACAAACGACCCAGCGGCTCGGAAGAAGCATCAGTAAATATGACAACTTCTCATGAGGATGCGAGCCTGTATGAAGAAGGAACTAATCATACTTCTCAAGAAGATTCATATTTAAGCGAAGAAGAAGCTAAGCCTGCTCCATTAGAATTGGAGGACGGTGGGCAAGCCACCGTAGATGAACTCCGTGAAGTTAATCTGGGTGACGACGTGAACAGAAGGCCGACGTTCATAAATGCCAATCTGACAAATGAGGAAGCCTCAAGTTACATCTCTTTCCTTAAGGAATATAAAGATGTGTTCGCCTGGAGTTACGAGGAAATGCCTGGACTCGATCCGCAAATAGCCGTACATAGGCTTGCGGTTTCCACAGGGAAGAGGCCTGTGAAACAAGCTCAAAGACGAACTCGCCCGGAGCTAACCGCCCAGATAGAAATGGAGGTGGAGAAGCTCATCAAGGCCGGTTTCATCCGAGAAGTTAAGTACCCTACATGGCTGGCCAACATAGTTCCCGTGAAGAAGAAGAACGGCCAAATTAGAGTGTGCATCGATTTTCGGGACTTAAACGAAGCATGTCCAAAAGACGACTTTCCCTTGCCCATAACAGAGCTCTTGGTAGATGCAACCACTGGTTACGAAACGCTATCCTTCATGGACGGGTATTCGGGGTATAACCAAATTCGGATGGCTCCTGAAGACGAAGAATTGACAGCTTTCAGGACACCCAAAGGCGTATTCTGTTACAAAGTAATGCCCTTTGGTCTTAAAAACGCGGGGGCCACCTATCAAAGAGCTATGACAGTAATCTTCAACGACATACTGCATGATATTGTTGAATGCTATGTCGATGACCTAGTCGTGAAGACTAGGATAAGAGAAGATCACCTCAAGGACCCTGAGGGAAATTTTTGAACGCTTGAGGCGTCACAACCTCAGGATGAACCCTTTAAAATGTGCCTTTGGGGTCTCATCGGGAAAATTCCTCGGATTTGTAGTCCGAAGTAGGGGTATTGAAGTTGACCCCACTAAAACAAAGGCGATCATTGATATGCCCCCACCAAGAAACCTTAGGGAGTTAAAAGGACTGCAAGGGAGGCTAGCCTACATAAGGAGATTCATATCGAATCTCGCTGGACGATGTATGCCATTTTCCAGACTTATGAAGAAAGGGGTGCCTTATGAATGGGATGAGGCTTGCCAAAATGCTTTTGATAGCATCAAAAGGTACTTGGTGAATCCACCTGTTCTCATGAGCCCAATAAAGGGAAGGCCTTTGATTTTATACATCACGGCTCTCGACAATTCCCTCGGTGCTCTATTGGCTCAACAAAATGAACAAGGAAAAGAAAATGCATTGTACTACTTAAGTCGGACTTTGGTGGGGGCAGAAATTAACTATTCTCCCATCGAAAAGATTTGCTTGGCCTTGGTGTTCGCACTGCAAAAGCTTAAACACTATGTGTCTGAACACGAAGTTAAGCTGATATCTAAAGCCGATCCGCTAAAGCACATACTCTCGCGTCCCGTCCTCAATGGGAGGATCGCAAAATGGGCTGTACTTCTTCAGCAATTCGACATCCAGTATGTCCCTCAAAAGGCGATAAAGGGACAAGCCTTGGCAGATTTCTTAGCTGCACACCCTATCCCAGATGACTCACCCTTAGCAACAGACTTGCCAGACGAAGATGTGATGGCGGTAAATGTGCAAAAAGGATGGGAAATGTACTTTGATGGAGCTTCAAGAAGCCCTGATGGGATGAAGCAAGAAAACGTTAAAAACAATAAGTCAGGGATTGGTGTTGTTTTCATCACACCAGAAAACGCTGTCATCCCACATTCTTTGGCACTTAGCGAAGGGTGCTCCAACAACGAGGCCGAGTATGAAGCCATTATCGCCGGATTAGAGCTCGCCCTCCAGATCCCCATTGAGGAGTTAACAATATATGGGGACTCTGAATTGGTGATTAAACAGTTACGAGGAGAGTACATCGTGAAAAAGGCGAGCCTCGTCCCATACTGTGAGCGGGCGGACCAATTGCTCTCACAGTTCAAGAAACTACACATCTTCCATGTGAGGAGGGGGGTAAATGCTCAAGCCGACGCGCTAGCAAGCCTGGCAGCGTCCCTGACTCTTCCCGACAACAAAACACTTAAGGTCGTTGTAGGGGAAAGGAGAGTTTTGACACCCCTTAAAGAAGCCCCGAATACAGTCCAAGTCTTGACACTCTCCACAAATGAAGACGGTGAGGATTGGCGGGACGTGTTCATCAACTATCTTCAAAATGGGAGACTTCCAGAAGATAAAGTGAAGAAAGCGGAAATAAGGCGTCGTTCGACTAAGTTTGTCATGTTGAAAGACATCCTTTATAAAAGGTCCCTCGATGGCATATATCTACGTTGCATTGCCGGAAATGCAACCAAAGAAGCCATGGCTGAAGTCCATGCAGGGATATGTGGTGCTCACCAAGGCGGTCCAAAGTTGCACATGCAACTCAAAAGGCTGGGGTATTATTGGCCCACTATGATCGCAGATTGCATTGACTATGCAAAAAGATGCCAAGTATGTCAATACCATGGTGACTTCATTCACCAACCCCCCGAGCCCTTGCATGTCACGACTGCCTCGTGGCCTTTTGCGTCGTGGGGTATGGATATCATCGGACCATTCGTTCCTCCTTCGTCAAAGGGGTATCGATACATCCTTACTGCCACTGACTACTTCTCTAAGTGGGCAGAGGCTGTCGCTCTAAAAGACTTCAAGAGCTCGACGGTTGCCGAATTTGTCCGAACTCATGTCATCTACAGGTTCGGAGTTCCTGACAGAGTCATTGCAGACAATGGGCAACCATTTCGAAGCGATGCTCTTCATAAGTTGTACGCTAAGTACAACATTAAATCAAACCACTCTACCAGGTATCATGCTCCCGCCAACGGTCTAGTCGAGGCTTTCAACAAGACTCTCAGCAAGATTCTTAAGAAAATGGTAGACAAGAACAAGAAAACATGGCCGGAGAAGCTACAAGAAGCCCTATGGGCCTATCGGACTTCTTACAGGACAGCTACTCAAGCTACGCCGTATTCACTTGTCTTTGGAGGTGAGGCAGTCCTACCACTCGAAGTCCAAATGCCTTCCTTGCGAGTGGCGCTGCAAGAGTCTCTTACTGAGGAAGAGCACGCCAAGCTAAGGTTGGCTGAGCTAGAAACCTTGGATGAAAGGAGAATACATGCCCAACAAAATTTGGAGATGTATCAACAAAGGATGGCGAATGCATTCAACAAGAGAGTACGCCTCCGCTCCTTCAAGAAAGGGGACTCAGTTCTAATGGTCCGAACTCCAATCATAGTGACCAGACGGACAAAAGGGAAGTTGGAACCTAAATGGGAAGGACCTTATGTGATCGAGAAAGTATACTCGAATGGAGCATACTTGTTAATCACTGTAGATGGGGAAAGGATTATACCACCTACTAATGCAAGGTTCCTGAAACGGTACTATCCTTGATAAAGGGTCTACTAGGCAAAAAAAAAATCCGAAGGGACTCCTAGACAAATTCAGACCCTAGTCCACTAGGTTGAAAATCCGAAAGGGCGGCCTAGCATGAAATGGACAAAATGACCTGCAAGGTTGAAAACCAAAAAAATGAACTACGTCTGACTTGATCCCGACAGGGTACGTAGGCAGCTCGACTTCTACACTCGAGTTCAGTCCACCTCAAAAAGAAACTTCATGTTTCCCAAATGAACTACGTCTGACTTGATCCCGACAGGGTACGTAGGCAGCTCGACTTCTACGTTCGAGTACAGTCCACCTCAAAAAGAACCTCATAAGTTCCCCCAAATGAACTACGTCTGACTTGATCCCGACAGGGTACGTAGGCAGCTCGACTTCTACGTTCGAGTTCAGTCCACCTCAAAAAGAACCTCATAAGTTCCCCCAAGTGAACTACGTTCGACTTGATCCCGAGAGGGTACGTAGGCAGCTCGACTTCTACATTCGAGTTTAGTCCACATCTCAAAATGAAAATCCCATGTTCCCCAGAGAACTACATTCATCTTGATCACGAGATGGGTTATATGCAACTTGAAATCAACTTTCAAGTTCAGTCCACCTTCCTCGAATCTCCCATACGGACGTGTGCTTAACCAAATATGCTTTCACATAATGAAAAGGGTTCTTGCACCTTAATTGCAGAGAAGTCCTTAAACTCTCTGAAATGATGTGCCACAGTCTCTCCAAAGGGGTTGACCCAAAGCCCGAAATGGTTTGGACCACAAAGAGATCAAAAGGGGTTAACCCATTGGCAAAACACATAAGCAACAGAAAAGTCCAAAAGACATCACTAAAGGGGTGGACCCGTTGACTGAAAGACACAATGGCGGACTGAAAGTCCCAAAAGACACCTGCCGAAGTGGTTCAACGAAGTCGTTGATCGAAAGTCTTAAAAGACACGTCCCAAGCAAGTAGCTCGACGTCAAGAAGAATCTGAGCATCAAAAGGAGAAAGGCCAACAAGCAAGGTCCAAACACAAAAAAAAAAAAAAAAAAAAAAAAAAATGAAGAAAAGAAGCCCAAAGGAAGAAAAGGGCCAAAATACAAAGAGAATGGGTATGATATAACCCTGAAGACGTCCACAAGGCCGAAGAAGCATAAGCCAGGACTATTCAAGTCATAAGGCCTCAAACATGATGTGCCAAGTTTTCGTGATTTGCACAAAAGCTTCATCCCTCCTGCACAAATCACGAGGGGTATTTGTTGGCACGTAAATTTCGCCAACACATTTATAGTTATAAATTATATAAAATGAAATTAAAATAGCATGAATCTGGACTACATTTGACTAACAAGTCAAAGTCCAGATTCATCAACAGAAAATCTTATCTGTTGAATATCTGGCAGATCCAGGAGATATACTTGGAGGGTTTAAAGAGATAAAATCTCTTCCTTATCTCCTAAACCTGGAGATAAGTCCAGCATCTCCTAAACCTGGAGATAAGTCCAGCAGATTAGTTGATTTCTCAAAAGTCTGGAAATATTATCCAAATCCTGCAGATCTCAACAGCCAGCTGAAACCTCTATAAAT
Source organism: Linanthus parryae (assembly GCA_023055425.1). Lineage (NCBI taxonomy): Eukaryota > Viridiplantae > Streptophyta > Magnoliopsida > Ericales > Polemoniaceae > Linanthus > Linanthus parryae. Next base: position 88,153,605 of record JALGPY010000005.1, read on the forward strand.
AAGAGGTTTCTACAAAGCTGGGAGAGGACTTTTTGGCTGGAGGAAAATACAGCAGAAAGTAGAGAAAAACCGAGGAAAATACTCTGTGAAATCTAGCAGAGAATACCAAAGTTCGCAGAGAGAAACAGAGGCACTTAAGCTACTGGCTACAGCGAGAAAAGCAACCAGAAAAGCAGCATAAAGCCGCTGCTGTAAACTGCATAATTCAGAACTGTGAAGACAAGGTTCATACCAAAACAGAAGCAGCAGTAATGACTTCACATCTCGCTAGGTAAAGGGTTCCATTTTCGAATTCAGATTCTAATAAAATAGCTGATGTAAACAGGTTGTAGGAAACATGTTTTCACAATAAATCTTGATCAATAAAATTATGCCCAGTCTTTTCATCTAAATATGCAGCTTTTCTTTATTTTAGGCTTATCAATCAGGGGTTCCATTAAGCTTCGGGGTAATTAACGATTTGATAACTCGAATCGGAAATAGGGAAACTCACATACACACACAAACACAAATCTGAAACTTATTTGTTTCTATTCCTGGATTTTCAGAAAGTTAGTAAAATTCTGGGTTAAACAACTTAAATCCTCCAAATCAAAACCAAGAACAATCCTCCAAAAACGCTGCCCACAACCACCATTGTCACTACCATTCAAACCCAGATTTCGGCTCAGAATTCGCCGTTGTTTGCGGCGTATTTAAAGGCTGGGTCTGAATCTATCCAGGCCTGCTTTGTTTTGGTGTTTTCGACTTTGTTCGGTTGATTTCTCAATTTCAATCGGACCGAAATGACTCTTGGATTCGGTATAAAGAGAGAAAGCTGTATTTCGGCAATTGGAACTACAGAAATTGCTGAGATCTTGATTTCTTTGTATCTCAGAGGCTAATTTTTTCTGGGTTCGGATGTGGCGATGGTGGCTTGGCGGGGTTCTTCGTGGTGTTTTAGGGTTCTGATTCGGGGGGTTTGGGTTTTGTAGAAAAAGTAAGCATCGAGAAAGAGAGAGTAGAGACAGAGGGAACTGACACAGAGAGAGCAAGAGAAGAGAGACAGACGGGATGTGGGTATGGGTCAGAGTTCTTCACCTTCTTTGTATCTTCTTTTTCATCTCCTCTTCTGCGTTTTTCCTCTTCTCTTCTTTGTATTTCCATCTAGTTTATTTATGAGGTTTAAGAAAATTACGAAAAAACCCTTAAAGTTATGTGTTTCTGTTAGTTTTCTGTTAGTATTTTTTTTACGGTGTTAATGATTTGGGGTGAATTGTCACTGAAGTGAATAGTGTGGGGGGTTGTGGTGATAATTTAAAACTGTAGAGGGTTTAGTGTCATAAAGTGTATACTGCATGTGTGTTTACTGTCAATAACCCTAAAATATAATGTTAGGAATCCATCATATTCATACTCAATCCAACGGACAATGAGTGAAGCAGCTCAGAATCTTAAAAAGTTACAACTGGCACATACGCCTTGTGTGTTCACAGTGTGAGACCATCCCCAATTAGCACATTCACTTGTGTTCCATGTAAGCAAAACATTTAGGGTCTGATAAAAGCCTAAGTGAGCATGTAGGTCATTTGAGCAAGCATGTCATCGAATAGCCTGCTTGGATACCAATTACCAAGTCAAGAACACGATAGGTTCCAGCTGAATACCAACTGGAAATGAGTGGAAAAGCCACATACAGTTTGTAAGTTCCTAAAGACAATTCTCAAGATAAAACAGAAAAGACAGACGAACAACAACTATATTTCACTGAGGCAACAAGAACATATCGGGTTTGTAAGCCTTTATCCTCCAAGCAGACGTGATTTCCTCTTCGATTGTCTATAGCAGCATTTTATCGGCCCACCTAAAACTTATAAATTTGTTGACCAATGCACTACATAACAAAGATATTTAGAGGGGTCAATACGAGTAGCTATGCAATGTTACTTTTCGTACGCTTTCTTTCCCAACAAGGACAAAATGGCGAGGACCCTTGGTATAAAACCACCACTATTGGGCCAAAAATATAATTGTTACTTGTGTCATCATATTTCCATATCATATCAAATAGGTAACATTCAATTCATATGCGAATATGTAGGCTATTCTATGATATTAATAATTTCATACATATCCGCATTTGAGAAAGTATCATCAATAATACTACCTGACGAAATAAAACCCAGGCAAAGCAGGTATGGTGGATGGTTTCAGTGATGCCCATAATACGCCATGTTGACTTTAGAAGCTCAAGAATTTCTTCCACTTCCTGTAAATATACTCTGCAGTCAGTACAACTTTATTGCCCCATGTATAAGTAGAACTATGTTTCTGCTTTCATTTATGCACCCGGATTTTAGTAAGAAATCTTCCTTCCCCAGCAAACGATCTGTCCTCTATATAAGTTGAATAAACATATTGATGTAAAGGTGAACTAGAACTTTCTTGAAAATGTTATACATGATCGGAGAAAAGTAAAATGTTGATACGGTGCGATAGGGGCCATCTGAAACCTCATCGTTAGCTTGCACTTACCTCGGTAAGTTTTCCCTCGTCCAAGACATCGAAAACACTAAGCAGCAGCTTCTCATACAGCTTGACATTTAGGTAATAACCATCTGCCCAGTGACATACTTCACCAGTTAAGTCCCCTCGAGCTGGCCTCTCAGCTAGTGGAATGGCAATCTCTCGGAGAGACCTCAAGCATTCTGTGCGCTGGAGTTCACCCGTAGAGGGTGGGAAAGACTGACAGAAAGAGAGAAATATTAGAGAGCTTTGAAATAGTGCAAAGCCAGTGATGAAACAATGATCTATGACACATACTGAAACCAATAACCAAATATATTAGGGTTGGTTACTCTTTCCACCTTGTTATTTAAAGTCTGTGTCTCCTCCAATTCTGCTTTGGACTATTTTTGCTACAGAAATTACTGAAGCTCTATTTATTACGGCAACTTCGGCAAGTATATAGCATACTAAAAAAGTAAATATTGAGTATAACCTACCCTTAAGGCAAAAAAGATACATCTTTGAGCTTGTCAATTGTCATTTTTAGCCTCCATCCTTACGCAAATCTCGACCTAATTTTTTCTGTCTTCCTTTACTTTCAAGTTAAAATCAAGCCTGCCCTCCTGACAACTCTTCTTTCCGCCTTTAAATATTCTACAATCCACAGCAGACAACTTTTGATTGAAGTCGGTCCTTGCTATTTAAACTGGCAGAAAGTTCTATAAAGAGTTTAAAGGTGGTATTCTACTTTTGCTCCAGCAGCTGGCTTAGCATCTATTACCGGATCAAGCATCAGTTCACACTCTAGCAGTCGAATACTTTTTGGACATGTTCTCTCACAGACGACGAATTAAATGCGTTTCTTTATGTTAAACTTGGAGGATATCGCAAGAAACTATGAAGCGAGTCTACTGGAAACAATTTCATTGCATGAACTAAATCAAGTATCAGAAATCTGAGAAAATAAGATAACAACATAGGCAACAACACAGACCGAGAGAGAGAGAGAGAGAGAGTTCAATATAAGAAAGATTCAAAGTTTGATAAATCTGAATGGTGAAAATGAAACTTTGATGCCTTAGTTTTTGGTAAAATTATGGTTACGTATTAGTAAATAAAACTTTTTGTTATGCCTTACGTATGATTCATACATTTTTCTTTGTCTCATATTACTCCCTCCTTATTTAAATGAGTCTCAGATTGATCCATCCATACATTTACAGAAAAGACGATAAGAAACCGTTACATTTCTATTAGAGTTAGTAAAACGTTGTATGGAAAAGAGGGCTCAGCAAAGCAGTGTAAGAGAAGCATGTAATAAGAGGACGAGAAATATGAAAGGAAACTAAACAGTCCAAGCATGTGACCACTGACTCGGAAAGCTACAATAAAGTACCACATAGACATTAAACATTGTCCATATGTACCTCGTTAGAGAAAAGGACAAGCAAATTCTTCCAACAAGTGATCCAGGAAAGTGGTACAATTCAGCTGTACAACACAAATCCGAATGATTTCATAGTTGAAGAGAAGAGAAAGGGTGGGACTCATAGGAGATATTTGAGGGAAGATGAATGAAGAAAATCAACAAGAAAGTAAATCATCTTATGTGAACAAATTGGCAATGAAGAAGAAAGGTAGAAGGATGAGAAGAAAGTGGACAACCCTGTAGAACACCATAGTGGAAAAGACATGACCATTCTTCCATCTTGAGTACCAGGCTACCAGCCTACCAGCACTAGGAATCCCCGGAACTTAAAGAAAACACAGTTGGTGAAATGTAAAAAATGCTTCCGGTTTTTATGTCATGCACTCTGTAAGTTCGTAGAATCCAGGGAACACAGGCAACTCAGGGCCGAATAAAGCACATTTCGTTTGCAGATACTATTGCAGTATAAGGAGAAGCTACGGCAGTGTCACAAACGCTCTCTAAATTAGCTCTTTTCATATCAGTTGCGGTTGAGAAAGCATGTCAAGTACACATGAAATTGCTGCTCTATCATGTTCCAAGGGAGCTAAAATAAATAAGAAATCGATCATTGCTTGTGAACACAAGCAACTTGCTAAATCAAATTGATCTTAATTTTCTCAATCTTTCAGGTTTTCTTGGTGTTGCTCCTGCTATTGATGTATTTCGTAGGTTTGTGAAATAGAAAAGAAGGGGCAGAAAAGGAAAAGAAATAATGTCGATCCAACAAGTTTGTTGTTTCGAATAAGAAACAGGGTTAGGAAATCAAATCAACCCACTGCATGAAAAAAGGCTAAACATCACGAGAAGTAACAAGACATGTGGATCTAATATCAAATTCAGAGCAGTGAGACAGTAAGACTTGTACCTCAGATTCCTCTATCTTCGCCAAAAGGTTCCTCAGTTCACTAGCTTTGCGCCCAGATTCACCAAATCCAACAACAGGGTGATTTAAAAGCCCCTCCTCCAACATATTCAACTGAACTGACACGAAAGTGAGAATGTGTGAAATGAGCAGTGATTAAATATACCATCCAAATACTGGGTTCCACCTGAACCAAGAACAGATGAGCACTATAATGGAGCAGCAATATTCCACTTTCCCCTGATAAGAGAAAGAACCACCTCCTATCTCAAGACCCACCAGCTTGCACAAGCACACACCCCAACCCAAAGGAAAAACAACTACATAATATGAAGGAAGAGAGAGAGAGAGAGAGAGAGAGAGTTCACTTGTCTTTTTTGCCACCGTATGTATGCCTTCTTATCTGCGAACTCTGTCCGTGAAACACAAGATAGCAACTCCAAAGGGATCAAAAGGGTATCCATTCTTTTCCCCACTTTTCCTGCCATTGCATTAAGTAGACCCCGTCTGGTTCTTATATCCATGGCTTCAGAAATCTGATCCCATCCACAATAAACAAAAGGCATTACTATAAACCCAAATACGAAAAAATTAGGGAGTCAACCAGAATAGAATAAGAATCTGTGGACAATCAGCATACAATGATGAGAATCTAAAAGCAGAAGCCAAGCATTCACTGGAGCTAGCCCCCTCCATGAAATTAAGCAACCAACCAATCCAGAACATAACTTGCCCATATTAAGTGCAGAAGAATCAAGAAAATGTGTTAACAAAATTCTGTGAGGGAAGAAAATACCCAAAGTTGTCTTAAGAACGACATAAGTTCAAATAAACAAAAAGAAAAGCATGCACACATGATCAATGGAAGGGGAAAGTGTAGTTGATAACTATCTTATAAATGGTTGCTCCACTAGAGGATTGAGATAGTTAAAAAATAGCAGTTTATAGCTATTTTAAAGTTGATCTTAAACCTCTCAACCCTAGCCCCCCCCCCCCCCCCTCACAGAGAGCTCCCCCACCGGCGGCGACTCCGCCATGGAGGAGTTGCCTCCGGGAAATCCTCCCCTCCCTCGCTCACCTCGTTGTTCACCCTGCCGGCCATGCCTTTGCACATCGTCTCCTCGCCCTTCTGCCGGTTTTTCGCTTGGAAGCTTTGCTCCGACCGTTTTCTTCAACAGATCTGGTGCACCGCCGGGTTTCCGGTAGCTGGAGTCGAGCTTCTCCTCTCCGGCTGCTTTTCCCTCTCCCTTGTGGTTAGAGGGTTCTCCACGGCATTCCAACTACCCCGCCGTCCCCGTGCCTTGCCAACAGTCACGCCGCCCCTCTACCGCCCCTCTCGCTGCCCTCCACCGTCACCAGCCGCCTCGTCCAGCCGCCGCGCCACCAGCCGACGCCGCTCCCAGCAGATCCGCCCCCGACGCCGCCCCCCTCTCCTTCCGCCTCTCCCCCCTCCTCTCTCCTATCCAGGTTCCTCCGGTTGCCCTATTGCTGCCCGTTCAAAGGCCGCCGTTGCTCTCCCCCCCTCCCCCTCCCCCCGGTTGTTTCAGCCGGTTTGGGGAGAAGCACGGCTTCCATTTGACCGGCGTAGCACGGGACATCCTTCCCCCTCCCCCCTGGAGTAGGTTGCTGAGAAGGGATGCTCATCCGTCGCCGTCATCCCCGCCGCCGTCCGTTGTTTTGCTGCTGCTGCTGCCGCCAGTTGCCGCCGCCGTCCGCTGCTAGGGTTTCTTTTGGTTTGGTCATGTCTTTGGGCCTTGGAGGTTCTGATGGGTCTGGGTCTCTTTTGGGGCTGTTTGTTTGGGCTTTTTGTTTGGGCTGTTTTGTTAGTCATGTAGACACAGGAGGCTCTTGATGTCCGTTGGGCCGATCTTGTTGTTTTTGGGTTTGTTATGCGGGTGCCTTTGAGCTTAACCCACTAGGTTTCTAGTTGTGCAATGAGGGTTAGATCTGTTTATGCAGGTTAGTTTCTGTTTTTCTAGGGGTATGCCCCGTTTCCTTTGTATTGGTTTTCCTGATGAATGAATTTCTTTCGTTGCTGGTGAAAAAAAAAAAAAAAAAGTTGATCTTACAAAATTTGTAAGCAGATACTTCTATATTTGATCTTTGTAGAAATCTAGGTTTTTTTGCTATAAATAGCTGCACATAACAGTTTTTAAGTCATACAGATTTTACGAAAATGTAGAAGTTGTCAGGTTGGCGCAAGATTTCCAGTTTGCATTGGCGATTGAGAATAAGATGGCAATCAAAACATTCTGTGCATGCTGAAGGAATCTTGTACTATACAGTTTGTCAGTTCTGACTCATGCTCTCTGTGATTGCAAACTATTTTGAACTTTTTCCCTTAAGAACTCAATATCAAAGAAATGAAGGTTGCTGATATTCCGAAGAATGTCTAATCAATATTGAAACTGAGAACACGATATATTTTTCGAAATATACAGTTTATACCTCCATCTGGATTCGCATTGTCTCCAACAAGCCAACTAATCCAGTGTGTGACTGGTTAGCAGCATTTTCAGCCTTAGAACGTCCAAGCTTCCTCATAAATCGGGACTTTTTTTCTTTCTTTCTGTCCTTAGTTGGTATGATGAGACCGCTGTTTATAGAATAATCAACAGAAGAAACCATGTTGCTGAGAACACAATATAAATTGGAAAATGTACCGCAGGAAAAAATAAATCTCGTAAGCTATTATATAAGCAGGCAAGCAAACACCAATGCTTCTTATCAAAGAACCAGTGAAAAGTCATAGTATCTTAGCATCGTAGCATGATATAAGTACTTAATGATCATTTGAGCTTCAAATAATTGGAAGGATAGTTATTTTGCGAAACAAATATCCATTTCTAAACTAATCTCATATCTCATCATCCGAAGAGGGCACAATGAAGAAAAGTAGAGAACAATAAAAATGCCGAAATAGGAATTTTTATTGATTGAACGAACCGGCTGGAGATGGAAAATGAAATTCAACTGTGCATCAAAATCCACATCATTTTGACATTTTTTTCATAGAGTTAACGCGTAAAACATTTTGCAATAACTAGCTAAATGATGGACGAAATAAATGAGAAATGGATTTTATATAATTAACATCCTTAGAATAAAAATTCTAAATTTTTAATATGAATAAAAAGAAAAATGCATTTCCTAGTCAATTAGAAAGCTTTGCTTTCATGTAAGCCTCAGATGAAGAACTCTCTCTTATGTACTTAACCTGTGCAAATATGCTGGAAGTTCAGATCTGAGATATTTGAAGTTTGAACAGTTCAAGTGTAGCTTATATCACTATTAAATTAATAATGACTTTCGCAAATTGTAGTTGGTTAGGCACCTCTCTTATCTTTTAACTAACTTTGGGATAACAAGACAAGCAAAGGTATATAAGCGTTATGAAATAAGTGTATCCTATCATAACTTATTGTAGTTATACTACTATATACTTATATAGTATATATAGCCTCGTTTGGGTAAGCCAGATTAATGGACAGATAGTTAATCCAAAATCTGGCTTCAAAGTTGGATTATCGCGGGAAGACAACCGGATCCGGCTTACAAAAACCGGAACCGGTTCGGACCAAACAGGAACCGGCTGCCCTCACCCGGAACCGGCTAACGCTCAACCGGAACCGGGTCAAGAAAATCACTCAACAATTTCTGCGCACACCAGACACATGGCACGCTCCAGCTGGCTGTTTAACCGGCTGATTGGTAAAAGGACCCGGCTCCGTCACACCCGGAACTGGTCATATCATTTACTCAGCTTTTGATGCCCCAAATGACAGGTGTTGCGCTCTGATTGCATTGTTGACCGGCTAGGTGCTTTTGGAGTCTTCATCACCCGAGTTTCTTTCTATTTTTCAGCTTCTTTCTCTTTTTCAGCTTCATTTAACTCCTCTTTTTCACCCGTGACTTCCCCACCTACCCAACCTCTTCTCAATCAATTATCTTCTTTATCTACTCCCTCCACTACAAATACCCCCACCAGTTTCTACATCCCCTACACCTTCAACTATTCATCAACTTCTCCTTCATTCCTCAAACAATTTCCATGGCTTCTCGTAGTGTTAATGAGAACCTTCCCGTCGACGATGTGAGGCGTCCGCATAATAATCTCCCACCGCCTATCACCAATTATGGCCCCACGTTTTTTACGGACCTTCAAAAGATGAGGTATGATGACCTTTCATTATGTACTGTCTATTCTAGCCATAGCATAAACTTGGAAGACAAATATTATGAATACGCCATGGAACACTGATGATATGGGTTGATAGTCGATGGCTAGCCTTAACCCGAAGGTGTGTCCCAGATGGTTCGAATAATTTTCGCAACCATGGAGGTTGTGGAAGCTACGGAGAATGTTAGCTATCACGTTACGTGCTTGAAGGGCACATTTATGCATTTAACTGAAGAGGCACTGGCTAATGCTTTAGGAATATCGACTTCGGGAGAGAAGATTTTCTTCACCAAAATGGAGGACCTTCCGAAATATGTCGGCATGTCCATGGAGGAATACCATGGGCCGTTTTGCACGGACGGTGCTCCGTCCCAACGGGTTTAAGATCTCCCGACACCAAGCTCAAGTACCGCCTACTCAAACATTTTCTAGCAAATACTTTACTACCGCGGACATGACACGGCGATGAGGTAGACACATTTTTGGACTTTATGACATATTGTTTTGCTATTTGGCGTCCTTTGTGTTTACCCTACATAATGCGACGTGTAATGTTTAAGTGTTTGGTGGTGGTAAAAAGCAACAATGCATCCCGAGCAGTTCAAGTTTCACGACAATCATGTCGTATTTTAACATCATTTCTGATGTTGACGACGTCGTCCATGCCACCGAGCGACCCATTGATCGATCTACAGTCGTCCAGCTCGATGCCAAAATATCTGCTCTGTTTCAAAATCGTCCACCATCGCCAACGATTTTCCACAGATCCGACTCTACTCTGCAGATGAGCTCCTCATTGTAGTCCTCCATGTTTTCCATTAAAGTGTCTAGTACTTGTAACTTGTTCATAATTTCCTAAAATATCTAGTTGTGTTGTTGTCTTAATGTCAATTTTTTTAACTTAGTTTTGTTGTCCTTAGTGAGTTTTGTTGTTTCATTGTGAAGTCCATGTTCTTGTAAGATATCCGTGTAAATAATCGAATTATAATAAAATGTTAATGTAGTCATAAAATATGCTATTATGTTAATACAATTCTTTCTTTTTCGGTAAAATGACTAATGTGGATTGACGATGTATATACATGGTAATAGAAGATTAATTGGTAACTACTCGCTTGTGTGTATATAATTACAATTAGCATTTTCCTCAACAAAATCACAGTTACAATTATTGTCCGGTTCATTTGTTAGAATTTTTATAATTTTATTAAAAAAATTATTTAAGCATACAATAAAATATAATTGGGCAAATTCTTATCTACGTAGCATATGATCACATGAAATTGACTTCCACTTAATTGAAAGGAAATAGTAACAAAAACTGAAATCAAATATTCATCGAGACACCTAATTCACACTACATAGCAAGTACATTTCATTCGTTGGGACTCACAATGACGGATGTTATCTCGTCGTGTATTATCGGGTATCATCGAAGGGAAGGGTCGTAAACTCTGAAGTCAGACCTTGATGCAGCACTAGCATTAATGTGGGTCTCTTGTTCTTATCGATGTCTTGCACCAACCGAAGGATGTGTGGTTCGGCTTTGCCGAGAGGTACACTGGAAGACATCGACAACGATAAGAAAAGCCCGTGCCGCATCAAGTTCTAACTTCAGAATATACGACTCTTCGATGATACACGATGACGCCACGATGCTAGCAATACGCGACGAGATAACATTCATCATTGTGGCTTCACAACAAAACACCAAGACTCGATGAGGACGGCAAAACTAAGTTTAAAAGAAAATGACACGTTGACAAGGCCGCAACTAGATATTTTAGGAAATTATGAACTAAGTTACAAGTACTGGACTCTTTAATGGAAAACATGGACGACCACAATGAGGGGCTCGATGATGACGGTGGCAGAGTAGAGTCGGAACTGCCGGAAAACGTTGGCGATGGTGGACGGCGATTTTGAAACAGGGCACGAGTTTGGGCCTCCAGCTTCTTAAAACCTTTCTTCACATACTTCTTAAGTTTTTTAACCTCATAACTTACTCTGCTCACATTGCCATTCACCTTTGATAAGATCAACTCCTCCTCCCTCATAGTGGCCGACCCTTGGGTGGTCTAGCTCATGTACTCTACGACAAGGAGCGTCTGATGTGCTAAGACGCTGCCCGACGGATGGTCCTACGGCATCAGCTCGTACATGTTGGCTCAAGAATCCTCGTAAGTGGATTACCTTGGATCGATCAATGGGTTGCTCGGTGGCATCGACGACGTCGTAATGATGTTAACGTACGACATGATTGTCGTGAAACTTGCACCGTACATGATGCATTCTTCCTTATTACCACCACCCAAACACTTGAAGATTACACGTTGCATTATGTAGGGTAAACACAAAGGACAACAGATAGCAAAACAATGGATCATAAAGCCCAGAAATGTGTCTACCTCATTGTCGTGTCATGTCCGCGGTAGTATAGGTTTTGCTAGAATATGTTTGAGCAGGCGGGACTTGGGTTTGATGTCGGAAGATTTTAACGCCTTTGGGACGAAGTACCGTTCCGCGCAAAACAACCCATGGTATTTCTCCATGGACATGCCGACATAGTTCGAAAGTTCCTCTATTTTGGTGAAGAAAATCTTTTCTCCCGAAGTCGATATTCCTAAAGCATTAGGCAATGCCTCTTCAGTTAAATGCATAAACGGGCTTGAAGAGCACGTAACGGGATAGCAATCATTCCACGGAACTTCCACAACCTCCATGGTTGCGAAAAATATTTGAACTAGCATGGGGTACACCTTCTGGATAAGGCTAGCCATCGAATGTCAACACATATCATCCAAGTGCTCCATGGCGTATTCATAATATCTGTCTTCCAAGTTTATGCTACGGCGAGAATAGACAGCACGCAATGAAAGGTCATCGTACCTCATCTTTTGAAGGTCTGAAAAAAAAAAAACAGGGACCATAATTGGTGACAAACGGTGGGAGATTATTATGTTTGACGCCTTACATCGTCGACGGGTAAGTTTTCATAAACACTACGAGAAATCATGGAAATTGTTTGAGGAATGGATGGAGAAGTTGAGGAATAGTTGAAGGTGTAGGGAATGTAGAAACGGGTGGGGGTATTTGTAATGGAGGGAGTAGAGAAAGAAGATAATTGAAGGAGAAGAGGTTGGGTAGGTGGTGTTGTGAAAAAACGAAAAATATGCAGAAAGAAAGAATCAAAACACACAGATTTACGTGGTTCGGCAAAACAGCCTACTCCACGGAGCTGCAGAGATTTCACTAAAATTGACGAATCGTCTCAGAGAGAATTACAAGCGAAATCAGAACGCTCAACATAACATGCTACAAACCCTAAGAACTCTATAAATAGACAACCTATCAAACCGGGCCGGATCCAAGCCCAAACGGGTCAAAACGGGTCGTAGCAAAACATGAACCGGGTCGATTCATAAAACGGGTCGCCCATGAACCAGGGCTCCACCCCAACAGGTGGGGAAGTCACGGGTGAAAAGGAGTTAAATGAAGCGGAAAAAGAGAAAGAAGCTAAAAAAGAGAGAGAATATTGGGGGATAATGGCTCCAAAGCACCTAGCCGGTCAACAATGCAATCAGCGCGCAACACGTGTCTTTTGGCGCATTAGAAGCTGAGTAAATGATCTGACTGGTTCCGGGTGTGACGGAGCTGGGTCCAATTACCAATCAGCCGGTCAAACAGCCAACTGGAGCGCGCCACATATCTGGTGCGGGCAAAAATTGTTGAGTGATTTCGTTGACCCGGTTCCGGTTGAGCGTTCGCCGGTTCCGGGTGAGGGGCAGACGGTTCCGGTTTGGTCCAAACCGGTTCCGGTTTATGTCAGCCGGATCCGGTTTTCTTCCCGCAATAATCCAACTTTGAAACCAGATTTTAGATAATCTATCAATCCATTAATCAAGCTTACCCAAACGACGCCATTTAGGGGGGTAAGTTGACACTTGGATAGTCATTAAGAGTGGATTAAAATAAAGTCAGACATGTATTCACCAGGAGAGAGACAAGACATCTAGCTTGTTAAAGTTGGACCTCAACAGCCAGCAGTAGGCTGCTTCCATGTTTATATATGTGTGTCTGTGTGTGTGATACTTATATCACAGTGGCACAAATCTTTTGATACAAATTTGTAGTGTCAATATATACTTCCAGAGTATTGCCTGTAAAAGTATAAAACTCGTAGAGTCAGGCATGTCAGCACAAGCCTTTCTGTATCTTCCGTTTACATTAATAGTACAAAATAGATGTTTTAAAGCTGGAAGTTGTCAGTCCATGTTCGGAAATGTCAGGATGCTAAAACTAATTAAAGGGGAAAGTAAGATTCAAGATACATAGTTATTGTCACAATGTCCATTTTTAACTCTCCTGCAAAATTGTGGGTATAAATTACTGCAATAATAGTTTGAGACTATCATTAAAGAAGAAACCAAGCATTCATTGGTACTAAAGTAGATTGAGGTGCCATACCCTGAAGCACCTGCAGCGGCCAAGAGGATTTCATAGGCACTCTCACGAAGATCATCGTCACTAATACCTGACAAAGGAGATTTCAAATGACTGTGATCAGCCCAACATATAATGTTACGTCCTTGATAAAGTGGCTACTATAGTATACAGTAGATAATGCATTCTTTACACACAGAAGTTAGGCGGCAATGCACCCGGTTGGGCTATTGATTTCTTGACAAAAGGTCAACAAGGGACAGTCTTGTTTTAAGTGCAAGCATTGTTTACAGGAGCCCAATTACATATTGAGAATATTTGAAATATATTTAAATTGATTGTCAATTCAAATAGTACTTTCCTAGACCGCTATTGGAGCCTAATACTTGAACAGCTCACTTCTTCGCTACGTGGCTTTCATAATTCCACTAAACCATACTTGAAAACAGCTAATCACCAATATACTTCAAATGAAGGCATTTCCTTCAGTAATATAAGCAACATGATTATCAAAATAAATAAATAGCCAAATGAAGCACAATTTTCGTAGCAAGGATAATATCCCTCATCCTCCACACAATACCCCTAGAAATCAAACACTGACCATAATGTCTGCCTTCATCCCTCCTTTTGGATCAAGGTTAAAAGGCTTGGACTCTCCACGTCTCAGACATAAAATATTATAAATTGTAGTCTTGTGGTACCAAGAATCTCGAACTTCACATTAACATGACATAGTATTTACGTTAAGTATAAAACGATTCGTTTTATTTTCCTTATACTTTTGATCTACTGCCACAAGGCCAAGATCAGGTTTTTCAAGGTTTCTGAGTGTGCGGTAAGCATATATTGAACTCCATCCTCTTACGCAATGTTGACAATACTTCCGGATGACAGTTGAAAACAAATAGTTATAAAAAGCTTACTTTCCTATAAAGTAAGGGAGATATAGCCCTAGAATGGAGGCATTATTCAGTGACATTCGACCGGCTGACCGAGGATTCTGCAATGGATAGGAATGCCTCGATGCATGCTGTTCAAGCAACGGACCTATCCGGACCAATGGATTTAACAGCACTAAAATCGGTCAGGTTGGCCTGTACAGAAATCTGCACTCTTGTCAAGAAATCTCCATTTGTCCAGTCAATGTTTGCCACAACCTTGATCGGCCTCACAGAAGACTGCTTTTTAACAAAATCACACTGAATTACAAAAATATCAGAATTAACTCAAAAGACCTCGGCATAACCACTCCTGTAACCATCACCAACAAAGACGTATGTTCATGCTCTTCCAAGTAAAATCCAGCTGTCTCTGTACAAAATTTCGCATTTAAAGTAGAAAGGACAACTTATTCTTGATAAGTACGATTGACTGTCCCACTTACACAGGAAAGCCCGCCACCAGCTTCAAGCAGCTCCATGTACAACCACCCATTTCCTCTGTCACTACTTCCTACCAGCAACGTGAAGCTCAGAATGACTCATTCTGCTACAGATAGACACCCGTACCTATAACTCACCAAAAAATTGATCCTTTCTCGCTTTCAAAGATGGACTGACCCACTCAGACAGAGAGCCAAAAATATCTTTGTCATTAAAGAATTCTCCTAGCCAACAAGGGTACTGAGTCCAAAGATATGAGCCTACAAGCAACCAATAACATGCTGTTTGTATCTTCTAGAAACAGTAAATCAGATTCCAAACAAAGAAGATGCCACGAGCTCCAAATTCCTAGATGACTTTAATAAATCGCTTCACGTGTACCAACCCTAGGTGTACAAAGACCTGGCAGATCCCTAACCCCTGAACTTTACACTAGCGGATGTCAAAATGATTGACTCCAATTTCTTGAATATCTATAGCTTAAATATCACAGAAAGCCTCGAGTGCAACTCACTTAAAGTTATTAACATATCTCATAAAAGACCTCCCGTGAAAGTCTAAAAGACATGAAGGAGGGACTTCCGTGTCTCATTAATTGTCCATGGAGTGGTCCCAGAATGTTGCAGTCTTATAAAATTCTCTAAAATACCCAGACACACCAGCTGGAGTGTTTGACACGTATTTTGAAGCATTTATCGAAGTTTAAGAATGCATCAAATTGAGACGCAACTCATGTAAAAATATAGGACTAGTACGACTAAAAAACAAACCTATAGTGTAAAGAATAGAAAGAAATAATTTAGCATACAAAATGGGCTATAAAGAATTTAAAGCTATAATATCCATTTGGATAAAAGATAGAAACCACTCCTGCTTTGACGTGCAGGCACAATCTCCCATTAATTGTTTGGCAAATGACAGAAAACACCTTTACAGATATTTTTGACTAATACGCTGATTGTAATGACCAACCCACATTAGTAACTGAAATTTACAACACCACCTTATAATTGAGGATTTCATAAAAACTATCTCTCTTCCTTTCTTCTCGACCCATTTCACCCACACACCACCATTGACACCTCCACGACAGAACCAAGCCCTCTTCCCAACACACAGCCACCATCTGCCGGGTTTGTACCCACTATCATATTCCAGCGAAGTGATAACCAAATCACCATAATTGTCCTTCACGTTCGGTCACACAATGAACCCACTCTACCATTGATGTCTCAATCCCTCAAATCGAACTCACATTCACCATCTATATTTTGATTTTGGAAATTGACTATTTGTCTACCAAATTTTTTCAATGTTGTTTGTTTACGTGGGGACTTGCCTCGTTCAGTTGGAAAATGGGTCTGCAACCTATCCAATTATGAAGTTTCTGGAGAACTACTCTCTTAATTTCATTATTTCATAGCTTGAACAACCCAGCAATTTATATAGATTGAGAAATGATAATTAGATAAATAAAGTCAAGGAAATAATCAAATACCTGATACTAGGTGAGGAAAAATCCCTCAATAAAATAAAAAATTGAGGGCCATAATCAAGGTTGAAGACAGGGTAACAGAATATCCAACGATCTTTACTTAGATACTAACTAAAGGATGTTGCAGCTACTGTATATAGTTGTAAATCATATATCTGACTATGATTTTCCGTACGCCCCCTCCAGCTGGGTAGTGATTACCAATCATGCCTAGCTTGGATCTCAAATCAAAAAGCATGTCTCTAAGAAGAGGTTTGGAGATGATGTTCACTGTCTAGAAATTTGTTGGGGTGACAACCAGAGAGATTGTTCCTTCTACGATATTCTCTTTTTATAAAATGTCGATCAATTTCTACATATTTGGTTTGATCATGACGGACAGGAATTTCTTTTCAGCGACATTATTGCAGCTTGATTGTCGCAGAACATTTTCATCGCAACCTCCCCCAAAACCACACACCCACCATCACAAACCTCAGTGCCGCCACCATCACACTATAAAATTCAACCTGCTCAAGAGATTAGCACTAATTAAGTCTCAAATCGGAAACCTAAATTAGAATCCCAAATCAAATTTCGGATTTCCAGATCAATTGAAAGAAAATGTCAGGGAGGGCAGGGAGGGTCTGTTCAATTACCCAAAAAGCGGGTGGCACAAACTGAAAACGACGAGTCTGTTTGATTAGAGGCTCCTCCCATTCTTCTTCCGTGCTTTTCTTTGCCGAGACATTTTCTTTCTTCCTCTCTTTCTTCTCTCCTTTCCTCTTCTCCTTCGTCTGACTTCTTTCTTCTTCTTCATTTTTATTTCTTTGTTGTTTTATTTTTTTAACATTCGTTTTATTCTATGACAATTATGCCTTTGACAGAGTAAAAATTTTGGCCAGAAAATACACCCAAATTGTTGATTGGTTGCGGTTAACAACCGGAGGAGGTAATAAGAGGGTTTTGAAAATGGGGTGGTAAGTGGATCGTTACCCCAAACTGAAGGTGGTTGATTAGTCATTGACCCTAGAAATTTCTCGTGACCGGGGGAGTAACGCTTATAGCTCTTTTATTTGAAGAATACCCCAGAAAGAGGCACTTGATATCCCTTGGATCAAATTTAGATTGGGTTGGTTGCCTATTATCGGAAAAGCCTCACACCCAACCACTTTATATGGAAAAGTGGAAATTAGCTGATTATAAGGATACAATTTAAGCATGATTTGACATGGAGTCTAGAAGTTCAACAGTCAAGAAGGCACTTCATTTAGGAGATATACTGCAGTGAGTATAACTTCTCCCCAGAATATTGTTGGTACCGATGGTGGAGAACATAAGAGATCTAGCAACTTCAAGCAAGAGTCTATTTTTCCTTTCAGCTACCCCATTTTGTTCCGGGATTTCAACAGAAGAACTTTAATGGACTATTCCTTTTTGAAAGGAAATCACCTAGAATAGAATTGAAATAACTTTTGGCATTGTCAGTTCTCAGAACTTGCATCTTGACATGAAATTGTGTCTGAATCATGCAATGGGCGTTCTTGAAAATTTGACTTGCTTCAAATATGTCTGCATCCAAAATATCCAGGAATTCCTGGAATATCATGAATGTATCAATCACACTAGGTTAGTTTATGATTGGTGAATGTGGGTCTACAAATTGAGTTCTCTCCATATCCTAAAGCAGTTGTGATATGCAACTTCATTCAGAAAAGGTTGCAGCCTCATTTATCATTCCTTTGTCTTGGCTATACTTTTACTTCCCACTTCTTTTTCTTCTTTCATCGCTTTCTTCAAATATATTATGTGTGTTGGTTCTTTATCCAGAAAGAAGAAGAGTATGTGTTTATGGATTTTGACTTCCACATCTTTTTAGTTGGTGTTACTTTTGGAGCACCTTCTAATTGGTTAAATCTGTATACAGAATACATGACGGTTTTATTTCGTTGACATTTTTACCATGTTTGTTGAATGAATCAGTGAATCAGTTTGGTAAATCTAGTATCATTTCTCCGCAGCAGTATATAGTTATAGGTTCCATTGTCTAGTATCTTTTGCCCTATGTACATGTTCCAGTATAAGCACCATAAGAATTTAGATAGTAATAGCTTTTAAGAATTTAGCAAAACAACCACAACCATTGTATGCCCTCAGTCCTTTCCCCAAACCACCCACCATATTTAACACCACTCAAACACACCCAACCATCTAAACCACTCGAAAGCTAATCACATATCAACCACTGATATCACAGAAGTGGATTTCGGATCAAACCATTGAACCAGGAAACAAGGAATGGTAATTTCACACAATGGTTACTTTTTCAATGGGGGGGTCGAGGAAGGAAAACATGAACAGGGTTTGGACTATGGTAGTTCAGGATACGGTCATGCAATTTATGGACCAACATAAAAATCAGTCAAAATGGATACCTTCCCACCTGTGGTCCTCACAAGACCAATTAATGACTCCTTGTGACCAGAGTGATTGGACATCAAGTGCAATCCTAGACGTAGCAAACTAAGTCCTTGCAATTCATGCCAAAGGTCATCAATCAGGGTTAACCTGGACTCATAGTTATTGCTAGAATCATGTAGGGGGGAATAAGAAGGTTTGACCATCCTAATTGTGACAGTTTAACTGACAAGGACCATGAAGTTCAAGAGTGTGGTGGTGTTAAAATCTTAGAAGGAAGACATATACAAGTTCCTCCCATCTTGTAGAAGTCAACTTTTTACAACAATTCCTCGTGTTCTAGAAGTGGATTATGACTTATGAGGTTGTACCTTCGAGAATTCAACAGACTAACCAAAAGAGGTCATGGAAAGAACCTCGCATTTCAGTAGTGGTCTCGTGCTGCCGTCGTAAGCATTTTAGTTACATGTTATTTCAATCTAATGCCGCCTATGACAGAATGCATGTTCTGAAGGCTTTAATTATCTTATGAACAGCCATTTGCTAAGACCCATGCAATAAGAAAACTAATGTTTTGCTTATATCTGAAAATTTTCCAATGACATCAGAATAATTGAAACTTCACATAGGGATGCATAAGAGTTCAACAATGCGACAATTAAGTGGATAAAGCGGAAATTTTCATTTCTACAAAAAATAAAGAAAAAAGGAAAGAAAAAAAAACTCGTATACGCGTGCATAACAGTTGAATACTGGGATTGTTTGGTAGCAGAAAGAAAGAACGAAAATAAGCAGCGCAAATGACTGATAAAATTTTAAACCATACGTCAAATAAACAAATATTAATGACAACTATTTACCTGTGACAAATGGAGGCAATCCCTGTGCAAGATCTGAGGCATCATTAGGTGTCCTTCTTGAAGTTCTAACGCTCTCAACTTCATCTAATTCATCATCATCTTCAAAATCAGCAATGTCATCAACAGTGAGTTCCTGCGCTGCTGTAGAGTGAATAGACTCTTCAACAGGTTCAGAATCTAAAGAATCTTCCATATTCACAGAGCTAAGTGACATAGATTTTGAATGAATTGGTACAACGAGTGACGGGATCGAGGCTGGGACAGGCGGCGGTGCTCGTTTTGGTGGTGAGCCCGAGTATTCAGGATTTGTGACCAAAAAGAACTCATCTGTTGCACCCATATTATTCTGGAGATGGAGAAAAGGAAACAAAGATAAGCACACAGCAGGAACAAACCTATAAAAATGGTGCTCCTTGGTAAAAAAATATAATCTGGATACACTTTTAAAGTATGATGCTCCCAAAAATTTAAGAGTAACTGTATGTTGCAGAACAATTTGAAGCACAAATTTCCTACCAAAGCACATTCAGTACAAATATATATTAAAATCTTGTGCCATTTAAATAAGAAAGTAATTTGAGTGCTTAATAGATACAAATCCTACAAATGCATGACCAGAGGGCTGATTATGGGAGGAAATGCACAATAAACCTCTAACGTACCATATGTGGAAACAGGGTGCTGTCATGGTAATCTCTAATCGCTTCTGAGAGTTCAAGCATGCCACCTATATAACAAAATAATCATCAAAAATAACAACTTTAAGCTATTTGTTGAAAGTATAGCAATACAAAAGAACAGAACCAAAAATTATCTGCCACCACTACCTTTCTTAGCAATACCAAGTACATGATCAACACTGACTTGATCGAGATCCACGTCATCTAAAGAAACCGCTCCCGGAGGCATGACAACTTTCTTTATTAAGCTACCAGAAAGTATAAAATCAAGAAGTATGCGCCTGTCCCGGCGGAATCTTTGAAGAAGCTCCACCGCATTCTCCCTATGTTATTATTACATGTTTATCAGTTTACCAATCAAAATATATTTATGAACCCTTTTCGATTGGTTTCAAATAGAATACTCACTCGTCCATCTCAATACTGCCTTCTGAACTGAGATGATGCCAGACCTAGAACCCAAAATGAAATTAAGTCAAATTCTCAGTTAAAACATCGTAATTTCACCTTGACGATCAAGGCAAGCCATGAGTTATTAAGAGTTCTCACAATCAAAACCAGTGGCCAAACAAAGATTAATTAAGTCAATGAAAGAAAAGAGATGAGTTGAACAGAGTAAGAGGGGCGAGTTGAACCTGATCTGAGAAACCCAATCGCAAATCTAATTTGTGCCGTCGGTGGCTCAACTGCTGCAAAAATGGGAGAAAACTAAAGCAAATGAAACTTGTTGGATCAGGGAAAAAACTAAAATGCGGGAGAGATGTTGCAATCGGAGACAGAGAAACAGTCAATGCAAGTTTGAAAGTGAATCTGGGGGAGTGAGGAAACCAGAAAACGAAGTAATTAATCTCGGAAGATATAGTGGGATTGTGGCGAATCCGTCATTTTTCGAGGCTTGGAGCGCAACTTCTGGTGTACGGGAAAGCGAGGGGGTGATGAGCAAGCAATTATTCGGTAATAATCTACTGAAGTCACTTTTTATTAAGTTTGAGGGAAAATTGCAGAAACTCCCTTGAGTTTAAGAGTTATAGCAATGGAAGCCCCTTTAATTTTGAAATTTACAGGAACTCCCGTACTACGCCCCTCCCTCCACAAATTATACTCCCTCAATCAAATCAATCCCATAAAAATTGTCCATCTTTTAATCTATAAATTTTTAAAGGGGCACGTATTAATTGCTGTCATAATTAAATTTCGTGATAATATTAAAACAGAATCCGGCCCTTATACTGCCATAAAAAATTATACAATGCAAATTATTGTTTATAATTTGTGCCCAAAAATATATATACATTTTGTGTGAAAATTGCATGGGATGAAATTTTGGAAAATTTTATTTTTGGCTACAAATAATGTATTTATGCTTACTTTGAAGATCATAACAATATTAGTGATAATAACAACATAAATTATTATATGTTTATGTGGACATGATTTTGAAGCAACTTTTTTATACAATAATGTTTTTTAAGTCTCGCCAACTTATGTTTCAAAAGTAAAAAAGTTCAAGTGCAACTGAAAGTTTTCGAAATTTTCAACCCAGGATGCTAGTGGTTCGGTCTTGTGGTAGTACTTAGTGAGTGGATTGTGGTTGATTTCTTGGTTGTGATTCAATTGGGTAAGTGGTTGGACCCACTTACCAGCACTAACAAAAATGATGCAGGAACTTCTCTTTTTTCAGTAAAGAATATTACCTCACCTATATTTTAAAAATATTTTAATAAAGATCTATTATCCAAGGGTTGGGACTCATTTTCCCTAACGAACTAAAAACCATTTTAAACTCAAGGGTGGTGATACTTACACAAGTAAAATGTCTTCTTACACAAGTATTTGCTTGTGCAGACAATTATACGTACCCTTCATAATGGCGTCCCACACGCATTTCAATTACTAACGTAATCATACAAGTACCCATTAATAAGTTACTATTGCTCCAATTCTTATTGGCTTCTCTATTTGCCTCCTCGATTCTCTCACTCACACCCTAAATCCCCCTCCTCTGTTTCATTATATCTTATGCTTCAATGTTCATGAACTGTTACGATTCTCCTCCTCAACCCATCCTCCCTCTTATCACTTCTTTTGTGCCTTTTTCTATCCATTTTTTCTCTGTTTTCTCAGCTCTCTCAATTTTTTTTCAATGCGATTTGTCTACTAGTAGAGATATATCCCAACTTGTAGAAATATGAGAACTTTTTCATTAAGAAACTGCAATTGAACAACCACAATTTACAGGATTAACCGTTGAACCACAAAATTCTTTAATTTAGTCATCAATATTATGATGAGGGTAGCGAACAAGAACGATAAAATAAAAGATAAAGAACCAACACAGATTTAACGTGGTTCACTAACAATCACGCTAATTAGCTATGCCCATAACATGGAACCGAACTTTATTATCAGAGGGAGAAACCTGTATTACACCACGATACACCACACTGGACTAATAAGCACGAGTACAGCTTAAATAGACATTAGGAAACCTTAAATGCACCCCTAAACCTAATATGACCGTCCCAGGTGAGAAGCAGCCTCATCAAACTCGTTGGAGCACATCTCTGCTCGTGCAAGCAGTCTTGTGCTCGTGCGAGTTCCTTCATGTGCTTTCAGCGAGCACCTTTGTGCTAGTTCAACTTCCGGTATGAAGCTCCAATTTACAGCTTCTCTGATCCAGCTCCTTCGCGTGTATTCTTGCTCGAACTTGACTCAAGGCATATCTAACACTCAAATTTGTCAAACTAAGCCAGAAGATCGACCTTTTTTTCTTCTTAAACTCAGTTCATGAAATCTCCAAAACCAACATCCTATTGAGTATAAACATGGGTAGGTAGTTGGTTTATATGAGCATATCCAAGAAATGAGGGGTTTTGCCGCATTACTTTCACCATTACATGTAACAACAAGTTTTTATAGGGGTAAGATTGTAATAAATGAAAAGATTGAGTCAACTGTGTGAATTCCTGCTCAACAGTGGTTGCTGACATATGTATTGAAGGGAATGTCAGGAATGTGAATTCAAGTTATTATGGGAAAACTATGCAGTTACTGAGAAAATTTGGATGGTTATGTAATCTCTTAAAATTGAATTTCTAATTGAAATTTGGCCAGCCTGAAATTACTGGAATTGGTAGGTGTACCTATAGACTGGTTCAAATGTTAGGGCAAGAGTGGGAATTTCAAAAACTCTAAATTTCCTCTAATTATTCTATCAACTCTAACTTTATAGAAATTGTAAATTTACCCTTGTGCATGTATGCCCCTTGTCTTTCTCATTGTAATTTTTTTCCACCTCGCCTACGAGGTGGCAGTATGTCATCACATATTGCTCAAGAAGCCAACATCTTGCATGCATCGCAATTTTCAACCTTCTTCAACTTTTTATTCTTCTCCACCACCGAGAACACCACCACCACTAGCGTGCCACCAACAAACCACCACAATCTCAAGTCCTGCTACTGTTGGGGGTAGCCACCAACCTGTGGAAAAAAATCCCCCACTCAATTTGCAAAAGCATCGGAAGTTGAGAGATAAAATCGGGATTGAAAGTAAAAACCTTAGCTTTGTGAAAATCCCCCAATCAATTTGCGAAAGCATCGAGAGTTGAGAGAGAAAATCGGGATTAAAGGTAAAAAAAACCCTAGCTCTGTGAATCGCTTAAATTTTTTTAGTTCGTTATAATTATCTTGTCTAATCCACCCCATCGTACTCATGAGGTGTTGGCGAGCTTAAGGAACCCATTTACAGCCCCTGATTCGTCCAAAATAGTGAAGGTCGTCGGATTCTGGGTTAACTTCACCGGTTTTTACAAATTTGTCACCGAAGCTGCGTGGTTGCTGGATTACGTAATCAACTCCACAAATAAAAAAACTAGGCAGGATATCAGGTAAGCATTTGTATGTCATCCAGAACATAAGCAATGAGAAATCTGTAAAAAAAAAATCACGGGGTTCCACCTCAAAACCAATTCACAATGAGTTAATCATTTTTTTTTCTTTCTAAATGCCGATGTGGGACTTCTCAACCCCCCCCCCCCCTCACATGTGGCATTATTTGGCCCACACGCGGATCTTTTGTCTGCGGGTGGCGGTGAGCACGGATCTTTTGTCTGCGGGTGGGTTGTTAGACCATTCATGTGTGTGAAATCTGACTCTGATACCGTGTAAAGAATTCATGGGGTTCCACCTCAAAACCAATTGGCAATGAGGGGAGTAGCCCAGGAAACTTATTAATTATGTTTTTCTTCTTGAATGTCCGATGTGGGACTTCTCAACACGCCCCCTCACGTGTGAGCATTCTTTGTCCTACACGTGGATCTTTTGTCTGTTGATGTCGTTGAGCTCGTGGGTTGTTAAACCATTCACGTGTGTGAGCCGTAGCTCTGATACCATGTAAGAATCCATTGGGTTCCACCTCAAAACCAATTGGCGATGAAGCTCGCGAGACTATGAACCCTAAGCGGCTGGTATAATGAGATGAGTCACTATACCAACGGCACGTGCTCCGAATTTTTCCATGGCGTCTTCATGCGCTGAATCACTGAGGTGCGTATTCTAGTCAGTTAGTAGGAAGAGAGAGAAACCGTATAAGGAGGAGAGAGAAACTGAACTTTTTTTTTTTTGCGGATAAATTAGAACTTCAATTGATATCCGAAGCTAACAATAATTACAGATACAAAGCAAATAAGGACACCATCCGGACAAACCATACCATAAGGTTGACTACTAACTACTACTAGTAGAGCATGAAAGCAAAGCAAGACACTAAGCATGACAACCCACCAAAGCAAAACAACCTCCTGAGAAAACTAAGAGACCAAAGCTAGCTGAAGGAGCCTAGCAGTGGCCAACCAGCAAAACTACCAGCAAACTATCACAGAGACCATAACTTCATCAGTTTTAGAAACAGCCAAAAAAACAAACTTGGGACATAATTTGAGATCTTGAGAACTATCAACTTGGAGACAAGCCTCCTCAGACATCAATGAAGGGAATGACTGCTGACATGAGGTCATCGTCTGGAATGGGAGGAAGCTCTCCTCCAGATGCAGCTCCAGTGGCACTAACATTCGAAGCATCAAGGGATTGAATGACTTCTGGAGCAGTAGAACTTCCTTCTCCTCCTGGGGGGGCCTTAACAGAAACTTCAGCAGCAAAGGAATTCTTGAAAGCAAAAGATCCTTGAACAGGAGGCTGGACAGCAAGAGGGACTGCTTGGGACACTTCCACCAACGCTTGAGGATAAAACTGCACTTGACCTGACAACCATTCTGGCCTTCCTTTCTTGACTTCAACTTCCACCCAACCTTCATTAGCTAGAATAAGATAAACTCACAAATTAATTCAAGAGAGTAATAGAAAAGTTGCAAGAGCCTCTGCTTGGTGAAACAAAGTGTTAATTGGAGTATTTTGGTGCTCAAATAATCTCTTATTTCTGGTGATCCAAAGAATCCAGAAAATAGCTGGGATCCAATGCCAGTTAGTATTGCTTTGGAGTTTCTTTTTCTTGTTTAACCATCTCATTAACCACTTACTGACATCAGAAGAATAATGTGTTGGCTTTTGAAAGGGGTGGAGAGGGACTCTGCCCCAAAGCTCCCGAGCCTTAATACAGTGGAGAAAAATGTGATTAGCATCTTCATTCTGATTTGGGCAACTAAGACAGAAAGGGTTTGAGAAAGTAATTCTAGAGTTAATATTTGAAAGACAAGGCAGAGAGAAACTGAACTTAAGAGAGAGGGAACAGAGAATAAAAAAACAAAAAGGGTGGAGGAGGATTAGACAAGGCTTAAACGACATTAATGGTCGCACGACTGGAAAAACAAGAAACGATGGAGGTGGGGGAGTGCAAAGGCTTTTTAGAGAGATAACAGAGTCCATGGTGACTCTCATCTTGAACCAGTATTGTAACCTCTCAGAGAAACAATTCTTCCAGTCCCGGATTGAACCCTGGATCATTAAATATGAATTCGAAAATGAAATGTGGTCTCTCCACCCTTTTGGGGTTTCCATATACTTTACTTGGGCCCAAGGAGCCAAGGTGCTGACACATGAGCTTGTTTAGTTAACTTATATGCTCAACCACTTAACCTAGCACCTTTGGGCCCGAGAAAAGACTGATTTAACTGATCCACAGAGCAATGCACTCTTACTAGTATATTGAAATCAAGCCAGTTTCAAGAAAAACAGATAACAATGGCAGCCACAGAAAATCTGCTACAGGAGAGGTATAAATATGCTACAACAAATACTTCCTTTCATCTCCACCCTAGTCCGAGGTAACTGCTACAGAAAGTTCAAAGTTCATCAGATCCGTACAGAGGTGTGCTCTATTGAACAAAGCTCGACAACTGGACACTCAAAATTGACGCTGCGGCCTGGATTCAGCCACGCTAACACGGATCGACCTGCCACCAAGGTCCTGCAGCACGGTTTATAAGTCAGAACAAGTAGGAAGAAGGAGAACTAATTGAGCATATCGAAGGACTTTTACAAAAGCTATCAACCTATGAACTAAAGAGGTGCTTCAAAACCATGAGTTCTAGAGTCAACCCTAGGCTCCTCATCCCCTTCCCCAGGTTGTAGTAATCATATGCGATGTTCTTACTTGGTCTGAAAATAACAGATGAATTCAAGCTTGCAACGTAGTTTCTACAGCTTCATTTACTAAACCCATTAAACTTCCTCTGAAATAGCTTCAACGAACGTTATGAATCTCTAATGCTTTAAAATACAGAAAGTCCAAATTACTTTTCTCGTTCTTCACTAGGACGACTTCAATGAGAGTCTTAAGTAACTACTAATGTGCATGTTTCTCGTTCTTCACTAGGACGACTTCAATGAGAGTCTTAAGTAACTACTAATGTGCATGTTTGTATGTGTAATGTAATATTCAAACTACTACCACCGTCATTCCAGCATTTTTACAGTAATTACACTGAGAAAACAAAGAAGAGACCGGGACAGTAGCACAACAAATGGGAACAAGATATGCAACTAGTTTAAGTTCACGTGCAATTACAGATCCCAAGCCCCATTACCTTTCTCAAGTTTTGTGGACAAATGATGCAATGAGCATGGCCACAAACATTTTATGAAAAAAAAAATACGTCGAGGGGAGCAATCGTGTACTTACAGTGCCATCCAATGATTCGATTGCTCTGCTGACCTCATCAGCGGAACTGTAGGTCACAAACCCAAACCCCTTTGATCTACCGGTATCTCTATCATAGATGACCTTGGCTTCCACAACTTTTCCTTGCTCTCCAAACAAAGCCTCTAGCGCAGCGTCATCAACGCCCCATGAGAGATTGCCAACGTATAGTTTATTGGTGTTGTTGGCAAAGTTTCCTCCACCAAAACCAGATTCCCGCTTTGGAGGGGGAGGTCCAGCATTCACCCTCAGTGGCCTGCCATCAAGTTCCTGTTGAACATAGGCACTCATAAAGATGAGATACATGGCTAAAGCTCACTCTTGCTCAGACAGTAAATAAAGCTAAATGGCAATTTTTATGTGGATTGTATGAAATATTTGTTGTAGAGTACTTAGGGAGATGCAACAGAGTAAACAAGAAAACCAGGCGAACAAACACGAAGAGAGAAGGATAATATAACTCTCACTTTGTTGCATAGAAATGAAATATTGAGACTGTAGCAAATAGAACAAACACACCTCGAACTCCCTAATTCCCTATTCTCAATCCTCATTTGCCAGGGGAGTTGCCACAAAGACAATTCAAACCTAGGAAGCACGAGCACTCCAAAATATGGGCTATACCCATTTCGGACATTCAGGGCACACGGGCAAAAGTATCAGACACCAAAATACGTGTCAGACACTCCAGCTGGAGCGTCAAGGTATTTTAACGAATTTTAATAGACTGGATATTTAATCAGACACGACCTGACAACAATCATCCTTTGTAATATTGAACTTCCACAAGGGGTATATTATAAAAATTATAACTGCAAGATTATATAGTAGATTCTCTCTCCCCACACCTCAACCACTCATTTCAATAATCTACAATCCCATAATCTCTCATCCAAACAAGGCCAATGAAGCAAATATATATATATGATATTATACTACTATGAGTAATTGAGGGCACAGTATATGCAAAGGCTGACCTTTTGAACAACAAGTTCAAGTGTTCTGAGTTCTGACAGGCGACAGCTCCCAGGGTTTTCACAAACACAAGCAATCAAACTTGAGCCCAGGTAAGCTATTACCCTTTCTCTTCTTATTCTTATATCAGTTCAAGCTTTTCTAGGATATTTAAGCTACTATTATGGCTAGGACTTCGATAACTATTAATGAAGTTGGAACCAGCGTATTCTTATCCATTAGTTCATATAGAAGTTCAAATATGCATAAAAAATACTACTCTAATAAGGTGGACATATCCCTACCAGCTTCTGTAACTGTATCCTCAATCTTTTTAAATCTGTGTCCTCAGTTTTTTAGCATGGCATGTCCCATGTATGTTCCAATACCGTTCCAAAACCCTGTATCCGTATTTGTGCTTCTTACACTAACACAAAGAATCCTTCACTCTTCCCAGTAAGGGAGATTTTCACAACAAAGTTAGAAAATGACTCCAACCAAAGCTCATGAAACAATAGTATTGGGACAAAATCATGACAAATTTCTAATTACGCTATCCAGAATACAATACATTTCACAGCGAACCAGAAGCAATCAACAATATTAGTGTAGTCCAAAAGAATGACATGAGCATCACACTTACATAGCCATTGAATTGCTGAGCAGCTGCCTCAGCCTCCGCTGCGCTGGACATTGTCACAAAGGCGAACCCACGGCTTCTTCCAGTGAATTTGTCATATATAACCTGCCCAAACAACTCAATTAGCAAACCGACCACAGCCCAAATTCAAATATGAATACACCAAACCCCAATAAAGAACATTTCAACTAATTTTTGGTCCTCCACTCCAATACAATCATACAGGCACAATTACATACTACCCATAGATAATGCAAGAATAAACCACATACCCACATAAGTTTCTTCCCAAAACCAAACCAATTGCAATGTAAAACCGATGATTTTCCAATTTCCAATCAGAACCCACATCAATTACAGGGATTTCTACAGACCCAGCAACGAATTCCACAAGTAAGAGAAGGGGAAATTACAATACCTCAACCATCTCAACGTTCCCAGCTCGTCCGAATAGACCGGCGAGGGTGGAGCTATCGACGTTGAAGGGCAAGTTACCGACAAACAGTTTGGGCTCAGAGGCGAAAGTGGAGGGCTCCTCAGCATCGCTAAGGAAGAACTCGTCTTGCTCCAAATCCGAGGAAGCAGCGACTTTGCGGACGAAGCGGGACGGTGAAGCAACCAGTAGCCTGGCAGGGGAAATGGAGATGGACTTGGGAGAGGAGAAAGAGAACAGTGAGAGTGAAACAGCGGCGGAGGGTTTAGGGTTGGAGAGAGTGAGAGAATTGGGAGTCAGAGTGACGAAGTCCAGAGAAGAGGCGAAGGAAGCCATTGCTGTGGGTGAGCTTAGGTTGAAAGAAGAAGATAAGGCTTGCTTCTCAGTAGAGGAAGGAGAGAAGGGATTTATTATGTGGGCTGGCAGGGGTTTTGAGCAAGAGATGAATACCACTTGGTAGTCTACGTACAAATACTACTACTAGTCTAGGCTAAACCCGAGCCCGGGACAAGAATAGAGCTCGGCATATATTTTTGGGATTATTATAACTAAGGAGATAATTGAAAAATATTTACTGAAAAGTAGAAAAGAAAATTTTTTATCAATAAATGAAATTTTAAAAACTTATTTACTCATCTCCTCAAAAAAAAAAAAAAAAAAAAAAAAAAACACACACAAAAGCAAAAGCAAATCTAAAAAAATAGGCAAAACCCGTATTTGGTACCCAAAATGACAATGGTACCCTTAACTTAAAATACTGCAATTTTCCATAATCGTTTTTATTGTACTATTCATGCCCTATCGCTATTAGACGGAAGCCTTGCTTCAATCTCGTTCAGCGACCTCTTTTATTTCTGGTTCTTGACTGGGTAGGAGAAGATCTTCAATTTTCAAACTTGAGGGAATGTTATGGTTCTCTACAAATCTGGGCAGGAGGTGAGGGGAAGATTTATGGCTCTTGACTGGCGAAACTACCTTATTCCCTTAAGTTTGGACCAAAGCCACATCAGCAGCAAACGGTTCATGATCTACAAATCTGAATATGTCGCTTAAATCTCTCTCTCTAACACTTTCCCTGCAAAACCCCAGCTGCCTCAAGCTTTCCCTTCCGGCGGCGACTCCGACATGGAGGAGCTGTCGCCGGGAAACCACCACTCTTCTTCCCTGCTTGGTCACTAACCCCTACTAAGCCGCATCTACAACTCGTCTCCTCTCACCTCTGCCAATTTTTTTTGGGAGCCTTGCTCCGATCAATTTTCTACAGTAGATCTGGTGCGCCGCCCGCCGGGCTTCCGGTAGGTGAAGTCAAGTCCCTCCTCTTCGCCTTGCTCTCCCCTCCAGGGTGGTCCAAGGGGTATCCACTGGACATTCCAACTACCCCGGCGGATATGTAGTATTCACATAGATTGTAATTTATGCTACGGGTTATAAGTACTTTGAGTACTATACGTTATGCTCTACATATTTATGTAACCCGAGCAATTTTTTATGCCTGTGTTAACCTTGTTTTTGGGCATTAATTATCTAGTCAACACTTTTCCCTTTTACCCATATAATTTGTAAAGCGCTTAGAATAATCATTAATTGTAGGATCATATGTAGTAATAAGGTACCTTTAGCTACTTCCAGAGCTATGAGCCTCTTCCAGGGCTATTCAACTACCAACGTCGGTTTTGATCCATATTAATGACAACCTTTCGAGATTTTCCTCATAACCTTGTGTGTCCCATCTTGTAGAGCAATATATAAATATCCCAACTTATTTTGGATACTTTGAATTATGTTCCTCTCCTGGAGGTTAAACAGATTTACACAAGCAACCCGTTCATACTTAAGTGTATATCCAAATTGATACCCATTAGTCAATAAACTATCTATCTTGTTGGAATTTTGTTATATGTATGATACTCAATATAGTTGATATAATCACATGAATAATTGCATTGATAGTTATCTTCATTCGCAAACCTATAAAATGCTATAAGTGGGACACTCTTTTTCTTTCTCCGAGGTTTTTGTCCCACCGTATTTTTCATAGCAAGATTTGAACGAGGCTGCGAAGATCATTAGATGTGTTCCAGAAGAATGTCATCTCCAATACTTAGCAAATTAGAATTCACCGGTGTACTCTTTTTCCTTAGTCGTTGATTTTTTCCACCGGGTTTTTCATGATAAGGTTTTAACGAGGCATCGTAGTGTTAAATATTCAAGGGGGAGTGTTATGAAACATTGGGCTAGTTTATTGGTGAATATTCACCACATGTTGTAAGCCCATTTGTATATTGTTATTGGCCCATTAGCCCACCCATAATGCCTATACAAGGAGCCTTAGGGTTGGAGAATAAGACACATCTCATCACTCACTACAACAATTATGACACTTATTGACAATTTTTTTGTCGACAAGCAGTTTTGTGTAGCTAGTTATATGATATATCTACAATATTTGTGTTTGTTGATGTATGTGTCATTGTTTGTCGACATTGTGAGTATTTTTTATTTTAGATAAAAAAAATAGTCAAGCAATACTATGCATTTCATTTTCCGTGTCGGACCATTAAATAAGGTGACAATCACTATATTTTACTGACTTACATAATTGTCAATTTTTGAAGTATATTTGGTGGGTAATATTAGAAGATTCCCGCACTACCCAAAAATTTGGAAAGAAGCTAAAAAGTTTCGGGTGGGAAACTCAAAATTCAGAAAAATTAGAGCACAAACACTACTTTACCAAAACACTACTTTACCAAACCTTCACCCCCGCGACAGAACTACTCTAAAGAAAACCCTTCCTCTTCGAACATCGCTTTCAAATCACCCTCGCAAGATCCATATCCCTCAATCGATGAACTACTCTAAAGAAAACGCTTCCTCTTAGAACATCGCTTTGAAATCACCCTCGCAAGATCCATATCCCTCAATCGATTTCTCAACTTTCAGGATGGAACTTGCATCAATAATCT
Source organism: Linanthus parryae (assembly GCA_023055425.1). Lineage (NCBI taxonomy): Eukaryota > Viridiplantae > Streptophyta > Magnoliopsida > Ericales > Polemoniaceae > Linanthus > Linanthus parryae. The sequence continues at coordinate 88,186,013 of JALGPY010000005.1, forward strand.
TTATTTGGGACCGACTAGTTACACGACAGTTGTAGGGATTCGGGGGCGTTCAAATTCTGGAAACGCCTTAGTACCCATTCGGCCCGAAAATCTTTTTCTTCAATCATGATTCACTGGCTGCAAAGCCAGGTTGCCTTCGAAAAGCTCAGCCGCCGACAAACCCAACGGCAGTGCCTCCGCGGTGTTCACCGAAGCTCGATGTTTGAAGATCCAACCTCCACTTCGCCTCAATAATCAGGTTTGAAACCCTAGTATCTCAATCGGTATACTTGGTATGCATTTTTAAGAAGTCTTATGTTTCTTCTGGCAGTTCTGATTCAATTAATGATATTTTTCCCTAATGTGTTCTAATTCCTAAAATCGTTTGTTCTGTAATCCCTCTATATTTTTCCCTAATGGTTGTACAGGTTAATTTCATCCTGTGTAATTCGAAGAGTATTGAAATTCAGATTTCGAGCTCCTCGTCTAGCTGTTAAAGATCGAACATGTCAATTTCTTTCTCCATTACAATATCGTTTCAAACTTCTTGGCTACTTCTATATCAACCTCCGTATCCTTTATGACTTCTCTAGTGTTGATTGAAGCATGTTTATATGTTTTGGATACGGTATTTTGTGTCTGGAATTGATAAATTTACTTATGAATACATACTTCTTACTGTGAAATTGGGTCCTAGTTGGTGCTATTTTAAGTCGAGAATCTTGATTCTGTCTCTTTTTCTCATATCACTACCTTGTCGGAAATTGTGTTAGACCCATTTATATAGACATGTGGAAAGTGAGATGCCTTCATCTTATTTGTAGGCCAACAGTTATATGGTGACTCTCAACGACACGTTGTCAATTGAAACTACTAGATTAATATGCATTGTGTAAGGAATAGAGCATCAAATGAAAATAATGCACTTATGTAATACAAAACTTATTTTGTGCACTTGATTTTTCATATTGATGCTTGTACAAATGTCAAGAAATTGTAGACTCTGACACCACCATAGATGATCACATGTCAAATGCTTGCTGCACCATTGATGCTCACCTGTCATAGGTCTCGACCCGTCTTCTTGTTATTCATATAGCAATGGCAATAGATTGGACCATTTTTCTAATTTTGGGTGGATTTTTCAGTTTTGATTGTTTTGTTCAGTGTTTGTGGTATCACTTAGAATTATTATCTCTGAATGATTTCAATAGAATTTAAGAACTTGAGTAACTTGTGAGTTTTTTCTGAAAACTGAATAAGTACTGTCTGGTGTTGCGTATAGACTACAGCGAATGTATTACATCTTAAGAAACAAAGCAGTCAATGGTTTAAGCAAGATGTTCTTTCCCTCATTGCTCTTTTATAATCTCATATACTCAAAAAATACCCTTTGTGCTTTGTACAGTGATTGAACAACCAGTGTTGAAAGTCAATAAAGAGCGCTTCAACTTTTATCTGCAGTTCTATGCTATCCCTCAGACTCTATCACACACTATTTATCTCCTTGTATGATTCTGTAACACCAAGAGTTATACAACTCTTTGCTATCAAGTACCAGGCTTACTCAAAATTTCATGGTCCTGACAAGGAGCTTATGCAAAATAATATGGGAATGTAGATGTTTACAATATTTTGAAGGCTCGTGGATCCAATAATCCGGTAATTAGGAGGTATTAGTTTTCTTCGTTTAAGAAGTTTTCACCTTTGTAAAACTGACATACACGTGTTTCTTTTTTGTAAAAAGAACACCCCAACGGGTGTTTCAAATCCTCGAGAATGTCCAGGGTACGAGCTCAATCCACCAGAACTTTAGTCCACTTGTCTATAAAATTATCTTAAATAGATTGGTAAAATATTCGTCATCTTTTGTTAGGCACCTAGCAAGTGACAATGTGAAGTGGAACAAAATGTTCTGGATAGATACTTGAGAATGATTGTTCTTGAGATCCTGAAATCATTTAAGACCCAACGTACCCTATTTTGCCTCACTGTAAGTTTTGTTGTGCTTTCTTTCTTGAAGAGATACGTACATAGTCCATGTTGGAGATTCAATGATTTAGAATCGTTAAAAAATTGATACATTGAATTCATGAGGATTATTCTTGCCACCAATAGTCTTTTATATGTTTTTTTCAAAATTCAAGTAATCATTCACATACCATACATTCCATTGAGGTGGCTGGGCTTTTAAATTACTCCCCCCTTTCCGGATCTATTCACCAAATAAGTATAGTTTCTTATATTTTCCAATCCCCTCCATTCTTTTTGTTCACATTGAGTAAGAGATATGAAGTTTCCTTCTATCTTTTACATTTAATGTCAACTTAAAATCAAATTCAATGTGGACAATACCTATCAGTCACCATGACATCAAGCATGGCCACATTCCCTGCCAGTTACATTAGCTTGTAAAGCTAGTTACTGTGGTTTGTTATTTGCTAAAAAGTGTGTTCTTATGGGAATTATACATAGCTCTGTTGCCTCTGTGTTTGCTATACCATAATACCTTAGGTGGGATTGTGACCAGTATGCTTATACTATCCTTAATATTGTGAATTTTGAGAAGTATGATATCTGCCACCATGATTCTAATCTATATTCGGAAAGCCGTAATTAATTGGCTGGGATATACGTTGACTAAAGTCATTCTTAGAAAAATCTGTTAGTTGACTCTTTGATATGCTCCGGGTTTGCTGAGACATTACATTTCATAGTTTTAAAAGTGTTTGCTGTGAGTAAATCGCAAAGGATTGTTGCTTTCGGCTTAATTCAGCTATCAAACCCAAATATTGGAATATTTGGGTCGATTCCCATATTGGAAATTCTTCCCTAATCATTTGAAATTTTGTATTTGTTCTTACGCAGTTTGAATTTGCTGTTTGGAAAGCACTTCAAGTCGTCCAGGGATCGTTCTTCTCAACGGTACATATTCTCGATATTTCGTCTAAATGCTTAAATCAGTTTCTGAATTTAAATTATGTAATCAATTAAGTTGTGTCTTTAGGAATCAAGTAGACAATGACTTTATGTATGAATATTTGCAGGGGTTCGTGAATGAAGTACGTTAGATTTTTGGGCCATGTGTTCGTGAATGGAGTACTATAGTTCATGCTATGGAATTAAGGATCCACTCGGTCTACTACCTCTATGGTTTTTGAACATGGTACATATGATGCTAAGTTTTATCTAGTTTTGGCATTTCTGATACGAAAATGCCAAGTTAGGACATGTTGCTGAATGCAAACAGTATGTAGCCAACTTTTTTCTTATATAAAATGCCAATATATGGAATCTTGTTTATGTATGGCTTTCAGGCTGTTTGGATGGTCTTCAAAAGTGTTTTTTTTTTATTAAGCCGGGATAAAGGTGACAAGCACGAATGTCACATGAAAGATGAAGTACCGACAAACTTCTCTTCTAGTGACTATTCCGGATGTCATATATCTAACTAAACATGAATATACGACAAAAGGACATAGTCAGTAGAACGGAACTACCGACATAAATTTATGTCGCTGCTTACTCTTTCTGCCGACAAACAGAACGCTTGTCGGCTATCACTCTAACGACGGAGTTATTGTGACTACGGATCGACAAACCAATTTCTGTCGGTAGAATATCTGCCGACAAATTTAGGCTATCTACCGACAAATTTTGCAGTCAACGGAGGCAGTATTTGTTGTAGTGACTATTCTCCCTACACACTTGTCTCTCTCTTTATCTCTTGCCTCACTAACTATAGTTTCACAACATTGGATTCATATTTTTAGTAAATAGTTGGTCTGTTTCACTACAAAGTTCTTAGTTGACTTTTTAGAGAGGTCACTCTAAACGACTAAATTAGCTAACAGTATGATACGAATATTCGCTAAATTTTCATACCATAGTATTGTAATGTTAAGAAAGATCTACAGTATTATGAAAAGATTGACATATTTTCGCATCATGTCGCTAGCTAATTAGTCGGTTAGTCTGTCAAATTGAGCTTATTAGCGATATATGATTTATTATGTTTCCTTATACAGGCATAGTATATATATACATATGATAGTTGTCACAAAGCATGGAGATATATAGGACAATATAGATAATCTAGTAAACTACAAAGTTGCAAATTAATCAATTACTCATCTAGTAGTCACATAACTCTTTTAATACAAATAATTTAACCATGATAGCATAATAAAAGATGCAAAGATATAGTGACCCTTGAAAAAGGGTTCATTGTGCACGTGATTAAAGGCTTATCAGAACTCAATTTCGCTACACATATATTAATACATGAAACACTATTTGTTAATTTGTTCATATGAAAATTGTCCACCAATAGGTAAAAATAACAGTAAACATCAAAAAAAAAAAAAATTATGCGTCAGCAGTGACTCAACCACTAACATATTACTACTATAGTTGCACGAATCATATGTGCATTGATACGAGATAGTATCAATAGTCTTTAGTTATTTAGTTAATTACTAGTTATTGAGTTATTTGTTATTTAATTATATTACTATTTAGTATTTATTTATTTAGTAGCCCGTAGAGAGGCCCGTTTGGTCTAAGGTTACAATTTTATCTATTTAAGTAGGTGTACGATTATTATTATCAGTCAAGAAAGAAGTTTTATCATTCTCAGATCTGTCTCCTATCAATTTCTTGCTATGTATTCTTTCAGTTCTCCTCTCAATCTATCAAATTCTCTACTATCGATACTTTTCTCTGTAACATTGGTGCTTTCATTGAATCACGCCGGACAAGACTTCCTTGCGACGTGACGGCCTCAGACCCATATCAGCATATCAGAGTCGTATCAGAAACTATTCACCGACATCATGACGAACCTCGCTGAGCTCTTGAAGCAACCATCTAAGCTCCAAGAAGAGGAGCAGCAGCAGTCGAAACAACCATCGCCGCCGCCGCCGCAGGCACAAACCCATCCGCTCTCACAGCAAATCACCGCTGTTCAGGAACCCCTGCTACCGGAACCACATCCGGAGGTGCAAACCCAGCCATCGTCGCTGCTAGATGAAGACAAGCAGCAGCAGCAAGTACAACGGGTCGAGCAACCTGCTCCAACGCCCGATGAAACAACCCAACCGTCAGTGACAAATTTGCTGCCCAGGCCACTGCTGCAACAATTGACGCCGGCAACAAAACCCCAGGCTATCGAATCGAAGCCGCCACAGACCCCGGCGATGTCCCAGCAAACCCAGAAGCCTCAGCGTCCGTCGTTTTCCCAACCACGGTCACTGGATTTTCCCCAACCGGGGCCAACATTCGATATACCCACCGGCGGGCGCAACCCCGACTCCGCCCGACCTCGCACTACCGGCGCCGTCTCAATCGAAGGTTTATGACCTCGTCCGGTCAATCGACGGTCTCCAATCAAGCTGTATCGCCGTTTCTCCGGCGTAAATCTTTCAACTTCTCTGTTATCGATACTTTTACGTATCATTGGTGCTTTCATTGAGAGAAGACGAGAGCAATAAATTGATAAGAGAGAGTAGGGAGACAGAGTAGGGAAAAATCGGAGAATAATATTCTTTATTGATCGAACAATATGAAAGACACTACAATACTTAAATAGATACACTAGTGAACCTTAATCTAAACCCTATGTAACACCCCTATTTCTCAAGCGAGCTCTAAGTGCAATATCAAGACTTTGGGGGCGATTTTGTAAATATTTTTGTCACGACTTTAAAGTTGGAACTTCGGAGTGTTTGCGATATTTGGGAGTCGTTAGAATGATTTTGGAGCACTAGAGATGTTCGGGGTGGTTGTGCAATTATCTGAAATTAAATAGAAGCTCTAATTCTAGTTATACACTAAAGTTTGAAAAACTACACCTTCTAACCCCTATGCATGATGGACACTTGTCCTAAGTGTTTTCACAAAATTTCTATGAGTTGGCAACACCCAACAGCTCCATCATCATCTCTCAGCAGATAATTTCATCAACTTCTCACCATTTTGTTTTTCTTTCCCCTCTCCCTCCTCAACCACCAAGAACACCACCACATCCACCATGAAACCACCTCTCCCTTCCTCCAAATCAAAACCTGCTCCTACGGCAGTACCCCCTCGGTCCGCTGATCAAAACGCACAAATCAATTCAAAGTTTGGTTGGGTATCGAGAGAGCAATCGGGTTTTGAAGTTGAAGAACCCTAGCCCTTAATCTGTCCAATTCTTCTTCCTCGTTGTAATTCAGTGGTAATAAGACCCATATTCATGATCCTTGTGCCAAGAAGAGTCCAGGACGCTACTTGAAGGTCGCTGAATCGCCGGAATGGAGGTTCGCCAGAATCTGGGTTTGGAAACCCGACGTGGACCGCCGGCGGACGTCGAGCTTCGGCGTTCGGTTCGTTCTGGGCTGTTCTTCCCTCCAGGCGACTTCCCATGTGACCTCTAGACATCTCAAGACCCTTCAATCAACCCAGAATGGCTGGGAGTTCTCCGGAGCACCCGAAACCAGCCGGCGAACCGCCGGAATCCGCCATGGCCGACGGGAATGAGGTAACTCCCTCATTTCTTCTCCGTTTTTGCCAATTTTTGCACCAAAATGATCCTTAGAACATTTAAAACAGCTCTAGACCCTGCATATCAACCCAGGTCATCGTTTGATTCGGTTTTGAATTCATTACTAGGCGTTTTTCGGCATGTTTTTGGGTTGGATTTAGGAGACTATAACTCTCTCGTTTTTGATCCGTTTGGAGCGATCTTTGGCTTGTTGGAAACCCTGGGCATTGTTATTTAACATGATATAGGTTGGATGCTGTGATTTCCTCTCTAAGTTGCCTAAAAATCAGTCCAAACATGCTAGGTTTGTGATGGTAGTTGTAATGTGTTCTTGGAGTTTTTGAATTTTGGCACAAAACTGCCCCTGTTCAAATGCGTGTAACTCCCTCAATTCTTGTCCAAATCATGCACGGTTTCTTCCTGTGTAATCTTGGGTATGCTAGCTACAAGTTTCGTTTGAATTTCGTGGTCCAATTTCATCTCTAAACCCTCTGAAATTGGGCTTGAACATGGCTAGTTAGCGAAGTGGTTGATGTGTTCTTCGCTTCCAAGTGCAAAAAAAATTCTAAGTATGAAAAGTCATGGTGAAACACCCATTTTCTAACCATTGTATCTTCTTCAAAACTTAATGAAGTTTAGATCTGTTTTCTCCTATGTGTAGCCGGTATATAATACTTCAAATCATCGTCTCTGGGTCATGTTCAAATTTATAACGGATTTCTCACAAAACGAGCCTAAAGTCGCTAGGTTGAACTCGCGAAGCACAAGTGAATTTTTCTAAGTGTTGGATCGGAATTTTTGTCCAACTTTGAGTAGCGATATCTCTTTGAATACTTGGAGTTTTTAGGAGTTCAAATATGTTCTGGAATCCTTGAACTATCGTCTTCAAAATCCTATTCTCAGATTTTCAAGTATCCCCCTCAATTGATTACAAATCAGCTCTAAAGTTGACTAGTTGAGTCGACTTTCTTCTAAATTTGACTTTTGAATTCGACACTCTAAATGACATTTCTAGCCTTAGTGTTCTTCACGAAACTTGCTCGTATTCATATTCTGAGTCTAAATATCATGTTTGACCAAGTTTGACTTTTCGCAAACCCTAGTTTGACTGAACTGTATAGGAGGGGCAAAATAGTCATTTCACTTAAACTTTGAATTGAGGTTAGTTTAGTAACTTGGAGTTTGTCAGCATGTCTTGTATGCGTGTTTGGAGTACTTGTATGTAATTCTGGGCTAGGGTTGACCAAGTCAAATGTGGGGGTCTTTTTGCAGTTTTACTAAACTTCGGGGGCCTATGTGCAATTAATTAAAACTTTGCATTTGAACAAAGTTAATGTTTTGAGACCAACAACCTGACTTAGAAGGATACTTGGAGCCTTAAGAATGAATTATTTGACTTGGGAGTTATCAAATCAATGGTGGGGGTCTTTCTGTAATTTTAGCAAACTTTAGGGGCCTAAGTGTAATTTACTGAAAGTTGTAGATCTCGATGCTAAGTTCATATGGATGAGTTAAGAGTCATTCTTGGATGTTGTTGGGCCAGTATGAGTGTAATATGGGGTTCAGGCACAATCAGGGACTGTACCGGACAGTTTCAAAGTATTAGGGGCATTTTGGTCAAGTTAGCTTGCGTAACCTGCATTTTATTGCATTCTTGCATAAAACCTCATATAGAGGATATATGCTAATAGGTTGTATACTTTAATTGTGTATATCCAGCCGTTATTAAGGATCGTTCGAAGTAGACGTACGTTATCGTGTTGCTGCATTTCCTGTGAGACTCGGAGACGAGCGTTGTAGGAGTGCTAGTGTTGCTTTGCGCATTTCATGGCTCAGAGGTAAGTACATATGTACGGCCTTTTCATATCAAAATGTGTGTTTGCGTTTAATGTTCAAATGAATTTTGGTTACATGAAATAGTATGAGAATGCATGTTTTCGACTCGAAAGTTGTTAAACTCTGTTATTTATCTCCTTTGAGAACTTTCGGAAATTACTTGCGAAGTGTTGATATTATGATTCTGGTCATGTGAAAGAGAAGAAGTAAAATACCTCTAATAGATTTAGGACGATGTACAGAGTACTGTTATTAATGGGAGGCGTCAAGCGATCCTCCATTTTCTTATGGCTAAGACCATTGAAGCAATGCTTCTTATTATTGGATAGAACGTCAATGTTCAGAAATCCGCCCCCGATGAGCCAAAATGTATCAAGATATTGAGGCCAAGGGTTTTATAGAGCTATAGAGTGCTACTTATACTTGTAAGGGTCACTACGGTATAGGGGTGTCGACACTTAAGGCCTTTTAGCTAATGTTATGAGCGGGGTTGACGAATGGGCTCCCTTAACGCTCGGGTGAAATAGGGTTTGATAGACCCTAGAAGGAACCCTTAGTGGTTATTTCGTGATCCCTCTGTCTACATCGATCCTGCTGGTGGCTCTTGACACGCCTCAGCTAAACTAAACTGTTGATTGAAGTCGAAATTCAAAATTGGCTACTTATTAATGTTGTTTGTGGCTCTTGATATGCCCTTATTGATTTGAAATGAACTGTAAATCTTGACTACTCATGAAGTACTATCGTTATCAGTTCAAATGAACTTGTTTACTCTGGATATTTTACCAACTACTCGTGGTTTCTCAATGTTATTAAATTGAGAGGTTTTTGTTACTCGTTTACTTCCAGTTGTTCCAAATTCTCCAACATGATAGCTTTACTATTTAAATCTCCTAATTTGTTTCAACTCATGCTTCCGTGCCACTCGATGCTTTACATGTCGTAGTATGTATTTACTCAGTTTTTACTGATTATTTCTTCAAAACTGCGTCGGCATTTGCCATTTTAAAACCGCAGGTCGTCAATCAAAGAGGGGGATGGGAACGCTGGAACGAGACGAAGGAGTTTAGCTCAACTTAGATCACTTAGTTGATCACACACGATTTGTTTTAGATTGTACTTATTATCGAAATTTTGTTATGTACATTAAGCCAAATGTAATATTAATTGTATATTTCTACTATTGGTTGTCGATTGTCTCTTTAACCCTGAACCGAGATCCCGGGTTGTTTCAGATGGTATCAGAGCATCGGTTCTTCGGTTAAAGTGACTTTTCGATTTCCATTAGTAGAGAATAAGAAGATAAAACGTTTTCAAAATTTAAAATTGATTAGGATAACCCAATTTGGCAATAAGGAGTAAACAAGCCGTCGGGGAGTTTGGGTACTTACGTATTGTTCAACTCGATTTGTATTTACTTGTTGATTAACTGTTAACTACTTATTGATATGTGATCTATGCGAAATCCACTTGTTAATTATATGTTGGTTATTCTATGGGCATGTTTAGTTGCTATATAGAAATGATTTATCATTGTTGCGTGGTGCGTATCCGCGTTCCTTTGTTGATTATGTTAATTAGTCGACGAGAGAGTAACGACGCTTTGATCTAGAATACCATGAGACCAATCTTTTCTTACCTACGAGAGATGACTTTTATGATTATATTTTGTTTTGTTTCATTTTCAGTTTATTTGACACAGTCATTTTCAAATTAGACAGTTCAAACAATAAATTATTTATTAAAAAAAAAAATGGTTTTCCAAAATTATTTGGGTGTCGAGCTACCAAATGCCAAGTGATATGGACCACTTTGTTTATCAGTCCGCTGGCGCGACTCTTAGTACGACGGTACCATAAGTTGTACCCGCTGTGTAGACTAAGTTGGAACATTTGAAACACATGCGAGTTGTGTTAGAGAGGCACGTTGTGTGACGACACATAGTGTTCTTTCTCCCTCGTATGCGTGGAACACTCGAGGTAATTGGTTTATCTAATCCTATACAGGTAAGACAATATTTTCAATGTGGCCGAGTTTCAAAAAGATGAGATATTAGTCTTATTAAAAGTATTTGTCTGAAAGTTTCGAAATTTGTATAAGTTCCAGCAAATTTTTGAGCCGTTTCTAAAATTGAGAACTTGTATGTTGTTATTGAACTTTCAAAATATTGTTTCGAACTTTTGCTTGTACTAGTCATATACGAAACCCTGTTGTGGTTCGAGTCTAGGCTGGATAGTAGTATAGACCCATAATAAACCCCGTCTTGTTGAGAGTGAGAATGAGGAACTTCTTCCCGTTAAGGTATTGCTAGCTGAAGTAAGGAAGTCATCTTTTGAGAGCATGATATCCGACGAGAGCGCTTTATGTACTTGTCTGGCTAAGTCATATAGATTGAGTCAGTGTGCTACATTTCATGTGCATGTCATGTATGTGGGTAAGTATAGTATGAGATCTTCGGGGACGAAGATTCTTTTAAGGTGGGTAAATTGTAACACCCCTATTTCTCAAGCGAGCTCTAAGTGCAATATCAAGACTTTGGGGGCGATTTTGTAAATATTTTTGTCACGGCTTTAAAGTTGGAACTTCGGAGTGTTTGCGATATTTGGGAGTCGTTAGAATGATTTTGGAGCACTAGAGATGTTCGGGGTGGTTGTGCAATTATCTGAAATTAAATAGAAGCTCTAATTCTAGTTATACACTAAAGTTTGAAAAACTACACCTTCTAACCCCTATGCATGATGGACACTTGTCCTAAGTGTTTTCACAAAATTTCTATGAGTTGGCAACACCCAACAGCTCCATCATCATCTCTCAGCAGATAATTTCATCAACTTCTCACCATTTTGTTTTTCTTTCCCCTCTCCCTCCTCAACCACCAAGAACACCACCACATCCACCATGAAACCACCTCTCCCTTCCTCCAAATCAAAACCTGCTCCTACGGCAGTACCCCCTCGGTCCGCTGATCAAAACGCACAAATCAATTCAAAGTTTGGTTGGGTATCGAGAGAGCAATCGGGTTTTGAAGTTGAAGAACCCTAGCCCTTAATCTGTCCAATTCTTCTTCCTCGTTGTAATTCAGTGGTAATAAGACCCATATTTATGATCCTTGTGCCAAGACGAGTCCAGGACGCTACTTGAAGGTCGCTGAATCGCCGGAATGGAGGTTCGCCGGAATCTGGGTTTGGAAACCCGACGTGGATGCCGGCGGACGTCGAGCTTCGGCGTTCGGTTCGTTCTGGGCTGTTCTTCCCTCCAGGCGACTTCCCATGTGACCTCTAGACATCTCAAGACCCTTAAATCAACCCAGAATGGCTGGGAGTTCGCCGGAGCACCCGAAACCAGCCGGCGAACCGCCGGAATCCGCCATGGCCGACGGGAATGAGGTAACTCCCTCATTTCTTCTCCGTTTTTGCCAATTTTTGCACCAAAATGATCCTTAGAACATTTAAAACAGCTCTAGACCCTGCATATCAACCCAGGTCATCGTTTGATTCGGTTTTGAATTCATTACTAGGCGTTTTTCGGCATGTTTTTGGGTTGGATTTAGGAGACTATAACTCCCTCGTTTTTGATCCGTTTGGAGCGATCTTTGGCTTGTTGGAAACCCTGGGCATTGTTATTTAACATGATATAGGTTGGATGCTATGATTTCCTCTCTAAGTTGCCTAAAAATCAGTCCAAACATGCTAGGTTTGTGATGGTAGTTGTAATGTGTTCTTGGAGTTTTTGAATTTTGGCACAAAACTGCCCCTGTTCAAATGCGTGTAACTCCCTCAATTCTTGTCCAAATCATGCACGGTTTCTTCCTGTGTAATCTTGGGTATGCTAGCTACAAGTTTCGTTTGAATTTCGTGGTCCAATTTCATCTCTAAACCCTCTGAAATTGGGCTTGAACATGGCTAGTTAGCGAAGTGGTTGATGTGTTCTTCGCTTCCAAGTGCAAAAAAAATTCTAAGTATGAAAAGTCATGGTGAAACACCCATTTTCTAACCATTGTATCTTCTTCAAAACTTAATGAAATTTAGATCTGTTTTCTCCTATGTGTAGCTGGTATATAATACTTCAAATCATCGTCTCTGGATCATGTTCAAATTTATAACGGATTTCTCACAAAACGAGCCTAAAGTCGCTAGGTTGAACTCGCGAAGCACAAGTGAATTTTTCTAAGTGTTGAATCGGAGTTTTTGTCCAACTTTGAGTAGCGATATCTCTTTGAATACTTGGAGTTTTTAGGAGTTCAAATATGTACTGGAATCCTTGAACTATCGTCTTCAAAATCCTATTCTCATATTTTCAAGTATCCCCCTCAATTGATTACAAATCAGCTCTAAAGTTGACTAGTTGAGTCGACTTTCTTCTAAATTTGACTTTTGAATTCGACACTCTAAATGACATTTCTAGCCTTAGTGTTCTTCACGAAACTTGCTCGTATTCATATTCTGAGTCTAAATATCATGTTTGACCAAGTTTGACTTTTCGCAAACCCTAGTTTGACTGAACTGTATAGGAGGGGCAAAATAGTCATTTCACTTAAACTTTGAATTGAGGTTAGTTTAGTAACTTGGAGTTTGTCAGCATGTCTTGTATGCGTGTTTGGAGTACTTGTATGTAATTCTGGGCTAGGGTTGACCAAGTCAAATGTGGGGGTCTTTTTGCAGTTTTACTAAACTTCGGGGGCCTATGTGCAATTAATTAAAACTTTGCATTTGAACAAAGTTAATGTTTTGAGACCAACAACCTGACGTAGAAGGATACTTGGAGCCTTAAGAATGAATTATTTGACTTGGGAGTTATCAAATCAATGGTGGGGGTCTTTCTGTAATTTTAGCAAACTTTAGGGGCCTAAGTGTAATTTACTGAAAGTTGTAGATCTCGATGCTAAGTTCATATGGATGAGTTAAGAGTCATTCTTGGATGTTGTTGGGCCAGTATGAGTGTAATATGGGGTTCAGGCACAATCAGGGACTGTACCGGACAGTTTCAAAGTATTAGGGGCATTTTGGTCAAGTTAGCTTGCGTGACCTGCATTTTATTGCATTCTTGCATAAAACCTCATATAGAGGATATATGCTAATAGGTTGTATACTTTAATTGTGTATATCCAGCCGTTATTAAGGATCGTTCGAAGTAGCCGTACGTTATCGTGTTGCTGCATTTCCTGTGAGACTCGGAGACGAGCGTTGTAGGAGTGCTAGTGTTGCTTTGCGCATTTCATGGCTCAGAGGTAAGTACATATGTACGGCCTTTTCATATCAAAATGTGTGTTTGCGTTTAATGTTCAAATGAATTTTGGTTACATGAAATAGTATGAGAATGCATGTTTTCGACTCGAAAGTTGTTAAACTCTGTTATTTATCTCCTTTGAGAACTTTCGGAAATTACTTGCGAAGTGTTGATATTATGATTCTGGTCATGTGAAAGAGAAGAAGTAAAATACCTCTAATAGATTTAGGACGATGTACAGAGTACTGTTATTAATGGGAGGCGTCAAGCGATCCTCCATTTTCTTATGGCTAAGACCATTGAAGCAATGCTTCTTATTATTGGATAGAACGTCAATGTTCAGAAATCCGCCCCCGATGAGCCAAAATGTATCAAGATATTGAGGCCAAGGGTTTTATAGAGCTATAGAGTGCTACTTATACTTGTAAGGGTCACTACGGTATAGGGGTGTCGACACTTAAGGCCTTTTAGCTAATGTTATGAGCGGGGTTGACGAATGGGCTCCCTTAACGCTCGGGTGAAATAGGGTTTGATAGACCCTAGAAGGAACCCTTAGTGGTTATTTCGTGATCCCTCTGTCTACATCGATCCTGCTGGTGGCTCTTGACACGCCTCAGCTAAACTAAACTGTTGATTGAAGTCGAAATTCAAAATTGGCTACTTATTAATGTTGTTTGTGGCTCTTGATATGCCCTTATTGATTTGAAATGAACTGTAAATCTTGACTACTCATGAAGTACTATCGTTATCAGTTCAAATGAACTTGTTTACTCTGGATATTTTACCAACTACTCGTGGTTTCTCAATGTTATTAAATTGAGAGGTTTTTGTTACTCGTTTACTTCCAGTTGTTCCAAATTCTCCAACATGATAGATTTACTATTTAAATCTCCTAATTTGTTTCAACTCATGCTTCCGTGCCACTCGATGCTTTACATGTCGTAGTATGTATTTACTCAGTTTTTACTGATTATTTCTTCAAAACTGCGTCGGCATTTGCCATTTTAAAACCGCAGGTCGTCAATCAAAGAGGGGGATGGGAACGCTGGAACGAGACGAAGGAGTTTAGCTCAACTTAGATCACTTAGTTGATCACACACGATTTGTTTTAGATTGTACTTATTATCGAAATTTTGTTATGTACATTAAGCCAAATGTAATATTAATTGTATATTTCTACTATTGGTTGTCGATTGTCTCTTTAACCCTGAACCGAGATCCCGGGTTGTTTCACCCTAGACTCGTACGGGCCAAGCCCGGATCTACTAGATAACATAATTAAATAACAAATATTGATTAACTACTAAATAAACTAATATTGATACTATATCGCGTATCAATATCCCGTATCATGCATATTCCTTCATGTGTATAAGAAAATTTCACTGAGTTCTTACACACAAGTTAAATAACATCGTTACGTACTGAAAGTTTGTAATGCAAGTAAATAAACAGGATTTAAATACTCTAGAAGGGGGTTGAATAGAGTATGAAAACTTTTTCTCAAAAACTATCCTTTTGAAACTTTAAGCAAATGTGCAATTGAAATCTCAAAACTTTGGAAAAGGTTTGAGAAGCTAGAGATACAACTGCAGAATACAGAAGCTTCAAAGATTTGAGATTAGAAATTCTCCAAAGCTTTGGAGCTACTTGTTCTGAACTGAATATTAACAGTAATGAAAAGCAACAAGATAAAGCACAAGAACACATGGATTTGTACAAAGTTCAGTCACGATTGGACGTAGTCTCTGCCTGAGGGATCTGATCCCTCCAGGATTTCAACACACTTCTTATTAATCACCCAGATTGAGCCATAGATCTCAATCCGAAGTGATCTACCTTACACTTATACAGCTTTTGGTTTCCAACCTATAAAGTACAAGCTACAACCTATTGAAACAATAAGAACCTATTTGTTGTTCACTTGAACAACTAAACTTCTATGTTTGTGAGGTTTAAGAATTTAAAATGAATAAAACAATCTACGTACAATTTGAAGAACACATAAGAGATAAGAAAATGAAGCTTGGAAGTGTTTTTCAGATTTGATGAATGATCTTCTTCTCTCACAATGTTGATTGACTTGAATGATTGAAGAGATTTTTGTAATTTGATCTCCCACGTATGAAACTCTCTTCAATCTCCTGTTGATGAGCCTCTCTCAATCTCTGTCACTTTGAATTTTAAACTCCAACTTTTTATCAACAGTCAGCAACTACTTGAGAGATTTTAGGAACTGAATTCCTACAAATCCTCTCCCCCGATATGCTTCTTTCAACAAATATGTTTGGATAGCTATCAAGTTTGTTTATGGACGTTTGAACGACCAACAAACCTGAACACACTCAGCATTAAAGATCAAACAACGACAGAATCTGATCTGCAAAAGACAACAGTTCACTTAAAAACCCTAGCTATTTTGCCTAAGATAAAATTCAATATCTATATCCACATGTATTAGTATAACAATAAAACAATATAGATCATATGATAAGGAATTAGAATAAATCATTATTCAGTTTTGAAACCATCTAAGTTTTCCTGCAAACACATATCAGTTAGCAGTAAATAGGCATGAGAAAAACTCAAAGCTTTGGAGCTTTGACTGCTAGCTCACAAGCATTAGCTTGAAACTGAATCATGCACTATGTGAGGCTTATACAATCCAAACAAAGATACAGTAATATTTGTAAGAGACATTTTTGAATGATAAACTCATCCCCCATCCGATATCTAAGCTTGCAAACACAAGATTGTTAGGCACAATATAAATGCAGGAACACTACAGTATCTCAAAGCTTTGGAGCTTTGAAACTTAGTGTCTCTGAACTTCAGGCTTTCATCATCAAGGAACAAACTCCCTCTGAGTTTGTAAATACATTCAAAATCAAGAGCTTTGAACTATCAATCTCCCCCTTGATGAAAAACAAAACAAATATTATTGCTTTCCAATATTTCCTGCAACTCAAAGTCACCATTAAAACTTAACTGAATAACTGCACGTAAAACTTTTTTAAACATATCATGAATCAGAATAAACCCAGATATATCTAAACCAACTGATTGCACAGATAAAACCATCAACTAACATCCTACAATATCCAAATTATTACAAAACTTCAGAAACCCTAGCAAATAAGCAAATAAACTTATCCCCCTTTTTTTACTTTCATCAAATAAATAAGATAGATGTAGGATCATGTTCAGAGGTTTTTTGAAAGAAAACAAAACAAAAGACTTCAGACTTAGAAAGAAAGAAAGAAATAAAGAAAGAAAGAAATGTCTAGAAAGAAAAGGCTTCAAGGTTTTGAAGTTCATGCTCCAACACTTTTCTTGGCAGTCTTTTTCCCACTTTGAGCTTTGCCCTTGCCTTTGTCCTCAGTGTCCAACTGTTTTTCCTCAGCTTTTTCAGCATCTGACTCTTCTGCAGCCTCAAATTGCTCTTCCACATGTTCAGGTTGTTCATCAACATTTTCATCATGTTCTTCCACAATCTCAACCTCCACGTAAGCAACCACTTCTGCAATCACCTCTTCAATTGTAGAAGTATTCTTCTCAGCTCCTTCTTCAGTAGTCTCCTCACCACCAGCTTCCTCATCATACTGTTCAAAGAAATCCTTTGAATCAAGAACAATTGGGACCTTCTTCTTCTTCTTCTTCTTCTTCTTCTTCTTCTTCTTCTTCTTCTTCTTCTTCTTCTTCTTCTTCTTCTTCTTCTTCTTCTTCTTCTTCTTCAGGACTTCCCTAATAACCTAATCTGAATCAATGCTAGTATCTCTGCTTTCAGAAGATGGTATCTTCTCCTGGTTCAAACCCTTGATGACAACATCCAGTCTTCCTTCAATTTAAGTCATCAAACCTTTGAACTACACAAAGTCAGTGGAAAATTCAAACAACCCTTGTCTAAGGTTTCCAATTCCATCTTCTATAACCTCAAATCTATTCAGAACCTTAGAAAAATCCAAGTTACCAGAAGACTTTGATGTTGTAGCTGCTCCGGGTTTTATATATTCCTTCTCCTTAAACTCTTTTGCATACAACTTAGAGTAGAACTTTCCACTTGTACCTTAAGTTGATAAGTGAAGGGGTGTACAATGTAGGGTTTTGAGCATGGATGGGAAACGGAAAAAACAAATATAATCCATGCAATACCCTCCAAGGATCACGAGTCAAGAGACATAACGATGGTAAGGGAAGAAATCAATAACACACCTTAGGGTTTCTCCTTTGATGACTTCAAACGCGAATTGTGTCACGTTCTCTATAGTTGATCCACGCCTAGAGTTGAATTCTAGATCTTCCTACTCCTTTGTGCTAGCCCGGAATGAGGAAGAGGAAGAATAAATCACGCAAAACGAGACAACAAGGAGGTTTTGGCCTCCTTGTGGGCCGACGGGGACGGGCGGCGGCAAGGGGGCGGGCGAGCCTCTCTTGCTTGCTTGCTCTCTCCATTTTGTTCTCTCCCACTCAAGTTATCATCAATAAGGTCATCAGTATGGGAAGGAAGGAGGGAGTATCCTTTATATAGTCCAACAAATCCGTGCCAACTACCTAAAGGACCTATTCTAGTCCTATTAGAATTCGGTTTAGTCCATTCCTTGCAAATTAGTCCTACTAAGTTTGCAAGGTGTTGCAAAGTGATCCTTCTAATTAATTAATCCGATTAATTAATTCCCAAATCTAGTTCAACTCTATATAGCGTGTGACCCCATAGGTTCTATCTAGTTGGTAGCAACAATTTAATAATATGGAGCGGTTTCTAGCAAAACATTCATTCTAGCCAACTAATAGAATAGTCATCTTGACAAACCTTGCACAAGTAATTGTCTCATCCATTTGTCTCTATATCCGGATTGGAAACGAGACATACAAGTCACACTCGTATATCCAATCCATAGTTTCTCGATCCATGGGAATAGCCTTATTCGTGCAAATAACATCAATATCATATATTGATTTATTTGAGTCTGGCCAGACATTCTACAAGCACTATCCCTCGAGTGGCCTAGGATATTTTCTCCCGTTATGTGGGAGGGAAAAATTCTATCTACGTACACTACGATCTAAGATTGCTTCTTATTGTATCCGGTACACGCCTTTATAACTACCCAGTTACGGTGTAGCGTTTAACGCTACCAAAATCACAATAATCCACAACTAGAATATCTAGCGACTTCAAGTCTAAGGATGACAATACCATTGCACCACGAGAAGCACTTGTGACTTATCATAACGTGTATGTAGCCTTCTTGGAGATGGGTCAATCCAGTGCGTCATTACCCTTAATGCACACCTATGTGTTGGATCATGATATCTCCATATCAATCCAACTTCATACTAGTCTATAGATGATTGTCCCATTAATCATTATACTGGACTAGGGATATTTTAAGATAAACAACACAATTGTAAATCTAAGGACTTCATTGTATTAAATATCCAATAAATAATACAATGAATGTTCTAGCCATAAATAAATTCATACTAAACTAGATTGCCTCTAGGGCATCTATTCCAACAGTCTCCCACTTGCACTAGAGCCAATCTGACGCATCTCGTATGCCCATACTCCTAGTGTTCCCTTCATGCTTCCACTGCACAAGCGGCTTTGTAAGCGGGTTTGACAGATTCTCAACTGTAGGAATCTTGCATATCCGAACGTCTCCTCTATTGATAATATCTCGAATCAGATGGAACTTCCTAAGCATGTGCTTGGATTTGTGGTGTGATCTGGGCTCCTTTGATTGCGCAATCGCCCCAGTGTTGTCACAATACAACTCAATTGGATCCGCAATGCTAGGAACCACACCAAGCTCATAAACAAATTTTCTGATCCAAACAGCTTCCTTTGCTGCGCCATTTGCAGCAATGTACTCAGCCTCTGTTGTAGAATCAGCTACCGTCTCTTGCTTGGAACTTTTCCAGCTCACCGCTGCTCCATTCAGGCAAAACACATATCCCGACTGTAATCTAAAGTCATCTCTGTCAGTTTGGAAGCTTGCATCAGTGTAACCCCTTACACGCAACTCTTCCTCACCTCCAAATATCAAGAAAGCATCCTTAGTTCTTCTCAAGTACTTTAGGATATTCTTGACTGCAATCCAGTGACTCTCACCGCGATTGGATTGGTATCTCCTTGTCATACTCAAGGCATATGACACATCTGGTCTAGTACATAACATAGCGTACATGATAGATCCTATGGCCGTGGCATAGGGTATTCTACTCATGCGTTCCTTCTCAATCTCATTGGAAGGACAACCACTCTTCGAAAGAGTGATTCCATGTGACATGGGCAAGAATCCCTTCTTGGAATCTTGCATGTTAAACCTTTTCAACACCTTGTCAATATATGTACTCTGACTTAGGCCTAGCAGTCTCTTAGATCTATCTTTATAGATCTTTATACCGAGTATATAGGCTGCTTCCCCTAAGTCTTTCATTGAGAAACACTTCCATAGCCAATCTTTAAGAGAATGTAGCATGGGAACGTCGTTTCCAATGAGCAGTATGTCATCCACATACAAGACCAGAAAAGCTACATAGCTCCCACTAACCTTCTTGTAGACACAAGACTCATCTTCGTTTCTGATGAAGCCAAACTCTTTCACTACTTCATCAAAACGTTGATTCCAACTCCTAGAAGCTTGCTTCAATCCATAAATGGATCGTTGCAGCTTACAGACTTTGTTGGCTTGATTTGGATCCTCAAAATCCTCCGGCTGTATCATATACACGTCCTCAAGGAGATTCCCATAAAGGAATGCTGTTTTGACATCCATCAGCCAAATCTCATAGTCATGGTATGCTGCAATTGCAAGTAGGATTCGGATGGATTTGGTCATAGTGACTGGTGAAAAGGTTTCATCATAGTCAATACAATGAATCTGTCTGAATCCTTTAGCCACCAATCGGCCCTTATAGGTAATCACATTACCATCCATGTCGATCTTCTTCTTGAAGACCCACTTGCACCCTATGGGCCGCGCCCCTTCGGGTGGTTCCACCAAAGTCCATACTTTGTTGGTATACATGGATTCCATCTCGGATCTCATTGCTTCTAGCCACTTCTGAGAGCCTGGGCCTTTTCATGTCCTCTTCATAGGTAGTAGGCTCATCATTTATGAGCATCGTGTCACTGTAATTGGTCACGAGAAGTCCATACCTCTCGGGTTCCTGGCGCACTCTACTAGATCTACGAAGCTCTTGTGTTACCTGAACAGGCTGCTCCACAACTGCTTGTGGTTCCTGTTTATGTTCCATAATCGGTTCAGTGATTTGTGGTTCTTGAATTTCTTCAAGTTCTACAGTCCTCCCACTTGCTTCTTTAGAGACAAACTCTCTTTCTAGAAACACGCCGGTCCGAGCAACAAACACTTTGTTCTCGGTTGGATTGTAGAAGTAGTAACCCTTAGTTTCCTTAGGGTACCCCATAAATTTACACTTATCCAATTTTGGCCCTAGCTTGTCTGATTGTAAACGTTTTACATAGACATCGCAACCCCAAATCCTCATGAACGATAGTGTGGGACGCCTCCCACTCCACATCTTATGTGGTGTCTTCATGACTAATTTAGATGGAACACGATTAATGGTGAAAGCTGCACGTAATAGAGCGTGGCCCCAAAATGATAATGGAAGATCGGTTTGACACATCATAGATCGAACCATATCCAATAGGGTTTGATTCCTCCTCTCAGACACGCCATTCCATTGTGGCGTTCCGGGTGGAGTGAGTTGGGACACGATCCCACACTCTCTAAGATAGTCGTCAAACTCTTGGCTCAAGTATTCTCCACCACGATCTGATCGTAGAGCCTTGATACTTTTGCCAAGTTGCTTCTCTACTTCATTTTTAAATTCTTTGAACACTTCAAAGGACTCGGATTTGGCCCTCATGAGGTAAACAAACCCATATCTACAGTAATCATCAGTAAATGTAATGAAGTAGACATAACCACCCCCGGCAGGCGTGGCAAATGGGCCTCACGCATCAGTATGTATGAGCGCCAATTGCTCACTAGTCCTCTCACCTTTCTTATGAACCAAGTCGTCATGCTTTGGCACGCACGAGCTTGATAAATCATGATGATAATGAGTGTTTAAATAACGAGAAGGCAAGAACACAATATTAGAATTTTGAGGGATTTTTAATTCAATTTTTTTTAATTGTTTTGTTGATCAATATCATCTAATTTATCTATTTGAGTTTGGGCACAACTCCAAATAATAGATCCGGGTTGTCTAATTATCTTATTATCCTAATTGCATGCATCATCCATACACCAACCACAAAATAATAAGACAATAAAATAAACAACCACAAAACAAAATAAAACGTGATGTGAATATGGCCTTTTATAGACTAAGATAATTCCAAGCCAATGGAATTATCTATGAACTCTAAAAGCAAACACATCTCCATGCGTCTCCATCTTTTGGTCCATCCTTCATAGTCATGTGGAATGCTCCATGCTCCATCTTTTGTGGCTCCTTTTGGCTTTGGACTTCTTTTCTTAAATCTTGTCTAACAATCTACTTTATCTAGCACTAGCTAACAACTATACTAAATAAAATAAATCTCACAAGTTGAGAAAAAAAATGGCACGCAGGCCATAAAACCCTAATTAATTATTACAATTAATTGATCAGCTCGCAGGCCGTAAACCAAACAACAAAATTAAACATTCACATCAAACCACATCTTAAGGCCATATCCAATCACCATGCGATTTGCACATAAACAGTTAAAATGCAATTTTAACGCGCTTGATCAATTTTAATTGATTTTAGGATATTCTAGGGTTAACACGGTCCATGGGCCCCAACTATCAAATTGCCCGGGCCCAAAAAGAGAACCGCAAAGGCCTTGGGCCGGCCGGCCCCTAGCCCACACGGCTAGGCCGCGGGCTAGGGCTGCCCCGACCCCTAGGCCGAGCCATGCTTGGGCGGCAAGCAAGGAGGGGCGGTCCCCTAGGGGGGCCGAACCTCCTTTGGGAGTTGTTTCCAAAACAACTCCCTTGCTTGGTGCCCAAGTTTGGTTGTTTCCTTGTATGGGAAGAACTTCGTCTTTCCATAGGATGACCAAACCCTAGATCTAAGATCCTAAAATTTCTCAAACTCACTAATTCATGCATCTAATGCAAAAACTAGGTCTTGTTACGATTGATTATTGATAAATTGCATCACATGCTTGATTTGTCTTGTTTAACGCGATAAACAATAAATTTAAAGTGTAAAACTATCAAAACGTAACACATAAACCACGTTTATGCTCTACGACTTGTGGCTCTGATACCACTGTAGGGTTTTGATCTTGGATGCGCAACGGAAAAAACAAATATAATCCATGCAATACCCTCCAAGGATCACAAGTCAAGAGACATAACGATGGTAAGGGGAGAAATCAATAACACACCTTAGGGTTTCTCCTTTGATGACTTCAAACGCGAATTGTGTCACGTTCTATATATTTGATCCACGCCTAGAGTTGAATTCTACATCTTCCTACTCCTTTGTGCTAGCCCAGAATGAGGAAGAGGAAGAAGAAATCACGCAAAACGAGACAACAAGGAGGTTTCGGCCTCCTTTTGGGCCGAAGGGGACGGGCGGCGGCAAGGGGGGCGGGCAAGCCTCTCTTGCTTGCTTGCTCTTTCCTTTTTGTTCTCTCCCACTCAAGTTATGATCAATAAGGTCATCAGTGTGGGAAGGAAGGAAGGAGTATCCCTTATATAGTCCAACAAATCCTTGCCAACTACCTAAAGGACCTATTCGAGTCCTACTAGAATTCGGTTTAGTCCCTTCCTTGCAAATTAGTCCTACTAAGTTTGCAAGGTGTTGCAAAGTGATCCTTCTAATTAATTAATTAATTAATCCAATTAATTAATTCCCAAATCTAGTTCAAATCTATATAGCGTGTGACCCCATAGGTTCTATCTAGTTGGTAGCAACAATTTGCTAATATGGAGCGGTGATGCGCAAACTAACGTGTTGTTCGCAAGTATACGAATCTTGTAATACTGGGTGTAATTAAACTCGGGTGATCGTTCCCACGAGGACTATTTTGGGTTTTTCGAGAAATCAGTTTTAACTTGCAGAGTGTAAAAGGAGGAGTAGTTTAGGATTGTGATTGACTATAAACTAAAAAATAAAACTTAAATATTTTTTGTGACGTTTTTCTGAAAATCTGTAAAGTGTGTAAATCTAGGGTTTGAAATACTAGGTCCCAGGATCCCCTAGGGTTTCTTCAGAGATATGTTCTTTGTTTTGATATGAAAACACTCAGCAGTTTTAATTACCCGTGCCACGTACCGATTGTGCAGTAACCTTTCAGATTCCACACGTTGTCACGATCCTGCATACTTTCGGGTTCCTGTTAAGCTGCCTAAGTCTACAGTCTCGTTCTAAGTCTGCTAGGGTTTCTAACCTGTCCTGATGGCCCGGGTCAAATTCTCTAACAGTTGGTCTATACGTTTTGGCTAGCCCTATCTCCCTTTCTCTGGTCGGTCTATCAGGGTAAGGTACTAAATCCTGTCTTTTCTTCCTAACCCTAACCTGACGTTTTCACCTACAGGCTAGGGTCTGTAGCAATTCTGGTTCGCGACTCCGATCATGCATAAACAGATATAATCAAAGACAGAATAACTGATAATACTGCTGAATTAAGATAACGTAATCATGAATTCATAATCAAACTGCAGAACAATGTCTGAAAACGAAACCCTAGGTTCACCGAGAACCTAGGTAAAAGTTTTAGCTACTAAACGACATAACGAATTAACAAAGTTTCTGAAATTAATAGAGAGAATGAGATCAAACTAAGTCTTCGGATCTGGATGAGTGCTTCCGTGCTCTCCGGGGATGCTCAGACTTTTCCTTGGGTGAATTGTGTCTTCAAAACGAGTCTGGACGAGTCTTTATATAGTGCTGGAGAAGTTTCTGGAACTTGTCTTTATTTACGAAACTGCCACTGCCCGAAACTGCCTCAATTTTTGTGCTGTCTCTGTTTTAGACGCAGCCAGCTGCGTAAAATATGCATCCAGGGTCTTCTCTGTGCTATTTTTTCTCCACTTGTTGCTGCTGTCTGCGTATAATACGCAGACCCTGCGTAAAAGACGCAGACAGGGACCCACTTGTGCCTTCTTCTTCTTCTTCTTCTTCTTCTTTCTTTCTGCGTATTTTCTCCCACTGGCTGCGTATAATATGCAAGGGGCTGCGTAAAATACGCAGACAGGGGATAAAACTGGCCAAAAACCCCTCCCCAACCTTGCTGCCTGCGTATTATACGCAGACAACAAGGCAGGGTTCTCTTTTCTGCCTCTTTTTGCCTCCTGCTGCATTCCCGATCAATTCCTGCTGCATTCCCGGGCCCTGTTCCTGCATACACAACACGAACACACCCGCGATCATATCCAATAAAAGTACGGAAAATGCAGAAATTCATAAAGAGCAAATAACTGTCTCGTTCCTAAAACCGAGGCCTTCCGAGGGTGAAAATTGGCTAGAACATGATTTTTCCAGCACAAATGCACAAAAACCGAGCTATAAGATAACCCCTATTTGGGCGTTATCAAATACCCCCGCACTAAATATTGCTCGTCCCGAGCAATCCCCTTGCATACCATCCTGCTTGCATACCACTTTGTCAAAACCGACCCTGTCGTGCATACACTACCTTTGCATACTCCCTGTGATTGCATACTCTTTCAACCTGAACCGTACAACCAGACGAATCGATTGAAAGACTGACTCAGATAGAATATACACAGACTCAATACACACGACTCAAAAGTACTAAAACAATTTTTTTTGGTGAGATTGGGCAATCTCCAAAACAAAGCCGGGTGTCCTCAAGACCTCACCCTTTTTCCAGAAAATACTTCCCTGCAAGCGATCGGTAAGTCTGAACAGATTTCTTTGGTGGATTTAAGCACTGGACCCGAGTACTCTTACTTTTGCTATCAACCTGAGCGAATCCCTAGTTAACCTACCATCCGAGCTATTTCCGAATCAAGGTTCTAAATCTAACAGGTAGGATATATATATGTGTATAGGCACAGCATGATCCTACTCGTTATGACATTCTCACAATTTCCCCAAACTCACACCCCTCATCGAGTTCCCGAAAAACTGCCTGAAACAACTAAGTTCCTGCCATCTCAATCTCCCTGGCCCCCCGGTGTGTCTTCGCCGTTCTCGCGGCCACAAATGTGAAGCGGTGTAGCTGTCTCGAAAATTGTGCTACTCACTCAGCTTTTTGAATCAATAATATATATAACTGAAAAACTGCAAAACTAGATCATCTCTTTTTTTTTTCTTCTTCTTCTTCTTTTTTTTATATATATATTTTTTTATTTTTCGTTTTCTCTCTCTCTCTCTCTCTCTCTCTCTCTTTTTTTTTTATAATAATAAGACTCTATATACACATAAATACACGAATAACAATAAATAAACTGAATAAAGCTGAGTGAGTAAAAATAAACTGTCGTCGTGGGGTATGAAAGATGTCCTCATATGAAGTACCCCCACACTAATCCTGAAGCGCTGATCCTGTAGTTGGAATAATACTGTGCAGTCCCACAGAACCTCCTCATCACCAAAGATGTAGAAAAACGGCACAACCACCAATTAACCTCACAACCCCCGGACCCCATTGTGTGCGGAAAGATGTCTCGCACGCGACTAACTCCTCCTGTGGTCACTATGTAATGCAGTGATCCACCTCTGCAAATTAATGCACTGTTGCCGCTAACTCACCCTGTCCTTCCCTCGATAAACGTGTCAATGTCAAAACTGTCCAAAACTAATATACCATGAGATGCTCCCATCTAAAACCCTCCCAACTCACTCCCTCTGTCATAACTCGTAGAATAGCCAACTAACGACTGATGAAGGTCTCAAAGAAGGCTTCCTAGGCTGTAGTGGCTGAGAATAAAAGGGGTAAATGGCTTCCAACGGGTTTACTAGTTGGACCTAGGGGTAAGAAACAGGACGTGAGGTCCCTTGATAGCCAGTCACTCCACCGAAAGATGCGATGACCGTGACCGCGCCCGTGGGCGGGTTGTCGACTACCTAGATGACGGCGGTGTGGCAACTAGTCGGATCCTTAGCTCAGGTGATAACTACTTGCGGTTTCCAAGGGTCACTGGCTCTCACCTATCTACTATACCTCGGTGCAAGCTTTCTTTTCTGTCAAATGATTTAACCTCAATTTCTTCCCAGTTTCTGTTATCTTGATTGACCTTTCTCAATTTTTCCGATTTTTTTTTTTTTTTTTTTTTTTTTTTTTTGGATTTTCTGAAAATTTTCGATTTTTTTTAGATATACACAATGCAAGGTCAGAATGTTGTGGTGGGTTGACTGAAAGAACGAAAATATGCAGACTCTAAAAAATAAAATAAAAACTGCAAATAAATATGGAAAAACGTGCAGACCGGGTTAATGCAGACACGACTCCCACCCCCACACGAAGAGGTGGCATGCCCTCATGGCACTGACTCGTCTGGACTATACGGCGGGTCTGACCCGGTATCGGATGAACCGGACATGCTGCTGGGTGAGCTGCTGGTCTGCCTGAATCTGGCACTACTAGACTGTCGTGGGTGCGAGCTCGACGACTGGCGTGACCGTGAGCTCGATGACTGTCGGGACTGTGTCCGGGATCCTGACCGACTGCTAGGTGGCAGTGGAGCCGGATCTGTGGCATACTCACTCGAGCTCGCCTCGTCCGACCAGCTGGTAGTGTAGTCACTGGAATAGGAGGGAGGGAAAATAATGGGCAATGGCACCTCTCGGCCCGCATGGCGGGCTGCCTCTCGCTGCTCCTCTCGGAGAGCAGTAATAGCATCGCCATGGTCTTTGGCTATCTTCTTCTGGGTCTTTTTGGTGTGCTTTAGGTAACATAAAACTTTCCCTAATTTCTTGAGCACCTTCTCACCAAAAGACTCCTGGCCAGCACGGCATCCCTCAATTCCCTCCTCAACTCGGGCCAACCTCCGGTTGATGACCGAAAGTGGCGGTGGACCAGTCGCACCTCTCGTGCTTGGTCTGGCTCTCTGACTCGGCCCGGCTCTCTGACTCGACTCCCCGTGGTCATGGGTGGACCGAGAACTCCTAAGTGTAGACGCTCCCGTCCCCCGAGTAGGTCTATCCTGGGTTGATCGCCTCCTAGGGGCAGGGGCAGGCTCATCCTCCTCCATAGGGTCAGCATCAAGGTCTATGACTGGGTCATTCGGTCCCGGACCTCCCCTTCTAATCTTCCTATAGGACTTAAGAATAGGAGGTAGCTAGTCACCCTCGTGCTCTGTGATGGGAATATGATAGATACGAGCCAGTTGGATAATCAGGTTGCTATACTCGAGTCCCTTCCGGCTCGCGGCGACGTTCCGCTCCTGAGTATAAGCCCAAGTAAGCTGGGCGATATCAATCCGCCTCCTCATCATCAGACAGTACACGATAAGGGTATAGTCATTCTCTAGGTAGGTAAAGTGCTGGATCCCCACAATGCGGTTCACCACCCAATCAGCCCACCATCTGGCAGGTTTACACAGAAATCCAGAATGCAGCTTAAGGCCTACGTTTCCATCCTCCTCAAAGTGGGCCCCCGCGGCTCCACCCGACAAGACCCTCAGAATTTACCCACCCGACGGAGGGTTCTTTATAGCCAACTGGTATGCACACGGCTCTTGGGATGGTGTGATCCCGTAAGCCTGCCTAATAGAGTCGGGGGTCAGCAGGATATAGTCGCGACGGCAATAGACCCACCGCGTGTCAGTGTTTTCGGCATCGCCAGCATACATTAGGTTGCAAAAGAACTCCCTAGTCAATGTGGAACTCGACGCACCCTCAAATCCAGCTAGTGAAGTGCCAAAAATGTCTGTTCGACCGGCAAAATTCACCATCTGAAAAGGCGTCCTATCGTCATCTATTTCGTAACGGAAATCCTTAGCCAACCTATAGTTCGGCTTCTTACCCGTCAGATAATAGCTATGGGCCTTGTGGGTCACAAAACGATAACTATCAAAGTTATGCCGCCTAATTTCTCTTGCAGGGATGTCAATGGGCTCACGCCTACGGTCCGGGTCTATGACAGGTTTGACCAAATCCATGATAAATATGAAAAACGAGCAGAAACAGAAATCTAGAGTACGTGCGCGTGAATTCGTGCGTCTCAGCAAATAAGCCCCCTAAAATCTACCAGAGGTCCACACGGCACGAAAACCGAGAAAAATTTCAGAAATAATGACCCGGCTACGGGTCGTGTTTAAAACGGAAAAATGAAGCGAGGGAATGAAAGTTGGACCTTCCTGCAAAGGGGGTGAAGTGCAGAATCCGGCAAGGTTATCGCCGGAAAAGTCGCCGGAAATGTCAACTTCGTCGGAATGAAATTACGGGCACACCCACACGTAGCTTTCTTCCTCCTCTTTAACATTTCCTTCTACGAAATTTTCCGGTTTTGCTTCAAACTCTACGATTCGAGATTTTTCCTCAAAAACACCCTTCACTTTCCTTGAACCCCCACACTTGCTCGATACGAATTTCTGAAAATCGAGAGTAGTTCCGTGCTCCTTGCGATGAGGGGATTCCAAATATGCCTTCGATTTTTTACTCCGGGCACTTTTGAAAAATTGGTGTGTTGGTGCTAGAGGGGAATGGAGGTAGAGAGAGAAAGGTTGAAGGCCAAAAATGGCTTCCATGGCCGGCCTCCTCACCATTTAAACCCTAAGTGCCAAAATGACCAAAATGCCCATGGCTAAAAATTGTCAAAAACTACTTATTTCTGCGTATAATACGTATATGTTGCGTATTTTACGCACACAGGGGTACTGGGGTGATCAAAAACTAAAAAAATTTGCAATTTTATCTGCTGTCTGCGTAAAATACGCAGCTTTCTGCGTAAAATACGCAGACAGCAGGTAACACTGCAATTTTTTTTTCAAAAAACTTGTTTTTCAAAACTGTTTGCATATAATACGCAGAATCCTGCGTAAAATACGCAGAAAGTTGTGAAAATAATTTTTCAATTTTTCAAGAAAAAACCATCTTTCATTGCTGGCTGCGTATAATACGCAGAAACCTGCGTAAAATACGCAGACAGCAGCAAAATAAAATTTTCATTTTTTTTAGAAAAATACAGTTTATGCTGCTGGCTGCGTATAATACGCAGAAACCTGCGTAAAATACGCAGACAACAGCTATAATATTTTTTCAAAAATTTTCAAAAATCAAGTTTTTTCCTGCTGGATGCGTATAATACGCAGAAACCTGCGTAAAATACGCAGACAGCAGCAAAAATATTTTTTCAATTTTTTTTCACCTCGGTTACTTTGGCACTGTGGGTAGAAGGGGGGGGGGGGTAATTTCTCTCTCTCTCTCTCTCTCCTTTCTTTTTCTTTTCGTCTGCTTTGTCTGCTTCTTCCGTATCTGCACATGCTTAGTTTTCATTAAATACCCATTCATCTCACCTCTCTCAAAAATTCAAAACTTGAAATAAAAGCTATAAAATAGTTTAAACTTACTACGTTGGGTTGCCTCCCAACCAGCGCTTTGTAATTTACGGTCGACGGCCCGACCCAGTTACCTCAGGTTCGATCACGGGTCGTCGAAGTAGATTGGATCTACCCTGGCGACTTCGGCGTTCTCGAGATATGGCTTGATTCGGTTTCCGTTCACCCTGAAGCTTGAGTTATCTTTTGGATTCTCCAGCTCAAATGCGCCCCATGCGAATATCTTCCTGATGATGAACGGCCCCGACCAACGTGATCTCAACTTTCCAGGAAAGAACCTCATTCTTGTGTTGTAGAGAAGTACTTTATCCCCTTCGTTGAACTGCTTTGGCGTGATACGCTGATCATGCCACTTCTTCATCTTCTCTTTGTAAATTTTGGCGCTCTCAATTGTCGTCCTGCGGAACTCCTCTAATTCCAGCAGCGTCATTTTTCTCTTATCTCCGGCTAGACTCTCATCCATGTTGAGCAGTTTGATAGCCCAATAGGCCTTATGCTCCAGCTCAACCGGCAGGTGACACGCTTTCCCAAACACGAGCTGGTATGGTGACATTCCCAGCGATGTTTTGAAAGCTGTCCTGTATGCCCACAGCGCATCATCCAGTCTCATCGACCAATCCTTTCGGCCCAAATTTACGATTTTCTCGAGAATACCCTTGATCTCTCTGTTTGACACCTCTGCCTGTCCGTTAGTCTGGGGGTGATAAGGCAGTGATACCTTGTTGATAGACACCCCGTACTGCTTAAGTACTCTGGCAAACACTTTGTTAATAAAGTTTGACCCTTCATCGCTGATCATTGCTCTGGGGTCCCGAATCGTGTGAATATGTTGCGTTTCAAAAAACGCTCAACTGTCGCTGCATCGTTTTTCTGACACGCTATCGCCTCGATCCACTTTGTAACATAGTCTACTGCCAACAGTATGTACAGATTTTTCATAGAAGACAGGAACGGCCCCATGAAGTCAATCCCCCATACATCAAAGGGTTCAACTTCCTACCAAATAGTCAAAGGCATCTCGTCCCTATGTGACGTACTCCCTGTCCTCTGGCATCTATCACATCCCTGTACATAATCATGACAGTCCTTGAAAAGTTTTGGCCAAAAGAAACCTGACTGCAGTACCTTGTGTGCCGTGCGGGTCCCTCCGAAGTGACCCCCACACTAAGCCGAATGACAGTGCGTGATCACGTTCCAGGCCTCGTGGGTTGGAACACACCTTCTCAAAATGTTGTCGCCTCCCTGCTTGAACACGGGTCGTCCCAGAAATACTGCCGGCTCTCAGAAATAAACCGTTTTCGCTGTGACGGGGTTAGGTCATCGGGAAGCGTGCCACTCACCAGATAGTTGGCTATAGCATAGTACCACGGTCTCCCCTCTTTGACTGCCATGATGTGCTCGTACGGAAATTTTCCTTGGATTGGTACCGGGTCCACCTCAGCATTCTCAAGCCTGGACAGGTGGTCCGCTACTACGTTCTCGACTCCCTTCTTATCCCGGATTTCCACATCAAATTCTTGCATCAGTAATACCCACCTCAGCAGTCTCGGCTTTGGGTCCTTCTTGTCCAGCAGATATTTCAGGGCACTATGGTCGGTAAAAAACGATGACTTTTGACCCGACCAAGTATGGCCTGAATTTGTCCAGGGCATATACCATAGCAAGCAGTTCCTTCTCAGTAGTGCCATAGTTGATCTGGGCATCGTTGAGTACCCGACTCGCATAATAAATCACATGGCAAACTTTTTCCTTCCGCTTCCCCAAAACTGCACCGACTGCATAGTCGCTTGAGTCACACATTAGCTCAAATGGAAGTGACCAGTCCGGTGTAGTGATAACCGGGGCTGTGGTCAGCTTCTCCTTCAAATGGTCAAAGGCCTGCTGACAAGCTGCATCAAAGTCAAAGGGCACGTCTTTTCCAAGTAAAGCGCAGAGTGGCTTTGTGATCTTGTAAAAGTATTTGATGAACCTCCGGTAAAATCCTGCATGTCCCAGAAAACTCTCGATCGCCTTTACGGTTGTCGCATATGGGAGCTGCTTTATCACCTCGATCTTGGCCCTGTCCACCTCGAGTCCCTTGCTGGAGATTTTGTGACCCAGCACAATCCCCTCAGTGACCATAAAGTGACACTTCTCCCAGTTCAGTACCAAATTTGCCTTCTTGCATCGGATCAAAACCTGGCCCAGGTGATGCAGGCAGTCATCAAAACTGTCCCCGAACAGCGAAAAATCGTCCATAAAGACCTCCAGATTTTTCTCGATCATGTCGGAAAATATCGCCATCATGCATCTCTGGAACGTGGCTGGAGCGTTACACAACCCGAATGGCATGCGCCGGAACGCAAACGTACCATATGGGCAGGTAAACGTTGTCTTCTCCTGATCTTCCGGGGCTATGCAGATTTGGTTGTACCCGGAGTACCCGTCCAGAAAACAGTAATAGGCGTGATGAGCTAGCCTGTCCAACATCTGGTCCATGAATGGTAGTGGGAAGTGGTCTTTCAGTGTTGCATCGTTTAACCTCCGATAGTCGATACAGATCCGCCAGCCTGTAACAGTGCGCTGCACAATCTGTTCCTGGTCCTCATTCTGCACCACCGTAATACCCCCCTTTTGGGCACGCACTGGACCGGGCTGATCCAAGTGCTGTCTGATATGGGGTATATGATTCCAGCTTCCAGCTACTTCATGACTTCCTTGCGCACAACATCCTTCATGTTCGGGTTCAGTCTCCGCGGGGGCTTAATCACCGGTTTCTTGCCTTCTTCAATCCTGATCTTGTGCATGCAATAGGAGGGGCTGATCCCCTTAATATTTGCAATCGTCCAGGCGATTGCTTCCTTGTGCTCTCGCAATACTTCCAACAGTTTCTCTTCCTGTCCCTGAGATAGAAGAGAAGAAACAATTACGGGCAGAGTACTATTATTACCAATGTACGCATACCTGAGATGGTTTGGGAGCGGTTTAAGCTCGAGTGCGGGTGGCTCCTTGAGTGACGGAACCAGGATCATCTTCTGCCCGCCATCTTCATCCCGGTGAAAAGTGGTCCAGTCTTCGGCTCTCATGGCCTGCTCGTACCGAGTCATCTCCTTTTCTTCTCCGTACATGCTATCAGTTTCTTCCCATAACTGATCCATCTCCTCGTTTTCCCAGCCTTCATAAACTACGTCTATGACGAAGATATCTTCGTGATCATAATAATTTGGCAGTTGCAGATTTTTGAAAACGTTATATTTAACCTTGTCCTCGTTAATCTGCATGGTCAGTTCCCCGCACTTGCAGTTTATCATGGCTTCTCAAGTGGCCAAAAACGGCCTCCCAGTATGAGCGGTACCTCCCCTGCCTCCATGTCCAGGATCACGAAATCTGCTGGAAAAATCAGCTCGCTGACCTTCACCAAAATGTCCTCAATAACTCCATAGGCCTGTTTTATGGACCTGTCTGCCATCTGCATCATGATTCTGGTGGGCCGGGGCTCCCCAACTTTCAAACTCTTGAAAATCGTCAATGGCATCAGGTTGATGCTGGCCCCTAGGTCACACAGAGCCTTTCCTGTGTAAGCATTACCTAGGGTGACCGGTATTACAAAACTGCCAGGATCTTTTCTCTTCCTCGGTAGCCCATTCTTCACACAGTTGCTCACTTCTCCCGTCAGGTTTATAGTCTCGAAATCGCTCATTCGCCTCCTCCCATACAGAATGTCCTTGAGGAATTTGGCGTAAGTGGGCATCTTCGCCAAAGCCTAAGCAAAGGGTATGTTGATCTGTAGCTGCTTGAACATCTCGAGAAACCTGGCGTAGTCCTTGCTATCGTCCCTCTTTCGTGTCTTCAAGGGGTATGGTACCTCCTTGGAGACAGGTACCGTTTCTGCATCTATCTCGTTCTGCACTGCATCATGCTCAACCGAGCCCTTTGGCTGGGGGCGGCCGACTGAATTGTTATCCTGGCCAGACAGTTTGCGTTCTACTTCTTTAGAATTTTCTGCGCGAGCGTGGATAGGATACGGTGGATCCTGTAGTGCTAATCCACTCCGAGTGGTGATAGCATTGATCTGAGCACGTGGATTATTCACTGTATTCGAGGGCAAGTTTCCTGGCTGTCTCTCCATTAGCTGCTGTGCTAACTGCCCTACTTGTACCTCCAATGTATGCAGTGAAGTTTTGGTTGTCTGCATGTCGGCTGTCAGGGCATCCATATGTGCGAATCGGGACTCCATGGTCTGAAACATGGACTCGATCTTCTTCATCTGGGCGTCGAACTGCTGTGCAGATGGGCCCGGCTGAACCTGCTGTGTCGGTGCAGCCTGCTGGGCCGGTGGCCTGTGCTGAAATACCGGTGCATAAACTGCGGAGTTCGGGTTTCCATACTGGAACCCGGGATGATCTCTCGTACCCGGTCTGTACCGGCTCGGGTCCCATTGCTGCTGTACGTAATTAGTGTCTTCGGTTCTGAGCTCCTCAATGGCCGCGTCCAAATCAGGTTCTCCTACTGCTGAAAAGACCTTCTTGTCCGAGTAGACTTTCTTGACCAAGTCCTGAACGATCTTGGCCAGATTATCTATCCGGTCGTCTTCTGCTGGCTCGGCTCTAGCCGTCATCCTGCGATCGTCAAACAGTCGGGTGTCCTGCTTGGCTAACTGCTTCATCAGTTCATATGCACCATCTTTGTCCACATGATACAAGAAGTTTCTCCCGGCTTCTCTGTCAATCCTGTCAGCACTCTCCCTGTCTAGGGCATGGTAGAATACCTGCAGGATCTTTGCATCTCCAAAACCGTGGTTTGGGCATCTTTTCACCAATCTCATCAATCTGTCCCATTCGTCTACCACCGTCTCCCCCATCTTCTTCTTGAATGAAAGAATCTCGCTTTGCAACTGAATAACTCGGGAAGCGAGATAAAATTTTGCCAGAAAATCTGTGACACACCCCTCCCATGTAGTGATGGATCTCGGTGGTCGAGATTAGAGCCAGTCTTTGGCTACTCCGAATAGGCAATATGGTAACAAGATAAACATAAGTGCCTCAGCGTCTACCCCCTTGTATCGGACCTTGTTGCAGTAATACTCGAATTTCCCGATAAAGTCGTTCGGGTCTTCGTCGGACTTGCCAAAAAACGGACAGAGAGTCTGCACCGTCTGGATGGTGGAGGGTTTGATGTCGAAGTGTTCTGCGGTGATCTCGGGCACCACAATAGCTCGCTCATGCCCCCCCCCCCCGTGGGGACTTCCAAATTCTCCACCAACGCTTTCCTAGACCGGTTATAAGTTCTCTGGTTGCTTCGCGCAGCTAGACCTGTTGTAACTAGTTCTTCGATGTACCGAGCCATCTGGGCTGGGGTACGTGTCTCTCGTTTTTCCCCATCGGTTGCTGGGTTTTCGAGATTGTCTCTCTGGTTGTTTGTCATTATGCTTTCTCCGTTTCTGCAGTTCTGTTTTGTGTACAGCTTCTCTGCATTGTCGAGTGGTGGTACCAAATCGCGAGGCAATCTGGGCATCAACTGAACAGTCCTGAAAACGCAGATTCAAAAAGCAGTGAGATAAAATAAAAATAACGAAACTGCAAAATAAAAATTCTGAAAACTAATTCTGATAACTAAATTAACCCTAAAAAGTCCCCGGCAACGGCGCCAAAAACTTGATGCCAAACTAACGTGCTGTTCGCAAGTATACGAATCTTGTAATACCGGGTGTAATTAAACTCGGGTGATCGTTCCCAAGAGGAATATTTTGGGTTTTTCGAGAAATCAGTTTTAACTTGCAGAGTGTAAAAGGAGGAGTTGTTTGGGATTGTGATTGACTATAAACTAAAAAATTAAACGTAAATATTTTTTGTGACGTTTTTCTGAAAATCTGTAAAGTGTGTAAATCTTGGGTTTGGAATACTAGGTCCCAGGATCCCCTAGGGTTTCTTCAGAGTTATGTTCTTTGTTTTGATATGAAAACACTCAGCAGTTTTAATTACCCGTGCCACGTACCAATTGTGCAGTAACCTTTCAGATTCCACACGTTGTCACGATCCTGCAGACTTTCGGGTTCCTATTAAGCTGCCTAAGTCTGCAGTCTCGTTCTAAGTCTGCTATGGTTTCTAACCTGTCTTGATGGCCCGGGTCAAATTCTCTAACAGTTGGTCTATACGTTTTGGCTAGTCCTATCTCCCTTTCTCTGGTCGGTCTATCAGGGTAAGATACTAAATCCTGTCTTTTCTTCCTAACCCTAACCTGACGTTTTCACCTACATGCTCGGGTCTATAGCAATTCTGGTTCGCGACTCCGATCATGCATAAACAGATATAATCAAAGACAGTATAACTGATAATACTGCTGAATTAAGATAACGTAATCATGAATTCATAATCAAACTGCAGAACAATGTCTGAAAACGAAACCCTAGGTTCACCGAGAACCTAGGTAAAAGGTTTAGCTACTAAACGACATAACGAATTAACAAAGTTTCTGAAATTAAGAGAGAGAATAAGATCAAACTACGTCTTCGGATTTGGATGAGTGCTTCCATGCTCTCTGGGGATGCTCAAACTTTTCCTTGGGTGAATTGTGTCTTCAAAACGAGTCTGGACGAGTATTTATATAGTGCTGGAGAAGTTTCTGGAACTTGTCTTTATTTACGAAACTGCCACTGCCCGAAACCGCCTCAATTTTTGTGCTGTCTGCGTATTATACGCAGCCTGCTGCGTAAAATGCGCAGCCAGGGTCTTCTCTGTGCTGTTTTTTCTCCACTTGTTTCTGCTGTCTGCGTATAATACGCAGACCCTGCGTAAAATACACAGACAGGGACCCACTTGTGCCTTCTTCTTCTTTCTTTCTGCGTATTTTCTCCCCCTGGCTGCGTATAATACGCAAGGGGCTGCGTAAAATACGCAGACAGGGGAGAAAACTGGCCAAAAAGCTCTCCCCAACCTTGCTGCCTGCGTATCGATGGTAAGGGAAGAAATCAATAACACACCTTAGGGTTTCTTCTTTGATGACTTCAAACGCGAATTGTGTCACGTTCTCTATAGTTGATCCACACCTAGAGTTGAATTCTAGATCTTCCTACTCCTTTGTGCTAGCCTGGAATGAGGAAGAGGAAGAAGAAATCACGCAAAACGAGACAACAAGGAGGTTTTGGCCTCCTTGTGGGCCGACGGGGACGGGCGGCGGCAAGGGGGGCTGGCGAGCCTCTCTTGCTTGCTTGCTCTCTCCTTTTTGTTCTCTCCCACTCAAGTTATGATCAATAAGGTCATCAGTGTGGGAAGGAAGGAAGGAGTATCCTTTATACAGTCCATCAAATCCTTGCCAACTACCTAAATAACCTATTCTAGTCCTATTAGAATTCGGTTTAGTCCATTCCTTGCAAATTAGTCCTACTAAGTTTTCAAGGTGTTGCAAAGTGATCCTTCTAATTAATTAATTAATTAATCCAATTAATTAATTTCCAAATCTAGTTCAACTCTATATAGCGTGTGACCCCATAGGTTCTATCTAGTTGGTAGCAACAGTTTGCTAATATGGAGCGGTTTCTAGCAAAACATCCATTCTAGCCAACTAATAGAATAGTCATCTTGACAAACCTTGCACAAGTAATTCTCTCATCCATTTGTCTCTATATTCGGATTGGAAACGAGACATACAAGTCACACTCGTATATCCAATCCATAGTTTCTCGATCCATGGGAGTAGCCTTATTTGTGCAAATAACATCAATATCCTATATTGATTTATTTGAGTCTGGCCAGACATTCTACAAGCACTATCCCTCGAGTGGCCTAGGATAATTTTTCCCGTTATGTGGGAGGGACAAATTCTATCTACGTCCACTACGATCTCTAAGATTGCTTCTTATTGTATCCGGTACACGCCTTTATAACTACCCAGTTACGGTGTAGCGTTTAACGCTACCAAAATCACAATAATCCACAACTAGAATATCTAGCGACTTCAAGTCTAAGGATGACAATACCATTGCACCACGAGAAGCACTTGTGACTTATCCTAACGTGTATGTAGCCTTCTCGTAGATGGGTCAATCCAGTGCGTCATTACCCTTAATGCACACCTATGTGTTGGATCATGATATCTCCATATCAATCCAACTTCATACTAGTCTATAGATGATTGTCTCATTAATCATTATACTGGACTAGGGATTTTTTAAGATAAACAACACAATTGTAAATCTAAGGACTTCATTGTATTAAATATCCAATAAATAATACAATGAAAGTTCTAGCCATAAATAAATTTATACTAAACTAGATTGCCTCTAGGGCATATATTCCAACATACAGTTGGTAGAAATTCAAGATCAATACTCTAGAAGGGGGGGGGGGGGGGTTGAATAGAGTATGCCAACTTTTGCTAAACTTGCAAGAGGAGTGGTTTCAAAGAGAATTATAAAAAGAGAAGAGAGATTCAAGGCCTTGAAATGAGCTTCAAGCCCTTGGAATGAAAAAAAGTTGAGGTTAAAAAAGATAAGTCTATTTCAAGGCCTTGAAATGAGCTTCAAACCCTTGAAATAAAACTGTTTTGAATGCTGGAAAAGAACTAAGTATGCAACTGAAAAGTAAATGCAAGAGACACAAGATATATAGAGTTCAGTCCACTTGGACCTACGTCTCTACCTCATGGATCTTCTCCCTGCAGCATTTTCAACACAATTATTATTAATCCACAGCTAAGGCCAAGATCTCAAGCACAGAGAGATGCCTTACTCTGTTACAGCTTGTGGTTCTCACTAACCTATCTAGTACCTGCTCTTGCTATATGATTAACTAAGAATTCTCTATTGTACACCTTGAACAATCCTTGAGAATGAGAACTAGAAGTATTATCAAAATGATATACAAATGAAGTTCAGAAGAGAAGAACACTAGAAATGAATCTGCAGTGTGTATGCAGTGTTCTTCAAATGCTTGGATTGAGAGAAATGAATCTGCTTCTTTGTTGCTTGTCAATCGTTGAATGTTTTGAGTGTCTCTTCCAATTTTTCCCGTTGAAATGCTTCAAAGTTCCTTATTTTATAGAGCAGTTTGAATTGCAGATCTTCAGGATCTTCTCATAACAAACTTCCCTATTTTGTAGCTTCAGCTTTAACTTCTCTAACAGCTTCTCCAACGGATAGTTTGATCAGTATCTTCAATGATACTGATTTGATATTGTATAAACATATGTTAGGAAACTTCCAAACACAACATGATTTACCACATAATCAAATCATCACACAATTTCCTTTCCTGCAAAACTCAGGTTAGAAAATGTATCCTCTAAAATAGGAAACAGAATTCCCCTGCAAAACTAAGTCGAACAGATTGATTAGATATTGTAAAATATATCTAAATACTTTGCCTTTCATCACCAAGTAACAACTAATCAAGCACAGGGGTTTAGGTGAAACAACCTGGGATCTCGGTTCAGGGTTAAAGAGACAATCGATAACCAAAAGTAGAATATTAACTATTAAGATTACATCTCGTTTAATGTATACAAAAAATATTTCGAAAAAATGAGTACAATTTGAAAAAAAGATGTTCCTGATCTACTAAGTGATCTACTTAAGCTCGCGTCATCGTCTCGATTCACGTTCCCACCCCCACCTTGTTTGATGACCTGCGGTTTTAAAATGGCAAAAGTCGACGAAATTTTGAAGGAAATGATCAGTAAAAACTGAGTAATTACAGACTACGACATGTAAAGCAACGAGTGGCACAGATGCATGAGTTGAAACAAATCATAATATTTAAAACAGTAAAACTAACAAGTTGGGAATTTGGAATAATTGAAAGTAACCGAGTAACAAAAACCTCTCATTTTAAGAACATTGGGAAACCACGAGTATTCGGTAATATATCCAGAGTAAACAAGTCCATTTAAGTTGATAACGATATTAGTTCATGAGTAGCCAAAGATTTCCAAATCATTTCAATCAATTAGGGCATATCCAGAGCCATAAACAACATCAATAGAGTAGTCAAACTTTCTTTCAAGTCCAATTTAACCGTTAAGTTTAGCTGAGACATATCCAGAGCCACCAGCAGGATCGATGTAAACAGAGGGATCACGAAATAATCACAAAGGGTTCCTTATAGGGTCTATCAAACTCTATTTCACCCGAGCGTTAAGGGAGCCCGTACGTTAATCCCCGCTCACAACAATAGCTAAAAGACCTTAAGTGTCGACACCCTTATACCGTAGTGACACTTACAAGTATAAGTAGCACTCTATATCTCTAAAAATCCCTTGGCCGCAATACCTTGGTACATTTTGGCTCATCGGGGGCGGATTTGTGAACAATTAAGTTATATCCAATAAGAATCATTGCTTCAATGGTCTCAGCCATAAGAAAATGGAGGATCGCTTGGCGCCTCCCATCAATAACACAACTCTGTACATCTTCTTAAATCTATTAGAGGTATCTTATTGCCTTTAATTCTCATAACCAAAGTTGGTATACAATCTTCACAAGTCATTTCCAAGAGTTCTCAGTATAAATCAATAATTGGAATTTTTCAGTATAAATCATGCTTTTCATACTCTTCCAAATACGACGATATTCATTTAAAACGTCACACACATGGACACAATGTTATAATTAAAGTTCGCACATATGTATTTTATTTCTTATTTTTACCATAAAAAATCAGATTATCAACTTATCACAAGTAAAGTTCCAGAACTAAATTTATATCCAAACAATTTCGAGTATAAAATCATGCTTGGCATACTTTTTCAATCAAAAAAAAAAAAAATCATTCGAGACATCACAAAAACACTCACATTTTGATAAGTAAAAGTCGCACGTATGTACTTACAGCTGAAATGAAGCACACCTAAAAGCAAGAAACTAATCCTAGCACTCCAACGACAACCGCTCACCGACGAGGTCGATGTCTACAATCACACGTATAACGTATTCGTTACAACCAATTTATACATCGCTAATTTAAATGCAAAACCTACATGACCCATAGTCCTATATGTCACAAATTCACATATAATGATGTTCACATGTCCAAATAAATCCAACATAACACTTAGAACTTCAAGGACTCAAGTTTTCTAAAAAATGTGAAATTACAATTCTAGACATAATTGTAGCTCTGACTTTGGAGGCATATTTACCATATCAAATAATCTCCTAAAATCTTGGAATTAATTTATGATATACTTACATGTGTCTTCTTTCGGAAAAATGAAGAAAATCATGCATAGCTGTTATAAAACTCAAGTTACAAAAATAACAAACAGTGCTATGCAGAGACAAGTTTGGCAGAAAGTTTCAACTTTGAAGAACAATTACTACTACTTGGAGAATAGAAAAAATGCCCATATTCTCCATAATGAATTCCTTATGTGTCTAATTTCATAAAAAGAAAGATTGGGTGCCATAAGTTTCTGTAAATGATATTCTTAACCAAAAATGGCAAAACCATTCCAAAAACAGAGTTTTAGAAAACATGCAACTTAGAATGAGCATATCTCCCTAACCAAAAAGGCTATGGAGTTGAATTGTCTTTCAAAATGACCCTCTCTGAGTCTAGTTTCAGAAATGAAAGGTTTAAAAATTCTACAGACACAAAATTTAGATGTAACATACATTTTTCACAAACTGGTCAGATTGTATGAACATGAAATATTTCAAAAATCAACAAGAATGGTTCTAGTAGTACATGCAAGTTAAGAAGACTTGATTTTCACAAAAATAGCATCATTTTAATCATGAAAATAATATTTTTTACATGCTCTTGACACAAGTTACCAAAAATCTCTTGGTAACTGTAGATACTGCTTTATGACATGGCAGATCTAAGCCACGTGGCGACCATCCAGCACACCATATTGTGCTCCACACACACAGGATCACCAGCCGAGCTGATCCATGTGGGGGCTGCGAGACAGAGCCCTCGCATACCACTGCACGGGACTTGTAGGGACTTAGTGGTTTGGAGGCTAGAGTAAGCCCTGTCGCGTGCGAGCCAAGCCCGCGCGCGACCTTTAGTAACTGTTTTGAGAGATCTATGGCACGAGCTCCCTAGACCCGGTCAATCCGGTCAAACCCGGTCAACCTCGTAACGGTTCCGGTACTCGCGCACCACGTGCTCTAACGGTTCCTATATACTCGGACGAACGTGCCGTTATGGTTAAGCTAATTAAGCCGCCATTAATGGGCGCATTAACCACACTACAACGGTCACGTTCTCCAGTATATATACATCGTTAACCTTTCCATACAGAGGAGGACACACTGCCATACGCGGAAGCTCTGCCAAACCTCTGTCTCTCTCTCAGACATTGCTACTGACTTACTCTCTCCCTACACACACCCCTATTCTTCCTGTGCGATCCCTGATCCACTACGCACGGTGTACACGGAGGTCTCCCTGCCGGAATCTCTTGTGCACATTTTGGTGAACCCGACGTGAAACTTACCAGCAAAAGCAACCATGTCTCAGGAGGACGATGTCAGCAACCGATCGCCTTCCACCGAAACTCCCTCGGGAGACGAAGTCCGCCGTACTCCGACGACTCCCGGCGAGGCGCCAACTTTAGAGTCTTTGGACGCCACTGTCCAAAGTCAGGCAAAAGCTCTCAAGTCTCAATCTGCGCAGTTAGAACGGATCTTGGCCGTTCTGGGCACCCTTGCGCCGAATCCTCCACCAGCTACCGCTATCCCTCAGGGAGGAGGAACCCCTACCGCTCCAGGATTGGGAGTGTCAGCCACGCCTCCCAACCCTCATCTGCAAACTCCACCGTCAGCCACGCAGCTGCCTTCGGTCCAAGGGTCAACGGCACAAATGCTGCCCCCTGCTGCTCACGCCTCTCAGCCCCCGGCTTTGGCGTCCAACCCAGCTCTGCAGTACACTCTGCCTCCACCAGCGACAATCTGGGGAAACGCGGGTAGTCAATACACTCCCAATCCTCCGGCGGCATATGTGTCGCCACCGCCTACGGCAACCCCTCCGCCAACTACCGAGGGAAGCATTCCAGAATGCATGACGTCTTTGCAGAAGCGCGTGGACTCCATCCTGGCTCATCAGTCGTTCGCGGATACCATCATCCCGAAGCTAGACAACGATCCACCCATTCCACGAGAGATCTATCTCATGCCTAACCCGGCGGGGTACAAGGATCCCAAATGGGATAAGTTCGAGGACGTCAATGGAAACGCTCATGAGCATGTCATGCGTTTCATTGATGTCATGGGTCCGTACAGAGCTGATCTCAAGCTGCTGATGCGAGAATTCCCAAAAACTCTTGGGAATGTAGCATACAAATGGTACCGAACATTGGAGGCCGGATCTGTGAAGACTTGGGACGACATGGTCCAGAAGTTCTATACCAAGTTCTTCCAGATGGAAGAAAAGGTGACGATGATCCATCTCTCGCGGATGTATCAGAAACGCGAGGAAGATGGAATCACTTTCATCAAGAAATTCAGAGCGAAATCCTTGGAGTGCAAGGATCCAATGCTCGAAAGCCGGCTCGTAGAGATATGCCTGCAGTGCATGCGAGATGAATACAAAAGCATGCTGATCAATTTGCAAACACCTACGTTTTCAAAGCTCATCGAATGCACGATGAACATCGAGCCCATTGTCGAGAGACAGAGAAAGAAGAGCGCTCCAGAACGACCTGCGAGCGGCACCACCTACAAGATCGGCAGATTTGGCTACAAGCGGGGACGCGAAGCTGAGGTCAATACAGTTTCACCCCAGAAGCAAGCAAAAGTTACAAACTTCGACGCACCGCCTCTGCCATGCTCGGTGGAGGAAGCTA
Organism: Linanthus parryae; assembly: GCA_023055425.1. Lineage (NCBI taxonomy): Eukaryota > Viridiplantae > Streptophyta > Magnoliopsida > Ericales > Polemoniaceae > Linanthus > Linanthus parryae. Next base: position 88,229,849 of record JALGPY010000005.1, read on the forward strand.
GCGATCTCTGCAGACAGTGGCGCAAGGACGGCGTCCTGCCACCGCTCGAGAAAGCACCCTCCAAGGAAATGACGAGGGACCCTAAGTGGTGTGAATACCACGGCAAGGTCATGCACCCCACAGCCGAGTGCAAGAAGCTCAGATTCGCGTTCGATCAGAAGATGAAGAACGGCGAACTCATCGTCAGCGACCACCGGAAGGATGTGCGCAACAACCCGCTGCCTGCCCATACAGATTCGGGCTCAAAGGGCAAAGAGGTCGCCATGATCTCGATAGTGGACTTGGAAGAAGTCGCAGAGGATGGTCTACCCATCATTGCTGAAGTCCATGAAGATGAAGACTACAGCATGGACACGGAGGATGAGCGTGCCGACCGCATGAAGGGGTCGCACGGCTTCAGCAAATTCTTCAACGAGATGAACTTCTCTGAAAAGTGCCGAACGGATATGACAAAAGCAATCTTAAGGATAGCGGAGGACTACGAGGAGGACCTCGTGGTCTCCAACGGAAAGTCATCAGGGCGTCCCGTTACACAGAAAAGATTATAACCTTTTCTGCCAGCGACAGGAAGACAGATGCGAGCCACCAGAGGCCCCTGTACGTGACCGCCATCATCAACGGCGTCGAATTCAAGCGAGCATTCGTCGATGGAGGAGCAGCGGTCAATGTTGTTCCACTCCACACACTGAAGCTACCAGGGATCCCCGAGCACAAGGTGGTCAAGCGTCCATCCCCGCTGGTGGGATTCGGAAGCGATTCTAGAATGACGATCGGATGGATCCGCCTAGGCGTTCAAATTGGCAAAATCAAGTGCTCGGCGAAGTTCTATGTCATAGACGCGAACACCACATATCACATGATCATCGGTCGAGCCTGGATTCATCGCTTCGACGCAATCCCTTCGACGGCTCACCAGGTGATGAAAGCTATCTGGAACGACAGGATTGTCGAGATACCGGCCTCAACTAACCCGTTCAACTTGGACGAAGCACATCTCAGCGAGGCGGTGTGGTTCACCGAGATGGCGGACGAGCAAACACCCGGACCATTCAACCCTACTCCTTTACCTCTCTGGGAGGACATCAAGGACCAGTCACCTGCAGGCGTGATGGTAACAAGGGAAGATGCTAAGGAAAAGCCGCCTACGCACGAAGAGGCGCCGCGTATCGCATATCATCGGAAGAATGTGTACACTCTGAAGAGGATTGCAAAGCATGACCCCGAGGGTAAGGAGATAGAGAGCTTCTACGCCAACGGGAAGAAATGCTATCGCATATGAAGGTGCGCGGGGACGTCCTCACACGGGCATGGGGATGTCCCTGGGCAAATCAATCAAATCGAGCAAGTTGCGTTGACAGAAGAGCCAACACAGATCGTTTCAGACGAGAAACTCAAAGAAGCGCCCGAATGCATGGAAGACAGGCCAAGACCACAAAAGCAAGAGATAAAGGAAGTGTTCCTCAGCCCGAACGAGGAAAAGAAAAGGCCAGTCTTCCTGAGTGCGGACCTCACAAGCGAAGAGGAACAAGGACTGCTGCAGCTCCTAACTGAATACAAGGACGTGTTCGCATGGGAATATGATGAGATGCCAGGTCTGGACACGAGCATCACCATGCACCGTTTAGACATCATCCCAGGGTCTAAACCGGTCAAGCAAAGCACCAGAAGTTTCAGGCCAGAGCTCAACGTAAAGATCAAGCAGGAGATTGTCAAACTCCTCGACGCCAAGTTCATAGAGCCAAATCACCATCCCACATGGTTGGCCAACATCGTGCCGGTGGTGAAGAAGAACGGACAGCTCCGCATCTGCGTGGACTTCCGAGATCTCAACCGCTTCTGCCCTAAGGACGATTTCCCACTGCCTAACATCGACTTACTCATCGATTCGACGGCAGGCCATCGCATGTTCAGTTTCATGGACGGTTTCAGCGGGTACAATCAAATCAAAATGGATCCCGAAGATGCACAGAAAACTGCATTCATCACTCCCGTGGGGGTATTCAACTACACGGTAATGCCGTTCGGTCTTAAGAACGCAGGCGCAACCTATCAGCGGGCCATGATGGCTCTATTCCACGACATGATGCACAAAGAGGTGGAATTCTATGTGGATGACCTGGTAGTCAAATCCAAGCATGAAGCAGATCACCTTGCAGACCTGCGAAAGGTGTTCAACAGATGCAGGAGTTTTCAACTGAAAATGAACCCCATGAAATGCGCATTCGGCGTGACCTCTGGGAAGTTTTTGGGATGCGTGGTCCATCGCCAAGGGATCGAGCCTGACCCTGCGAAAGTGTCAGCCATCACCAGCATGACGCCACCTCACAACCAAAGTGCCTTGAAAACATTCTTGGGAAAATTGTCATATCTGCGGAGATTCATCCCAGCAATCGCCGAAATCACCTGCTGTTTCAGCACTCTTCTCAAGAAGGACGCCGCGTACAACTGGGCTCCTGACCACGAAGCCGCATTTGAAAAGCTAAAGGAGCTACTCACATCCCCAAAGATAATGATCGCGCCTCAACTGGGATCACCGCTTCTGCTATATCTTACATCAACAAGGAGATCTATAGGAGCACTCTTGGCTCAGGTGTATGAAGGCCAAGAGAGGCCTATCTATTACATCTCTCGCATTGTGCAGCCTGCTGAATCAAGGAACACAGACATCGAACGTCATTGCCTTGCTTTATTCTTTGTGATAGAGAAGTTGAGACACTATTTTGCATCGCACAAAGTAGTGGTGGTCACCAAAAGCGACCCCATAAGATACTTGCTAACTCACACTACTCCGGGCGGGAGATTGGCGAAATGGTACATGACCATCTCTCAATACGATATCACATGCGTGAAACCGAGAGCAATCAAGTCGCAGGCGGTAGCAGATCTGTTGGCACAGTTTCCCGACAACAGCCACGAACCCGTGATCGAGGAAGAGCTCGAAGGCCCAGAAATCTACGCGATCGACGTGCCCTATTGGACCATCCACTTCGACGGTTCGTCAACCAGAAAAGGCGGAGGCATCGGGATAGTCTTGACAAAGCCAGACGGGGAGGTCATACAGATGTCCGCAAAACTCAACTTCGCAGTCACGAACAATGAGGCGGAATACGAGGCTCTTATCGCGGGGCTCCGTGCGGCGAAAGCTTTGGAAGTAAGCAACTTAACGGTCATGGGAGATTCCAAACTGATTGTTAAGCAAGCCTCGGGCGAATATGGTTTAAAGGAGATCAACCTCCTGTCATACCGCACCCTAGTGCAAAAGCTGATGCAGCAATTCTGCGACGTGAAATACGAGCACAAGCCCCGAGCGGACAACAGACATGCAGACGCCTTAGCAACTCTGGGATCTAAGGTCAGCATAGATAAATGCCCCGCAAGGATTTCCATCGAAGTGCGAACATCGTCGGCATTAACAGAAGATGTGTGCGACGACGAACACATGGATGACGCAGACTGGCGAAAAGCAATTCTGCAAGCTATTGCGAAAGGCACCAGCAGCGAAAGCTGGGCACTCACGAAAGGATACTGCATCCACGACAACACCCTTTACTGCAAGGGTCCTGGAGGAATACTCATGCGATGTGTCTCCGAGCAAGAGGGACAACAGCTGTTAGAAAAGATTCACCAACACGCTTGCGGAGAAAGCGAGGTGTCAATCTACAGGAAAGCTCAGAGATATGGCATTCATTGGCCAAGCATGTCAACAGCTGCAGCCCTGATACAGGGGAAGTGCGAAAGTTGCGCACTAATCAAAGATTCTCTACTCATCGCTCTAACCGATGACGACACAGACTGGAGGAAGCCATTGTTTGAATTCCTCACCCAGGGCACCGTACCCGAATCGAGAAAAGAAGCCGACAAATTGAAGAGGAAAGCGTCTCGATATGTGGTTCAGGAAAACCTGCTTTGGCGAAGAGGTCACGAGGGCAACTTGCTGCGATGCCTAGACGGCAGGGAAGCACAAGAAGTCATGGACCTTTCTCATCAGGTGGAACACCAGGGAGGTGCGAAATTATGCAGACAACTCCTCTCAATCGGATAATTCTGGCCCACGATGGAAGTCGATTGCCGCACCAAGGTGCGACGCTGCCAAAGATGCCAATTCAAAGGGAACCTAGTGCACGCTCCTGCCGTGGATCTACATGCATTAGGGACGCCATGGCCATTTCACACATGGGCTTTGGACTTCATCGGCCCCATCCGACCAACGTCACATGGGAACCATTTCATTCTCACCGCAACCGAGCTGTTCACCAAATGGGTGGAAGCAATACCACTGAAGACGGCAAACGCGCTGGCCGTGGTTAACTTCATCCAGGAAAACATCGTATGCAGGTTCGGAATCCCAAATACCATTCTTTCAGATAACGGTACTCCTTTTGTTAATCGCCAGGTAGCTACGAAACTCGCGGAGTACAATATCAGGCAGATATGCTCCACCCCCTATTATCCAAAGGGAAACGGACAAGCCGAGGCGACTAACAAAACGCTGTTGAGAATTCTGAGCAAGATGGTCGCAGATGACCACAAGAAGTGGGCCGACTCTCTTAACATAGCTCTGTGGGCCTACAGAACTTCTCCAAGGACACCCACAGGGGCCTCGCCATTTCTACTATGTTATGGGGCCGAAGCTGTAGTACCTGCGGAGGTCAGAGTCAATTCGGCAAGGCTGGCCTTCCATGCACTCTATGAAAATCAACGCGATCATGACTTAGTCTTGCTGGAAGAAAAGCGAGAACAAGCCAAAAGGACTAACAAGCGGTACCAAGAAAGAATCGCTCGCGCCTACAACAAGACAGTCCAGCGACGGGATTTCGCAGTTGGCGACCTGGTCTTGCGCGCATCTGACCACTGCATGCGAGAAGCAACTCACCCAAAGTTCGCAGCTAATTGGGAAGGACCCTTCGAAGTCACAGAAGTCTTCGATAGTGGCTATTGCAGCATACGAAGGTTGCACGGCACAACCTCAACTCCAAGCTCAGTCAACATGCGCTGGATTAAGAAGTACTATCCCTGACTTCTCTTATTTTATACGTTTTATGATAACGTTGCTTAATGTTCATATGGATACGATTGACGCAATCTCCTCTCCCATATGAGAGGATTGTATTCCTATCTCTCCCATATGAGAGCATTATAATAAAAGAATTCTCCCAAATGAGAAGTTCATATTTCTAGCCGTTTATATTGCTCTATTTAATATGTTATTACTGTTAACAATGATTTATCTGCTGCAATAGCAATTTATACAAACGCGATCTTAATTGATCATCAAAGCCTATCTCCTACGATAGCAGCAAATACAAACGCGATCTTAATTGATCATCAAAGCCTATCTCCTACGATAGCAGCAAATACAAACGCGATCTTAATTGATCATCAAAGCCTATCTCCTACGATAGCAGCAAATACAAACGCGATCTTAATTGATCATCAAAGCCTATCTCTTATGATAGCAGCAAATACAAACGCGATCTTAATTGATCATCAAAGCCTATCTCTTACGATAGCAGCAAATACAAACGCGATCTTAATTGATCATCAAAGCCTATCTCTTACGATAGCAGCAAATACAAACACGAGCTTAATTGATCATCAAAGCCTATCTCTTACGATAGCAAACGCGATCTCAATCGATCATCTAAAGCCTATCCCTTACGATAGCAGCCAAACGCAAATGCGATCTTAAGTGATCATCAAAGCCTATCTCTCACGATAGCAGTCAACACAAATACGATCTTAATTGATCATCTAAAGCCCATCCCTTACGATGGCAGCCAATGCAAATGCAATCTTAAGTGATCATCCAAAGCCTATCTCTTACGATAGCAGCAAAATACAAAAACGATCTCAATCGATCATCAAAATCCTATCTCTCACGATAGCGGTTTATGCAAGTGCGATCTTATATGATCTTCTTAAGCCTATCTGTTACGATAGCAATTTTTACGCAAAGTGATTTTAGTTGATCACCCAAGCCTGTCTGTTACGATGGCAATGTAACTGCAGAACCATCTTGCTAGATCTTCTAAAGGTCTATCTGCTGCGATAGCAATTTATGCGAGAAACTATCTCAAGCAATTCTCTAATAAAGCCTATCTTCTGTGATAGCAATTCGCACCACTCAACGATCTTAATCGATCTGTTAAAAGCTATCTGTTACGATAGTAAAGTTGTGAACATGATCTCATATGATTTACAACGACCAACTACAAGCCCATCCGTCAAGATGGCACTGCTGCGAAATTACGATCTCGAATGATCTAGCGAAACATTCGCGAATTGACATCGCATATGTGAAATCATTACATGGCATTATGCAAACCAAAGCAAACAGTTCCGATACCGATTTCAGAAATTGGGGAGTTGATATTGTTGAAAGATTAAAACGAAGCGGGTTCAAAGACCAAAGCCTCTTCACAAATTTCATGGATTTACAGATTCAACGCAGTTCAAGGCAAACACTGGTATTTTAAATCAAAAGTAAACGAGGCCAACCTTGTTTCCTTGAAGCTTGCTTGGATATACACAATTGGAGAATACGATTTGCAGTTCTGAACTGGTGATTGATTATCTGGATCTGCTCTCGAAGATCTCCGGGTACCATTCACTTTGAGAGAAAGAAGTGATGCTTTGCAATAATGGGATACAAGGTATTTATCCAAAAGAATGAAGGGTTGCGTCCCTTCAGTAGTCGAATCGCAACCGTCACCGTCGTATCGCGCAATCACAGGACGGGCTGACGTCACGCCTAAAACCCTAAAGGTCAGACGGCACGACTCTAGGGGTTTTAGGTCATAATGACACGCACGGGGGCTGAACTTACCCGTATTTGAATTGGTGCGTGGCGACGACGCGCATGTTGGTTTCCGCGCATGGAAGCCTATACAGCTATGAGCCTTCACGCGCAGAAAGGGGGCTAATGTAGATACTGCTTTATGACATGGCAGATCTAAGCCACGTGGCGACCATCCAGCACACCATATTGTGCTCCACACACACAGGATCACCAGCCGAGCTGATCCATGTGGGGGCTGCGAGATAGAGCCCTCGCATACCACTGCACGGGACTTGTAGGGACTTAGTGGTTTGGAGGCTAGAGTAAGCCCTGTCGCGTGCGAGCCAAGCCCGCGCGCGACCTTTAGTAACTGTTTTGAGAGATCTATGGCACGAGCTCCCTAGACCCGGTCAATCCGGTCAAACCCGGTCAACCTCGTAACGGTTCCGGTACTCGCGCACCACGTGCTCTAACGGTTCCTATATACTCGGACGAACGTGCCGTTATGGTTAAGCTAATTAAGCCGCCATTAATGGGCGCATTAACCACACTACAACGGTCACGTTCTCCAGTATATATACATCGTTAACCTTTCCATACAGAGGAGGACACACTGCCATACGCGGAAGCTCTGCCAAACCTCTGTCTCTCTCTCAGACATTGCTACTGACTTACTCTCTCCCTACACACACCCCTATTCTTCCTGTGCGATCCCTGATCCACTACGCACGGTGTACACGGAGGTCTCCCTGCCGGAATCTCTTGTGCACAGTAACAAATGCAAAGAAGATGACATTCACAACATGCATGTGAGTTCTAGTGTTGGTTTCATGAAATAGTCTAAATTTTGAAGTCAAACATATAATCTAACCATGGAAATGAAGAATCAAGCATGGAAATGAGGAATTCTAAGATGACATTTCAACAATCAAAGTTAAAGATGGACGTGGAAGCATCAATTAAAGACTAGAAGAAACTTTACCCCAAGATTCAAGAAGGTATTGAGGACAAGAATGAAATTGGTCTTCAATCCTTGAGAAGGATGGTGAAAGAGCTCCCATCCATGATCATACTAAGGTTGGAATCAAGTTTTTCATTATTTGAGGACAAGAAAATGAGTTTTGATGAATTTTTTGTGAGGTCAAGCTCAAAAAACGGGAATGAACTTTGAAGAGAGATGAAAGAGCTTGTATGAATGTTCATTAGGAGGAAAGATGTAGAGAAATGAAGTGATAAAGATAGGGAGTTATTGAGTTGATGGAGATGAGAGTGTTTGTGATGGATTATGTATATGAAAACCATAGTATAATGGGAGTTGACCAAGTTGGTGGTGAGGGATTAAGGCAATTAAAATCTCCCAACAAGTTGGATGGGGATAGAAATGAGAAATGTCAAAAATTAAAGGGTGAAAATATCATTCATAAGTTGATGGATGGAGTTGAAGTACAAAAATCAAGAGTAAAAGGGGTGAAAATATAATTTTTGATTAGATATCACATATACTTTCAAATATACCATGTATATAAATGTCAAAATCCACTTTTAGAAAACTACATGTATCTCTCAAAAAAAAAAGTTTCATATAGTATTATCCGAGTTTCCAAAACTACAAAATAACTTCAAAACGTAATTTTATATAACCATAGACATCCAATGGTACCCTTATACTTTGGAACCAAGAAGAAGCCGAGAATAAGTTTGAAATATAAGTTTCTTGAAATTCTCAAATATTTTTCCAAAATGGCCAAATAACCCCTAACTTAAATACGGGGTATTACATAGGAGTTGAATCAAGTTCAGAAACTCCCCCTAAGTTCAAGCATATAAAACATAGTCAGTTCCAAGGCTTTGAAAGCTGTTTCAAGGCCTTGAAATAGACTTTGAAACTGAGTTGAACTAACAATAAGGATAGGTATTCCTCAATATGTGAGGTTCTGTCCCTCTAAAGGGGCAAGTCAACTTAATTTGTCCAATTTTTCCACAGTAATGAAATTCTGGAGAATGTCTGCTTCCTGATTTTACAAATGTGTTTTGGTTTCTTTTTGGAAAATTTGGATTATAACTAATTCCACTTTTGTAGTCAGAATGCATACTTCCTCCAAGCATAATATTGAGTTTGTATTCTGAGCCTGCAAAAGTTGATAAAATTTTCTTAGATTCTTGAAGCCTCTCAGTTAATGAAGTTTTATGTTGCTCTAAATCATCTGGATGATTCTTTAGATCAACATAATTATTAGTTAAAAGAGAGTTTTGATCAACAACTTCTTTGACTTGTCCCTTCAAAGATTTGAATCTGCTATCCAAGACTTTGAAGTCACTATAAATTTTCAACTTAGTAACTTCAAGACATTTATGTTGGATTTGTCAAAAAAAATGTCAAAAAAAGACATTTATATTGGAAGATAAAATCTAAATTTTCCTTTCCCTGCACATGAATCCTTTCCTTAAAAGAGTCAATCTCATTTCTATAACTCTCCACATCTAAAAACATACTTTTGAGGATTTCAGGTAAAACATTAGAAGGACTAGCAAGAAGATTATGTACAATTTCTTCAATTTGTTTTTATAAGCCTTTTTCTTAATCATGCTCAGACATTAAGCAAAGATTTGTCTGTTTTCATCAGAATCTGAGTCTGTTGAAGAATCTGAATCACTCCATGAAGCAACCATTGCTTTCTTCCTTCTGTTGTCATTTTCCTCTTTGGGAAATTGCCTGTTTTTCTTCTTTTGTGGACAATCTCTTACAAAGTGATCTGCAACTCCACATTCAAAGCAATTCATTACTTTAATTTTATATGAATGTGAAGAAGATTTACCTTTATGATCCTTGCTACTTGAGGATCTAAATTTTTCCTTGTTGTAGTCCATGTTTCCAAAGCTCTTTTTCTTCTTCAGAATTCTGGCCAAAGCTTGGAGATCAAGGCTAAGGCTTCATCATCATCATCATCCTCTTGTGTCAAGGCTTTGAGATTTATCATTGTCCTTTACCTTGAGTGCAAGGTTCTTTATGCTGTCACTCATGTCACCATCCACTTCCTTCATTGAAATCTCATGAGTGAGCAGTTTGCCTTGCAGATCATCTAGCTCCAAGATACTCAAATCCTGAGCTTCCTCAATTGCAGTTAGGGGAGAGCGCGGACCGGGTTGGACGGGTACGAGCCGTATTTTCTACCCAACCCAATGATCCCGGGTAGGCCTATCCACAACCCATACCCAATCGAGTAACTCCCAAACCCAAACCCAATCGAATTCCTCGGCTCGGACCGGACCGGTTTTAGCGGGTTTAAAAAACACAAATGATGACTCAAAATTTCCACTGTGAATTGTAAATATCAGCCTAAGTATAGACATTTACTGTCAAATTTGTGCATAATAACGACTTGCATCCGATAAGAAAACACATCTCCACATTACAAGTTTATATAACTACATCGACAAAAATATGTTACATGAATATCCAACATCATACATTTAACTACAACAATTCAGCAACCCCCATATAGTGGATCAAGAGATCATTCAAGTGTCCTGTAAAACACAATCTAAAAAATAGTTTTGGGTTTTTTGAACATATACGGGGCGGGGCGGGTTGAAACGGGTTTATTAATATAGTACCCATGCCCCACCCGAATTTGGCGGGTATTTGTTAAATCAACCCATAATCAATCATGTAATTCGGGTTTGACTCTTTTACGGGGCGATTCGATTCGGACCGGCCGATTCGGACCGGTTTGGCGGGTTTTTGCTCAGCCCTAATTGCAGTTGTCTTAGGCTCCCATTTGGCTTTTGGCAATCTTCTTAGGATCTTTCTGACTTTTTCTTCATTTGAGAAAACATTTCCCAAAGATTACAAGTTGTTCACTATATCAGTAAAACTCTTGAACATGTCCTTGATGGATTTATCATAATTCCTCTTGAACAGTTCATACTGCCTCATAAGGATATTGATTTTGGTCTGCTTGACTTGGCTAGTTCCTTCATAAGTGACAGCCAATTTGTCCCAGATTTCCTTTTCACTATTGCAATTTGATATTTTGTTGTACTCATATGCACTAAGAGCACAATATAATAAGTTCAAAGCTTTGTAATTCTTTGAAACATTTTCCAGTTCAGTAACTGAGAGATCTTCTTCTAGTTTGACAGTCCTGATTCCATCAAAGGTAGTATAGAACATGTTGAGACCATTAACAACAATATGCCACAACTCCATGTCCAGATCTATGATGAACATTTTCATCATTGCCTTCCTGTGCACAAAGTTATCACCAAAGAATAGTGGAGGTCTGTTGGATGCTCTTCCGTGTGAGAATCCCCCTTCACATACATTACTCATTGTCACAAGATTGTTAGATCTTTAAGCAGTGACCAAAGCTCCGATACCAATTGAGAGTTTGTAATGCAAGTAAATAAACATGATTTAATACTCTAGAAGGGGGGGGGGTTGAATAGAGTATGCAAATTTTGCTCAAAAACTACCTTTTTGAAACTTTAAGCAAATGTGCAGTTGAAATCTCAAAGCTTTGGAAAAGTTTTGAGAAGCTAGAGATACAACTGCAGAATACAGAAGCTTCAAAGCTTTGAGATTGGAAATTCTCCAAAGCTTTGGAACCACTAGTTCTGAACTGAATAGTAACGGTAATGAAAAGCAACAAGAAAAAGTACACAAACACAATGATTTTCTTACAGAGTTCAGTCACAATTGGATCTAGTCTCTGCCTGAGGGATCTGATCTGAGGGATCTGATCCCTCCAGGATTCAACACACTTCTTATTAATCACCCAAATTTAGCCCCAGATCTCAAGCCTAAGTGAGCTACTCTACACTTACACAGCCTGTGGTTCCCAACCTATCTAGTACCAGCTACAACCTGTTGAAACAATAAGAACCTCTTTGTTGTTGACTTGAACAACTAAATTTCTAAGTTTGTTATGTTTAAGAATTAAAAATGAATAAAACAATCTAAGTACAGTTTGAAGAACACAGAAGAGATAAGCAAATGGAGCTTGGAAGTGTTCTTCTGATTTGATGAATGATCTTCTTCTCTTGCAATGTTGATTGACTTGAATGATTGAAGAGCTTTTTGTAATTCGATCTCCCACGTATGAAACTCTCTTCAATCTCCTGTAGATGAGTCTCTCTCAATATTTGTCACTTTGAAATTCAAACTCCAACTTTTTATCAACAGTCAGCGATTACTTTAGAGATTTTAAGAACTGAATTCCTACAAATCCTCTCCCCTGATATGCTTCTTTCAATAACTATGTTTGGATAGCTATAGAGTTTTTTTATGGCCGTTTGAACGACCAAAAAACCTGCACACACTCAGCAATAAATATCAAACAACATCTAGACAAAATAGCAACATAATCTGATCTGCAAAAGACAGACAGTTCACTTAAAAACCCTAGCTATTTTGCCTAAGATAAAATTCAATATCTACATCCACATGTATAAGTATAACTGTAAAACAATATAGATCATATGATAAGGAATTATAATAACTCATAATTCAGTTTAGAAATCATCTAAGTCTTCCTGCATACACAGATCAGTTAGCAGTAAATATGCATGAGAAAAACTCAAAGCTTTGGAGCTTTGACTGCTAGTTCACAAGCATTAGCTTGAAGCTGAAGCCTGCAATCTGTGAGGCTTATACAATCCAAAAAAAGATACAATAATATTTGTAAGATACGTTAGTGAATGATAAACTCATCCCCCAATCCAATATCTAAGCCTGCAAACACAAGATTGTTACAGTATCTCAAAGCTTTGGAGCTTTGAAACTTAGTGTCTTTGAATTTCTGGCTTTCATCATCAATGAACAAACTCCCCTTGAGTTTGTAAATACATTCAAAATCAGGAGCTTTGAACTATCACGTACCTTATGGAGACTTACATCGTAATTGTGTCTCGCCGGCCTTGTTGTTAATTTAGGAGCACTTCGTGTTGATAACGTGTTGTGAAACTATAGTAGAGAGAGGCAAAAGATAAAGAGAGAGACAAGTGTGTAGGGAGAATAGTGATGAGATGTGTATTATTCTCCAACCCTAAGCCTCCTTATATAAGCATTAGGGGTGGGCTAATTGGCCAATAACAATATACAAATGGGCTTACAACATGTGGTGGATATTCACCAATAAATTAGCCCAATATTTCATATAATCCAACAAACGTTTATGATTTTCTGAATGCCACACGCGCAATATCATCCTCAAACTAAAGTTGGACTAATTTAAGGACAAATTTATTATCACTTATTTGCAACTTAAACCGACTTATATGTTTATGTCAAAAATACCTATAACAGAAAACATGAGGAAATACATGTGTATTTGGTGAAAAAGATTCATGCAATGAAAATTCATGGAAAGATTTAAAAACTCGAAATTTTGACAACCCATATTTATATTATGAACTTATAAGTTAACTTCAAATTATAATTCAAACTCACTTAAATTTGATTTGAAGTTATACTCTTTTAATCATCTTCTTGAAGGACTAGGCAACAAATTAAGAGGGTGAAAGGAGAAAATGTTATCCATAGCAAGAAAGAAGGTTCAAGTTAATGCAGTACGTCTACCCATACCTACATACGCAGTTTCCTAAATCCGTTCTTTTTGTTTGAGCAAGAGTAGCAAAGATCTTGCTACTCTCTTTTTTTCCTGAGAAAAGAGTATTAAAGATTGGGGAATCAATTTGATAGCCTGAAAAAATATAAAACAAAGGTCGCAGGTGGCTTAGCATTCAAAGATTTTAAAGTTTCAACAAATCGTTAATAGAAAAGCAAGGTTCGAGATTAATGCAACAAGAGAAATCCCTCAATGGGAGGGTGCTAAATCAAAATACTACCTGCAAAACACCTTCCTAAAAACAAAGCTTGGTCACTCCCCATAATTTGCATGGCGAATCATTATGTACGACGAAAGCATACTAGAGAGGGGAACTAGATGGAGGGTGGGAGATGGGAGAACTGCAAAAATATCATGGCTCCTTCAGGAGTCTACCTTCCGACCCATAAATCCGACTATTGCAAACAACACATCCACATTATAGAGCTAATCAACCAAGAAACAATGACATGAAAGAAAACAAAATTATAGATACTTTCTAGAAGTTAGATGCAAAGATAATTTACACAAACTCGGTTGCCCAGAACCCCGCAATGGACAGGTGGATTTGACATCACAATAACAATGGGGCAATATGCATTATAAAATCGAGCCACAAGGTAGAAATGTGGGCAAACATAGACTCATAATTAGGAAATTATTCATCATACGCATTCCCCTATCAAATTTCATGATAAATAGATCTGCCATAGAATATATTGCACATGGTATGGCGAATTCTTCACGATTTCCTTACCATCATCAATTAATTTAGGGAGAAGAGGTATGCAATTAGATAACAATGTGCATAGTGTGGTAAGACTATGAAGACAACTTGCCATATCTTCATGCACTGTCTAAACGACAAAGAGACTATTAGAAACAATTCTTGACACATAATTAAGCAGTAGAATACACGCCAGCTATGCAGTTTAGTAAAAAGAACAAATCATCAACCTAAAGAAGCAAGATATGAGAATATTCCGCAAAACTTTGTGAAGCATACGAACAGACATAAACGTTGTTCTGTTCGACAACAAGGCCATAGATACGAACACAATTGCCTAATATATTATAGAAATGATGAAGAGTTTGATAAAGCAAAGGGAGATTAACACTTAGCCCGACGAAGCCCCAAATAGTTGTGCAGCAGTGGTCAATGCCGTAATTGAGATGAGTAAAAGCTAATTTTGACGACGCTTGGTCGAAAAAAACAAATCGAGAGCCATCTGAGTCATGCTCAGAGACCCGAATGAAAGCTAATAGTGGCAAATTCAATGCATGTTGGCTGGTGCAATTCAACAAAAGCGGAGGAGGCTAGAGTCAATGCATGTATGCCGAATGAAAGCTAACATTTTTCTTGTGGCTGTTCTTGGCCAGCCACCACCGCCATTTCTGAAGTTTCATCATCTTCCACCAAAGACTCAAAGTTTTTCATAATTGGACAATATATATAATTTGGAACCGGGAATATCAGCCATTACCTCTTCCTTGTCTGTCAGTTCCTTCTGCGGATCAGTGATTCCAACTTCTTGTTAATTGCCGTCCGATCCCAAGAATACTCTAAGGGAGTTGCCGGATCCTTCCTTACCCTTTTGCTTTCGAATTTTCTTGATTCCTCTAGCATATTTACCTGTAGCTACCATTTTCTCCACTGTCTGTTGGACCACCGGGGATTGACGGTCGTCTTCATCTTCCCCCTGTAAAGCTTCCTCTTTCCTTGCCTTCTTGACTTCTCTTTCTTCAGCAATAGCACTACTCTTTCGCTTCAGATCTACAAATCGTTCAAAAACCTTTGACAACCCGATATCTAGGTACGGATTATCCGGAGCCTCCGAATCCTATGTATTTTCCATCGACCCGGTCGAGTGACCCGGATCCATTCTCATGGGACGGTTATTGACATTGGGCTTTTTAACTCACAATTTCTAATGCTTTAGTGGACTTCGGGGGCCCAGAATTCATGAGGAACAAGAGCAAGTTCACGACCTGGACTATTGGGTTCTTCCACGAAGTAATCCTGGCCCAAATCCTTTATTTTAGTATCTGGCCCTTTACCATAAGCCCATCTCTCCTTCTGTAAATTAAACCTATCCATATTAGGGTTTACATTACCAGAAACCGTTTGTTTATTCCTTACCTCAATCCCAGCAGCGTCCTCGTAATTTCTTGTGATTCTTTCACGTCCTACGCCTTCTTCCGTACACTGAGATACTATCCTTCCATGATTTTTCGTGATGACACGTGCACCTCCTTCTGGAGCCAAATTCTCCCGCATCTCCATTTCTATTGGTGGAATATGTGGAGGGTTAAGATTATCTCCATCTTCTGTGCCCTGTATGCCATCTGTCGCTTTATGAGTTGATGAGCTAGCAACGGCACCAATCTTTTCTGTCCTTTGCACCTCCTAGTTAAATCGCTCGAGTTCCGGTGGTTGAGTTACCTCGAACTGAGTCACATTTTGATGTTATTCGCCATCTCTGGTGACTCTTTGGACAGCATCATCCCATTTCTTAATCCATTCTTCTTCATCTTGAAACAAATATTTAACCCCCAAAGAGGCTTGAGAGCGAATTTTTGGTGTGGCTCTCATGAACCTACCGTATTCCACACCCCTGCCGTTTCTCTAGAAACGAATGTGCATCGCGCCGCCTCATGACCTAATCGCCCACATCCATAGCAGAAATTGCCCAGTTTCTCGTAGGTACATGACATGCGATAGCGTTTGGATCCTCTCGGAAGTATGAATCCTTCAATAAGTGGCTTATCTACTCGGCAAGCTACTCTGATTCGCATAAATGGGTAGCTGAGCTCTGATCCCACCGTTTCCGGATCCACCGTGATAAAGGACCCAACATATCACCAATTTTTCGGGCGTTACTAGTGGACATAGTCTTCGGTGGGAGTCTCGATACCTTAATCCAGAACAGAGCTTCCAAGAAATCGACGTTTTTCAGCGCCGTACCGCCTGGCCACCATCGTAGGTTTAGAAGACAACCGTTGATGAAGCAAGGCGTATCTCTCAGAACTTTCTGGCAGTCCGCCGGATTTCTGAACTTGATGATGTAGTTATTTGATCCCCACATAACCAATTTTACATGTTGTTCTGGTATTCTCCAAATACCTTTAAGGATTGTGACCAACTTTTTAGCCGACAACGGTTTCTCTTGTAGCAGTTTACCCACAAGAATCGATTGATTAAGCTGATCTGCTAGTTCACCGTCTTCATCTAGCTGTTGTGGCACCCCGCTCGCGTGACCCCGATTAATAACGTAATTAAACGGGAACGAGACGTCACACGCCACTAAGGCTAACTCGTACCATGAGGATGAGAGTGAAAATGTTTAGAAATTCAAGGATTAACTGATAAATATTGCGGAAGCTTATGAAAAGGGGTCTTACATCCAAAACTATTTGTTTTTTTTTCACACATGGAAATAGAACTTTGAGAATTGAATAAAACACTCTATCCTCCATGGTACTCGTCGATCTCAGAGTCAAGTCCTTCAAGGTTCAGTCACGGTTACACATAAACCATTCTCGAAAAGTCCATAAATTAAACTCCAATAATCCATTAAACAACGACGGGATATCCCCTCATGGGGTTACACATTCCCACTACCAAAATACGACCATACATGACCTCTAACAAATGCACAATAGATCTCCCAGAGTTACACATAGAAAGGTACTGCGTACTACTACATAGACTTAAGGAAAGAGAGACTTGGACAAGTCTAGCATAAAAGCATGAAATATCCTACTACATGATAGATGCGGCTGGGTCACTTGCCTCGGTCCCCTCCTTAGAACCTGAAAGAGCGGTCATTTAAAATCGGTCAGACTGCGAAGTCTGTTGAGCACGTACTTACCCCTTTGTTAGGTTTGGAAACATACAATATATATACAAGTTCCAAATGCCATGGTCAAGTTGTTCTAAACATGCTTGCTTCACAGTTCATACATAGATAAAAGATAATATAAGCAATGTAATTTAAGCAAGCATTCAAGTAGGTAAACATGTAAAGCATTTAGTTCAACACTTGGGTCCTCGAACCCTTCCACAACACCACTTTGAGCCATTGGCTCATTTCATTCAAGTACTTTGGCCATTAAAATCTCATTCGTGACAAAACATAGTCGACAAGTCATGACAACGCACGTGTTAACGGATCATCCCATATTATATCCCTGGACCAGGGCATCGACCTCCGGTCTATTGTCCCCGCGCCGGGAGGATACTATCCGGTGTATATCCCCCAACTGTTAGGGTACTGTACTGATGTATTGTCCCCCACCGTCAGGGTACTGTCCAACAGTGTCATTTAGGCAACCATCTCGGCCAAACATTTATAAAGCATACCATGGACTTTCAATTTAACAAATATAATTTATAAACATGCTTTAAAACATGGGCTATATCTCCAATCAAAAGATACAAATCACCAAGTAGTTATTAAGAACACATTCCACCAATCGCAAGTTTCACAATATCTACCTCATAGCCCATAAAAATTTAATATATTAAAATAGCACTACCAAAGGGTTGGGTAAGTACTCACCTCGATTCGTAGCTTATAAAATCCTTACTAGATACCGATACGAGAATTCAAGAGCAAAGCTAAGAAAGAGGCTCTACAAATGGAAATTTAACACGTAAGGACAAGGCAACATCAACTCAAGTGATTCCTAGTGGCTATATGATAGTAATAAGGTTCATAATATGCCTCGTTCTAAGATTATGATGACCCCCTAACTTGCATGAACGAAGGAATAATATTCTCCAAATTAGCACATGCCACTCGGCGAGAAACGGACTTTTCAGATTTGAAACATTTTACAAAAACTGGAATTTTGAATTAAATAGAATAGATATTAACATGAATCCAATTGGAAATGAAAGTAGACACACAAAGCTTCGAATCGGTATAAGATAGAGCAACTTACAAGCTGGTATGACGGAGTAATGACCTCAAAAAGTTGGGTGACACAATCTGTCCGAACCCACTCTCCAGTCCTGACACAGTTTACAAAAACTCACATTACGGAAAATTTAAAAGTCTTTTTGGCATGAAACAAATTGGAGATGAAAGTAGACACATAGAGCTTCAGAACGATATATATTTCAGCAAAATACAAGCTCTTATGTGGGAGTAGTGACCTCTCAAAGTCGGGTGACAAAATCTGCCCGAGCCCAATTACCAGCCCAAACACACTTTACGAAAACGGATATTCCAGATACAATGAATATTGGCATGAGACCAATTAGAGATGAAATTAGACATACAGGGTTTCTAAACGATATAAGGTAGAGCACAAACCGAATCTTTATGAGTGAGATGTGGCCTTTCAAAGTCAGGTCACAGATTTTGTCCGAAAACAGAGAATCATTACAAGGCCAAATTTTCTTTTAAATCAAAAGTTCTTCGAGTAAGTATGTGAATACACTTCATTTTTGATATAAGAAGGAATGGAAGAGACACATGCAAGTCTATATGCAGCATATAGTCTTCAAGGATGAGCAAAAACACATGATTTGGAAGGATGAAGAGTATGGAATAGGGAAATCAAGGACAACTCTCATCTTTTGAGACATGAACTTCTTCTAAACCTTCCTCCATGTGGATGAACCCATGAATCCACAAGAAGATGCAAAAATAGACACATTCAAGGACATTCTTAGATGATTTACCATTGTAATAGATTCTAGAAGCAAGAATATGCAAGGATCGAAGAATAGATCAACAATTTACCTCAAAGATTAGGAATAGTGAGCAAAAGAGTGATTGTAAGCTTCAATCCATGGGTAGGATGAAGGAAGAAGTCCCCACCAAGGTTGTATTTAGATTGGAGATAAATTTTTCATGATTTGGTTGCTCGAATATGATGTTTTGGTGGTGTTTTGTGGAGGTCTTAGCCCAAAAACGGGTTGAGCTTCATTTGAGAGAGAAAAGAACTTCTTGTGACTCTTAGAGAGAGAAGGGGGTGTGAGAAATGAGGGAGCAGGGCTGAACTACAATGCTATAAAGATTCTCAAGGGACATGGTGCATTGTTATGTCACACTTGCTTGCAAGAAATGTCCTAGCATGGTCATAGCTAGGCACTTTGGGACAACAAAAAGATGACACATTTGCTATTTTGAGTTTAATATGTGGAGTAGCATTTAAAAATGGCTCTAGGGTTGATAGGTATCGAACCCCCACAAGTTTTACACTCATAGTATGGCAAAATACCAAGTTTTGGCCATGTTTTTGTTGCTTCTTTGTTCAAATCCGGGATTGCATATGAAAGATTTGATTCATTGAACAAGATGGCTAGGAAAGAGTGTAAAGGAGACAAGCGTATGGTGTGAAACACAAGTAGTCATGATGTGACTATACATAGATAGCTAGCTTTCTTAATGATAGGTAACTATGTGTCTAACCCCCTACACTAGATGTACATTCAAGGTATACATACTATAGCAATACTTCTACACATACTAGAAATACATACATACTTTACTACTTTTCTAGATTTAATATTTCATAACAATTAGGTAATTGTTAAAATTAAGATTATAGGGAACCAATATGTAAGTTCTACCATCCAACTTAATAAGCTCAAAACATTATAAACTAAATCAAATAAATTCCTAATTGAACTTAATTATGTGGGATGTCACATTCTAGCCACCTTAAAAAGAAGTTTGTCCTCAAACTTGACATACCTCTTAATTAAAATAAGTGTGGGTACTTGTCCCGCATCTCAGCATCACTTTCCCACGTTGCTTCCTCTATTGCATGGTTCCTCCATAGAACCTTCACCAAATGAATGACCTTATTTCGCAGAACTTGATCACGACGATCCAAAATTTCTACAGGCCTTTCCTCATAAGATAAGTCAGACCTAACCTCCAAAGGTTGATAGAAGATTATATGACTAGGTTCGTACACATACTTTTTCAGCATTGAAACGTGGAATACGTTTTGCACATGCTCTAGCTCTGGTGGCAATGCAAGACGATACGCCACAACTCCAATTCTTTCAAGGATCTCGAATGGGCCAACATAACTTGCACCTAGCTTACCTTTCTTTCCAAATCGCAGCACTCCCTTGGTTGGAGATACTTTCAAGAACACATGTTCACCCACTTCGAACTCCAAGTCTCGTCTTCGATTATCGGCATATCCCTTTTGTCTGCTCTGAGCAGCTTTCAACCTTTCACGGATCACACGAATCTTTTGAGTTGCCAATTCAACCAACTCAGGCCCTTCTATTCGTATCTCCCCAACCTCCATCCAAAAAATTGGTGAACGACACTTTCGCCCATATAAAGCCTCAAACTGTGCCATACCGATACTAGATTGGAAACTGTTATTGTATGCAAAATCAACTAAAGGTAGGTGATCCTCCCAACCACCTTCAAAGTCCAAGACGCAAAATCTAAGAAAGTCTTCTAGAGTCTGAATTGTGCGCTCTGACTGCCCATCTTTCTGCAGATGAAAGGATGTGCTAAAATGCAACTTAGTTCCCAGAGACTCTTGCAACTTCTTCTAAAATCTCGACACAAAGCGCGGGTCTCTATCGGAGACAATAGAAATTGGTGTCCCATGCAGACGAATTATTTCTCCAATATACAACTTCGCCAAACGTTCTAAAGAATGAGTCATCTTGACTGCCAAGAAGTGTACCGACTTGGTCAACCTATCCACAATAACCCAAATTGCATCATTTTGGTGGGAAGATCTTGGTAATCTAAAAACAAAATCCATCGCGATGCCACTTTCATTCACTATATGACCAATAAATGATATTTGCGATACCCAAAACTCGCACTTCTCAAATTTGTCAAATAATTTATGCTCTCTAAGGGTTTGAAGGATAATCCTCGAATGTTCCTCATGCCCCACATGCTCTTTGAATAAACAAGGATGTCGTCAATGAACACAATAATAAAGTCATCCAAAAATGCCTTAAGCGCCATGTTCATTAGATCCATAAAAGCAGCAGGTGCATTAGTAAGTCCAAAAGACATCACAAGAAATTCATAATGACCACATCTTGTACGAAATGCACTCTTAGGAACATCATCGGCCTTAATTCTCAACTGATGGTAACCCGACCTCAAATCAATCTTTGAGAATACTCTTTAACCCTGCAACTGGTCAAACAAGTCATCAATACGAGGTAAATGATACTTATTCTTTATCGTCACCTTTTTTAACTCCCGATAATCAATGCACAACCGCAAGGAACCATCCATCTTCTAAACAAACAACACGAAAGCTCCCCATGGAGAAGTACTAGGCCGAATAAACCATTTGCTCAACAACTCCTGCAGTTGTACTTTCAACTCCCGAAGTTCTATTGGAGCCATTCTATAGGGTGCCTTAGAAATTGGTGTTGTACCTGGTAAGACCTCAATTTACAAATTCTCTTTCGGGTGGCAACTCATTCACATCCTCCGGAAACACATCCAAAAACTCTTGAACTATAGGAATATCATCCATCTTACGATTCTCTACGAAACTGTCCAAGACACAAGCTACGTACCCCTCACAACATTTCTGAGCTTACTAGCTTGCAATGAAAAAATTATATAGGGTGGTGGTACTACCCTTGTTCCCTCGAAAGTAAACTCATCTTGAATGGGGGATCGGAAGGTGACCAACTTATTCACACAATCAATAATCGCATGATTTGTGGAGTCAATCCATCCCCAAGATTACATCAAAGTCACTAATGTCCAAAGGTATTAGGCCAACAACCAAAGATCTACCCTCAATGATGATGTCACAATTTCGGTAAAGGGAAGAGACAACCATTACCACACTTATGGCTATATATAATAAGAACACCCATTAAATATATATGGAGACTATACACTGCACACTTCATCATATATAGTACTTACGCACTATGAATGCTACATGAGCACGAATCCTATACCAAATAGACTAACACATAGGGTTGACCTAACATAGTCTAAGGTTTCTATACAACCTATGCTCTGATACCAACCATGTGGCACCCCGCTCCCGCGACCCCGATTAATAACGTAATTAAACGGGAACGAGGCGTCACACGCCACCAAGGCTAACTCGTACCATGAGGATGAGAGTGAAATTGTTTGAAAATTCAAGGATTAACTGATAAATATTGCGGAAGCTTATGAAAAGGGGTCTTATATCCAAAACTATTTGTTTTTTTTACACATGGAAATAGAACTTTGAGAATTGAATAAAACGCTCTATCCTCCATGGTACTCCTCGATCTCAGAGTCAAGTCCTTCAAGGTTCAGTCACGGTTACACATAAACCATTCTCGAAAAGTCCATAAATTAAACTCCAATAATCCATTAAACAACGATGGGATATCCCCTCATGGGATTACACATTCCCACTACCAAAATACGACCATACATGACCTCTAACAAATGCATAATAGATCTCCCAGAGTTACACATAGAAAGGTACTGCGTACTACCACATAGACTTAAGGAAAGAGAGACTTGTACAAGTCTAGCACAAAAGCATGAAATATCCTACTACATGATAGATGCGGCTGGGTCACTTGCCTTGGTCCTCTCCTTAGAACCTGAAAGAGCGGTCATTTAAAACCGGTCAGACTGCAAAGTCTGGTGAGCACGTACTTACCCCTTTGTTAGGTTTGGAAACATACAATATATATACAAGTTCCAAATTCCATGCTCAAGTTTTTCCAAACATGCTTGCTTCACAGTTCATACATAGATAAAAGATAATATAAGCAATGTAATTTAAGCAAGCATTCAAGTAGGTAAACATGTAAAGCATTTAGCTCAACACTTGGGTCCTCGACCCCTTCCACAACACCACATTGAGCCATTGGCTCATTTCATTCAAGTACTTTATCCATTAAAATCTCCTTCTTGACACTAAGCCATAAATATGGCAAGTCCGCGTAGAATCGCTACCTCAGACAAAACGTAGTCGACAAGTCATGACAACGCACGTGTTAACGGCTCATTTCATATTATATCCCTGGAACAGGGCATCGACCTCCGGTCTATTGTTCCCGCGCCGGGAGGGTACTGTCCGATGTATATCCCCCAACTGTTAGGGTACTGTACCGGTGTATTGTCCCCCACCGTTAGGATACTGTCCAACAGTGTCATTTAGGCAACCATCTCGGCCAAACATTTATAAATCATACCATGGAATTTCAATTTAACAAATATCATTTATAAATATGCTTTAAAACATGGGCTATATCTCCAATCAAAAGATACAAATCACCAAAGTAGTTATTAAGAACACACCCCTGCCGTTTCTCTAGAAACGAATGTGCATCGCGCCGCCTCATGACCTAATCGCCCACATCCATAGCAGAAATTGCCCAGTTTCTCGTAGGTACATGACATGCGATAGCATTTGGATCCTCTCGGAAGTATGAATCCTTCAATAAGTGGCTTATCTACTCGGCAAGCTACTCTGATTCGCATAAATGGGTAGCTGAGCTCTGATCCCACCGTTTCCGGATCCACCGTGATAAAGGACCCAACATATCACCAATTTTTCGGGCGTTACTAGTGGACATAGTCTTCGGTGGGAGTCTCGATACCTTAATCCAGAACAGAGCTTCCAAGAAATCGACGTTTTTCAGCGCCGTACCGCCTGGCCACCATCGTAGGTTTAGAAGACAACCGTTGATGAAGCAAGGCGTATCTCTCAGAACTTTCTGGCAGTCCGCCGGATTTCTGAACTTGATGATGTAGTTATTTGATCCCCACATAACCAATTTTACATGTTGTTCTGGTATTCTCCAAATACCTTTAAGGATTGTGACCAACTTTTTAGCCGACAACGGTTTCTCTTGTAGCAGTTTACCCACAAGAATCGATTGATTAAGCTGATCTACTAGTTCACCGTCTTCATCTAGCTGTTGTGGCACCCCGCTCGCGTGACCCCGATTAATAACGTAATTAAACGGGAACGAGACGTCACACGCCACTAAGGCTAACTCGTACCATGAGGATGAGAGTGAAAATGTTTAGAAATTCAAGGATTAACTGATAAATATTGCGGAAGCTTATGAAAAGGGGTCTTACATCCAAAACTATTTGTTTTTTTTTTCACACATGGAAATAGAACTTTGAGAATTGAATAAAACACTCTATCCTCCATGGTACTCGTCGATCTCAGAGTCAAGTACTTCAAGGTTCAGTCACGGTTACACATAAACCATTCTCGAAAAGTCCATAAATTAAACTCCAATAATCCATTAAACAACGACGGGATATCCCCTCATGGGGTTACACATTCCCACTACCAAAATACGACCATACATGACCTCTAACAAATGCACAATAGATCTCCCAGAGTTACACATAGAAAGGTACTGCGTACTACTACATAGACTTAAGGAAAGAGAGACTTGGACAAGTCTAGCACAAAAGCATGAAATATCCTACTACATGATAGATGCGGCTGGGTCACTTGCCTCGGTCCCCTCCTTAGAACCTGAAAGAGCGGTCATTTAAAATCGGTCAGACTGCGAAGTCTGTTGAGCACGTACTTACCCCTTTGTTAGGTTTGGAAACATACAATATATATACAAGTTCCAAATGCCATGGTCAAGTTGTTCCAAACATGCTTGCTTCACAGTTCATACATAGATAAAAGATAATATAAGCAATGTAATTTAAGCAAGCATTCAAGTAGGTAAACATGTAAAGCATTTAGTTCAACACTTGGGTCCTCGACCCCTTCCACAACACCACTTTGAGCCATTGGCTCATTTCATTCAAGTACTTTGGCCATTAAAATCTCATTCGTGACAAAACATAGTCGACAAGTCATGACAACGCACGTGTTAACGGATCATCCCATATTATATCCCTGGACCAGGGCATCGACCTCCGGTCTATTGTCCCCGCGCCGGGAGGATACTATCCGGTGTATATCCCCCAACTGTTAGGGTACTGTACTGATGTATTGTCCCCCACCGTCAGGGTACTGTCCAACAGTGTCATTTAGGCAACCATCTCGGCCAAACATTTATAAAGCATACCATGGACTTTCAATTTAACAAATATAATTTATAAACATGCTTTAAAACATGGGCTATATCTCCAATCAAAAGATACAAATCACCAAGTAGTTATTAAGAACACATTCCACCAATCGCAAGTTTCACAATATCTACCTCATAGCCCATAAAAATTTAATATATTAAAATAGCACTACCAAAGGGTTGGGTAAGTACTCACCTCGATTCGTAGCTTATAAAATCCTTACTAGCTACCGATACGAGAATCCAAGAGCAAAGCTAAGAATGAGGCTCTACAAATGGCAATTCAACACGTAAGGACAAGGCAACATCAACTCAAGTGATTCCTAGTAGCTATATGATAATAATAAGGTTCATAATATGCCTCGTTCTAAGATTATGATGACCCCCTAACTTGCATGAACGAAGGAAAATATTCTCCAAATTAGCACATGCCACTCGGCGAGAAACGGACTTTTCAGATTTGACACACTTTACAAAAACTGGAATTTTGAATGATATAGAATGGATATTGACATGAATCCAACTGGAAATGAAAGTAGACACACAGAGATTCGAATCGGTATAAGATAGAGCAGAATACAAGCTGTTATGAGGGAGTAATGACCTCACAAAGTTGGGTGACACAATCTGTCCGAACCCACTCTCCAGTCCTGACACAGTGTACGAAAACTCACATTACGGAAAATTTAAAAGTCTTTTTGGCATGATACAAATTGGATATGAAATTAGACACATAGAGATTCAGAACGATATAAATTTCAGCAAAATACAAGCTCGTATGTGGGAGTAGTGACCTCTCAAAGTCGGGTGACAAAATCTGCCCGAGCCCAATTACCAGCCCGAGCCCAATTACCAGCCCAGACACACTTTAAGAAAACAGACATTCCAGAAAGTTTACAATGAATTTTGGCATGAGACCATTTGGAGATGAAATTAGACTTATAGGGTTTCGAAACGATATAAGGTAGAGCACAAATCGAATCTTTATGAGTGAGATGTGGCCTCTCAAAGTCAGGTCACAGATTCTGTCCGAAAACAGAGAATCATTACAAGACCAAATTTTCTTTTAAATCAAAAGTTCTTCGAGTAAGTATGTGAATACACTTCATTTACGATATAAGAATGATTGGAAGAGACACATGCAAGTCTATATGCAGCATATAGTCTTCAAGGATGAGCAAAAACACATTATTTGGAAGGATGAAGAGTATGGAATAGGGAAATCAAGGACAACTCTCATCTATTGAGACATGAACTTATTCTAAACCTTCCTCCATGTGGATGAACCCATTAATCCACAAGAAGATGCAAAAATAGACACATTCAAGGACATTCTTAGATGATTTACCATTGTAATAGATACTAGAAGCAAGAATATGCAAGGATCGAAGAATAGATCAACAATTTACCTCAAAGATTAGGAATAGTGAGCAAAAGAGTGATTGTAAGCTTTAACCCATGGGTATGATGAAGGAAGAAGTCCCCACCAAGGTTTTATTTAGCTTGGAGACAATTTTTTCATGATTTGGTTGCTAGAATATGAAGTTTTGGTGGTGTTTTGTGGAGGTCTTAGCCCAAAAACGGGTTGAGCTTCATTTGAGAGAGAAAAGAACTTCTTGTGATTCTTAGAGAGAGAAGGGGGTATGAGAAATGAGGGAGATGGGCTGAACTACAATGCTTTAAAGATTCTCAAGGGACATGGTGCATTGTTATGTCACACTTGCTTGCAAGAAATGTCCTAGCATGGTCATAGCTAGGCACTTTGGGACAAAAAAAAGATGACACATTTGCTACCATCTTTTGAGTTTAATATGTGGAGTAGCATTTAAAAATGGCTCTAGAGTTGATAGGTATCCAACCCCCACTAGTTTTACACTCATAGTATGGCAAAATACCAAGTTTTGGCCATGTTTTTGTTGCTTCTTTGCTCAAATCCGGGATTGCATATGAAAGATTTGATTCATTGAACAAAATGGCTAGGAAAGAGTGTAAAGGAGACAAGCGTATGGTATGAAACACAAGTAGTCATGATGTGACTATACATAGATAGCTAGCTTTCCTAGTGATATATAGGTAACTATGTGTCTAACCCCCTACACTAGATGTACATTCAAGGTATACATACTATAGCAATACTTCTACGGGTAATTTACACTTCATACCCTTATATTATGGTGAATAGGCATAATGTACCCTTACTGTTCCCGAATTGACATGAACTACCCCTATTTTGGATGGAATGTAACAGGAGTTGACGGACGATGGGAAATTACTTTTTTGCCCATCATGCTTTATTCATTATTTAACTCCCCACTTGCACCCCACCCTTTCTCTCTCCTTCCCTAACCTTCATTTTTGGTATGGGTGGTGATGGGTTTGTTTAGCAGAGAAGAAAAGGGGATCGGGGAGGCCCCATGATGCCCGACGAATGGTAGCAACCAAGTGGCGCCGTTGTTGGTTAGATAGACTTTGAAGGTTGGAATCCTCCATGTCTACTTTCGTTTTGATTTGGGTTTAGCAACTCTGAAATTATCTCTCAAATCTGCACCTCATAGAACAAAGTTAGGTTGTTATTAGGTGGGCTATAATGAATTGAGGGTAGTTGAGATCTTGTTCTGGTTTTTAAGGCATCAAATTCTTAGCGAATTGAGGGTAGTTAGACAAAAAGGACTTAGGGCTAGTTTGGGAATGCTGTGCGGTGCTAGAAAGCTGCTGTGTGGAAACACAGTGGAAAAACTGCTGTGAATTCTTGATGAAATGTTGTTTGGTAAATATTACGTAAAAGCTGCTGTGAAATATTGATATAGCAATTTTGTGTTTGGTAAAATCAACTGTAAAGTTGCTGTGAGAGGGTAAAATGACAAAAATATATGACACGTGTCATTTCCGTAAAGATAACTATTGATATTTTAAAAATTTGTAAGGTTAAAATCGGTTGTAGATAAATTAATCAAAAGCACTTTGTGGAAAAGCATCTCCCCCTTGCTTCCTGAAAACTGCTGTGGGACAGCAGAAACTGTCCGGAAAAGCAGAAATTTTATTTTTACAAAACACAATAAAACTGCTTCTGCTGTCAGAAAGCAGCTGTGCTGGCAGCAGAAGCATTCCCAAACTCACCCTTAATGAACTTTTAATTACTAAGAGTTCATTTGATTCTTGCTTTTTTCTTTCTTTTTTTTTTTTCTGATATGTAAATATATAAAATGGTTCAAAATTACATTAAATTCAGTTATTACGTAAATAATTAATTTTTACAAAAACAATTTGCCAAATACACTTAATTAAAAAAATTACATTTGCATCCCGCTGAATCAATCATATGGTTTTCATGAGTGTGCCAAATATGTTAGTAACTTATGGAGTTTATAAGAACCTAAATGCCCTATTAAAGCCAACTATAAACCTAAATGCCCTATTAAAAGCCAACAAAATCATGTTCAAAATATTTTTTCAGCTAAAATTATGGTTTAATTAAAAGAAATTAAGAACTTATCATTTGGCCCATTGATAAACGTCAGTTCATTGAGTCTACTAAGCACTACAGTAAAATTATTGACTTACAATTAAAAGATAGATTTTAATTTTTAGGCATGCAAAAGGTAAAATGGAGTAGTAGTTATAGTTAGTGGCACAAATTGTAATATATATAACTTTCTAAAGATTAAAAGAGACAACACAGATTATTGGAGGGTAAAATAGGTATGGAAAACATATCCACCTGTGTACCCACTGCCAAGTCACAACCATTTAACAGATGCTGACAGAAGGGTACATTTCGTAAATAATTTGACACAAAATAAGGGTGTATTCTGTCAATTTGTGAACAGTAGGGGTAAGCTTTGCCTATTTACCATATTATAGGGGTATGAAGTGTAAATTACCCATACTTCTACACATACTAGAAATACATACAGATTTAATATTTCATAACAATTAGGTAATTGTTAAAATTAAGATTATAGGGAACCAATATGTAAGTTCTAACATCCAACTCAATAAGCTCAAAACATTATAAACTAAATCAAATAAATTCCTAATTGAACTTAATTATGTGGGATGTCACAGCTGTAGTACCGGAGGGTTGTTGAGAGGACTCTCCATGGAAGAGGATTATAGAATGTATACGAAGAGTGAGAGAGGATTCCGATTAACCAGAAAGAGAACCACGGAGGATTAAGAAACTTCACAAAGGACAAAAATCTCTACTCATCGGAAAACGCATAGCGTTTCTTTAGAGAGAGAAAATGTTATGAGGTGTTAAAATGAGCCTCCAATTGTAACAAGTATCTCCTAATTTTCCGTTTGATTGAAGAGTCCCTCTACTAAAAAAAGAATTTGTAGTTATATCAAAGGCCTGTTTGGTACAAAATGAAAATCTAAATATTCAGCTGAAATAAATCTGAGAAATTAAACTGGCTGAAAATCTAAAGTAGTTAACAATTCTAATACTGTTTGGCATGAGATTAAAATCTTCTCACTGTTAGAGAATTTCCAAAATTAAGATTAAATAATCTGCATATTATTGGTCCAAAACTGATTTTAACCGAACTGGCAAACAATTTAACAAATAGAATTAAAATAAAATGATTGATTTTAATCAAAAGTGATTAAAATTGAATTTCCCAAACATGCACTAAGCTCACCCCAAGTCATACTACCCTTTTTTGGTTAGGGTTGCGTCACCAAAGACCCCTTGTGATATCTGATGACCGTTTTATGTACACCTTTAGGTTACCCATAGTCATTCCTCTAAGAGCATCTCCAACCATGAGGGGGGAGGGGGAGGGGGAGGGGGAAAACCGTATAAAAATACGGACCATGTCCAACCATGAGGGGGGAGGGCGAGGGGGAAGGTGGGGGGAGAATTTAGGCATGGGTGGGGGATAGTTAGGGTGCATTTCCCCCCTAACATCCCCCTCCCCCTCCCCCACCATTATAGCTAATTAATCCAATTTATGGATATGTTAATTACACTTACTTCTATTTTATTATTACAATATGCATTTTTAATTATGATTAATATATTTAAATTATTATTTTATTATAAACAAATAAATATATTTTTTTGATAATTGAACAAATATTTACGAAAAATTATAGCTATTTTATTTTCTTGTCAATTTGATATATCTTATTATTTTTTATAATTGGCAATTATATTTATTTATTTTTTGAAATGTGGTTAAAAATATGCCAACTTTATTTCTGTTATTATTATTTTTACTATTGCTACTATTATTATTTTATCATTTTAAGAGTATATATTTATATTAATATTATTTCATATATATTTTTAACAAATAATTAATTTTAAATCATTAAATATATTTTAAAAATAAACATAATTAGTTGTAGGGATGGCAGTGCGGTTCGATTCGATCCGAAATCCGAGTGATTTGATCCGAATGGATCAAGTCCGAATCCGATCCATTTTAGAATGGATCGAATATGGATATTTAAAATCAAAATCCGATCCGTATCCGGATTCGATCCAAATATATTAGGATATTCGATGGATATCCGACCCGAAAGGATCCGAACACACATAGTTTTACAAAAATGCCCTTAGAGTTACAAAAAATTATGTTTTTACCTACACATATATATATATTATGTATATATATATATATAAATACATTACACAAATCACTACATATTATGTTTTAGGCCTGAAGAAAATATTCCACTATGGTTATGCACAATTTAGTGTTGTTCTGATTGAATTTGTAGACAATTTTAAACATTATTCGTGCGTTTAACCTTTGAATAGCTTGCTTATATTTCTTGGTAGATTTACGTTTGACATATTGCTAAAGTATGTTTAATATATATTTGTACTTTTTAGGCAGATTTTTTTTGGTGTGGTAATTTTTTTTACATATTTTTCTGAATTTGTTGTGTATTTTTTATAAGATGAAAAAAAATGCTTAGGATCCGAATCTGGATCCGAATAAGATCCGTTTCTGAAGATTTGGATTGTCGGATCGAATACGGATATTGCAAATTAAATCCTGTCCAGATTCGTTCCGAATCCGTTTAGGATCTGGTCGGATTTGGATCGAATATGGATCCACTTATTTTGATCGGATTCGGATATGGATATAGGTGGATCCGATCCGAATCCGATCCATTGCCAACCCTAATTAGTTGGGAGGAGGGAAATAGTTGAAGATGAGTAGTAGTTTGAGGGAGGGGGAGGGGGACTGGGGGAGATTGGTGGGCCCGTGGGGGGAGGGGGAGGGGGAAATGCGACATGGTTGGAGATGCTCTAACAGGGAGTGACTGTAATAAGCTCTAACCTCAGGGTTATAATAAGAAACCCAATAGATTGGGGTCACGCTGTTCAATTTTTGTCTCACTATTATCAGTCTCTCGTCAGTCTCTCTTCAGCACAGTCGGTTGGTGTCATCCATTTCATACCCTGTCCGAAATCAAGTTCTGGGGGGGATCACAGTTGAGGTGAAGAGTTCAAGCGGATTTTGAGGTAAATATTCGCAACTCCGATCTTTATTTTCCGCAGTTTATATCTGTTCTTCCTTATGAATCAGCTCAATCATAATTGTTTCGATCAGTCTGTATATAGTATTGTCGGGTGTAGGTAATTTATGAGATCAGAAGAATAGTTATCAGAAAAAAAGTTTATTTTTTTAAGGAAATTGAACCCCAATTTTTTGTTGTTTTCTTGGGTGTACTCTTGGTTTTCAATGTTAAACTTGGTTGTTGACGGGAAATGGGTTCTGGATTATACTCGCTAAACAAGTAGTAGTAAACATTTCTTCATGAAGGAATTGACTAAGAAGGACATCTCTGAGAGACTCATTTCAAGAATTCATACTGCAATTTCTGCTGGAAGCTTAGTTTTCGTTCATTATAGCCACAAGAAACTAGGAAATTGTCAGGGTTGGACTGAAGTGAAAGAGATGATAAAGTGTGGTCGTATGATTACGACAAAAGTGCAAAGGGCACTAAACCGTGGTCGTCTAATTTGGAGTAGCAGCAGCCGTTAGATGCACTGCTGGGATTGATCTGAGCCGTCCACACACGCTCGTACTCAGCTATTCAAATGGCTAAGTTGAACGGCGTCGTCTCAGGCTTCGTTACCTACGTGGATGATGAATCAGACGAACTAGCTGTTGATTGGTTGACACGAATCACCCTCGCTGATGTGGAGAATCCGTTAGCAGCTTTGGTTAATTACTATTAGACCCCATTAGTAGTTTTACATAATTACATTCAGCCCCAACTATATATAAGGGGTAATTGCTTTTGTAACCACAGTATGAATGATAATTTCCCTATTCTCCATCTCTCTCTCTCTCTCTCTCTCTCTCTCTCTCTCTCTCTTCTTCTTCATATCCGGAGATAATTCTGTGCTTTCTCCGGCCAATTCTGCGATCAAACGGCTTCCTCTCTCAGGCGGTCGTATCAGAAAAGAAGAAATTAGTAACTGGACCAACGGAGCCCTTTAGAAGAACATGTGGTGCTTAAAGGGGTAATAGAAAATGGGTTTGTCCAATGCGGGAGTATCAACTTGACTTTTAACTGTACCCCCCCCCCCCCCCCCCCCCCCCCCCCCCCCCCAATGGAAGCCGCTTCTTCAGGAGTGTGGGACAGTATAATTGAGATGTATATCGTTCATGTTGTTGAGGAGAAGGTTTTAGGTGATTGGTTTCTGGTGTTCCACATGGAGATGATGATAGTGAAAAGTTGTGGCAACTATTGTCTGTGGTGAGGTTGAGTTGGGGTTCTGAAAGGACAATTACTTAGCTGTGGAGTTTATTGATCAATTTGCTCACTATGTAGGATTTCACACTCTTTAGCAAAGTTCTACTTCACATGCTTATTTGTGAAGCTGGAAACATGCTCAACTGAATAAATAGTTGATTGGCATGCAAAAAGAAAGAGAACTGGGCTTCTGAAAGCTTGATGCGTAGAGGTCTTACGGTCTCATGTTTTGGGGCTTCTACTACATTATGGGAAGCAATGGATCCGCTGGACGTTGTGGTTCATCACGACTTATTGCTTCTTTGATCTAAAAATATCTTCTTTGTGGAAGTTTTTATAGTTCTTGGGGATCAACGTAGGATGAATCTTTTCATCTGTGGTGTTGTGTATTTTTTATGAAGTAGCCGTTACCTTACTGGGAAAATATTGATAGCAGTCAAGATAATGTGTTGCAGGGTTAAATGGATCAGTAATGAGTCATCATCCGCTAAAAGAGTGAGATAATGGGTTCAAACCAGAGTTATGATTCTATGCGGCTGATTACTGAGTTCAGTAAGGTTGTTAGTAGGGAAGGGAAAACATTGGTTTGGAAACCGAGGGTCTTAAGGATTTACGCCAAAAGAAAGATGTATCCTGCAGCATACGTATAGTATATTTGGTAGAAACTCTCAGTACAGCTTGTCTCAGAGTCATCACTTATCTGTAGAACGAGAAGTTTGAGGCTGGAAAACTGAGAGATCAAGTAGTTCTGAGGCTCAAGTGATTATTATAGTCCGAATAGATTCCAAAGTTGGGGTCTTTTATAGAACTCTAACCATCAATATCCTTGGAGCAAATATGTGAACAGATGCAAAGCTGGTCTGAGTGCGTAGGACACTAAAACATTAGACCTTCCACACACAAACACAATCCGAAGAGTTGTCACGATTCAAATAAAAATTGTAATTTAAGATTTAACTTTAACTGAGTTAAAAACCTGAATAATTGTCAGTTGTGACTATTCAGTTGGTGGCTTTTGAACCGGGTATCTTCCCCATACCCTAGTAGTGTGACTATTGAAATTGGAATTGAATGTAATTTTAACTGAGTCTGAATCTGAATTGTTGTTGTGGCTATCCAGTTTGTGCATTTTCGAATGTGTATCTTCACCATTATAAAAGGAAGTATTGACTACCCCAAATTTTCACTCAAACTTGTCAAGTCTCTCTCCCTCATTTTTCTTTCCTATATTGTTGCCTTCTTCGGAGAATTCGGCAATTTATTTTTAGACTACACCATACCTTGGTGGTGTTCGCGAGGCTTAAGCAGACCGCACTATCAGAGTTAAGTGGAGAACGAATTATCATCAAAGACGTTTCTCCAAATCCATCTGCATCGTTGGGGGGGGGGGGGGGGGGTGGGGAATGGGGATGGTGATGGAGATGTAAGCCTTAAGGAAATAATTTGTATGTCAACCATTCATTTTCATGCATTTCATTTCTCACTTACCGAGTATCAAATATGAAAAAGAAAATTATTAATCGACTTTGAAATATGGGTTAAAGACATTTTGCACCCTCGTGGTTTGGATTATATACAAAAAACCCCCTGCTGTTCGGGGATATACAAAAACCACCCGTCAGAGACAAAAAGCCCCCTGTCAGTGACGGACGTTGGACAAATACCACCTTTCTGTTAATGTCAGTTGAAAGGGGGGGGGGGGGGGGGTGTGCAATCTGACTTTTTATGACCATTTTGCCCTTATTTGTGTTTTTTGGTTTATTTTGTTCTTGTTCTTGGCCACCACCTCCACCACCACCACATCCCCACCACCACAACCACCACCACCGCCACCAAGGCCACTGATTCACCACCAACAACACCGCCACCTTTCCCACCACCAACACAAACAACCAACAACACCAATCAAACCCACACCAATCAAACCTAAACTAGTCACAGACCGAAACCCAAGCACAACCACCATGAACAAACCCGTACCTGCTAGACCCATACTAAATCTGAACCAAACATATCATACACAAATCGACTCGAATAGAGACAGGGGGATCTCACCCAGGAACAACTCTTATCTCAAACCCGATTTCCCCTTCAAACACTCACAAAACACTCACAACATACACCACCACCTCCCACTGTTATTGCCGAAGAACAAATAACCAACACCTCTGTTTTCACCACCACCACTCCTTTCATTCATTTTCTCCGACGAGACCACCCCCAACCTCGTCGCCGTGCTCCGGCGACCCAGCCACCGCTGGAATCAAGCCGCAATCAGCAGCGTAGAAGCTCCTGAATCTGGAGAATGGACATATCGAAGAAGAGGGATCTGGGTTTGCTAAACCACGAACGACCCACAGAAGCCATCGGGTTGCATTCAGCTGGGTGCGGCTCTGCAAATCGAATTGGAGCCTCTATTCCTTCTTCTCCTTCTCTTCTTCGTCTCCATCTTCTTTTCTTCCCTGGGAATCGAATCGAATCAGACCACAGTGACCCACAGCGCCACCTGAGTCTGTAAATTCCGATCGGAGGGCGGAGAGCGGTCGGAACCTTCGGCGCTGTAGATCCTAAGGGATCCGTCGGAGCAGGAGACGAGGAGCTGGGAGTTGTGGGATTCGACGGCGTCGATCTTGGTTGGGCAATTCTTGATGAGCTCGAAGGAATCATAGGCACTGTGTACCATCTTCTTCTTCCAGAGCGAATCCTTCAAGCGGAGTTTTTCCATCTGGAGAACTATTATCGCCTTTCTGGGTGTTCGCTTAGGGTTAAATGGTATGGAAGAAGACTCGGGGTGGAGATGGAGACTGAGGAGAGGAGAGAGAGGGAGAGAATCGTTGGATTCAGAGAAGGCAGCGGTGGTGATGCTGGCTCGAACAAACCCAGACCCGGGGTGGTTTCTGTAAGTGAAGGAGAAGAGAGAGAGATTTAGGGTTAGAAATGAGAGAAGAAGAGAATAATTGGGATTTATGTGGTGTAATTTGTTTTGATTCGAAGGGTATTTTTGTATTTTAGCCCCTCCGTTAGTGCGCCTTAGATGCTTACTGAGACTAGGGTGGTTTTTGTATATCCCCGAACAGCAGGGTTTTCTTTTTTTTTTTTTTTTTTTTTTTTTTTGGTATATAATCCAAACCACGAGGGTGCAAAATGTCTTTAACCCTTGAAATATTGCAGTACTTGTCTTCTTTTTTGTGTCCCAATTCAAACAAAAAATATTTGAGTTATACTTATGAGTTTATACTTATTATAAGTCTGATTTGTTAGTGTGTTTATAGATTTAAGTTTATGTTATAACAAATTAAATGCCGCGTGCAACACACGTCCTCATAACTAGTCTTCATAAATGACATTTGCCTTCAATTATGGGTGTCTATTTACTTCAGTACCTAGTTCTTTCCTTGCATGATATCTACATAGTCTCTCCCTGGCTTGAAGGGAAGTTTAATTTTACAATGATTGATGTTTTCTAATATTTCTTACTGTATAAGCTGGTCAAAGGAAAGTTCTAGTTACATGAGCAGAAGGATTATTGATATTCATAGAGGGAGGTCCATATAAAGGACCAAAGACGATCTTTGTCCCCTGATCATTTGCCAGGCAAAGCATAGGTTTTACAGCTTGTATAGGTTACAATCTTTCCTGGACTAATACTTTCAGCCCAAACCTTCTCTTATTGTTGGTTGGGAAGTTCATGAAGTAAGATGACCATAGCTTTTATGGGGGACTTTGGTCCGATCATAGCTTTGTGGTAGGGAAACATAGCAATTGGTTTTGCGAAATTATCTAGTAGCTTTTAATGATCATAGCTTTTAATGACCGTCTTAAATTAGTAGCTACCTTATATGAAGAAGACATTATATTCTTGCTGTGGATCTTTATGCTGCAAGTAGCTTTATAATGATATTTCTCAAGTCCTTGAATGCATACAACCCTTTCTTATAAATTTCTCAAATCCTGGAACCTATACAAATTAACGAGCGTTATTAGTACATGTACCATAGTTTAAGAGCATTGATTGCTTCTTTGTGATATGTGCCTTGTGACAATTAAAATTGACGAAACTCTAACCATTACACCAAACTTCAGTTTGTCTTTCCTAATTTTTGGTAAGATGTGTATGAGACTATGAGGTCCAACGCTCAACCCAACTATTTCATTCTCTTAATCAAACCGATAGCATATCATTTACAAATAGGATAGTGTCGAAAAGAGAGGAAAAAAAAAACAAACATTGCACCACCACCATGCAGATCTCATAGGTGATTATATCTGTTTGCTATCATTAAGCTTTTCAGTGAACATAGAGGAGATGGCTTGTCGTTTCAACAACATGAGGACTGCAAGTCACCGGAAATACTTCCGCAAAACCCTGTAAGAGCATCATTAGAGCTAGAGTCACGTCTGACTCTGACACGCTTCCTATTGGTTTTAGTCTGCCTTCTCCATACAAATTATCTCTTCTTCAAGATACAGATGACTGGGATCAGGATAGTGACATACTGAAATGTTCTTGACAAATTAACCAATCCGGAGAACACTGGTTAATTTGTGAAACACCAGCAAATAGAAGTAGTCGGGGTATGATAAAACACAACTATTTTTTAAGAAAGTTTATATTCCATTGATCTTTAAAGGTACTTGTGAAACAATTTGGTCCCAGCAGCTGGGGTATTTATGTTTTTATTGTAAGGGTGTTAGTGCTACAAAATTGAAACATAAGGGGTTCTAGTGGATTTCCCTAATGTACCTCCGCCCATGCGGAGAAATTTCAATTCATGCAAGTGAAAAGAACCTCATAAGTTCAAGAATAGATGTCTGCTCGGATCTTACATAAAGAGTGCCGAATGAGTGAATCGGTACTCCTTTGTCAGGATATGAAGATATAGTGAGTACGACTTTAGTAATTACCCAGGTTCTATTTGATTGACTGTAGATCTACTTCTACACGCTGTGTGCAATTATGTGCACAAGGTTAAGCGGACATGTAATCAGAGTATAAGTCTCTTTTTTCTTCTGAAGGAGTCCCATTTCTTCCAAGATAATTTTAGCCATTGGAGTTCACATTTCACTAATTATGTGTGCAACCCAGCGAGCCAATGACTGTCTCTTGAAGTATCCAAAAATGGAAACAAAATTATGGAATGATGTTAAAAGCTATGTTGCACGGGTGCTTCTAATTGGTCGCGCACCCGCACCGGGTGCTTCTGGGTGCTTGGGTGCTTCGTGGGTGCTTTGCGGGTGCTTTGTGGATATAAAGATTAATAACGATTGTATTGATGAAAATATTTACCTAATACAATTATTTATATGTAAAGACAAGCTAGGGACTAATAGCATAAATATTACTTTTGAGAGGTCTTCCAGATACAACTAGAATTTAACAAAGAAACG
This sequence comes from Linanthus parryae, assembly GCA_023055425.1. Classification (NCBI taxonomy): domain Eukaryota; kingdom Viridiplantae; phylum Streptophyta; class Magnoliopsida; order Ericales; family Polemoniaceae; genus Linanthus; species Linanthus parryae. Next base: position 88,268,385 of record JALGPY010000005.1, read on the forward strand.
TGCATCTATGTGAACCATGTTTAACTCTAAGATTACTCACCTCTCCACAGCTAAGAACAACGGCATGAAGAGATTATACTATTGATATAGAAACCTTGTATCTTCGAATGTGTGTATAAATTTCCGTTCGATTAGAATATGATCCCTATTACTGTCGTTATTATCTTAGTATAATGGTATCACTAATAATATCTGATAATAATGTGGCCGCACCCCCGCCGCACCCGCACCCTGATTTTTGGGAATTTGCCGCACCCGCACCCAGATCCCGAACCAGCACCCGCACTGGTGCTACATAGGTTAAAAGAGTATCCAACATGGTGGGAATATCCTGTTGAACACTCTTTGACTTGGTTTCGAATCTTTAGTCCGGCACTCTTCCTGTAGAAACGAATTCCAATATGGACTATTCAAACACGCATCTGATATCATCAAAATGATGTTAGTATACACCATCAATAACACTCTCTGTCTACTACCGTATACATGCAATGCGTAAAGATGGATTCCATTTCTTAGGAACAAATTTGCAAACCCATCACCAAACTAAACACGAATACATTATTTGAGAGTTGAGACCATTAAGTGTTTTCCTTTACACAACACCCCAGACTGGATTACCCTATGAATGATAAGGTTGTTTCATATTCACTCTCTTAACTGTGAATGAAGGCACATGTGCAGGGGCGGAAGAAGGATTCTTTATTAAGAGGGACACAATTAACACTACAAAATTGTCATAATTTTCTTTAGATGAAAGTGTATGTATCACTGATTTTAAAGTACCTTATTATTAAGTTAAGATTAATTTTACTATATCTTGTCCTAAATCTTATATAATCGTGGTCGTTTAACAAATTCTAAAAGTGTTGGTATTTTTAAAAATGTTTTTCTAATTCTGCATGGTTACATAAGGGATATTTCCATACATATTGGGTCACTGATATTTTAGGGGGGTCTTACTTTATCTTATTGAGAAAATAGGGGGTTATATGAAATTGTTTGAAATGAGAAACAGCAATTGTCGACCAAACTTGAGGGTCGCCTAGGCCCACCTTGGGTCTCACTTAGGTCCGGCCTTGAACATGTGACATCGAACTGATTTTAATTTCAATAAGAAATAATCGTAGGATAAGGACCGACTGAAGCAAAAACAAGTGCATATACCCTACTGTATCCTTAGCTACTATATGTGATTCAAAAAGATTAAGAAGTCCAATTTTGAATTGGTAATTTCAATTTTTCCACCAGTAGAGGCAGAACAACCAGTTACCTCACGTGATTCTGTTGTAATGCACTCGTCCCTTCATTCATTGCATTTTTCCAGCCACGGTTATATCCATACTCGGTCATGGAGTGTAAATTGTAAACATGAAAAACCAGCCTCTGGGGAATATTGATACGAAGGTCAAAATGAGTGTGCAACAAAGAGGACTTAGAGTAGGCGAAACTGGAATGGAAGGGAAATTTAAAGTCAGTAGTATTATATAGCTTTAGGGGAGTTCTGTCATTTGCCTGGCTCCGATAATAAGTATCTATTCCAGGAGCAGTATATCTGCATGCGAATATGGTGATTGCTTCGATAGATGTTTGATTTGAAGTTCTGGTATGGTTATATATTTTGGTTGATATTGCTTCGTTTCCCTAACTGTGTGTATCAAATCTGATTATATTTTCTCATTTGGTATATTATATATCAGACCCTTTTTTTTGTTTTTTGTTTTTTTTGTTTTTTTTCTTCTATTTTTAGTGGTATGAGTTAGGAAACATCGGATGTGGTAGTCCTTTGGCTGTGGGAGCGGCTAGGCTCTCGAAATCCTGGATTATCAATCTTAACACAAGTTGTCTTCTCTCTGTTTTGCTCATTCCTGGTTGTGGTGGTGTTGAGCGTTCCAGTTTCTATCATCATTTTAATTTGTTTTGTTAGTCTGGGTTACGGTTCTTCTGACTTAGTTCATCTACTGCAACTTTGGCATTCACTGTTTTACTAGTAAACAACCCTATTTATTCTTTTCTCTTTGTGTTGATACTGTCGGTTCCGTCATTCCTGAATTCTGCTTTGTCACCTGAAAACATGCTTTGGACTACCGACTGCATCCAGAAGATTTTTGGACATCTTGTCAAACAATGAGGATCTACCTGAAGGGCAATGTTTATTTTTCCAAACTCAGAGCGGTCTTTCAATATACTAAACCAAGTGACTCATGATATGTTGACTAATGTCAGGAGCGTACAATAGAAATTGACTAAATGCCAGTAATGAAAACAAGAGAGGACGTTTTACCGTGACAAAAATTGCGTGGACACCCGTGGAGAAATCTGCATACTACTATATTTCATAACAGTAGAGATTTCCTTCTTTTTGTAGCTTAATTAATATAGATGAACTTGTGAATTCTCGTGTTCATGTATTGGGTATACTTGATATTCAGCTAACCATATGGACATAAGTAAGCTCTTAAATAGTTATATTTAGATCTTCTCTCGATTTTTGTCTTCTGTCTTTTCTTGCTGTGTGTGACATAAGGTGAAAACGGCTTCACTGATGTTTTCCATTGTGATGTCATCCAGGGACAGCAGGAGTGCATGTTCAACAACGTAAACCATGGGTTTTGTTGTGATAATCTCATTGCCGATGATTCTGCTAGTCTTGATTATAGCACTTTCGTGCTACCTTTTCGGTAGGGCAAGGGGTCGGACTCAAGTGCCAGTTCCCCAATATTACGGACCTCCTGCCCCTCCTCCTGGAGCTCCATCAAATGATCCTGAGAAGTAAGGATTCGGTTGTTTTCTTTGTATGAGCATGTCATGATCACACATAGTTGGCTGTGTATATATAAATAAAGACAGCTTCATATAGTACCAAAGACCCTGAGTATTTAGGACTGTATTAGCATTGGCTCTGTATATCACGATACGAATTTGCGCTTACATGAAAGTATTGGTATAGCGTCTGTATAGAACGAAACCTACTTTGCTATCTTTCTCTTTTGGCAGTTTCATATCTGTGTAATATTCAGAAACTGTGGTACTTGGATAACTTGTTGAATGTCTACACAAATGGCACAAGCCCTAGTGCATTTTGTTAATTGCAGACAGAGTTTGCATTGTAGCCAACAGCTAACTAATGTCAGTTTAGGCAGAGGCTTCCTATTAGTAATCAAGCACCTTGAAGCAAGTTACAACCCAGGGCTTAAAATATAAATGATAGAAAGGGAGTTTATATTATTATGAATAATAATTATTTGTATTATTTATTAATTATATATAAGAAGAGAATGAAATAAGGTTGCTCATCGATTGGAGCAATTTCAGAAGACAGAAAGTAATAGATCACGAGTGGCTAGATGACCCCCTCAATGGCTCACGCTCTTAGTTTCGATTGGTGTAACCGACTGTGATATTCCTCGAGGTTTCTATAATTAATCCATTTCTAAAATAAAATAAGATTAAGTGATTTTTTTTTTTAGTTATTTTAGAATGTCCTAAAGAATTGGCATTGGAGAATCAACGTTGTAGATTAGGTAGGTCTTCATACGTTGTTCTCAATCCTACTAGGAATCCAATTATCAGCTTCTACTATAAGTACAAAGTAAACAAACCTTAAACACCCCAACATCTAATTCATGGAAGCTGCAGCTAGTACCAAGAGGTTGAAAACCTCTGCTGCTGCGTTCGTGAATTGGGCAGAGCTTTTAACAGAAATGCTGCCAGCTATTGCTGAAAGAGTCGGCGTGTACGAAGACTTCGTGGTCTTTCGTGGAGTCTGCAAGTCCTGGCGATCCGCCACCGCCAAAAGCGTGTGTTCAATCCCTCCCCAAACAATCTCCCATGGCTCATGCTAGCTGAAGAAATACAAGAAAAAACGTCATGAAGACGATGGTGAAGATGACGATGACGGCGATGATGATTACGACGAATACGACAGTCGTAAATTTTCCAGTCCGTCGAAGAAGGGCATGGTTCTTAGTTTGGAGCTGCCAGAAGCAAGATTCAAGCACTGCACCTCGTCACTCGGGTGGCTAATAACCATCGAGAAAAAGGGCGAAACGGAGCTTTTACATCAACTGGCACGCGCTCGTGTTCCTTTTCCTCCTCTGACAACTTTCTAATACTACCGTGATGACAAATACAACTACGACTACTAGGGTGACAACCTTCCTGTTCGATTGTACATAAAGAGAGCCACCTTACCGGCAAGCCATTCATTTACAAAGGATCACGTTCTAATGGTCATCCTCGGCCATAATCGCCGTCTGGCTTACTGGAAACCAGGGGACAAAGCCTGGAATGCCATAGAAAGCCGGCGTTACTACATTGATCTAATCTACTACAAGGATCAGTTTGTTACGGTAGATCACTAGGGGTGTGTTGATGTCTGCAACATTCACGGCCAAATCCAGACCCCTACAACGCCGCGCTGGGAAGAACGCCGGATTATTATGATACTATCTATTTGGTCGAATTGGAGGGCAAGTTAGTGGGAGTGGCGAGGCACACAGCATACAAAACCCAGAACGAAATCGATCATACTAAGTGGACAACGCACTTTCGAGTGTTTGAATTTGATGGTTCCTGCCTATGGTAAGAAATCAATAGCTTGAAGGGGAGATCGGTGTTTCTAGGTCACAACACAGGCTTCTCGTACAATGCTGCTAAAGCAACGGTGGATGTATGACATCGATATGGGAGTCTACAGATTGGAGGATGAACTTGTCGATGAACACTACCGAGGAGATCAATGGTGCAGCAGATATTGCACACCCCTTTGGGTGATGCCTTCTTTCTCAATCTCTCTTATTGGCCAGAGCTTCTTCCAGTAGTGTAGGTTTCGTAAACAACTAGCCGTCAAATTTTATCCCGATTAATCATGTATTTGTGTTGAGAGTAGGAAATTGTATTCCTTTCATGTCTGTAACAACTCATGCTGCATTTCCCGTTACAAAAATTATGTGTTTTTAGTCTGAATTGCAGTACACGGTACACGAAAACTTCCATTCTCGAGTTAATTATATGATCTTTGGGCATGCTGAAAGCACGAAATAACTCCACGTAATCCATTTTTTTTTTACTAAACTAGTGTCACGATTTCTAATGGATACATATGATACGTAAACCGGGGATTTAAATTTGCAGAATTATTGCAGAACTAGTTTATATTCCTATATATAACAATATGAATAATATCAACTTCCCTCTATTGTTTATATCTTATACATGTATAATCAAATGTAAATAATTTATATATTCTGAAAATATATAAATAATACAATCAAAATATTAAATAAAATAAAATATTAATTGATGATGAATGGTGGGGTGAGAGAGACTTTCAATGTTGGAGGCTGAATGCTAATTTTCCAAATATTCGGAAGCAAAGCAAACTAGATCTTTCTAAATCTTCACTCTTGGAGATGACCTCACTCTTGGAGATGACCTGAGTTATACTACCTCCGTTATTTCTAAATCTTCACCTTTTGAATTTTTTTTTTCCGTAATTGGGTCACTTTGACCCGGTGATCTGGATAGCCAAACAATGTAGTTTTTTGATTATTTTTTTGATGGTATTGTAGAGTAAACTTACTCTACAACATTGTGTAAAGATCATCAAATTCTTGTTTTGTTTTACTAATCAAATCACCGCATTAAAGTGATTCAGTGAATAGTGAGAAAATGAAAAGTGTGAAGATCGGACAGAGGAAGTACATGATAATCAACTTCTCCCTTTCAAGCATCCACATGGGTAAGCATTCAATATGCTCATCCTTTCTAACTTTTCTCTCTAGCTTCTTCTTTGCGTCTTTCAGTTTTTTTTTTCCATCACCCTGGCTTCGGCTGTGGATGAAGTCCTGATCCCTCATCTCATTAAGGACTATGAGATGGATGAGAATCCATCCCAAAGCAACCACTTCGCAAAGAAACCTAGGAAATTCGAAACTCTTGATTCCTCTGATGTGACTCAACATGAAAATGTCCCCTCTGATTTAAGTCCGAGGCTTGCCTCTTGGGTGAGAATTCCACAGATCCTATATGATCACTTCAACAAACTTTCACTCAAACTGGTAGCAAAAGCTATCGGAAAGCCTCTTCGACTTCGAGGGACAATAACTCAATAGCCGGTCTAAGAGGTAAATTTTCTTGCTTATGTGTTGAAGTTAATTTGAATGAACCGCTAGTTTTGGAATATGAAATTGGAAGTAAAGTGTTCACAGTCGAGTATGAATCAATACATACTATATGTTTTGAATGTGGATGGTTCAACCACCGGAAAGATGCCTGCCCGTATCGAGCAAAATTGCCAGAATCCGGTGACGTCAGTAAAGAGAAAGATGAGGCAGATCCAAACAAGAAAACCAGGACAACTGAAAGAAAGAGAAACAACGGTAACCCTGACAATTTCATAAAGAAACGATATTATATCTGTTGACCATTCTAATTCGGCGTCTTTTTTTTTTTCTTTTTTTTTTTTTTTTTTTTTTTTTTTTTTTTTTTTTTGTAGTATCCCATTGGATTAATGGTTATGGGCTTGAAAACGGCCCGTTACATCAGCAAAGTTTACATCAACGGCCCAAGCAGGCAAAGAACCCACCCATTTAACACATTTATTTAGCCCCAAGCCCACTCCAAATTTAGCTATCCTATCTGCCAGCTCATTCCACTTGCGTGGAATATGGACCACCACGCGTCCGTTGAAATGCTCAAGAAGGTTCTGGCACTCTTCAATGCATCTACCGGTTTCCGAGTAATCCTCATTTGCTCTCTCTCTTCCTTCTCCTTCTCTCAAAGCTCTGGCGAGAGAGAGTGAATCGGTTTCCACCCAGATCCTCTGAACTTTCATCTCCAAAGCGAGTTGCAGGCATTCGAGAAGTGCTTCGGCCTCAGCTGCTTTCGGAGAGATCGGAAAGGGGATTTGCTTTGATTTGCCGGCGATGAAGACACCGACATGATCTCTGATGGCTGTTCCCGTCGCTGCTATCCCTTGATCTGACTTCCAAGCAGCGTCGATATTAATAATAACCCAGCCCTCCGGCGGATTCTGTGGTACAGCTTCCGCCGGCGGTAAGATCTGAGCCGGAGATGGTGAAGAAACCGTATGCATGTGAGCGATCTCTTCAAGGTAGCTTCGAACTTCTTCAATTATTTCCTCCGAGCTGTTCTTCTTGTTCTTGAATATGAAATTGTTTCGATTTCCCCAGATTTTGTAAATTAGAAGACTCATTTTCAAACGATCTTCTTTCTTACAGTCCAAAAACTTTTGGGGGAACCAGCCTTGGAACGGAACAGGACTTTGACTAATGAATTCATCACCGAATAGTCGGATCCAGCAGTTTCTAGCCAACGAACAGTTCATAAAAAGACGAGTTTCTGTTTTTCCTTTTTCCTTACAAATAGCACAGTAGTCTTCTACTTCGATACCTCTGTGGATAAGGTTTGACCGGACTGGGAGGCTCAGTTTTAGAGCCCCCCAAATTGGGTAAAGTACCCTTTTGGGGATTTTCTGTGCCCAGAAAATTTTCCACCAGTCTTGTGTGATTTTCGAAGAGCTACCAATTTGTGTATTTTTGCCTTGACCAAAGTGGTTTTGGCAAAGAAGTTTGTACGCCGACCGAACTGTGTAAATCCCATTATTTGAGAAGTGCCAGATGAATCTATCTGGTTGTGGAATCGGAGGGATTTTTATTCTTCTTATTTCACTTCTGTCTTCTTCCCAGAATAAACTTTGTAATTTGGACTCATCCCATTATCTGTTTTCAGTGATTAGGTCTGCCACCCTCACCGGCTCAGACGTTTTTTTGGGCGTGAAAGGTTTGAACCGCCATGGACGGAGCAGCCACGGGTCTGAAAAGGCATCCAAGTGCTCGCCATTTCCAAGACGCCATCTGCACCCTTGGATTACCAGTGCTTTGCTAGACATGATGCTTCTCCACAGGTATGAGCATCCATTCTTAGCCTCTGCCTTGAGAAGTCCTGTATCTTTGAAGTACTTGTGATGTAAGATTCTAGCATGAAGAGTGCCTGGGTTCATAAGAATTCTCCAAAATTGCTTCCCAAGCATAGCAGTATTAAAAAGACGAAGATGATGAAAACCGATACCTCCCTCTGTTTTTGACATTTTCATCTTTCCCAGGAAACCCAGGGCATTCGCTTTCGTGCATCAGGGGATCCCCACCAGAACCGGGCCATCTCTCTCTCAATTTTGTCACAGAGATTGATTGGGAGTTTGAAGCATCCCATGGAGTAGGTTGGGATCACCTCTATCACTGCTTTCAATAATACCTCCTTCCCCGCCGGATTAAGGTACTTCTCTTTCCAATTGCTGAGTTTGGAGCAGATTCTCTCGTCTATTTCTTTAAAATTGGCCATTCTGTTCCTTCCCGTTTCTGTTGGTAATCCCAGGTACCGCTCGTGGAGTTTCTCTTTTCTGACACCAATGATGCCGCAAAGCCTGTCACTCTCAGCTTCTGTCACGTTTGAGGAGAAGACTGCAGATGATTTCTGGAGGTTTATTTGTTGACCGGTAGCAGCTTCATAGTGCCTTAGCAGATAGTCAGTGCTTGTACTTCTTCTGTAGTAGCCTTAGTGAATATCATGGAATTTTCCAGAGAGTGATTTTGGTACATGGAATTTTCCAGAGAGAAGAGGAAAGAGATATGCTAACGGTGGGCCGGGTCAAAACACGTCGGGCCCAAATAATAGGTACGCAGCTGTATCTGGTAACACTGTGACGAAGCCCAAGGAGAACAAACTATTTTAAATGCTAGGCCCATTAATGATACAAGGCCCAACGGATACAAAAATGTTGATCACCAAATAAAGGACCATAGAAATATCAATATAAATTTTGGAGTGTATTCTGGGATGAATACAAGGAACCCTACTTCAGAAGAAAGAGAACAAAATTACCCTCAAAGAAGAGAGCAACATCCAAAGAAGGAAGACAGTGTAAAGTAATGGAGAGATAAAAGAGTAAGGGCAGAGATGGAAATGCAACAACCAAGCCCTAAAAATATTGATCTTTGGTTTTTAGACAGGAAATGAGAGAAACAGATCTCAAGGTATAAACTATTTGAGAGATAAAGTCAAAAGGAAAAGGGAAAGTTGTTCCTTTCTCCAAAACTCTAGATCTAGGGATGTAAGCGGTTCAGTTTGATATGGTTTGTGCGAAAATCTTATACCAAACCAAATACGCTGGTTTACTAATTTTGTGACCAAACCAAACCATTTGAAAGAATGAACCGAACATAGCCAAACCGAAAAAATCCAGTTTGGTTTGAATCGGTTCGGTCGGTTTGCATAAACAATATTGAATGGATATTGTTATACTGCATTGTTAATGGATTTCAAGTTTAAGAGAGAAAGAGATTTAATAGACGTTAAAAAAAACTTGCACGACTATCGTTTACTATGAAACGCGAGAGAAATGGAAAAGATTAACATTAATATCATGATTTTAATTGAATCTATCTACTTGTGTTCTATTTTTTAGATTATTAATATACTTTACAAAATATATATTCTAATACAAGTACACTAGGCCCATATCGGTTCCGTTCGGTCTGGTGCGGTGTGATACTTTTGCAAAACAAAAATCGAACCGATTAGACCGGTTTATGAAAACTTGAACCATTCATTAACCAATAATCCAAAAAGACCGTCCAAAACCAAGGATTTTGGTTTGGTTCGGTCAGTTTGATTGGTTTATTCGATTTTCCGTACAGCCCTACCTAGATCTCATAGCAGTCACCTCTTTTCTCTCGAACTCTCTTAATCCTAGCAGCAGTTTCATTAATCTAAAGGAACATTTTATTTTTAATCATGGAACTTCTATGAATGGAAATGAAAGGGGAGTTGAGTGAAACAGAGACAAGGAGGCGCGGCCTGAGCGGGATGGAACTGGACCTGAGGGAGAAAAGGAACAAGCTGATTGTAATCACAGTTCCATGGTATGTGAACGAAGCTTGGACGAGGATGATAGACAAAGGAGTACCGGGAAACCAGAACCACATATCGGAGGCTTTCGATGAAGGAAAAAATGAAATGGAATAATAAGTTCTCTATGAAGATGCTCTTTTGGAATTTCCGTGGGGGCATGTACCTATAATTTTAAAAGAAATTTCGTTGAATTGTGCATGCATAAGCATGATCTCTTTGCGCTGTTTGAAACCAAAGTTTAGATGGATGGCATGGGAGATTCCTTCGTTAATATCAACTTCCTCGGTTGCGATTGTGTTTATCATACGGGAAGGGGTTGGAGGAATTTGGCTGCTTTGGAACAAAATGAAGTGACGGTGGAAGTTTACAACAAGACAATTCATAATTTGCACGCTATTATCAAAATGAATAGCTACTATGACCGGGCTATTTCTTGGATTTACGCGAGTCCAAATACGAACACTAGAGAGGAGCTCTGGGAAGGTCAGGAACAAATTGCCACTACCATGGATAAGTCGTGGCTGGTGACTTCATTGACATAGCTCATCATAGAGAAAGGAAGAGCCTGGTCAGAACAATTGATGATGGAACAATCCAATGATTCTGTAATCACGCTGACAACTGCAAGCTCATTGACCTCATGTGCTCAGATCCTGCTCTTACATGGTCTAACATGTGGATGGGGGCGGCCAACACGCTCAAAAGGCTGGATATGGCGATGTCAAACAACGAATGGATCGGTACTTTCCCCGACTTCAATGTCACCAATTTCCCAAGAACATCCTCTGACCACTCCCCTTTCATTTTTGACACTGAAGGTAACATCTCTACCGCTCAGCAATTTAAACATTTTCGTTTCCATGCGATGTGTACTCAAAGAGAGTTGTATGAAAAATTGGTAAAATATGCTTTTGCTGGTAACACTACCATTCATGCTAAACTGAAAAAAACTGCTGTTGATTCCATTAAGTGGAATACCAATGACTTTCGTAATATTTATAAATAGAAAAGATGACTACTTAGTAGGCCTAATGGTATTCAAATTGCTCAAGAAGAAAAGTGTTGCCACAATTTGTTCCCGTTGGAGTTTGAGCTTAGAAAGCAATATAGTGACGCTATTAAGAATGATGAACTTTTGTGAATGCAGAAATCCAAAAGGGAATGGATTGTTAATTGTAAAAGAATATCATATTTTTTCACATCTCTGCCACCATCCGGAAGAATAGAAATAAATTTTATTGTTTAAGAGACAACGATTGCAACTGGGTATATAATAGAGAAAAGCTCCAGTATTTTGTTAATGATTATTTTTTAAAGTTCTTTTCTAACAATATTTCTGGGAATTCCAAGAGAGATAACTGTTGTGATAATAGGGTTTTTGAGACTCTTGATAATGATGAAAATTTAAGACTTGGTGCCTCTATGACTTCAAATGAGGTCCTGAAAGTGGTTATAACCATGAAACCTTATAAGGCCTCGGGTAGTTATGGTTTCCATGTTTTTTTCTTCCAAATTACTGGAATACCGCTGGAATTGATCTGCCAAATTTGGCGAAGGAACTTTTTGCTAATTGTAAGATTCTTCATGCTATTAACAGTACTTTAATTTCTCTTATTCTTAAAGTGGATAGATCTCCTGTTGTTAGTCATTTACGCCTATTGGCCTTTGTAATGTGACTTGCAAAGTCTTTACTAAAGTGATTATCGATAGACTTAGACCGGATGTGGATAAAATTATCAGCCCTATGGAAAACAGCTCTATCCCCTGAAGGTCTACAGTTGTTAATGTCATTGTTGCACAAGAGGTCCTTCACTCTTCTATGAATTTTAAAGGAAAAAAAGGAAACATGATTTTAAAAATTGACCTCGAAAAAGCCTATGACAAAATTTATGGTTCTTTTTTACATGATAGTTTAATATGATTTGGTTTTGAAAGTAACATGATTTCTCTTATTGTGAGTTGTGTCACCACAACTTCTCTTTCTGTCATTTGGAATGGTGAAAGATTCCCCCTTTTGTCCGGAAAGAGATCTTAGCCAGGGGTACCCCATCTCCCCCTATATTTTTGTTTTACCAATTGATAGACTCTCTAGTGTGATTCAGAGCAGCGTAGAGGATGGAAGTTGGAAAGGAATAATAGTTTATCAAAAAAGGCCCGTTCACTCTCTAAAACAAAAAACTCTCTCAAAACCCTACCCGCCCCCTCACAAACAATTCCCCACTCCGGCGGCGGCTCCGATTCGGAGGGGTCGCCGCCGGGATACCACTGCTCGTATTTAGTTGTAGCTGCCCCTCGCCGTCGAGCACCGCCTCGCCGCCTCCGCCGCTTGATTCCAGCTCCCCGCCGACTCTATTGAAGGGAGTCACGCCCCCTGTCCGGATTCCTCTTCGTCTCAGGCGCGCCGCCAGCCCTTCGAGCGGTTAGAAGTCGATTCGTCCTCTTCGTCAAGCTTTCCCCTCTCCTCCAGGATGAGGGGTCACCTTAGGACAATCCAACTACCCCGCCGTCCTGTTCAAAGCCGGTCCAGTAGCCCCTGCCCAGATCCGCCGCCGAGGCGCCACCTGAGGTCTAGTCCTTCTTGCGCTCCAGCCCAGGTCAGTCTTCCATGTCACCACTGCCCTCCACTCCTCTCCATCGCCGCCGCTGTCCGACGCCGCCGCTGTTGCTCCTCCCCCCTTTCGGCCTTGGGTGAGACTCCAGTAAGTACCCCTCCCCCTCCCCCCCAGATCTTTGTTTGGCTCTATGGTGGCTGTTCCCCCTCCCCTGATTGTGAGGCTGCTCTTCCCACCTCCCCCTCAAATTGGCCCGTTCTAAGGCCTCTACGAGTCTCCCGGAGCAGTCCTCTCACCTCCCACCAACACCTCTCGGAGCCGCCACTTTTTCTGGTATTGGGTACTTGCACCGTCCGTCTACCCGGGCCGCGAGATCCGCTGTTGTTGGTTGCCTCCGCGACAGGACCACCGTCTCGCCACCGTCCATCTGCCGGCATTCGTGGTTGTTGCTAACTTGTTCCTAGAGTTTGTCTCTTTGGACTTTGGGCCTCTCATGTTTGGGCTTTTGTTTTGGTTGTTCTGTTTTTTGGGCTGTCTTTCGGTTTTGTTTTAGGCCATAGGAGGCTCTTGTTGTCCTTAGGACTGATTCGTTGCTTTGGGGTTTGTTTGTGGTGGCCTTTGAGCCTTATACCACTTGGTATCTACTGCTTTGTTGAGGCTTTAGGCTTGTGCATTTTTGGTCTTTTTCTCTTTTCTTGTGGGGGTATGCCCTATTTTATTTGTACTTGTTCTACTATGAATGAATTTCTTTCGTTGCCGGTGAAAAAAAAAGGCCCAACTCTTTTACATGTTATGTTTGTTGATGACATCCTCTAATTTGAAAAAGAAAATGGGAGGTTTGTATAGTTTTGATGGATACTATCTCTCTATGTGAAGTCTCTAGTCTAGCGATGAATTTGAACACATTTAAATTATTTGTTCCCCCAAATGTGCATAGAAATGTGGCTCGAAGTCTCAGTAGAAAATGTGATATCCCCTCACCAATGATCTGGATATTTATTTGGGAACTCCTCTTCTTCACAAGAAGATCAATACTAGCAACTTTAAAACTATATTTAATGATCTTAATAGAAACTTGGCTGGTTGGAAAACTAAACATATGTCCATTCTTGGGAGAGCTATTAACATTAATTCTAGCCTGTCTGCTTTTCCCTCCTATAGAATGCAAACTTCTTTGTTCCCTACTTATATTTGTTATAAAATTGATCAAATTTGTAGTAGTTTTCTTTGGGGTGATACAACTGAGAAAAAAGAAGTCACATTGGCTAGTTGGGATACACTTTGTATGAGTAAACTGAAAGGTTGTCTTGGCATCAAAAAAAGCTGTTAACATTAACAAGTCCTACCTCTCAAAACCGGGGTGACACATTATGAAAAATGGGAAGTCTCTTTGAGTCAAAGTTTAAAGTCTAAATATCTGTCAAAGTCCCAATTTTTTTAGTGGAGTATGAAGAGAAAGGCCTCCCATACTTGGAGGAGTATCTCTAAACGTAGAGACATTCTAAAGCCCAATATTAAGTGGAAGGTTGGAGATGGTAAATCCATCTCTTTTTGGCATGATTAGTGGTGTGGGGATAAACCACTCATCAATTATGTAGTTGACAGAAATTTAGCCAATTATGAAAAAGTTGAGCACTTATTGATAACAATGGGGGATGGAAGCTTGACTGTGTGAGTCAGAACATGAACCATGAAGGTCTCAGTGCTATTTTTGCTATCCACATCCCCCTCTTCAGTTCCCAAGTTGACACTCTTAGATGTGAAGGTTCTGTGGATGGAATCTTTCACATGGGTGATGTGTTAAGAGTTTTTGATAAAACCAACCTCCCTTCAATTAGAGTTGGTTTTGGAAGTACAAAACTACTAAGAAAGTCAAATGACTTCTGTGGAAAGTTTTCAACAATAATTTTCCCACAAATACTATGCTGGCCATGAGAGGCATGAATAATTATGGCATTTTCATGAAATGTTATGACCTGTATGAAGATACTGACCATATTTTTCAAGGGTGCACCCATGTCCAAAAAATATGGGGGTTGTTGAAAAACGGCACCTTTCTCCGAGATATCTGGATAGTTGCTCGTGGATAGTAAGGAATATGAAGAAAGAGGAGAATGTTTTCCAGAACATTATGCCAAAAGATGTGTTTCTCATCACACTTAGGACATCATGGAAATACATAAAATGGTTTTCGAGAACAAAGACATCACGCCAGAAATTAGTGTTTTTGAAATCTTTAAGTGTTGCTCAGAGATTCACCATGCTTGTTATACCTCTCACGATCACTCACGCCTCACGAACGATGAAATAATCGACAAAACACCAAGTTTACGCGTTCGCTAGCCCAAATTGAGCTAACTACGTCCACGACGAAGAGAGATCTTTATTTATCAAGAGGAACGATTACAATGAAGTACATACACATTCTAAACCCTCAGGAGCCTATTTATAGTGCTTAGAACTGACTTAGGGCCATCCTAGATAGATTAGGAAGCAATTCCAAAAACGCCAGGAGCAGACTAAGTCGTGCGACCTAGTTGTCCAGGTCGTGCAATCTACCAGACTAGGTCGTGCAACCACTGATCAGGTCGTGCGACCACTGATCAGGTCGTGCGACCTACTTCAAATATCCTCATGCTCCGGATGTTTTCCTCCAGGTCGTGCGACCTATGAAAACTTCCTGAATGCTTATTTTCTCTCCATCTTGATCCCTTTGGTCCCCGTTGTTCCTATTGATGATTTATTCAACTTATTCAAGGCACAAATCCAACAATGCTTTTGAGGACATATCTGCGGGGTTGTCAACAGTCCCCACCTTCATCCCCTTGATCCTGCTTTCACTTCTTATAAAGTGATACCTGACGTCAATATGCTTGGTCCTTTCATGATGAACCTGGTCCTTAGTCAAGCAAATTGCACTCAAGCTATCACAGTATACTATCGCCTGATCTTGATGTAGCCCTTGATCATTGACCATTCCCTTGAGCCAAATTGCCTCCTTCGCTGCTTCCGTTAGAGCCATGTACTCCACCTCCATGGTGGACAAAGTCACCGTCGGCTGTAGCGTCACCTTCCAACTCACAACAGATGCTCTCAGAGCAAATACATAGCCCGTCACTGATCTTCTACTATCAACATCCCCCGCATAGTCCGAATCCGAGAAACCAGCTACCAAGATGTTTTCACGTGACCCATAGCATAGGCCAATGTCTGACGTACCCTTGAGGTACCTGAATATCCGTTTCACCGCCTGCCAATGGTCCCTACCTGGATGAGCCATAAAACAACTAACCACTCTAACATCGAATGCTATGTCCAGTCGAGTACATACCATAGCATACATAAGTCTTCCAACTACGCTAGCATATGGAACCTTGGACACGTAACCCTTCTCCTCCTCAGTCTGAACGGTGTACATTCCTAGCTTGCTGTTAGTTGCCATAGGAGTATCTATAGCTTTAGCTGATAACATCCCAAATCTTGCCAAGATCTTCTTGATGTATCCCTGCTGCGACAAGAAAAGCTTCTTCTTCTTCTTCTTCTTCTTCTTCTTCTTCTTCTTCTTCTTCTTCTTCTTCTTCTTCTTCTTCTTCTTCTTCTTCTTCTTCTTCTTCTTCTTCTTCTTCTTCTTCTTCTTCTTCTTCTTCTTCTTCTTCTTCTTCTTCTTCTTCTTCTTCTTCTTCTTCTTCTTCTTCTTCTTCTTCTTCTTCTTCTTCTTCTTCTTCTTCTTCTTCTTCTTCTTCTTCTTCTTCTTCTTCTTCTTCTTCTTCTTCTTCTTCTTCTTCTTCTTCTTCTTCTTCTTCTTCTTAGCAGCTCCCAGATCCTTTATCTCGAATTCCGGGCTAAGGGACCTCTTTAGTTCTCTGATGTCCTTGATATCTCGAGTTGCAATCAGAATATCATCCACATACAGAACTAGGTAAATACGTGATCCACTATGCAACTCTTTTTGATACACGTAACAATCATACTCGCACTTGTGGTAACCAATCTTCATCATGAAGTTGTCAAACCTCTTGTACCATTGCCTTGGTTACTTCTTAAGTCCGTAGAGGGATCTCTTCAGCTTGCACACGTGGTTCTCTCTTCTAGGAACTTGGAACCCTTCCGGTTGGCTCATGTATATCTCCTCTTCCAATTATCCATGTAGAAAAGCTGTCTTGCCATCCAATTGCTCAAGTTCTAGGTCGTGGTGTGCCACTAAATCTAGCAATGCAACAACCCGTGAATTCCCAAGCCTTCCGTACCGGACCGGAAAGTCCAGGAGGGTGCTGCTAAAAGTAACGGCGGAAATCAAAAGAATAACATTCCGAAAGTATTTATTTATTACACAACAGTAAACGTCACGAGAGTCTCTAATTATTACATAAGTGATTCAAAAAACAACTACATCATCCTGGCTCGCTAACTAAGCACTACACGTGAGTCCCGTACCCAGCTTCGCCATAGTGTTCTACTTCTAAGTCTGCGGTGGGAAGGAAACAGGAACCGCAGTTTCAAAGTCAGTACAAAATATTGAGTAAGTAACACCCAAAAACGTAAAACAGATGATGACGCTTGAGTTTACTGTTTGCAATAATAAAACAGGAGGAATAAAACTTGTAAAGAATGAACTCAATAAATATAGTAGGAACACTTATAAAATTCATCTTATCTTAATATTTCTTCCAAACGGGGATTATACTCCTCAATCTCTTCTTCTTTTCTTTCAAAAGCTCATACCAGAACTGTATTATTAGCTTTGTTGATACGGGGAAGGAACTACTAATCTATCACTAGCAGCCATGACCTTAACTGCCGGCAGCCCCCTAAGACTTCTTGCGGCCAGAGAGGTGAGTACATGGAGCGACCCGGCAGGTTGCGACCGGGTTAAATAAAATCTAATCACAGGCCGAGTGACCGAAGTCAACACGACAATAATAAGATTCTTCCGCATAACTCTTTCCACTTTACGTTAATACGAATTATAATTAGTAGTCATGTGACAACTTCAAGTAAAATAACTTTTTTGAAATAGAAGGAAATTTCAACTAAAACAAGTAAGTGAATAAACAATAAAAATGCATTTCGAGACATAAAAGTCATATTAAGACACGAAAGAAGCTAGGCTCAACGCTTGGCATGTTAATTACCTTACTTCCGTAGCGCTAGCACGTCTAAAAGCCGGTCGGCCTACAAACTGTCACCTACAACTTGTAACGTTTATGTCAATTAAATATCCAAATAAGATGTTACAAATCCTAGCGAGTATTTTCTTTTATTTCAACCCAAACCCCTCTAGCAAATTATTTAGAATTTTCTATAAGCAAAACTATATAAAACAACGCATCTTTTTTTTTAAACGACTACTCTTTTTTTTTGTTTACTATTATTATTATTGTTAGCTAAAAGTGATTAACAAATTAGAGAAATTATTTTCTATAAAAGACTTAACAAAACAGAATTAGTTTATGAAAAGTAAATAGTATTATTTCTTCAATATTTAAAAATATTTAATTTATAGAGGACTTTTACCTAAATACTAATCACAACAAAGCGATGTTTAAAACCTAGTAAAATATCCAATTTACAAGTATTAAACGTCCAAGTTGTTAGCTAAGTGATTTAACAATATTTATTTAAATTTTTTAACATAATTATTTCTTGTTTAATTTTAAACGAACAAACCCTATGCTATTTCAATACCCGAATTACTTTTCCGAGACGGGGATGAAAACTAGTATTTTTAGAAATTATTTATATTCTGGAATTATCATATTTATTTTTAGCGAAAAGTGTCAAGTTTAAGTATAAGACATATAAACCCCTAAATTATATTAAAAGTCAACAAGCACCCCAACTAGTCACCAAAACAGTTAGGTTAAAGTACTCTAGCCACCTTCTGGTTTCTGAAAGTGCAAAAAGAACCCTCTATTTCATGTTATAACAGTTTACATAAACTACACTTTTACCCCCCTATAACAACAACTTCAATTTCATCGATCCAACTATGATTTAAGCTATCAAGTTTAAAATTTGACAATGTATAACAACTAATCAGAAAGTATAGAACGTACCTAGGCCAAAATGGCCGGAAACAGTCAAGAAATGGGTCGGGTCGGAGCTCGACGTCGGAGTCGCCGGAGTTGAACTTGGTGGTCGTCTTTAATGGCTTTCCCAGCGTGGTTTGAGCCTCCTAGTGAGTTGGTCGGGGTCCAGAGAGTCGTCTGAAAGCAAAGAGAGGGAGTGGGTGCTGCAGCGGAGCTCTGGTGGAGTTTGGCCGGCAACAATGGAGGTCGACGGTGGTGGCAGTGGCTTCTGCTGTTGCTGCTTCTTGGCCTCTGTTTCTGTACAGAGGAGATGTAGGCACGATTCAGAGGGATAGGAGAAGGCACGGGAGGAGAGAGAGAGAAGTGGTTTTTCTTCCGCCGGTGATGGTAGCGGCTGTGGAGGTGCTAGGGCTTCTGCAACTTGTGTTACTGCCTCTGTTTCCTTCTGGTGGCAGAGGATTAGAGTGAGAAAGAGAGAGATGATGGTGGCGGCAGTTTGGTTGCTCCTCTCGGGTTTTGCCGCCGGCAGCTATGGCGACTGTGGTGGTGGTTGGCTGCTGCCACCACTGCTCTGCTGCTGTTGGTGGTTGCTGAAAACACAGAGAGAGAGAGAGAACGAAGGTGGTGGTGGTGGGTTGTCTTCTTGCCGAAGCTTGGAGATGGTGGTGGTGTTGGTGAAGACGACGATGGTGATGAGGGAGGTGGTGGATGGCTGCTGGCGTGCGAGGGGGTGGAGAGGGATTTATATAGGTGAGCTTACTTGGGGTCCAAGCACAAAGGTGGTGAGGTGGAGGCGGTGATCGTTGCTAGGGCGGTTGGAGAGGCTTCCCGAAGATGTTGAGGGAGGTGAAGAAATCGTGGGGAAGAAGGAGATGAATCTCCTGGAAAAACATTTAAATTAAACTAATATTTGTTGGCAATAATTGGGTGTGGGTGGAGTACTATGTGGTTGGGTGATTGGGTGTGGCAAGCCTATCAATTCTCGCGGTGGTCGGACACGCGCTATAAATTTAAACTAGCTAAAATTTGTGAAACGACTACGTATTAATTCTTGACTATTACTCTAATATTATTCTAAAACTTTCTACAAACTAAACTCAAAGATCTATTCAAATATTATTTTGCCAATAAATTATTATTATGCTTCTATAATGACCGTTTTACCCCTACTAGTTAAACGGGGTATTACATCCTTCCCCCCTTAAACAGAGCTTCGTCCTCGAAGTAAAATCAAGCGACTAATCATGATATTCAGATCATCTAACAAGCAACTATCTAACAGAATAATATCACATGGCTTGCAAGTAATTTCACATAACAAATAACAGCAAGTAATCATTTTACGATATACGCAACGCGATACGAAATATCAAATAAGGTCGTAGTCACGTCTATCTAATTAGGTGGTCATAGTCTCATTTGGGTTCTAAGTCTCAAGGTCAAACATATTCCAAAGGTACTAAGACGTAACAATAGCAGACTAAAACGTAATAGTATTAAACAGAGGGTTGCATCCTCTCCGCCTTAGAGAGTGACGTCCCCAAAACTCCACATACCTCATTAAATAAGTGCGGGTACTTCTTTCTCATTTCTTCTTCAGCCTCCCAAGTTGCTTCTTCTGTTTGGTGGTTGGTCCAAAGGACTTTGACCAGTTTGACGCTCTTGGTTCTCGTATCCCTTGTCTTTGTATCCAGTATCTTGACAGGTTGCTCCTCGTAGGTCAGTGATGGGTTGAAATCCACTGGTTCTGGATCCAGCACATGGGACGGGTCTGGTACATACTTCTTCAGCTGGGATACGTGAAAGACATTGTGTACTCGCCCCAAGTTCGATGGTAAATCCAATCGATACGTAACCTCCCCTATTCTCTCAATAACATCGTATGGACCAATAAATTTAGGGCTTAACTTTGCTTTCAAGTTGAACCTGGTTACCCCCTTAGTAGGTGAGACTCGCAGGAACGCTTTCTCCCCCACTTGGAATTACAATGGCCTTCTCTTTTGATCCGCGTATGATTTCTGCTTGTCTTGAGCTGCTTTCATTCTCTTCTGGATGAGTCGTACTTGGTTTGTCATGTCTTCGATCATTTGTGGGACAATGATCACCGTCTCACTGATGTCACTCCAACATAGTGGAGACCGACACTTTCTTCCATACAGGGCTTCGTACGGTGCCATCCCGATGCTAGCGTGATAGCTGTTGTTGTAGGAGAACTCTATTAACGGCAGTTTATCAACCCATGAACCTTGGAAGTCCATAACACAGGCTCTTAACCTATCTTCCAGCGTCTGTATATTTCTCTCCGTCTGACCGTCTGTGGCTGGGTGGAAAGCTGTACTGAATTTTAGCTGAGTTCCAAACGCGTCTTGAAGTGCTCTCCAGAAGTGAGAAAGGAAATTAGGGTCTCTGTCCGAGATTATCGAACTCGGAACCCCATGATATCTCACGATGTTTCTGACGTACGCATCTGCCATTTACTCCATGTTCCATGTGTCTTTCATTGGAATGAATCTCGCCGTCTTGGTTAGTCTGTCTACGACTACCCATATCTGGTTGAGTCCATTTTTCGACGTAGGCAGAGCTGTGACGAAATCCATTGATATGGAGTCCCACTTCCAGAATGGAACATCCAACGGTTGGAGTAGACCTCCCATCCTCTTGTGCTCGAACTTCACCTTCTAGCATGTTAGGCATTTAGCCACGAACTCGGCTACTTCCTTCTTCATATTGGGCCACCAGAATGTCTTCTTCAGGTCCTCGTAAAGCTTATCGCCTCCAGGGTGGACGAAATATGGAGTGTTGTGTGCCTCCTGCATCAGCTTCTCCTTAACCTCCGAACACTTTTGTGGCACGCACCATCTTCCTTTGTAGCGAATGCTCCCGTCTTCGTGAATCTGGAACTCCTTGGCCTCTCCTGCTGCAATCTTCTTCTTGATCCTTTTGAGCTTCACGTCTCCTGCTTGATTGCTTCGTATTTCTTCGAATAAGTCTGGAACCGCTGTCATGCTCCCGAGCAGCTTTTGCACCGTTCCTTGTTCCACCACTTCGATCTTGAGCTTCCGGAACTCGTGACATAACCAGTCTGATAAGATTACCATAGCGTTCACCGCATGGCTCGATTTACGACTTAGAGCGTCGGCGACCACATTAGCCTTCCCCTTGTGGTACTGGATGCGTAGATCGTAATCCTTGATAATCTCCAGCCATATTCGTTGCCTGTTGTTTAGATCCTTCTGTGTGAAGATATACTTCAGGCTGCGATGATCCGTGTAGAGTTTGCAAACTGCCCCGTAGAGATGATGCCTCCATATCTTCTGCGCGAAGACTACTGCTGCCAACTCCAAGTCATGCATGGCATAGTTCTCTTCGTGAAGCGTAGGCAATTACCCTCCGGTCTTGCATCAGCACACAGCCAAGCCCTTTCTTTGACGCATCGCTGTATACCTCGAACTCTCCAGAGTCGTTTGGCAAAGCTAACACTGGTTCCGTAGTGAGCTTCTCCTTCAGAGTCAGGAACGCCTCTTCACAGCTGTCGTCCCAGTGATACTTTACTGCCTTCTTTGTCAATGTAGTCAGTGGCCTGGCAATCTTCGAAAAATCCTTCACGAAACGCCTGTAATGACTGGCTAAGCCAAGGAAGCTTCGAATTTAGGATACGTTCTTCGGTGTAGGCCAGTCCTTAACCGCTGAGATCTTCGCTGGGTCAACGGATATTCCTTCCTTGGAGATGATGTGGCCCAGAAACGGAACACGATCCAACCAGAAGTCACATTTCGAAAGCTTGGTGTATAGTCTTTCTTGCCACAAGGTCTGCAATACTTCTCGGAGATGTTCCTCGTGATCCTCTTCGTTCTTCGAGTACATCAGGATGTCATTGATGAAGACAACCACGAACCGGTCTAGAAACGGCTTCATTACTCGGTTCATCAAGTCCATGAACACAGCAGGAGCGTTGGTCAAACCGAATGGCATAACCGTGAACTCGTAGTGGCCGTACCTTGTGCTGAAGGCCGTCTTTGGAATATCTTTCTCGGCTACGCGGAGTTGATGATATCCCGATCTCAGGTCGATTTTGGAGAAGACACTGGCTCCTTGCAACTGATCGAATAAATCGTCAATCCGGGGTAGTGGATACTTGTTCTTGATAGTGACACAATTTTAGCTCCCAATAATCGATGCATAATCGCAAGCTTCCGTCCTTTTTCCTGACGAACAACACTGGTGCTCCCCAGGGTGACACACTAGGTCGTATGTACCCCTTCTTCAAAAGTTCTTGTATCTGCTCCTTCAGCTCCTTCAATTCCACAGGTGCCATCCGATACGGCGCCTTGGAGATGGGTGCAGTTCCAGGTGCCAAGTCTAGAGTAAACTCCACTTCTCGTTGAGGTGGCATTCTGGGAATCTCGTCAGGGAATACATCAGGAAACTCCCTCATGACAGGTGTCTCATCCAGCACATTTTCCTTTTTGGTTATGTCTTGGACATAACACAAGTAGGCAGAGTTCCCTTTCTTCATTTGGTTGATTATAGTCAAAGCAGACACTAGCCTGATTCGAGGTTCCGTGGTGATACCACGATAGATGATCTTTTCTCCTTTAGGTCCCTTCAATCGAACCTTCTGATCATAGCAGTGAATAACTGCCCGATACTTCCCAAGCCAGTCCATTCCTAGGATCACATCTATGCCTCCTAGGTTAAATTTTATTAGGTTGGGAGGTAAGGTGCAGGTTAGTATTTTGAGTTCTACCCCTTCGAATACGGTGTCACAGACAGTTATCTGGCCATTAGGGGTCGCTACTGGGATAGATATACTAGATGAGTTAAGCAAACCCAATTTCTCAACAAACGAGGACGATATAAAGGAATAGGATGCACCAGAATCAAATAGTAGGAAAGCAGGTTGCTCATGAATAGAGAAAGTACCCGTGACAACTCCATGTGCATCTTCTGCATCAGTCTTTGTTAGCACATCAATTCGTCCCACGTTTGCATTCTGATCCCCCGCTCCTTGCTCCTGCTCCATTGTTCTTGTTCCCGTATCCAGCGTTGTTGTTTACGATCCTGGGTTGGCCTCCATTCTAGCCTGCATTGCCTGGGTTTTAGTTCTGCTGCCTGGCATATCCATTGCCTCCATTGTTCTGGTTGCGGTTCCCATTCTGCCGGGTCCCGAACCGCTAGTTGCGGGCAAGGTTGTTCCCGTTCTGCAGGCGGTTTCCCTGATAGTTTTTCTGCTGTGGCCTTCCAAAGTTGCCTCCTTGGATCATTTGCTGGTTCCCGGCTGGTTGAGATCGGCATTCATAAGATCGATGTCCTCGTCTGCCACAGTTGTTGCAAGTGACCGCATTTCCCTCAAAGTCGGCTCCTAGGTGGTTTCGCGGGCACCATTTGCAAAAATAGCGACGATTCTTCTGAGTCCCAGCATTCTGTTGATTGCCACGATACTGCCCCTGATTACCTCCTCCATTGTTAGGCTTGAACCTCTGATTGCCCTTGTCAAGGTTGTTGTTGCTTCCTCCTACCTCCTCAAGCTTGCGTTTATTGCGATTTTCTTCCTGGGTGACACGAACTCGATAGATGTCAGAAGCTCTGTCGTAGGCTTCATGAAGGGAAGAGTAGGTCCTGCTCAGCAGAGACTCTTGCAGCCTTTCGTGCAGTCCACCGATGAATCGGGAAACTTTGGAGTCTTCATCCGACACCATGTTACCTACGAATCGTGTCAGTTCTGTAAATTTCCGAAAATACTCAGCCACTGAGTCATTTCCTTGCCGCATGTTCTGAAATTCCTGTTCCTTGCTCCTCTTCACGTGATGAGGGTAGAAACGAGCTCCTAGCGCGGTTTGAAGAGCCTCCCAGTTGAAGTTGGGTTCGGCTAGAAGAGTTTCTCATACATTTCTCCACCAGAGGTTCGCTTTCTCTTTCCAAGTAGAAGACTGCGCAGTTGACCTTCCGATCATCGGGACATTCTATCGCCTCAAGAATTTTATCCATTTCCATGACCCAGTCTTCTAACTCGACAGGATCCTCTTTTCCAGTAAACTCCATTGGTTTCATTTCGGCTACTTTCTTGGCCTAGTTAGTTCCTGCCTGTCCTCCGTTATTCATCATCTGAGCCATTTGCGCAAAGAATTGCTCCATAGGGATGTTATCAGCCATCGGTTCCTATCAAGCTTCCCTAAAGAAATATAGTAAGGTTTCTAGCAGTCATATCCTACGGTATCCTTAGTTAGGGTCGTGGGAACTTTAATAATCATATTTCGCAATCAATATATCCAACATTATCACATAAACTAACACACATGAAATAAAAATTTTGCAAAAAAAGCACATAAGGCTCATATCTGCATAACTCGGCTAATCAAGAAAGTGAATCTTGTGCAAGTTAGATTCTATCTCCTTTTCATAAAAATCAGCAAAATATGCATCTCAAATAACTCAGAACACATAAAGTTGAAACTCAGGATGCGGGTGGGTGGGAGAAATCAAGACCTAGACTACCCGTAACCCCAACCGCTTATCCAATTTTAATTATCTTGCCCTATGTCCATTTTTAGTTGCCCTACATGTTTTAATTCCCTTTTTATGGTTTGCCTGCTCTGATACCACCTGCAACAACCCGTGAATTCCCAAGCCTTCCGTTCCGGACCGGAAAGCCCAGGAGGGCGCTGCTAAAAGTACCGGCATAAATCAAAAGCATAACATTCCAAAAGTATTTATTTATTAAACAACAGTAAACGTCCTGAGAGTCTCTAATTATTACGTAAGTGATTCCAAAAACTACTACATCATCTTGGCTCGCTAACTAACCACTACACGTGAGTCTCGTACCCAGCTTCGCCATAGTCTTCTGCTTCTAAGCCTGCGGTGGGAAGGAAACAGGAACCGCAGTTCCAAAGTCAGTACGAAATACTGAGTAAGTAACACCAAAACACGTAAAACAGATGATGAAGCTTGAGTTTACTGTTTGCAATAATAAAACAGGAGGAATAAAACTTGTAAAGAATGAACTCAATAAATAGAGTAGGAACACTTATAAGATTCTTCTTATCTTAATATTTCTTCCAAACGGGGATTATACTCCTCAATCTCTTATTCTTTTCTTTCAAAAGCTCATACCAGAACTGTATTATTAGCTTTGTTGATACGGGGAAGGAACTACTAATCTATCACTAGCAGCCATGACCTTAACTGCCGGCAGCCCCGTAAGACTTCTTGCGGCCAGAGAGGTGAGTACATGGAGCGACCCGGCAGGTTGCGACCGGGCTAAAACAAAATTCGATCACAGGCCGAGTGGCCGAAGTCAACACGACAATAATAAGTTTCTCCCGCACAACTCTTTCCACTTTAGGTTAATTACGAATTATAATTATTAGTCATGTGACAACTTCAAGTAAAATAACTTCTTTGAAATAAAAGGAAATTTCAACTAAAACAAGTAACTGAATAAGCAATAAAAATGCATTTCGAGACAAGTAATAAAAGTCATATTAAGACACGAAAGAAGCTAGGCTAACCGCTTGGCATGTTACTTACCTTATTTCCGTAGCACTAGCACGTCTAAAAGCCGGTCGGCCTACAAACTGTCACCTACAACCCGTAACCTTTATGTCAATTAAATATCCAAATAAGATGTTACAAATCCTAGAGAGTATTTTTTTTTATTTCAACCCAAACCCCTCTAGCTAATTAGTTAGAATTTTCTATAAGCGAAACTATATAAAACAACCGTCTATTTTTAAACGACTACTCTTTTTTTTACTATTATTATTATTGTTAGCTAAAAGTGATTAAAAAATTAGAGAAAGTATTTTCTATGAAAGACTTAACAAAACAGAATTCGTTTATGAAAAGCAAACATTATTATTTCTTTAATATTTAAAACTATTTAATTTAAAGAGGACTTTTCCCTAAATACTAATCACAACAAAGCGATGTTCAAAAACTAGTAAAATATCCAATTTACAAGTATTAAACGTCCAAGTTGTTAGCTAAGTGATTTAACAATATTTATTTAAAGTTTTTAACAAAATTATTTTTTGTTTAATTTTTAAGGAACAAACCGTATGCTATTTCAATACCCGAATTACTTTTCCGAGACGGGGATGAAAACTAGTATGTTTAGAAATTATTTATATTCTGGAATTATCATATTTATTTTTAGCGAAAAGTGTCAAGTTTAAGTATAAGACATATAAACCCCTAAATTATATTAAAAGTCAACAAACACCCCAACTAGTCACCAAAACAGTTAGGTTAAAGTACTCTAGCCACCTTCTGGTTTCTGAAAGTTCAAAAAGAACACCGTATTTCATTTTATAACAGTTTACATAAACTACACTTTTACCCCCTATAACAACAACTTCAATTTCATCGATCCAACTATGATTTAAGCTATCATGTTTAAATTTTGACAATGTATAACAACTAATCAGAAAGTATAGAACGTACCTAGGCCAAAAATAGCCGGAAACAGTAAAGAAATGGGTCGGGTCGGAGCTCGAAGTCGGAGTCGCCGGAGTTGAACTTGGTGGTCGGCTTTAATGGCTTTCCCAGCGTGGTTTGAGCCTCCTACAGAGTTGGTCGGGGTCCAGAGAGTCGTATGGAAGCAAAGAGGGAGTGGGTGCTGCAGCGGAGCTCTGGTGGAGTTTGGCCGGAGCTTTGTCCGGCAACAATGGAAGTCGACGGTGGCGGCTGTGGCTTCTGCTGCTGCTGCTTATTGGCCTCTGTTTCTGCACAGAGGAGTTGGAGGCACGATTCAGAGGGATAGGAGAAGGCAGGGGAGGAGAGAGAGAGAAGTGGGTTTTCTTCCGCCGGTGATGGTAGAGGCTGTGGAGGTGCTAGGGCTTCTGCAACTTCAGTTACTGCCTCTGTTTCCTTCTGGTGGCAGAGGATTAGAGTGAGAAAGAGAGAGATGATGGTGGTGGCAGTGGGGTTGCTCCTCGTGTTTTGCCGCCAGCAGTTATGGCGACTGTGGTGGTGGTTGGCTGCTGCCACCACTGCTCTGCTGCTGCTGGTGGTTGCTGAGAACACACAGAGAGAGAGAACGAAGGTGGTGGTAGTGGGTTGTCTTCTTGCCGAATCTTGGAGATGGTAATGGTGTTGGTGAAGACGACGATGGTGATGAGGGAGGTGGTGGATAGCTGCTGGCGTGCGAGGGGGTGGAGAGGGCTTTATATAGGTGATCTTACTTGGGGGCCAAGCACAAAGGTGGTGAGTTGGAGGCGGTGACTGTGACTAGGGCGGTTGGAGAGGCTTCCCGAAGATGTTGAGGGCGGTGAAGAAATCGTGGGGAAGAAGGAGATGAATCTCTTGGAAAAACATATCAATTAAACTAATATTTGTTGGCAATAATTGGGTGTGGGTGGAGTACTATGTGGTTGGGTGATTGGGTGTGGCAAGCCAATCAATTCTCGCGGTGGTTGGACACGCGCTATAAATTTAAACTAGCTAAAATTTGTGAAACGGCTACATATTAATTCTTGACTATTACTCTAATATTATTCTAAAACTTTCTACAAACTAAACTCAAAGATCTATTCAAATATTATTTTGCCAATAAATTATTATTATGCTTCTATAATGACCGTTTTACCCCTTCTAGTTAAACGGGGTATTACAAGCAATACCTGAATATAAGAATGTCTAACCAGCGGTGAGAATATCTCGTTGTAGTCAACTCCCTCTTTCCGACTGAACCCTCTTGCAACTAGCCTTACCTTGTACTTGACGCCCTCTCCAGATGCAGTTCCTTCATTTTTTCTGAAAACCCAGTTGCAACTGACTAAATTTCTTCCCGCAGGCAATTTAACAAGATCCCAAGTCGTGTTCTTGCTAAAGGACTCCATCTCCTCTCCCATCGCGGCAATCCATTGTGCTGACTCAGAACTAAATATAGCGGCCTTATAGGAGGATGGCTCATCCTCTACCTCTTCCACTACCTGTAATGCATATCCCACGATACCATCATCCATGTATCTTGCTGGAGCCTATATGACTCTCCTCGGTCTTATGTCAGCAATAATTTGATGAACTGGTTCCTCTAGTGTAGACGCATCCTCACTATCAGACTCTTCTGCTTCTTCCTCTTTGGCTTCCGGCGGTGGTGTAGGGATTTCGGCATCCTTAGGATCATGAGGATCCGACTCTCCCTCCACCTTCTTCTCTGCACCTCCAAGCTCCACCTCCACAGAGTTCTTTAACATATGAGTCTCATCAAAGACTACACTGTAAGTTCAATCCAGCTTCAAGACTTGAATAGCTAGTCTATTTCAAGGCCTTAGAACAGTTTTCAAATCCTTGAAACTTGTTGTGCTTTACATGAATGAACTTAAGGGGATTTTCTGATCTTAATCCAACTCCTAAACCCTATTCTTGATTAGTTGATACTTGATGATGAAAGACAAAGTATTTTGATACAGTTTTACAGTATCTAACATCATCTGTTCGACTCAATTTTGTAGGGATTTTTGTTTCCTATTGATAACTCCTTAATAAGAGTTATCCTAGGTACACTTTATATTGTTATTTGTGTGCGTTTTGGTGCAAAGTGCCGAGATTTGAGCCAAAATAAGAAGAAAATACAATTTTGGATGTTTTTGAGCTTTAAAGTACAATCCGGGCGTTTCTTAATGGTTTTGAGTATGATTTTGATAATTTATCACATTTGATATTCGCGGTAGTGTTCATGTTGTTGTTTGCGTATGCGGGAGTCAAGGGATAGAAGAAACGAGCTTCTGAATAGAAGAAAAAGGCGTTTTGGATGTTTTCACCAAGTTTGGGAAATAATGGAGAAAAAACGAGAAAATGGTCCAGAAACGGAGATTTCTCTACATGGACGAATTCTACGTCGCAAAAGGAATCCAAAGGTGCAAAAATCTCATTCATCGGAGTTCGGGATCAAAATCTGGGTCCTTGTTTGCTTTTCAAAAATCTTAGTTTCTTTTTCAGGATGTTTTAGAGAAAATTAAGGATGTTTTGAGGATATCTTGCATTCTACAAAGGAGATGGAGGTGATACCGGTGGCAATTGAAAGTAGACTCAAGAGCTTTCCAACTGCGGGTCATGGAGCTAAAACGGAAGTCGGACGAGAAAGTTAAAGCACGAGAGGAGACTCGGAGAAAAGCTGAAGATTTTGGCTAAGGAAACAAGTCGCATGACTTGTTCATAGTGGTCGCACGACTTGTTGGACAGGGACAGAATGCAGGAAAGTTGACAACAAGTCGCAAGACTTGTTGAGAGAGGTCGCACGACTTGATGAAGGACAGGGAAAGAATACTGAAAATTTGACAAAAAGTCGCACGACTTGTTGACAGAAGTCGCACGACTTGTTGAGATCTGCTGAATTTTCTAAGTGTTGGGAACAAGTTGCACGACTTGTTTTCACAGGTCGTACGACTTGTTCGTAAGCAGCAAATTTTGGAAACACTTTGGGGTTATTTTGTAATTAATTGTAACTTGTTCTAAACTATTTGAGAACGTATTAGAAGGAGTTAGGGCTAGTTTTATCGACATTATAAGGTGGGAGAACGTGCTTGGAGCTTGGAGAACTTGCATAGAGCTTTTGGATCATTCGTTTGGCTTCTCAAACTCTCTTTCTACTATAGTTTTGCTATTTTGATCATGAAACTTTGTATTGTGATCATGTTTTGGAGTAGCTAAACTCTTTTATCAGGGTATCTCGTAGGGATTTAGGTTTGGATCACTTTGTTGACAATTTATGAATTTTCTTTCATGCTTTAGAGCTTAATTGATGATTTATTGTCTAGCTATGTGTGTTTTATGCGTTTAATTCATCTTTTCTATTAGTAGACGTATTGATAGGATTGAGTTAGGTCGTGAACGATAGAGACATCTACGTTTATTTCCCGAAATCTTGAAACACACACTAGCCGTATCTAGGATTGAGAAATCTTGCTAGTTAGCTAAGAACAAAGAGTAGACTAATGATCATAATGCGTATTTAAACTTAATTATACTAGAGAAATCAACTTTGATAGTTCGAATATAGGTGTTGGTTGAGACATCTTCAACATAAGTGTGCTCGTTTAGCTAGATAAAGAATCATCGTGTTAGTAGAACATAAATCCGAATTGGTGTGAAATCCTTAGTGACCCGTAGAGATATCCTGAACTTTTCCTCATATCAACTAAATCAATTTTAATAATTAGCTTGTTATTTAGTTGTTTTAGATTAGTTCAACAAACTCAACGCGCTTTGCCCACATAAGATTAATAAGATTTAACTAGTTTACGAGAAGTCCTTTGGGTTCGACAAGCCCGGATTTACCGGAATTATTACTAGACTGACAGCCGTACACTTGCGGTTGGATCGTTTCAAGTTTTTGGCACCGTTGCCGGGGACTTCGGCTAAATTAGTTATAATTCATAACCTTAGGAATTTTTTTTTGCCTTTTTTTTTTAATTTATTTGTTGATCTCACTTGCTTCCTAGTGAATAATTGTGCAGGTATCTTGGTGATCATGTGGGGGCATAATTTCTATGGGCAAGCTCCAGACTATTCACCGTACTACTCCTATGGAGATATGTACACCCATCATCCTTGCAATCAAGAATAAGTGGAGATGAAAGAAATATTGAAGCTTATGATAGCTAGCATGGACCGAATGGAGGAAGGGATTAATAGGATGGATGAAACTGTCCAGCTTCAGGGACAGTAATTGGCCAAACTTTTGAGTGCACTGGCATATGCAGATAATGAAGATGGGCCAAGCAACATCATTCCTGACTTAGTTGAGGAGTGAGAAGGGGAAGACGAAGAACCCCCAGAGGTCTATGTCTATAATACTGTTCATCATGAAGTAATAGATCCTTGGGCTGCTTCAGACTCAAATTCGGACTCAGATTGGGATGAGGTTGTGACGCCTATACAATTTGTTTCGCGGATAATTCCGGAGCCATGGCATGAATGGGAGAGTGTGGACATCGCAAGCTTATGGCCCACTGAAAATATTTGCTTTAAGGAACAAAGCCATGAAGCTAAAAAATTATTTCATGGAGAGGTTCACATGGACATATATCAAGAAGTTCCTCTGCCTAATCCATATCTCTTGGAGATTATATAATTGGGAAAATCGCATGAGCAAGACCAAAGACCCCAGTTTTATGCAATCCATGATTTACCACCTGTGATTCCGAGACAAGAGCTGGGGAAGGAAGCAGGAAAGGAAGAACTTAGAGTTGCAGCCGTACCACTTGAGATACTAGATTCAAATGGCCAATCCTCGACGGATGTAGTTTTGAAGAATTGGAAGAAGAAAAAGAAGAGGAAAGGTAAAATAAGGCATGTGGCGGCTAACAACTTTTCTTTCTTCTTGCCATTGACTTATGCATGCTTGCTTGAGAAGAGACAAAAAGAGAAGCGATGGTGGAAGAAGAGGAAGTGGAGAGAAAAGCTGCCCTAATCATGTTTGAGGTAACTGGGTCGGGTCGTCGACCTTAAATTACAAGGCGCTTGTTGGGAGGCAACCCAGCGTATTTTCTGCTTAATTTAGGGAGTGAGTTTTTAATACAGTTGTGTGTGTTTTGTTATTTATTTTGGAGAGATG
The DNA here is from genome assembly GCA_023055425.1 of Linanthus parryae. Lineage (NCBI taxonomy): Eukaryota > Viridiplantae > Streptophyta > Magnoliopsida > Ericales > Polemoniaceae > Linanthus > Linanthus parryae. The sequence continues at coordinate 88,300,460 of JALGPY010000005.1, forward strand.
AGAGAGAGAGAGGGACTGGCATGTGTTTCCAAGTGACATATTTGAGCAGGATATGGGAGAGTCGACCCCGGTGTGCCATGGCGCACATGACCTTGATAAGGGCTCGTGCATGCGAGTTGGGGATTCTCAAGACACATATTCTAGAAGAGGAGGGCAATCGACACCGGTGTGCGAGTACACACTGACCGGATAGGGAGCACAGTGGCATCACATTGAGCTTGGGGATTGCTTTGCACATTTTCGTCCCTTCCCTTGAGGAGGTTGTGAGTATTTCTTTCCTTTGTCTAGATTTGTGTTAATTTGTATGTCATAGCTCCATCTCATCTACTGGCCTTTCACATTTGATTGCTGAGTCCTCTTGCATGATCTCTAAATTCGTTGAGGACAACGAAGCATTCAGTGTGGGGGTGGTTTAACTGTCTACTAGCCAATTGTGTCTTGTATAGCTAGTTACATGTAGGATGTGTATAGGTTGTATTGTGTGTAGAGTCAGTGGTCTATGTCATGTGTTTACTTATATTGTCGTATTGTGTAGATTAGTTTACATATTATTTGCACTTTTAAATAATTGAATCTACCCACCAAAAGTCGAATTGTGTTGTGTCAAATTTTTTTTTCGAGTCAAAGCCTTGCATATAGAGTTAGGACTTACGAAAAATAAAAAAAAAAATGAAAAAAAGAAAATTCAAAAAAATTGAAAAATTGAAAAACTTGAAGAAAGGAAAATGTTTGAAGCATAAACTTGGTTGATTTAGTGAGATGTGAAAACTTTAGGCATAGGGTGTGAATTTTGACCGAGAGTGACACGTTTAGTTCCCCCTAGTTAGTATAGAGAGAATCTCTTTACGGGAATGCCTATCTATTTTTAAACTAAACTGAATTTTATAAGCTAAAGTGTGTGTTGTTCTCCTAAAAGAGTTGACTTTGGTGTGATCTTAACAAGCCGAACTTCAAGTTGTCCGTCTTAGGTAGTCGCCAGCCCGCCTCGTAGTAGCACACAAAACACTGTGCGAGTATGTGTATTAGAGCACTCACTGTTTTTTAGATCTTACCTTGTAGGACTACTAGATAACTCTAATTGATCCTTGGATTCATTGTTAGCCTATATGACCTAGGGAGACGATTCTTGGCCTTCATCATATATCATTTAGAATTACCTTTCTAGAGCGTCACGAGGAAGCAGTAGTTGAGGGGTTAGATGAGGGAGTGCTTCATTTCACAGTTATGTGAGTCCTATTGTTCGCATGTGCTTCATTAGATATCTTTGAGGGGATGCGAGAGTGAGTGAGTCGGCTTGCACACTACGGTGTGGCGGTGTTCCATGTCATTACGTCGTGGGCACAGTAGTGGAGAACCTAAGTGCGTGACATCTAATCCGCACAAAATTGGGGTTGGTTAAACTTAATTGGTGGAATGTGCTAGGTACTGGATTTCTATCATTTCGGTGTAGGAAGTTCGGTTGGATTAGGCACGTGAAATATCTTGTTTGACTACTTGAGAGGGGGATGTGACTGCATTCTAGTGTGGGGGTGTCGACATTTGACTACGGACATATGGTTTGTGCTTTTGACGACTCCACCTCCACACACGTGCTTTGATTGGCTTTCAGCTTTGTTTGGTGACACATTGCATTTTATTGAGTTAGTAGGAGATGAATTTTATTGGTCATACTTGTTGAGTCAAGATCCCTGAATGTGCTTTGATTGGTAATTGTTTTGAGTGATGAAAGACAAAAGGCTAAGACATTAGCAGCAAAGGCTTGTTAGTTATCTCAAGGCCTTGAGATTGACAGAACTTCAAAGTCTTGAGATTGCTTATTCTGCTATGTGTTCTAACATCTTTGTGTTGCATATTTGGATATCTGATTATGCAAATCAGTTGTTTATGGTATATACATGTGGTTTGTACTATTTATACATCTAACACAATTTCAGATGATCAGAACAGGAAGAATCAAAGTTATCTGGGTTTAATTTTGAAATGCTGTGAAGCAGGTTCAGAGCTCCAAGGCCTTGAGATATGCCTTGAGCTACTGACAGTTTTTACAGAACTTGATTGATTCTTTCTTGCAGGTTATGACTCTTAGTATTGTGATTAGTTACTCATTTCTAAGTGTCTTAAACTTGTTTTTCATATATTATTTGTTCTAGAGGATATGCAGATTAATGTTCTGAATTTATTAAACAGTTTTTATCTGAAACTGTATAACCAAACAGTCTCTGTACTGTTAGTTGTTTGGATTATGTTGTTGCAGTGTTTCTTTGCTGTTGTTGGTTTGTTAAACGTGCAGAAGAAATCTCAACAAACTCCAACGGATATCTACCTGGAGCTGTTTGAATTTAAGCTGAAAACAGAAGGAGGATTTGTAGGAACTGAGATCCTAAAATCTCTCAATCAGTTGCAGCTGTGGATAAAAGAGACTGGTTTGATTTTGAAGGATAGAGAGGCTTGCAGAATACTCTGAGAGGTGTGACAGTTTCGTGGGAGATCGTTCATTCAAACACACAATCATTCAAGCTTCATTCCAGACTTCTGAAGATCAAATCAATCCAGTCATTCCTGAAGAACACTCCCAGGCTTCAACAGCTTATCTTTAGACTGTGTTCTTCATTTGTACTTCATCTGTGTATCTCTATATTATCTTAAACCTCACTTAACCTAGTGGTTGGTTGTTCAAGTGAACAACAAGAGGTTCTTGTTAGCTCAACAGTTAGTAGCTGGAACTAGATAGGTTTGGAACCACAAGCTGTATAGGTGTAAGGGAAATCACTTAGGCTTGAAGATCTAGGGCTGTTTCTATGTGAGTAATAAGAAGTGTTTGCCCAATCCTGGTGGGATTAGATCCCTCAGGCAGAGATTAGGTCCATTGGGACTGAACTCTGTAAATTGCTTTGTGTTCTTTACTTTTCTGTTTGATTATTATCTGCTGCACACAACTCAAATCAAACTAGGGTTTACAAGCTGTTTAGAATTGTTCACAGCTCAAGGCCTTGAAGCTTACATTTTTGCCTTAGTGAGTTTCAGACAGTTTACAAAATCTCAAGGCCTTGAGATTTCAAGTTTTACACAAAACTATCCTGTTAAACTTTAAGTTTTGAAAAAAGTTTCCATACTCTATTCAACCCCCCTTCTAGAGTATTTAGGTCATGTATTCAGTCTACATTACACACTTTCAATACTCATTCATCGGTTCGTCTACTTCCTTCCCCTGACATGATTACTATTGCTTGATTCTTGAAGGAGGACCCCTCATATTTATTGGATTGTATTGATGTGTATTGAGAGAAAAAAAAGAAGAAACAAAAAAAAAAAAAAAAGAAAAAAAAGAGAGAAAAAAAGGAGAGGAATAAAGAAAATACAGTTGTGCTTATTGAAAATCGAGTGGTGAAAGTTCTTGTTCCTGTTGAAGGTTGATTGAGATCGCGTACGCTTCGCTTTGATGGCCACGGGATTGACATGGTACCGGGGTTTGAGGGGATTGAGGGCCGGAGTCGGTTAGATTCAGGTTGTGGATTCCTATCATCAGGGTGAGGGTGTGTGAGATATGGGGTTTGGTGAGCTTATGTGACGCTTTAGAATTTTTGCTTCATACAAGTTATATCCTTTTTGTCCTTAAGCTTCATCATATTTGACCATTAGCGGAATATGAGCTCGGACTATGAATGTGGCTTAGCCTTGGTAAGCCTCTTATTTTTATCAGCACACATGAAGAGGTAGGTTGTTCTTTATAGTAAAGTTAAACTTTCTATCCTAACTATGGGAAATTACTTGTTGTCGAGTTTAGTTGCGATTCACACCTCTTGCCTAACTTTTTCAGCATCCATGAGCACTGGTCTATTGTGGATTGTTTTTTATGTTCTTCGATCGAGTCTAGAATTGCATTTGCATCATATTACTGCATTGTTTGTGTCTTGAGTCATGTTAGAGTCGTTTGAGTTTGTTTGGCTATTAGACAGTTAGATGCAGTAAATCAGACTTTGCTCGGGACGCGCAAATGGCAAGTGTGGTGGTATTTGATAAGTTAGATGCATTGTTTGTGTCTTGAGTCACGTAGAATTTGGCTGAACATTTGATTTTTCCTATCTGGACGCCCAGACGAATCCATCCTATCGTCATCCTGGAATCGCTTCCAAATCCCATCAACGGGGATGGACGTCTGACAATCTTCTGCTCCGGGATTCCTGCCAACTTTAAAGTGTTGAGCGAGACCACATTGACTGCCGCTCCTCCGTCAAAGAATGCCCTCTTGAATTCGACACCATTGATAACTGCCGTTACATACAAAGGCTTCTGGTGGCTCGAGTCTGTCTTCTTGTCACTTGCGGCGAAGGTCATAACCTTTTCCGTAGAGCGATCCACCTAAAAATTTTTCCATTGGAAACCACGATGTCTTCTTCGAAGTCTTCCGCTACCCTTAGAATAACCTTCCTCATTTATTTCCGGCACTTCTCCGAACAATTCATTTCATCGAAGAACTTGCTGAACCCATGCAACCTCTTCATTCGATCAGCACGTTCGTTCTCCGTGTCTATACTGTAGTCCTTATCATTGTAAACTTCGGAAATGATAGGCAAGCCGTCTTCCGCAATCTCTTCGAGATCCATGATCGCGATCATGGCTACTTCTTTGCCTTTTGGCTCTTGCTCCGCATGAGCCGGTAGTGGATTGCTTCGCACATCCTGCCTCTGATCGCTGACAATCAACTCACCGTCTTTCATTTTCTGGCTTACCATGTTCTTGAACTTCTTGCAATTAGCTGTGGGGTGCATAATTTTCCAGTGGCATTCGCACCACTTCGGGTCCCTCATCATCTCCTTGGAGGGTATCCTTTCGAGTGGAGGCAAGATTCCATCTTTACGCCACTGCTTACACAAGTCAGCCGCTTCCTCTACCGAGCACGGTAGAGGTGGCGCTTCTAAGTTTGTAACCCTGGGCTGCTTTTGCGGCGAAACTGTATTAAACTCAGCTTCACGCCCCCTCTTGTAACTAAACCTTCCAATCTTGTAAGTGGTTCCGCCTGAGGGCCGCTCAGGGGCGTGCTTCTTCTTCTGCCTCTCCACTATAGGCTCTATGTTTTTCGTGCATTCCATCAATTTTGAAAAGGTGGGAGTTTGTAGGTTGATCAGCATACCTTTGTACTCATCTCGCATGCCTTGTAGACATATCTCCACGAGCCTGCCTTCAAGCACCTCGTCTCTGCATTCCAAGGATTTGGCCCTGAATTTCTTGATGAAAGTGACTCCATCTTCCTCGCGCTTCTGATACATACGGGAGAGATGAATCATTGTAACTTTCTCTTCCACCTGGAAGAATTTTGTGTAGAACTTCTGGACCATATCGTCCCAAGTTTTAACAGATCCAGCCTCCAACGTTCTGTACAATTTGTAGGCCACATTTCCCAAATATTTCGGGAATTCGCGCATCAGCAGCTTGGGATCAGCCCCATATGGTCCCATCACATCGATGAAACGCATGACATGCTCGTGGGCATTCCCGTTGACGTCTTCGAACTTGTCCCACTAAGGAGCCTTATACCCGGCGGGGTTAGGCATGAGGTAGATCTCACGTGGGATAGGCGGATCGTTATCAACCTTCGGGATAATTGTGTCCACAAACGGTTGATTGGCCAAGAATGTCTCTATGTGCCGCCGCAGCGACGTCATACATTCTGGTGCGCTTTCCCCCGCAGCAGGAGGAAGGGTTGTAGCCGGCGGGGACACATATGCTGCAGTCGGGCTAGGGGTGTAGGTCACATTGCCCAGCAGTGCCGGCGGAGGAGGCAAGGGGTATTGCGAAGAGAGGTTGGGTGCCACAGTTGGCGGTTGAGGAATATGTGTGGTAAGGGGCGGTATTTGATCCGTTTTCCCCTGAACAAAGGGTAACTGCACCATTGCTGGTGGAGTTTGCGAGTTAGGGTTAGGTGGTGTCGGTATCACTCCAGACCCCTGAGTGGTAGAGGTTCCCCGTCCCTGAGAGACAGCAGTGCCCGATGTAGGATATGGAGCAAGGGTTCCCAGGATGGCCATTATCAGTTCCATCTGTGCGGATTGAGCCTGAAGGGCCTTTCCCTAATTCTGAATGGTGGCGTTTAGAGCCTCCAACGTCGGAGTCTCACTGGTGGCTGCAGAAGTGTGACGGGTATCCTCTCCCGAGGTGGTCTCCGTGGAGGGCGATATGTTACTGACGTCATCTTCATGAGACATGGTTTCTTGCAATGGTAAGTTTCACTTCGGGTTCACCAAATGTGTACGAGAGAATCCCGCAGGGAGAATTCAATATACACCAAGAGTAGGGGATTGAAAGAACACAGGAAGAGTAGGGTTGTGTGTAGGGAGAGAGTAAGACAATAGCACTGTATGAGAGAGAGACAGGATTTTAGCAGAGCTTCCGCGTATCTCAGGTGATTCACCCTTGTATGGAAGGGTTAACGTGTAGGAATAGATGCCCTAGAGGCAATCTAGTTTAGTATGAATTTGTAATTGGCTAGAAATTCATTTATTATTTATTGGATATTTAATATAATGAAGTCCTTAGATTTACAATTGTGTTGTTTATCTTAAATATCCCTAGTCAAGTATAATGATTAAATGGGACAATCATCTGTAGACTAGTATGGGGTTGGATTGATATGGAGATATCATGATCCAACACATAGGTGTGCATTACGGAATGTTGCACTGGATTGACCCATCACCGAGAAGGCTACATACACGTTATGTTGAGTCACAAGTGCTTCTCGGGTACAATGGTATTGTCATCCTTAGACTTGAAGTCACTAGATATTCTAGTTGTGAATCATTGTAATCTTGGTAGCGTTAAACGCTACACCGTAAATGGGTAGTTATAAAGGCGTGTACTGGATACAATGAGAAGCAAGCTTAGAGATCGTAGTGAACGTAGAGAGGATTTGCCCCTCCCACATAACGGGAGCAAATATCCAAGGCCACTCGAGGATAGTGCTTATAGAATGTCTGGCCAGACTCAAATAAATCAATATATGGGATATTGATGTTATTTGCACGAATAAGGCTATTCCATGGATCGAGAAACTAGGGATTGGATATACGAGTGTGACTTGTATGTCTCGTGTCCAATCCGGATATGGAGGCAAAGGGATGAGACAATTACTTGTACAAGGTTGTCTAGATGACTATTCTATTAGTTGGCTAGAATGGATGTTTTGCTAGAAGCCGCTCCATATTAGCAAATAGTTGCTACCAACTAGATAGAACCTATGGGGTCACACGCTATATAGAGTTGTACTAGATGGTGGAATTAATTAATTGGATTAATTAATTAGAAGGATCACTTTGCAAACCCTTGCAAACTTAGTAGGGACTAATTTGCAAGGAAGGGACTAAATTGAACTCTAGTAGGACTAGAATAAGTCCTTTAGGTAGTTAACAAGGAGTTGTTGGACTATATAAAGGACCCTCCTCCTTCCTTCCCTACACAACTTATGCTCTAGAGAGATCATAACAAGAGTAGGAGAGAACAAAGGAGAGAGAGAGCAAGCCACAAGAGGGACGCCGCCCCCTTGCCGCCGCCCCTTGTCCCCGACGCCACAAAGGGGCCGAACCCCTTTTTGTGCCTCGTTTTGCGTGATTCCTTCACCCTCCTTTCAATCCGGGCTAGCACCAAGGAGATTGGAGATCTAGGAACAACTCTAGGCGTGGATCAACTATAGAGAACGTGACACTATTCGCGTTTGAAGTCATCAAGGAGAACCCAAAGGTGTGTTTATGATTTCTTACCTTCACTATCGTTATGCATCTAGACTTGTGATCCTTGGAGGGTTTTGCATGGTTGTTTGTTTGATTATGCTTCCGTTTGCGCGATCCATGAATCAAAACCCTACATAACGATCCTATATATAACGGAGAATGTGACCGTTGTAGTGGGTTAATGCGCCCATTAATGGCGACTTAATTAGCTTAACCACAACGGCACGTTCGTCCGCGTATATAGGGACAGTTACAGCACGTTCGTCCGCGTATACCGGAACCGTTATGAGGTTGACCGATTTTATGGAGCTCGTGCCATAAATCTCTCAAAGCAGTTACTAAGATCGCGCGCGGGCTTGGTTGTCGCTCGCGCGCGTCAGGACTTACTCTAGCCTCCAAACCACTAAGTCCCTACAAGTCCCGTGTGGTGGTATGCGAGGGCCCTGTCTCGCAGCCCCCACGTGGATCAGCGCGGGTGGTGATCCAGTGTGTGTGGAGCACAGCTAGGTGTGCTGGATGATCGCCACTTGGCTTGGATCTGCCTGTATAGAAAGCACTATCTACAACTATGAAGAAACATTTTCTCCTGTTGCCAGGTTAGAAGCAATTAGAATTCTACTTGCATTTGCATCTCACAAGAACATGAAACTCTTTCAAATGGATGTGAAGTGTGCTTTCTAAAATGGCTATTTGCTAGAAGAAGTTTATGTTGCTCAACCTCCAGGTTTTTTGAAAATGAAAAATTTCCAGATCATGTTTACAAACTTGACAAGGCTCTTTATGGTTTGAAACAAGCTCCAAGAGCTTGGTATGAAAGATTGTCAAAGTATCTACTTGAAAATGATTTCAAAAGAGGATTAGTAAATAAGACCCTTTTCATAAAGATTCATGAGAAAGACATTCTTGTATTTCAAATTTATGTTGATAATATTTTGTTTGGAGCTACTAATGATCTTCTGTACAAAGAATTCTCAAGTCTTATGAGCAGGGAATTTGAAATGAGCTTGATGGTAGAATTGAACTTCTTTCTTGGACTTCAAATTAATCAGATGAATGAAGGCATATTACTACATCAAAGCAAGTATAAAAGAGACTTGCTAAGCAAGTATAATATGTCTCAGTCCAAAGAGAATAAGACCCCCATGAGTTCTACATAGTCTCTAGACAAAGATGAATCTGGTAAGAGTGTGAATGTGAAGGATTGTAGAGGTATGATTGGATCATTAATCTACCTCACAACTAGTAGAAAAAATCATGTTCAGTGTGCGCATGTGTTCTAGATTTCAAGCTGAACCTAAAGAATCACACTTGACTGCAGTTAAGAGAATATTTAGATATCTCAATGGTACCAAAGACTTAGAGATTTGGTATCCTAAACAATTTAACTTCTATTTGTGTGGCTATTCAGATGCTGACTTTGCAGGATATAAAGTTGATAGAAAGAGTACATAATGATGCTGTCAATTTCTTGGATCATCTTTAACCAGCTGTCATTCAAAGAAACAAAACTCAGTAGCAATATCAACAGCAGAAGCTGAATACCTAGCAGCTGGAGCTTGCTGTTCACAAGTGTTATGGATAGCACAACAAATGAGAGACATTGGATTTCACTTCAGAGATATACCTATCAAGTGTTATAACACATGTGCAATATCAATTACAAAGAATCCAGTTCAGCATTCAAGAACAAAGCATAATGATGTCAGACATCACTTCATAAGAGATCATACTGAAAAAGGTGATATTTTTCTTGAATTTATTTCTACTAACTTGCAATTTGAAGATATCTTCACAAAATCATCGACAGAAGAAAGATAATCAGCCTTAGTATTAGAATTAGGAATGCTAAATAAAGAAGCATTGGTTTAGGGGGAGAATCAGGTAAGTATTATGTGTTTCAAAGGTTTGAACTGACTCTCAAAGCCTTGAAAATCTTTTCAAAGCTTTGAGTATACGTGCTTTCAATCATATAGCTTTTCAAGGCCCTGAAATCAATTCCATAGCCTTGAAAATAAGACTGTATGCTAGTTAGTCAATAATTTGGATATTTAAATGTTGGGTGTTATCTTTGTAGATAATTACTCAATGTTGCCCCTCAATTTTTCAAATACCCATTTTTAGCCAAAATAGTATTATATCTTTTATTTCCAAACGGCACACAAAATTTGAATCTTTTTGATTCAGCAGATCTTCAAAGATTAGGAAGAATATTTAGTTTCCTTTTCAAACTTAAACTCTCTTCTATTTATCTTCTTATTTCTTTCTCTTCTTCATATCTATCCCACCTCTCTCTTATTCTCCCCAAACCCTAATGAGCACTAGAAGAGCCTCTGACAGAATCAAGATGGCTGGTGGTTCAAAGGCTGGCACAAAGAAGAAAAGAAAAGCCACTGTGGAAGAGGTTCATACCATCAGTGGGGATTCCAGTTCAAAGACTCCAATAGCAGAAGACATGGCACCTCCTCCTCCCAATAAGAAGGAAAAGAAAGATCTGACACCAGTATACAGCAAGAAGAAAAAGACAGAGGAGTTTGCTCAAGAAAAACAGAAAGGGATTCAGATTGGCAGACCTAAGAAGGTGAAGAAGAAGGCTGACAAAGCAGACATAGGCAAAGGAAAAAGAAAGGGAAATAGGATGAACCAGAGGATAACATTGAGAAGGCACTACAGATCTATTCACGGAAGAAGAAATCCACTCGTAAGAAATCATCCCTTGATAATACATGGTTCATTACTCATGTTGCTAGAGGTCAATGGCTAGATGGATTTGCTTCTAGATCAATTGCATTCTCTAGTATGATCAGTGTTCCTATGTTACATGGTATGAATCTGAAGTGTATCAAAATGTTGAAGAAAATCTCTCTTTGGTTTGTTCTAAACCCTCTAGAGTTAGCCTATCCCAGACTCACCAGATTCTTTTACCTAAACATGAAGCAACTCAGAAAAACTGCAAATCTGGTAATTCATGCCAAAGTTGCTGGTATTGATATGGAACTAGATCACTCTGAGTTTGTCAATGTTCTAGGTTGTCCTAAGAGGTATGATACCAGTAAATATCCTCCAAAGAGTGAAGCCCTGAAACTAGAAAAATAAGAGTTCTTTCTACCCAATACCCCTACCTCATCCAAGCAGTTAACACACTTTATGCTGACTGTTTAAGCCAAAATCTTGTTTAAAATCTTGATGAGATGTGTGGTAACAAGGGAATACTCAAAGGAGCTGATCACTAATAGGGTGTTGCATGTAGACCTGGCAAGATGGGCGGGTTGGTCAGGTTTGGTTGTGGTTATATTTAGTTTGGTCCTAAATAGGTAACGCCCAAATAAGACCATTAATAAATGGTCTTAATTGGGGTAGGTATAAATGGACCAGGTTTATATAGTTTACCCATTTAAACCCAATAACCATTTAAAAGATGGTAAATTATAATTTTACCCTCATATTGTTCCAGATTGCCATTTTACAAACAGGTGGTGAGAAAGTGTCATTTTCAAAACTAGTAGGGGTCAAGGTGTCTTTTCATCAAACAAGTGGGGGTGAAAGTGTCTTTTACCACAAACTAACATATAACCACATCGTCATCCTGTAACCCCATAGGATTGAAATCTGCATCGTCGCCGTCATGCTCCACCTTTGTACGGCATCACCACCGCTACCTTCCACTCATCGCCGCCGTCACTTTGTCGCCGTCGTTGTCAACGGTGGATTCCGCCAATTCGTCATAAACCCAGCCAATCAAATAACAAATCGGGGTCAAAATTGAAAATCAAAGTCGCCGGCGTGAGTCTCCATAGATTCCGGCGAACTCAAATCGTGCAGTATAGGAAACGAAGGTCATCCTCCTCCTTGTCGACGGTGGATTCCGCCGTGAAGCCACCGTGTTCGTCCGACCCTCCTGGCAGGCGATTTGGTCGGCGGACTTAACTTCAGGGATTCCTGGATCGGACCTCCGCCATCGCCGCCGCTGACCTCGGCCATCGCCATCGCTGTCCTCAGCCATCGCCGCCGCTGTCCTCGGCCATCGCCGCCTTCGTCCCCTCACTTCAACGACACTTTTCCTTAGTCAGGTTTTCATTATATGATGTTTTTTTCTTTTGAGAAATAAAATAAATATTTCTTTGATGTGTTTTTTTAAGATCCGGTTAATCATTCATTTATAATAAAAATAACTTTGTTTTAAATTTAAAATATCAAAATACTACATGTTCTTTTTTTTTTCTACAAAGGAACAACTAATTTTTCAAACAGTTTATACTTTCGTTATTTTGTATGTTTACAAGGGTAATAAGGTAAATTGAGAATGTGTAGTTTTTATTGAATGTAGCAATATGAATGTGAAATTTGTAATTGGGGACCTATTGGGTCCTGGATAAAAACCCACACACCCAAGTTAATAATAGGTTTAAATAGTTTAAGTCCAAATAAGACCATTTCACTAAATAGACAGGACCCAACCTATTAATAAACGACACAACTAGTTAAGCCCATTGGGTAAAAGACCATCTTGCCAGGTCTAGTTGCACGTAATGTATTTGGTTATGCATGGTTATGAAGTTGATCTTCAAAATCTTGTAATGGAAGACATGCTGTATAGCCAAACCAATCAGAGAAAACACCCCTTTCCATATGTCAACTTGCTAGTCTCTTTCTTCCAACTGATATGGAGGAGACTATCACTAGTGGGTTTTGTATGCTTAATGAAAAGGCATTTGATACGATTGAAGTGGTGAAAACCAGTTGTAAGACTTGGAAGCTATACTCATTTGACAGAGGAAGAGTTGGGCTCCAAGAAATTTCTCAAGCCCAAGACCTTGACCCCTACCTCAAGCCAAACATCTCAGCCTCAAGATAACCCCTTGTTTCTTCAGATGCTGAAAGAACTTCTGATGGACATTGATGAAGTGAAGGAGAATCAACATGGGTTTGACACATATCTTAGGCAACTGAAGTACATGTTTGAAAACATGTTCAGAAGCATGACAGTGTTTGATGTGCCTGAAGAAGTGTCTCAAGCTGCAAAGAGTACCAAAAAGGGTGATTCAGCAAAGGACTTGCTTATTGAACACTCAACTCAGGAAGAGGCTGCTCATGTAAAAGATAAAGGAAAGCAGGTGGTTGATGAGCCAGATGCAGATCAAGAAGAAGAAGTGGGCAGTCCAGATTGAGGAGAACTACTTATACATCTCAAGAAGAAGAAATCAAAGAAGACAAATGTTCCAGAAATTGTCACTGCTACTGATTTGTTTGAGGGAGAATGTGAAGCTGATTTTGACGTGGCTCAACAAGAAGAAGAACATGTTGATGATTATAGAATTTGTCCCTCCCAAATAACGGAGCAAATATCCCTGGGCCACTCGAGGGATGGTGCTTATAGAATGTCTGGCAAGACTCAGATAAATTAATATAATATATTAATGTTATCTGCATAGATTAGACTATTTACAGGAATTAGAAACTATGGATTTGATATATGAGTGTGATTTGTATGTCTCGTGTCCAATCCGGATATAGAGACAAAGGGATGAGACAATACTTGCACAAGGTTTGTCAAACTAATGACTATTCCTATTAGTTGGGTGGCATGATTGTGTTGCTAGATACCGCTCCATGCTATTAAATTGTTACTACCAATTAAGTAGGAACCTATGGGGTCACACGCCATATGGATCAATCTAGAGTTGGGAATTAATTAATATGATTAATTAAATATAAGGATCAAAATGCAACCACTTGCAAACTTAGTAGGACAAATTTGCAAGGTGGACTGTGTAGATGATTAAGAGTTTCAAGATGGACTAATTCATGTATCCACATAATTAGGACTAGTTTGCAACTAATCCATGAATGGACATGATTAGGAGAGGGGCTAATTTGTAGTTAACAAGGAGTTGTTGGACTATATATATGAGCCCTCCTAGCTTATTCTCTACAAGAGTGTCATAATTGCTATAACACTAGGAGAGAAAAAGAAAGGAGAGAGAGCAAGACAAGGTCTAGGCCGAGCCTAGACCCGTCCGCCCCCTGCCCGTCCGCCAAAGGAGGCCGAGCCTCCCTATGGTCTCCTTTGTGTGATTATTCTTCTTCCTTCTTCACCGATTGCTAGCACACGACGTGGAAGAATCTAGATCTTGATCCTAGGCGTGGACTATTCATAGAGACGTGAATACTTTTTCACGTTTGAAATCATCACAGGAGACAAACAAGGTAAATCGTTACTTGAACCTTCACTATCATTATGATGTCTCTTCCTGTGATCCTTGGTGGGTCTTGTGCGGATATTATTTGTTTAATTCCGCTGTGTAATCCATTACAAAACCAACCAGTGGTATCAGAGCCACATTTCATAGAGCATGATGTAGTTTATATGTTACGATTATGTCTATTTTACACTTTAAATTGTTGTTTATTGCGAAAAACGGACAAATCAGCATATTGATGCAATTTGTAAATAATAAAATCAAATAAGATCTAATATTACATGGGATGTAAGGATTAGTGAGTTTGAATCACACATGATGTGCATTTTTGGATCTTGACGGCTAGGGTTTGGGCACATGCTTGAAAAGGGGTTTTCAAGTATGGAAACAATCAAACTGGGGATATAAGGAGTAGGAGTTATTTTGAAAACAACTCTCACAAGGAGGATCGGCCCCCATTGGGACTGTCCGCCTTCCTTTTTGCCCAAGACGCCACACGCCCTAGGGCCTAACCGGCCTAGGCGCGTGCGGGTTGACTGTGCGGCCTAGGGAGAATGGACCAAAAGATGGAGGCACATGGAGATGAACTTGCTATTTTTTGGGTTCATAGATATTCTCAGTGGCTTGAGAATATCTTAGTTTGGAGGCCATATCCATATCACATTTATATTTTCTTTTGTGGTTGTTTATTTTACTGTCGTATTATTTATTGTTGGTGTATGGATGATGCATGCAAAACTTATAATAAGATAATAAACAATCCAGATCTTTTTTTTTGAGTTTGCCCATCTCAAAATAAGTAGATCAGTTGATATGGATCAACGAAACAAATAAAATTGAAAAAGAAAAATCCCTCAATTTAAATTTTGCGTTTTGCCTTTTCGTTACTTAAACACTCTTCATGATCATGATTATCAAGCTCGTGTGTGCCAAAGCAGGCCGACTTGGTTTGTCATGATTTTGTTGTGATGACACAAACAAGTAATGTACAATTGTTTAAGTAAGAGGTTGGACGCAATTAGGTGATTTTAATAAGATTAAAAGCCTAGAGGCAACCAATTGGGATTATCCATGGGATGGATAAATAAGGTGTTATTTGCCCAATTGAACCAAGAATTGCATAAGGATACAATTGGAATTGTTCCTAGATAAATAATTAATTTTGAGTGACTTGCCAAAGCAAGCTTAAAAGAAGTGAAATATGGATCTTGGCCCACTAGAAAATACAATGATATTTTCCGCATTAATATGGAGGGTTATTAATCCGAGAAAAATAGTGGGTGCTATGTTTGACAATTTAAGTCCTTGTTAAATATAGTTAAAATGTCACAATACTTTACATAATCCTTTTGTGTTGAATACCCGTGGCATTAAACAAACAAAATGCGACTTTTTTTCCTTAAGAAGGACAAGCTATCTGGAATCTATTTTCTAGACTGGTATAAAATTGAGAATAGTTATCAAATAAAAGAAAAATGTTGTACATCGTAGAACATAAATTTCTCTTCCCAACGAATACCATGACACACTAAAACCTAAAGGAATGAACATCAAAGAATGGTTCTCTGGATGTAACTTGCCTCATGTCAACTGCCATGAACTCTGAGCTTTGGAAGCAAGATGAGAAACATGGAGGAGTATGATATGATCATACATTAAAAGAAGCTCTTTCAAAAGAGCAAGCTAGACATGAAAGGTTTAAAGTGTTTCTCCACTTTGCACTCTCTTGCTTAGAACTCGTCATGATCAAGATGGAATAAGTTCGGGCTTGCCAAAGCAAGGTGACTTGATTCATCCAGATATGACGCGAATACACAAGCTAGTATTGTGTGACAGCTGAAGCAAGAGGTCAAGCGCAACTAAGCTGCTTCAATATGATTGAAAGGTTAGAGAGTGGGAGTTATCTATGAGATAGATACAGAATTGGTAGTTATTCACCCAATTGGACTGAGAATTGTATTGGATGCAATTATAGTTTTGTTCAAAGGTGATTTACTCAACAAGATTGAGAATCACTAAACAAAACACTCATAAAGGGCTAAAGGCAAAACATGTTAAATGGTTAACAACATGGTAAGTGCAAAAGGTTTGCGCCGACCCCATGGGTATAAAGCAAGCTTGTTGCTATAACCAAGTTTCCTTAAAATCCCATAGGTGATGTAGAGGATGAGAGACTACCCAAAGTACCTGGAAGGAAATAATAAAGGAATTGTGAATTCTAATTTAGGTATTTTTGTTATAGAAGTCAATATATCTATCTCATCATCATGAGTATATGATACTAGATGAGGATCTCACATTTATAGAAATGTGGAGGATCTCAAGAGTTTTAGACAATTGGATAAGGAAGAAATAAACCGACACGTGGGGCAATGAAACAAGGGGTTGCTAAATCCATAGGGAATTATCTCTACCTTTTGAAATTATCCATGAATTAGACAAAATACGATGATGTCACTACTTTGAGTAGAAACATTATCACGGTTTCTTGTTTGGACAAGAAAATCATTTTAAATAATGGACAAATGTTGTTCTATTTATTTTGATAAAAAGCATTATTGTAATGCAATTTTTTCTAATGGATTATATATCTTTGATCATGATAATTTCATTTATAACATTAATACCAAGAGGTTTGAATATAATGATATGAACCTCACTTATCTTTAACATTATCGTTTAGGCTATATGAATAAGATATACATATCTTGAACTCTATGAGGATGGATTTCTGGACTTGTTTGATTATGAAACATATGAGACATGTAAGACTTATTTATTGGGAAAAGATATGATCTTTTGGGAATCATACATATTGATGTATGCAGGCCACTAAGCACAAATGCTAAAGGTGGTTTTCAGTACTTCACCATATTTACTGATGGGACCAGAGAAATATGGATTTGTGTATCTTCTGAAGAAACAAATCAGAATCCTTTGAAGAGTTCAAGGAATTCAAGAATGAGGTAGAAAACCAGCTTGGCAAAAGTATCATGGCTCTACGATTGGATCGTGGAGGAGAATACTTAAGTAAATAGTTTGAGCATCTAAGGAAGTAAGGGATGTGATGCCAAATCACTCTACCTTGAACACCATTATGGAATAACGTGCCTGATAAGAGATACCGGACCTTGTTGAAAACGGTTCGGTCCATGATGTGTTAAACAGATCTTCCATGTTACTTTTAGGGGCCATGTTCTAATTACAGAAAATTTTACCCTTAACCTTGTTCCATCTAAATCAATTATAAAAAAAACACCATATGATACATGGACTAGAATTGTCCTAGTATTTCATTCATAAGGAATTTGGGTTATGAAGTTTATGTAAATATTTTACAGATAAAATTGAACCCAAGTCGGATAAATGTACTATGTGGAATATCCTGAGGAAACAAAGGATACTATCTCTACTATCCAATCGAGAATAAATTGTTTGTTCCTCGAACCGCTATGTTTCTAGATAGAGAATGTCTCTAAAAGAAACAGTGGGAGGACAGTAGAACTTTTAGGAGTTCAAGAACCACAACAGAACATTAATCCTTTTGATTGAACATGAGCACGATCACAAGTTGTTGTGGAGCAACCTACTCAGGTAACATAAGAACCTCGTAGGCAGGTAGGATATGTCAAGGGGCTAGAGAAATATGGATTTCTCATAAACCGGTGATGTATTGCTCATGGATATGAGCCTACAACCTATGAAGAGGCCACGAGTTGGCCATACTCTCAGAAATGGCTGTGAGCCATGATATATAATATGGACTCCATGTATACCAACAAAGTATGGACTTTGGTGGAACCACCTGAAAGGGTAGGAACCATAGAGTGAAAGTGAGGAAACCAACATGGATGGTAATTTGATTACTTTTAAGGGAGGATTGGTGGGTAAGGGTTTCCTCTGAGTTCATAGTATAGACTATGACGAAATCTTCTCCCCAATTGTGATGCTTAAATCCATTCGCATCTTGCTTGTAGAAATCTGTCTACAGATTAAGTCAAGCTTCTCGGATTTGGATTCTTCGAATTGATGATGCAATAAAATGGGTTTGGTTCCATCTAAATTGAAGATGAAACTTGTGTTTACAAGAAGGTTAGTGGGAGGACAGTTATGTTTCAGGTCTTGTATGTGGAAACATACTAATCATTGGGAATAATGTCTCTACTCTGCAATCTGTTAAATATTGGGTAGAGACTTGATTTTCAATGATAGACTTAGGCAAGACAATCTATAAAGATCTATGCAGATAGATGAAGATAGTTGTCTAACTTAAGTTAAAATACATATATTGACAAAATGTGCTGAAATGGTTCAACATGAAAAGAATGAGGATTCTTATCCATGTCACATGGAATTAGTCTTTGGAAGACTAATTGTCTTTCCAATTAGATTGAGAAAGGACCGTATAAATGAAATTCACGAGATACGCCATGTTATGTACTAGGACAGATGTGTAATATGGTATGACACAAACATACCAGTCAAATCCGGGTGAGAGTCACTGGGCAATTTGATGGGAACTTCCAATTTGATAAAGATGATTTCAAATTATAGTCAAATTTCATGTTTTGCCTTAATGGAAGGGACTGTGAGATGGAAGGAGTTCCATGCAGATTGAGTGCCGATTATTACACAAATGACTGAGTATATTGTTGCATTAGATGCACATGCTCAGAATATTCAATCTCATTCGATTGTTGATAGAGATGTAAATATTTGCAACGTACCAGCAGATGTCTCTCTTACCTTGCACAGTGAAAGTATGAGGGCCGTCCTAGATCAATAGGTATATGATGCAGGAGATTGACTCTAGTGCAAGTGGGAGACTGTTGAAACTGTGCCCTAGAGGCAATCAATTTATTGTGACAAATATTTATGGATTTACGAATTATTATGTTATCGATATGGAGATATGTTAACATGAATGAAGTACTTATAATATAAATGTTATATTCTTAAATATCCCTAGTCCATTATATTGATTAACATGACAATCAACTATAGAGTAGTATGGGGTTGGATTGATATGGAGATATCACGATCCAACACATGGGTATGCATTAGGAGTAATAGCATAATGGATTGGCCCACAACGAGAAGGCTACACTCATGTTATGTGAAGTCACAAGTTCTTCTCGTAGTGACAACAATATTATCATCCTTAGACTTAAGGTCACTAGATACTCTAGTTGTGGAATGTTTTTTTTGACATCGTCAAACTCTATACTGTAACTAGGTAGTAAAAAAGGTGTTAGTCGGATACAGTTTGGAAGCAAGCTTAGAGATGGTAGTGATGTAGATAGAATTTGAGCCTCCCACATAACGGGAGCAAATATCCATGGGCCACTCGAGGGATGGTTCTTATAGAATGTCTGGCCAGAAACAGATAAATCAATATAGAATATTGATGTTATCTGCATGGATAAGACTATTCCCAGGATTGAGAAACTATGGATTGGATATAGAAGTGTGACATGTATGTCTCGTGTCCCATCTGGATATAGAGACAAAGGGATGAGACAATACTTGCACAAGGTTTGTCAAAGTAATGACTATTCCTATTAGTTGGGTGGCATGGATGTGTTGCTAGATCCCGCTCCATGTTAGTAAATTGTTACTACCAATTAAGTGGGTACCTATGGGGTCACATTCCTTATGGATCAATCAAGAGTTTGGAATTAATTAATATGACTAATTAAATAGAAGGATCAAAACGCAATCACTTGCAAACTTAGTAGGACTAATTTGCAAGGTGGACTAATCCATGTGTAGACTAGATTAGGAGTTGCAAGATGGACTAATCCATGTATAGACATGATTAGGACTAGTTTGCAACTAATCCATGTAAGGACATGATTAGGAGAGGGGCTAATATGTAGTTAACAAGGAGTTGTTGGACTATATATATGAGCACTCCTAGCTTATTCTCTAGAAGAGTGTCATAAATGTCACTAGGAGAGAAAAAGCAAGTAGAGAGAGTAAGACAAGGTCTAGGCCGAGCCTAGACCCGTCTGCCCCCTACCCATCGGCCAAAGGAGGCCGAGCCTCCCTATGGTCTCCTT
Organism: Linanthus parryae; assembly: GCA_023055425.1. NCBI lineage: Eukaryota > Viridiplantae > Streptophyta > Magnoliopsida > Ericales > Polemoniaceae > Linanthus > Linanthus parryae. The sequence goes on from JALGPY010000005.1 coordinate 88,320,443, forward strand.
TGTGTGATTCATCTTCTTCCTTCTTCCATCGATTGCTAGCACACGAAGTGGAGGAATCTAGAGCTTGATCCTAGGCGTGGACTAGCCATAGAGACGTGAATATCTTTTCACGTTTGAAGTCATCAAAGGAGACAAACAAGGTAAATCGTTACTTGAAACTTCACTATCATTATGATGTCTCTTCCTGTGATCCTTGGTGGGTCTTGTGCGAATCTTATTTGTTTAATTCCGATGCGTAATCCGTTACAAAATCCAACATATAGAAGTTCCAGAAAGCTTCTCCAATCTCTGATCTCTTAGTGATCCAATCCCCATTGTATGGAAGAACCTTGTATTAATATCACCTTCTTTGATCCATTGGAACCTAGACGTTTGTTTGAACATGATTTTCTGTCTTGTCAACGATTCTTTGAGAGAGGATCTCATCCTTTTCTCTTCCTCTTGCTTGTGTCTATCTTGATTAAACTGGTTATCTTCTAGCTGGGTTTGAACTTCCTTGATAGTGGCTTCCACATTCCCAAACTGATCTTTGTTCCATTCTTTCAGTGCTGCCTTTGTGTTTCTGATCCTTAACAGTCAGTTATCATGATTGCCAAAGATTGGTTGTCTCCAAGCATCTTCTATCACATCAAATCTTCTTCTTTCTCTTGTCCATACTTCTTCAAATATGAAAGGTCTTGTCCCCTTTTCATTTTTTGGGTTTGTCAACGGTATAATGGGGATATGATCAGAAATTGTGGTGAATTTGTGCATCAGCGTAGCATTTGGAAAGTTTCTTCTCCAAGAGGGGTCTGCAAAACATCTATCAAGTCTATAATGGATGATTCTTCCTGGACTCCAACCGTTTGATCAAGGAAATTTGCTTCCAATATACCCAATGTCCATGAGATTATCAGAGTGTATGAAGTTGCACGTTCCTCCTTTAGAGCCTTGACTGACTGGGATACCACCATATTTGTCCTCCTGGTGTAAAACTTCATTGAAATCACCTATTACACAATTGAGACCGAGAGCAAGTTCTACAAATATAGATTAGATCATGCCATAATTTTTTTCTTTGTATTTTTCCACAAGGTGCATACATGCAATTAAGCAACCATGTATCCTTTCCGTTGTTAGGAAACATAAGAACAGAAATAATATATTTTGTAGCAACGACAACTTCACAATTTTATTTTTCTTTCCAAGCAAAACAGACACCTCCTGATTTACATATCAAATCAATTAAAGAGAAAAAAGTGAAACTTAAATTCTTTAAAGTGAACTAATATTTACAAAAGGGTACCTTTGTTTCATCCAGGAATACCCATTCCAGCTCCTCCTGTCTGATAGAGGACTTCAGCTGGCGAATTGCCGAGGTCTATCCTAACCCTTGGCAATTCCACATCCTTCCACTCATTTGGTGATGGGGGGCGTGCTAAGGCCTGTCTCCTCAATCATCTGTTCTTGGTCAACTTGCATTTCCCTTCCTCCTGTCTGTGATGACGAACTTCTTACTCTCCATGATTTTTTGTTGGATGATAACCCCCGTATCGAATTCATCTGGTACTTCATGCTCTATTACTTCCACATCCTGATTTGTGACCTATTTCTTCCCATAGTCTATGTCATACTTCTGCCTTTTGATTTCCTGTTCCTCAGGCAACTCTAATTTGTGGTAATCGTGCTTTAATTGCATATTTGTTGCCAATTGATCCGCCATACATTGGTTGATGAATATAGCTCTTGATTCCCTGTGGAATTCTTTTGCAGCTTCTTTCGGAAATTTTTCCCACTTCTCTTTCTGTCTCCACATCTTGTTCTTCTTCATTCTCTTGCGTTTCTCCTTATCAATCGCCATAACTTCCTTCTGAAACTCTTTCTTTTAATCCGAATGGGCCTCTCCAAAGTTGTTGTGTTTGGGGTTAAGATATTGTTGGATCCAATGGACCATGCCTCATTAACGAGTCTGTTTTATTAATATTGACCCATAACTTAATTTTTGGGCTTCTGCTGTTGCTAGCTAATTGGGCTTCAAATTCTACAATGTTCTGGCCCATTACGCCCCGGTAGGTTCAACGTCCTCATACATATTGCTGCTTTCCCCCTTTTTCCTTTTCGTGCTCATTTCCTCCATTTCGTCCTTGAAAGTTTGTAATGTAAGTATAAAACATGATCTAAATACTCTAGAAGGCGAGGGGGGGGGGGGGGGGTGAATAGAGTAAGCTAACTTTTGCCAAAACACAGTCTTTTAAAAACTAGAGTAGTGCAAACTGTTGATATCTCAAAACTTTGAAACAGTTTTGAGAAACTTGAAGATATAACTGCAGGATATAGAGGCTTCAAAGCTTTGAGATTTGGAAAGCTCCAAAGATTTGAAACTTCCTGTTTAGACTGAAGTAAAGATAACAAAACTAAATAGCAATGACACAATGATTTTACAGAGTTCAATCACAATTGGACCTAGTCTCTGCGTGAGGGATATAATCCCTCCAGGAATCAAACACAACTTCTTATTAATCACCTAGATTTAGCCCTAGATCTCAAGCCTAAGTGAACTACCTTACACTTATACAACTTGTAGTTCCCAACCTATCTAGTTACATGCTACAACCTGTTGAAACAATAAGAACCTCTTGTTGTTCACTTGAACAACCAAACTACTAAGTTTAGTGAGGTTTCAGAAATGTAGAATGAATAATACAATTAAGTACAAGTAGAAGAACTCAAAAAAAGAATAAGCTAGTGAAGCCTGATGAGTTCTTCTGATCCGATGATCTTTTGCTGTTGAAGAGATGATTTGCTTGATTGATTTAAAGAATTGTTTAATTTGATATTTCCAGTATTTTTCTCTCTCCAAATCCACGACCTCAATCTCTTCTTTCTGGCTCTCTCCTATTCAAATTTAAAGTTATGAACACTTGAGCAACAGTCTGCAACCAACTGAGAAATTATAGGAACATAAATCCTCTACATCCTCCTTTCTGATAAGCTTCAATCAACAGCTATGTTTGAATGGATTTTGGATTTGTTTATGGAAGTTGGAGCGTCCAACAAACCTGCATAAACTCAGCAAACAAGATCAAACAACAACAAGACAATCTAGCATCAAGATCTGATTAGCAAACTGCTAACAGTTCTAAGGAAAACTGGGCTATATTTGTCTGCAGATAAACTTGAGTTAATACATATATTCAAACTGATGAATATATCGAGTAACTAGTATAGAACATGCATTATTAGGCAGTAATCAACTCATAACAAGTTCTAAGTCTCACAGAAATAACCTGCATACACAAAAATAATTAGATGAACTTAGCAGTGAAGGATAATCAGTAAATCTCTAAGCTTTAAAGCTTTGCCTGCTAGTTCATCAGAATGAACTTGGATTTTCAATCCAACTTAGTCCTGCATATATTATAGATTAGAACATAGATTACTAATGCATTTATATTGTCATCCCATATCAAAACTAAAATCTGCACAAAAACAGTTAGACAAATATACATATAAGCATATAATATAAGCATAGCTACAGTAACTCAAAGCTTTGAAGCTTTGGTATTTAGCAATATTTCCTTCTTGTTTTTCTGGCTTTCATCATCAAGGAACCAAAGCTCTCTGCATGCATATATACATATCAATCTCAAGGAGCTTCGGACTTATCAGTCCTCATTAATCAGGATCATTCTTTTCCCTTGTCGTTTTTACAGTTTTCCTTGTGGATAGGAATGTCGTCGATTTCCTTGAAGAGTTGCCATCACGGGTTTCATACTCCCTTCGTACCATCTGGACAGGTGTCATCCCCAGGTTTCTCCATTGTCCTTTGCTCCTTCCTCCCACGCGTTTTTGTGCGTTCCTCTGCACAGTCTTCACCGCAATCCATGGCGTCGCTGGAATCTTCATATTCCTTACCAGTTTTTTTCCTCCCACCACGGGTTGTTTCATTTTGATCTCTTGAACCCTTATCATTTCCTGATTTTTTTGAGATTTCGAGCCTGGTGGAATCTTTCCTCCGTACCTAGACTCCATTCCCTTCTTCCGATTTAGGAACTTGCATTCCACATCTTCATGCCCCAATCTGCCACACCGGTAGCAAAAATCCCCTAATTTCTCATATGAGAATGGGATCCAGAGATGGCCTCTCCTTCCTTGAGCTTCATTTCAAAACCTTGGTCTAGGGGTTTTCCTGTATCAATTCCAATTTGTATTCTCATAACAGGACAATTGACTAGCCCCGATTCAGAGCTAGCGTCCACCTTCATATACCTTCCGATGGAGTTTCCCAATCGTCTGCATTTTTGACTGTCATCTTCTTCATGGGAAGTCCTCACACTTGGACCCAAAATGGGGTTTCTGTGTAATTTAGCTTCGTCAGATCTGTCTCAAGTTCGAAGCGCCGGAAGACGATGATCCTATTTTGTACCGACCACGGTATACCTTTCCAAACTCTCCGACAATCTTCTTTGTCTTCAAATAAAAAGGAGAAAATATTATCTCCTCGTGCAGCTACTGAGAATCCTTCTTTCAGCTTCCAAACCTTGTTGAAAATCGTAGAAATTGTCTAAGCTCTCACCTCTCTTTTTGTTACAACTCTTCCGAAAAGACACTTTGCTTCAAGTTCGTTATGGGTCTCAGGCTTGTCATCCAGAGAGATTTCGTTTTTATTTGGTGGGGTATCGTTCTTGGATGGTATTAGTTCCATCTTGATGCTAGAGATAGATCGAGAAAAGATGGGTGAAGAAACAAAATTAGGTTGACAAGCTGGGAAGGAAAGACAAACAGGGGGTTGAAGAAAAGACGCAAACAACTAATTCACCGAGAGACGAAGCCTCCGGCGACTAGCAACTCTAGAAGTAGAAACGAGAACATTCCTTGGAGAGAAAACCTCTCACTAGAATATTTCTCTCTCTAGAGACTCTGGAACTTACCAACACTTTTTTGCCAAAAGTATCATATTAAAATCCCCAGCACCTACTCACAGGTCACGAGTCGCAAACTCACAAGTCACGGAGTCCTTCAGATCTCCAGTGTCCACCACCTATATAAACCTCTCCAGTTTCACTCAAATTTCAGGAAATCCACCGAACTCCTCCCTCTCTTTCTCTCTACAAATCCTCCTCTTCGTCGCACATTTTCTGTAATTGAACTTGTGGGTTTTTGTGGGTTTTGCATCTTTTTCACATACATTTCACAATTCAGAAAACCCATAAGCTAATTTCCCAAAATTTCCACAGTTTCTCATTTTTGAAGTTGAGATGGAAAACGGAAGAAGGAACCTCGGTTTTTGCGTCAAGGATCCTCTAAATTGGGGAATGGCGGCAGAGGCAATTAGGGGGGAGTCATTTGGACAAGGTGAGGCGCATGATGAAGGAGTACCGGAACCCGGTGGTGCGACTCAGCAGCGGGACCTTGACCATATCCCAGGTGGCGGCGATCGCCAGCAGGGGAGGAGACGTGAAGGTGGAGCTGACGGTGTATGCGAGGGCTGGAGTGAAGGCTAGCAGTGATTGGGTAATGGGGAGCATGAGCAAAGTGATGGATAGTTACGGCGTGACCACTGGTTTTGGTGCTACTTCTCACCGAAGGACCAAACAGGGCTGTGCACTTCAGAAGCAACTCCTTACCCCCCCCCCCCATCTCTCTTTCTTGAATTTGATCGTTCTTAAAACATATGATTTTATTCATGAAGAAGAAAAACGATTATGGTTGCTCAAAATTTATGTTAATTTTGTCTTACGAATATGCTATTATATTGCCGTATGAGATGAACTTAAGCAATAGGAGTAGTATGTAAAAATGTTATCTTGTATGAGCCGGAAACTAGTGCAAGAATTAGGAAATAATTTGTGTAGTTAATGAAAGGACACCACTATCAAATTAATAAAAGGACCACACTACTAAATATTTCAAAATTTTGGGGTATCAATGGAAAACTCAGGGATTGCAAATTGAAATCACTCACCTTCAGACCTGCTCAAATTTAAAACACGTGGTTTGATGAATTCTACTACACGAAGGCGGCTAATGGCTAATTCATTTAGAAATAATTATATTTTTATAATCTTCCATGACATTTTGAACAGTTTTTATTTACATTTTAACTTTGTATCTTGAAATAATTTAAAAAAATCGCGCACTTTGTTGTCGTGAAATGTACACCTTGAATTTAGTAATGCAATCCTTTCATTTTCCCTAAATGGGAGGGAGGAACCCTCGCATAATGGTTGATGTGGGTGGTTGATACGTACCAGTATCGTTCCCACGCATTGCTAAACTCACGTACTGCTACGAAAAAATAAAAACTAAGAATTACAGAAAACAAACTGAAATAATTCAAGAAAAATAACTTCTTATTCCATCAAAATAACTGAAGACTACAAACATTACAACTAATCCTAACCCTAGACTCTTACGGACCAAGCCCGGTCTACTAAATAATCAAATAAACTAGTTAACTCAAGAAATAAATAAACTAGTTACTACAAATAAATAAATAAATAATTGAATAATACGGATGAGGATGATATAGTTGACCCGTATCAACTCCCCCGCGCTTGAAAATCACCTTGTCCTCAAGGTGGATGTGTTAAAAATATGCACGACTTCTTGTATATCTTGCACACGTTTGCCCGAATCAAATGGACGGAGGATGACCTTCGGGACAGTACATTGGAAGCTAAGTCTTGAAAAATTGAGGCCGTAAACGGACTCGGAAGGTCAACATACCTTAGAGTAGAACCCGTGGCCCAAAAAAATATCATCGCGGTTCAAAATAAGCTAAAAATAGACTTGTTGCTCATTCGGAGCCATGGGGGAGCCGGTGGCTTGGGCTGAGCCAGCCATAAGCCATCAAGCTGAATAGCAGAAGACCATGGCTGGGCCTGAGCCGATTTCTAGAAGACGGCTAAAGCGAGCCGAACTGGAGCTGGTTGAACCCGATCGGCTAAACAAAGTCGAGTTGAGCTCAAGCGCGTGGCTAAATCGAGCCGTGACCAAGCGGTAGTGTAACACCCCCAAATGGCCCAAGCCGGAGACCCGGGGATGTCACTCCGTACCCGAGAGGAGCTAGGATACAAGGAGATTTTATAACATGGTTCGCAAGCACAAAACATCCACAATAATAATTAAATCCAATTGAAACAATGCATTATTATAATCCAACGTCCTAGCCACAACCGGCATAAACAAACTAGAGTGTTTAAACTAATAAGTAATTCGAATTCAAATGAAATACTACTACTACTACTATTCCATGTGATGTGCGTCCCCTTCTACGCCAAATAACCATCCTCTAAACCTGTGGTGCGGAATCAAAAAGAAACACCACAGTACAAAATCAGCATGAAATACTGGTAAATAAACATCCAAACATGTAAAACGATGATGGGATAGTTATAAAACCAAGACTCATTCATAAGTAAGAGTTTTTCGCAAACACAGTGGTAATAAAGTTGACTCTTGTATTAAAACATAAGATTTCCCAATTCCATAATATTTCCAAACCAATTTCCATAATCATTAGGAAAAATTCAAATCCATTGTTACCTTCTTTCCGTTAACAAAAACCAAAATACTCATTATTAATTCGTTGTGACGGGGGAAAACCAAATAAACCACAGCTTCCATGACCTTAAGTGTCGACACCCCCTAAGACTACGCCGGTCAGAGGAGTGAGTACATGCAACCGGATCAAAAAGAGACGGGACCGCAGCCAACACCGCCCAAAGAGAATAATAATGTCCCCGCACAACTTCTTCCACTTTACGTTATAGTTCACTAATATCATGGTGATGTTTTTCAGCAAAAATATTTAACAAGTATAAATCACATATTTCAAGTCATGTAGCACGTAAACACATTTTGAGACGTAGCAAATAAAAGTATTCGTTTGACACGTAAGAGATATGCACACTAGGCTTGGCATATTTACTTACCTCAAAGCAAATTCTAACCATAGCAACTCAATCAACGTACTCTACGTACTCGTCGTCGACGAACTCGTTACCTACACACAACAATATTCTAATAAAACAAATATTCTAGCAATATACCTGCCATAATAATTACATGCATATGATAGTCAATGGTTTAGGTCTCTAACACCAACCTAACATCTCACTCAATTCGTACTTCAAAACAAAACCCAAGACTTTGCTTCAAAATCCTCCAACCTAAAGCATGCATAATCTATCATAACTCCACCAATCTATTACTCCAGTTTCCCAAACAGATCATGGTCTAAAAACAGTTCAATTGGATTCAAAACATTCTAAATAATAAGTTTAGCCTCAAGCGGATCTTAATTTCGATTCCTGAATTAAAAGTTACACTAGTTTCAAGTTTCCAACTTCATTCAAAATATCCATATGGGAATTGTCAATCTTCATGAAACTTTTCCCCCAAGCACATAATTCATCCTATATTCATACTAAACCTAATATAACATGATTCCCACATTCAAATCAGGTTGTTATCCACATACTATGATCATTCAAACACCCAAATCATTCAATCAAACTTCTCCTCCAAACTAGGGTTTCTTCCCAACGCCCAAGAACATGATGAACCCTAAAACTTGATAATCAATCTTGGGAATCCATGAACAATGATCCTAACAATAACAAACTGATATTTAAAGATTACATGCAACATACATGAATCATGAACAAATGATCACAAGAATAAGAGATCAACAAGAGAAAAGAAAAGAAGAAACGAAACAAGCTCAAACCCGCCGCCATGGAGGCCAGACGGGAAGAGAGGCGGACGGAGAGAGAGAGAGAGAGAAAAAGAAAGAGACAAAGGAAAAGAGAAAGAAAGAAAAGAGAAAGAGATAGAGAGAGAGAGAGATATTACCTCAACGGAAAAAAGAGAGAGAGAGGCGGCGGCGGTGGGTGGCTGCCGTCGGTCACAAGAGAGAGACGAGAGAGAGAGTGAGGGACGAGTGAGAGTGAGGGACGTGAGAGAGAGATAGAGAAAATAGGGAGAGTGAGGGTTTTATGAGAGTTGTAAATAAAATCAACTTCATAAGTAGGAAACCCTCTTGGATTAGGAAACTTTTACGTAGGAAGAAAAGTTAGGTCAAAAGACACTTATTCCCCCTTAGTTTTGCATAAAGACAAACACCTCCCCCAAACTCAAGTAAAAGACACTAAAACCTGTGATTAAAATCACAAAGATTCCCCAAACTCTCATAACCATTATAATTAACTCTCTACAATTAAATTAACTTCCCAACACTTATAATAATATCACAAAATACCCGTAGTCACAAAACGGGGTATTTCGTCCTTCCCTCCTTAAAAAGAACTTCGTCCTCGAAGTTTAAACAAAACCTTAACCACAATAAGATATACACCTCCCCTCAATGGTACCACTACTAAATGCAAACCTAAGGTCATGATTGATATGCAATATACTATAAGTAGTACTTTAATAAAACACCGAAGGATTACATCCTCTCCCCCTTAGAGGAGTGACGTCCTCGTAACTCAAGGTACCTCTTCAAACAGGTGAGGGTACTTCTTACTCATATCATCCTCCGCTTCCCAAGTTGCCTCTTCAGTGAGGTGGTTTGTCCAAAATACCTTTACAATCTTGACACTCTTGTTACGGGTGTTTCTTGTCTTGGTGTCTAGAATTTTGACAGGATGTTCTTCATAACTCAAAGACGGGTCCAGAACTATTGGTTCGGGGTCTAATACATGAGATGCATCAGGCACATACTTCTTCAGCTGCGATACGTGGAATACATTGTGAACACGACCCAAATTTGATGGTAAATCCAATTAATAAGCCACTTCTCCAATCTTCTCTATGACATCATATTGTCCAATGAATTTCGGCCTCAACTTCCCTTTCTGATTGAACCTCATGACTCCCTTAGTCGGCGAAACTTTAAGAAATGCTTTTTCTACAACTTGAAATTCCATTGGTCTTCTTTTCTGATCAGCGTAAGATTTCTGTCTATCCTGGGCTGCCTTCATTCGTTGCTGTATAAGTCTCACTTGATCTGTCAACTCTTTGATAAGTTGTGGACCAATTACTATTGTCTCACTTATGTCGTTCCAACACAACGGTGTTCTACACTTCCTTCCATACAACGCCTCATGCGGTGCCATTCCAATACTGGAATGATAACTGTTGTTGTAGGAGAATTATATCAAAGGTAATCTTTCAACCCATTAACCTTGAAAATCCATAACACACGATCTTAGCATATCTTCCAACGTTTGGATTTCATTGGCCTGTTGCTGAGAGAACAATCCAAACTGTTCTTCGATGTTGGTAAAGCAATCACGAAATCCATTGAAATCGAATCCCACTTCCAAACTGGGACATCTAATGGTTGCACTAAACCTCCCATTCTTTCATGTTCAAACTTCACCTTTTGACAAGTTAGACATTTTGCCACAAATTCTGCCACTTCTTTCTTCATGTTAGGCCACCAAAACATCTTCTTCATGTCCTTATAAAGTTTTTCACCTCCTGGATGTACTGAGTAGGGTGTGTTGTGGGCTTCTCACATCAACTTCTCCTTAGTTTCCGTACACTTATGTGGTACACACCATCTTCCCTTGTAATGAATACTTCCATCTTCATGGTTCTTGAAATCCTTTGCTTGACCTTCTGCAATCTTTTTTTTATCCTTTCCAGCTTCACATCTCCTGGCTAGTTACTCCTTATTTCTTCTAAGACATCTGGCACAACTTTCATATTTCCAAGGATATTCTTTACTCCACCTTGTTCTACAACTTCAATTCCAAGTTTTCGGAACTCTCGGCAGAGCCAATCGGGTAAAACTAGCATAGTATCCAAAGTATGGCTCGATTTTCGGCTTAACGCATCAGCTACTACGTTTGCCTTCCCTTCATGGTATTGTATACGAAAATCATAATCCTTTTTGACTTCTAACCAACGTCTTTGCCTGTTATTTAGCTCTTTCTGCGTGAATATGTACTTAAGACTGCTGTGATCCGTATACAACCTACACACAGATCCATACAAGTGATGTCTCCATATCTTCAGTGCAAAAACTATAGCTGCAAGCTCTAAGTCATGCGTAGCATAGTTCTCTTCATGAGTTTTCAGTTGTCTTGAAGCATAGGAAATAACCCTCCTTTCTTGCATAAGCACGGATCCTAAACCCTTCTTCGATGCATCACTGTAAACATCAAACTCGCCAGAATCATTGGGTAAAGCTAACACAGGTGCTGTCGTCAACTTTTCCTTCAATGTCTGGAATGCTTTTTTACAAAATTTCGCTCCACTTATACCTTACCGTCTTCTTGGTTAGCGTAGTAAGCGGTCTAGCGATCTTCGAGAAATCTTTCACGAAACGCCTGTAATATCCTGCTAATCCTAGAAAACTTCTTACTTCGGACACATTCTTCGGAGTATGCCAACCTTTCACTGCTGAAATCTTTCCTGGATCCACGGATATTCCTTCTTTGGAGATTATGTGACCCAAAAATGGAACATGTTTTAGCCAAAACTCACACTTTGAGAGCTTAGCATATAACTTCTCATGTCTCAAAGTTTCTAACACTTCTTTGAGATGTTCTTCGTGTTCTTCCTCACTCTTTGAATAAACAAGGATGTCATCAATAAAGACGACCACAAAACGATCTTGAAACGTCCTCATAACACAATTCATTTGATCCATAAATACTGCAGGTGCATTGGTTAGACCAAAAGGCATAACAGTAAACTCGTAGTGTCCATACCTCGTTCTAAAGGCTGTCTTCGGGATGTCCTTCTCGGCTACTCGAAGCTCGTGATACCCTGATCTCAAGTTTATCTTTTAGAAAACGCTCGCCCCTTGTAACTGATCGAACAAGTCGTCAATTCGGGGTAAAGGGTATTTGTTCTTGATTGTTGCGCTATTCAACTCCCTATAGTCAATGCACAACCTCAAGCTTCCGTCTTTCTTCTTCACAAACAATACCGGTGCTCCCCAAGGAGAAACACTCGGCCTTATATAACCCTTTTGAAGTAACTCTTGCAACTGATATCTTAGTGCTTTCAACTCTACTGGCGCCATTCTGTACGGTGCCTTTGAAATTGGAGCTGTTCCAGGTGCTAAGTCCATAGTGAATTCGATCTCCCTTCTAGGTGGCATTCCTGGAATTTCGTCCGGGAACACATTGGGAAAATCTCTAACTATTGGTATCTCTTCTAGCACATTCTCCTTCTTAGACATGTCTTGAACATAACACAAATAAGCACTATTCTCCTTCTTCAAATGACCATGAAGATGAAAATGGACATGTTGAGGGAGACATCTATTAGGTAAAGATTCATTACCCCCCATTGTAGCCACCCAAGAAGAGATGCACGCGAATATTTCATTCGGGCCTTTGGATATTCGTTGTATATAATCGCATATGTGCGGGATATACAAAATAATAAATTCCAGATCACATTAGTGAGTGAGTGGAAAATTCTGCCTCACATACGATACATACACCAACTTCACAGTTTAAAGTTATTCTCTATTCCTACTACTCCATTGTGTAGACCAAAATAAGGTAAAACGTAAAAAGAAGTGAATACAATGCACGTTCATGAGTATGCCATGTTATGAAGAATAATTTAATAGATCCAAAGCATAAAGAATAACCTAGAGACAAAAGCCTGATGATCGATTGAAAATGGGATTACTCTGGGACATCTTTTTACCATTGGTTCTAACCCTGTGAGAGTTGAGTTTGCCCATTTTCAGTTTATTTTCCACTTGATACGAGGCAGAGACTTATAGGACATGATCGTAAGATTTGAGTAATTTCATGCGTAATTTTGTTTGTTGAATATGATCGCGGGTACATGTTATGATGTGCAGGTAACAGGTGCCGAGAAATGCATGAGATTGACTTGGATTTGGAGGCAGCGTATCAAGAAAGCTGAGCAGAAAAGTGCAGAAAAATTCAAGTTGTGCGTTCAGACGCAGGAGCTGCGTTCAGATGCACAACCTGGCAGCAGCAGGAAGAAAGACAGAGAAAAGGGGCTAAGTCTGTGCGTTCAGACGCACATACCTGCGTTCAGACGCAGGACTCGACTCCAGGATTGTGAAAACCAAGGGGTGCGTTCAAACGCAGGGGAGCTGCGTTCAGACGCACAAGTCCGAGAAGCCAGAAGAAAGAAGAGGAGAATTGTTTAAGGCCTGCGTTCAAACGCAGGAGATGTGCGTTCAGACGCACTGCGTTGGAACGCAGGGAAGCTGCGTTCGAACGCGCTTTGACTTTCCAGAAGCTTCCAGGACGGGTTTTTTCAAGGGTAGAACAGGAATTTCGTGCATCAGTTTAGAGACTGTGGCAGTATAAAAGGAGGTGTCCCAGCACAGAATTAGGGTTACACTCACACATACACAATCATTATCACAGCAGCCAGTATCAGAGCCGTTAGGATTGGAGCAGAGCAGGATTGGAGCAGTTTTTCAGTATTCAGCCATAAACTCGTTTGATCTTTTCTTCTTTCTTTTATGAAACAGTGTTTTTCAATAATGCAAGCTAGCTAAACATTTTTCCTAGGTTCTTGGTGAACCTAGGGTTTATGAATTCATCAGACTGGTTTGTTTGATTTTCAGATGCATGACTAGTTGAAGTCTTAATACAGGATGGATTGTTTAGTATCTTGTCTTTGATTTTATGTACATACATGAATGGCTTGATCACCCAGGAGTGTTATAGACAGGATCTGGTGCGCGAGAGTGGCCAGTGAGAGTTAGGAAGAAAAGACAGGATTTAATACCCTATCTTGATGGAATGAGAGCTGAAAAGAACCAGGGTGTTAGCCAGAAGCATTAGACTAACTGCTAGACGTTTAGGGGGAGACCGAGAGGAGAACCTGTAACCCTAGCGGACTTAGAGCAAACCTGCAGATTTAGGTGGACCGAGAGGACCCGAAATCTGTGGGAGAGTGACACGTACATGAGACCGAGAGGAGATTGTACTATTGGTATGCTGGCATAAACAAAACTGCTGTGTGTTTCTGAAATCAAGTACACCAGGCAAGCTGGAAAGTAACCCTAAGGGATCCTGGGACCTAGATTCTTAGAATCATCAATTTTTACAACTACCACAATTCATGAAAATTACTTAAAAGAAAAATAAAATAAGCTTTTCTAAATATTGATTTATTTACTGCAAATTAGTTGAGTATAATCACATCCCAACCTTCCTCCTTTTTACAGCTTTGTATTTATTTCTAATTCGGATAAGTAAAACTTAACTGTTCTCGAGCGTTCGACAATCAGAGTCATAAATACATACTCTATATTACTTGATCGTACACTTGCGAAAAAGCAGATAGGTTTACGCTGTCAAGTTTTTGGCGCCGTTGCTGGGGAACGGTTACAGTTTTTCTTAAACGAAATTAGAATAAGTCTCAAAGCTTTTTCTTTTCTTTTTACGTTTATTTTCTTTTAACTTATTGCTCTTGAATTCTGATTTTCAGGCTATTCTAGTATATGCCCAGATTGCCTAGCAAACTGGTATCACCACTTGAAGATCCCGAAAAACTTTTCAGAGAGCAAAGTCGCAGACACCGATCCGCGATGTCTGAGCACGGAGAAGACGCGCCAACCGAAGCAGGAACACCCACAGGACAGCAGAAACGCACTCCAGCACAGATGGCTCTTTAAATTGAGGAGCTGATAGCAGCAGGCTTTGCTGCCAGGAACAATCAGAGGACTTACAACAGGTCTGGAAGGGCGATAGTCGAAAACTTTGAAGTCCCAACCGGAGGACATCAACCAGCTATCGTGGTGCCACCCATTACAGCAGAGCACTTCGATCTAAAATCATCCACCATCCAAACCGCCCAGACTCATTGTCCTTTCAATGGGAAAGCAGATGAAGATCCAAACGACTTCCTTGGAAAGTTCGAAGACTACTGCAACAAGATTAAGTAAAGAGGAGTTGAAGCAGATACGCTAAAGCTTATTCTATTCCCATACTGCTTGTTCGGAACAGCAAAAGACTGGCTGGAGGCAAGACCACCGAGGTCTATCACTACCTGGGAGGGGTGTGTTACTAATTTTTTGGCAAAATTCTACCCCGCATCCCGTGTTATAAAGCTACAGAGTGAGATCTTATCTTTCAAACAGAAGATGGGGGAAACGGTGGTAGACGCATGGGACAGGTTGATGAGACTCGTTAAAAGATGCCCCAATCACGGCTTCGGGGACGCAAAAATTCTGCAGGTATTCTACCATGCTCTTGACAGGGAGAATGCTGACAGGATTGACAGGGAAGCTGGGGGTAACTTTCTATACCATGTGGATAAAGATGGAGCCTACGAACTGATGAAACAATTAGCCAAACAGGATACTCGTTTGTTTGATGACCGCAGGCTCACAGCGCTAGCAGAACCAGTGGCTGATGACAGGATTGACAATCTCACGAAAGTGGTACAAGACTTAGTTAAAAAGGTGTATACAGAGAAGAAAACCGTGGCATCAGTGGATGAACCTGACCTCGACACAGCAATTCTGGAGCTTCAGACCGAAGATGCCAATTATGTTCAGCAGCAGTGGGATCCAACTCGCTACAGACCTGGCACACGTGACCATCCAGGGTTCCGTTATGGAAACCCTAATGCAGCAGTTTATGCGCCAGGATTCCAGCACAGGCCACAGGCACAACAGACAGCCCCAGCACAGCACGCACCAGCAGCACCACCACAGCTAAATTTATCACAACAACATTTTGAGTCCTATATGGAGAAATTTAATAAGCAGTGGGAAGCTAGATTTTCGCAGATGGAGTCATTAACTGCCGATGTAAGCCAAATGAAAATTGCTACCCGCAACTTGGAAGTACAGAATGGTCAGCTTGCACAGAACCAGGCAGAACGAGCCCCAGGGAATTTACCATCAAATACAGTGAACAATCCACTCGCTCAAATCAATGCTATCACAACTCGGAGTGGAATTGCACTGTAGGATCCGCCGTATCCCAGTCATGCACGTGCAGAAAAGTCAAAGATCATTGAACACGAAGTGTTTGACAGGGAAGACAGCTTAACCGCTAACCCTCAGAAAAGGGGTTCGGTCGAGCAGGAAGCAGAGCAGACTAATGAGGGTAATCCAGAAACAGTGCCAATCTCTAAGGAGGTACCTTACCCTCTGAAGACACGTAAGAGAGATGACAGCAAAGACTACGCCAGATTTCTGGAGGTATTCAAGCAATTACAGATAAACATACCTTTTGCCGAAGCGCTCGCCAAAATGCCTACTTACGCTAAATTTCTCAAAGACATATTGTATGGGAGAAGGCGGATGAGCGACTTCGAAACAGTGAATCTGACGGCAGAAGCGAGCAGTTGTGTGAAAAACGGTCTACCACTGAAGAATAAAGACCCTGGCAGTTTTGTTATTCCAGTAACCCTGGGCAGTGCATACACAGGAAAAGCCTTATGCGACTTGGGTGCCAGCATCAACCTGATGCCACTAACCATCTTCAAAAGTCTGGGAGTCGGAGAACCACGGCCAACAAGAATTATGCTTCAAATGGCTGACAGATCTGTGAAACCTGCTTATGGAGTAATTGAAGATATCCTGGTAAAAGTTGGAGAGCTTATTTTTCCAGCAGATTTTGTGATACTGGATATGTAGGCCGGAGAGGTCCCACTAATCTTGGGCAGACCCTTCCTAGCAACTGGTGAAGCCATTTTTAACTGCAAAAGTGGAGAGCTGTCCATGCAAATCAATGAAGAAAAAGTGAAATTCAACGTCTTCAAATCTCTCCAACTTCCTGATCATTATGGGCATGAAAACTGTTTTGCAGTGGAAGTAATTGATAATCTGGAGAGTGAGGAGATGGAAAATTTATGGGAGGAATTTGAGGACATGTATCCAGAGGAAACAGAGGAGCACCAGGCTGAGCAGATCAAGGGAACAGAGAGCTAGGTCACTCTATATAAGGATGAAGGAGGCAAGCAGAAAATGACACTGGTCCCATCACTTCAGGAACCACCAGTCCTGGAATTGAAACAGTTGCCAGACCACCTCAGGTACGCTTTTATTGGTGAAAATAATACTCTGCCGGTAATTGTTCCGTCTCTTCTATCTCAGGAACAGGAACAAAAGCTGCTGGAGGTACTTCGAGAGCATAAAGAAGCTATCGGATGGACAATTGCGGACCTAAAGGGAATCAGTCCTGATTACTGCATGCACAAAATAAGAATTGAAGAAGGAAAGAAGCCAGTCATCCAACCTCAACGGAGACTAAACCCAATTATGAAAGATGTGGTACGTAAGGAGGTCATGAAGTGGCTAGAAGCAGGGATTATATACCCCATATCAGACAACACCTGGGTCAGTCCTGTCCAGTGTGTACCAAAGAAAGGGGGTATTACAGTAGTACAGAACGCTGATCAGGAGCAGATCGCCCAGCGCACTGTCACTGGCTGGCGAATCTATATGGACTATCTGAAGCTGAACGAAGCAACACTGAAAGACCACTTTCCGCTGCCATTCATGGACCAGATGTTGGACAGATTGGCCCACCATGCTTATTACTGCTTTCTTGACGGGTACTCCGGCTACAACCAGATCTATATAAATCCGGAAGATCAAGAAAAGACGACGTTCACCTGCCCATACGGAACATTTTCCTTTAGACGAATGCCATTTGGATTATGCAATGCTCCAGCAACATTCCAAAGATGTATGATGGCCATTTTCTCTGACATGATAGAGAAAAATTTGGAAGTTTTCATGGACGATTTTTCGTTATTTGGGGACAGCTTTGATGATTGCTTATACCATCTGGCCAGAGTTCTGATTGATGCAGAAAAACTAACCTGGTACTCAACTGGGAAAAATGCCACTTCATGGTTACAGAAGGAATAGTGCTGGGACAAAGGATTTCCAGCAAAGGACTGGAAGTAGACAGAGCAAAGATAGAGGTGATCAAGCAGCTACCATATCCAACCACAGTGAAGGCAATCAAGAGTTTTTTGGGCCATGCAGGATTTTACAGAAGGTTTATCAAAGATTTCTCCAAAATTACAAAGCCACTATGTAATTTGTTGGGAAAAGATGTGCCCTTCATATTTGACGAAGCCTGCAAAGAAGCCTTTCACGTACTTAAAGACAGGCTGACAAATGCACCCATTATCACAACGCCAGATTGGACCCTCCCATTCGAGCTGATGTGTGACGCCAGTGATTACGCAGTGGGCGCAGTAATGGGACAGCGAAAAGATAAAGTGTGCAGTGTCATTTACTATGCCAGCAGGGTCCTGAATGAGGCACAAATTAATTACGGGACTACTGAGAAGGAGCTGCTGGCAGTCGTTTTTGCTCTAGATAAGTTCAGATCCTACCTGGTAGGTTCAAAATTCATCATATTCACAGATCACAGTGCATTGAAATACTTACTGGAGAAAAAGGATGCAAAGCCAAGGCTGCTGCGTTGGATCCTGCTGATGCAGGAATTCGATGTCGAAATCAGGGATAAAAAGGGAGTTGAAAATGTGGTAGCTGATCATCTATCTCGCCTGGAAAACCCTACGGAAGAATTGGTACCAATTCAAGAAAATTTACCGGATGAGCATATTATGAAGATCAAGACCAACAGACGACCCTGGTATTACGCAATAGCCAATTATTTGGTCAATGGAGCACTCCCTGAAGACATCACCCCTTGGCAGAAAAAGAAGTTTATTTCAGAATGCAGGCACTATTTCTGGGACGATCCTTATCTATTCAAGCAAGGGGCAGATAATATTCTCCGTCGTTGCATCCCATGTCACGAGATTTTGGAGGTAATTCAGCACTGCCACTCAGCACAATGTGGGGGACACTTCAGCGGTCCGAGAACAGCCCACAAAGTGCTGCAGTCAGGATTTTTCTGGCCAACAGTCTTCAAGGATTGCCATGATTATGCGCAAAGTTGTGATCGCTGCCAACGTACAGGAAATATTTCCCAGCGAAATGAAATGCCTATGACACTTTGGCAGGAAGTCGAGCCTTTTGACGTTTGGGGCATTGATTTTATGGGTCCATTCCCTTCGTCTCTGGGAAATCTCTACATCTTACTGGCAGTAGACTACGTGTCAAAATGGGTGGAAGCTATGGCCTGTCAGAAGAACGATGCGGCAGTCGTGGAACGATTCCTCAAACGCAACATCTTTACCAGATTCGGAACGCCAAGGGCCATGGTCAGTGATGAAGGTTCTCATTTTATCAATAAGGTCTTCGCCAAGGTTCTAAAGCAGTGCGGGGTGTCTATCCATAAGGTGTCACTGCCTTATCACCCTCAGGCAAACGGGCAAGCAGAGGTGTCCAACAGGGAGATAAAGAGCATACTGGAAAAAACTGTGAATCCTGGACGAAAGGACTGGTCATTAAAGCTGGATGATGCGCTCTGCGCATACAGAACTGCTTACAAAACCCCGCTGGGAATGTCCCCATACCAGCTGGTGTTTGGAAAAGCATGTCACTTACCAGTAGAATTGGAGCACAGAGCATACTGGGCAATCAAGCAGCTGAATATGGATCACAGCTTATCTGGGAACAAACGGAAGATGCACTCCTCGAACTAGAGGAATTTCGTAAAACCGCTTATGAGAGTGCCAAAATTTATAAAGAAAAAACTAAGAAGTGGCATGACAATCGCATTCTACCAAAGAAGATAGAAATTGGGCAGAAGGTTCTCCTTTACAACTCAAGGATGAAATTCTATCCAGGGAAGCTGCGCTCAAGATGGTCTGGACCATTCATTGTGAAAGACATTACATCATGGGGAGTGGTGGAGCTGGAGAACCCAGGGGATAATACAGTTTTCAAGGTGAATGGGAACAGAGTCAAGCCATACAGAGATCCTCAGGAGATCATAGAGGTAGAGGCAATCTACCTTGACCTTCCTTGATCACAACAGAGGTAACAAAGTCGGGCTGTCGACTGTAAATCACAAGCGCTGGTTGGGAGGCAACCCAACGTAGATTAGTTGTTTTTATATATTTAGTATTTATTATAAAATGTTCATAATTTGAGAGAAAAGTGAGAAAGAGCGGTTTAATATTGAATTCAGTGTTTCAGGAATCATAGGCATGCGTTCAAACGCAAGAGATGTGCGTCTAAACGCACGCGTGCGTTCAAACGCAAAAGGCGCGTTCAAACGCAGAACCGCCACCCAACCGCAGAACCCTGAAAAATGGCTAACACTTATGCGTTCAAACGCAGACGGCGTGCGTTCAAACGCAGATCATAAAATGAAGATTTCCAGCTAACACATGTGCGTTCAGACGCACGAGATGCGTTCAAACGCAAGAGAAAAAGGAGGACAGGAAAAGCCTAAGGACGTTCGTTTAAACGCAGAAGGAGCGTTTGAACGCAGGAACCAATCAGCAGAGATTCTAGAGAGAAGGCATGCGTCTAAACGCACAGTGTGCGTTCAAACGCAACTCATCAGAAGAATTGCAGAAACAAGCAGTGCGTTTAAACGCAGATCATGTGCGTTTAAACGCAGTTCACCAAACCCAGAATATTCAGAGAACATCAAGTTGTGCGTTCAAACGCATATCAAGAAAATTTCAAATTTCCAGAAAAAGTGAAGCACTGCGTTCAAACGCAGAAGATGCGTTCAAACGCATAATCGAGCGGGATCAGGAAATTAAGAAAAATTTGAAAAAATTTGAATTTCAGGGGCCATTTTCCAATTTCTGAAAGTTTGCCCATATATACTGTACGGGTGAAAGTGACTCATTTTCACTTCAGTCAACCAGTTTTCAACTCTCTCTCTCTAGAAATTCTCTCTGCCCTAGCAGCCGCCAGAAGCAGTCATCCGCCAGCAATCTCCGACTACCACCGCAGGAACACCAGAAAGTAAGAAACAGTGTGGGGGTGGTCACACTCAACCGATTCAAACACCTACAGATCCGCTTCACAGAGCAGTTTCCAGATCTGTACCCGTAAGATTCACTCCGGGTAGCCAGGTTCTGTTTTTTCTCTCTCCTTGAAGATTTCCAATTTTTTTTACTTGATTTTTTGAAATGGATGAGGACAGACCGTATATGAGGCCTGATAGGGCAATCACACCCTTGAACATCATAGATTGCAGACTGCTTAGGGTAGACCATTTCTGTGACCATAGATTTGTCAATATGGAGGCTCACCGTTTCTTTCTGCAAGACAAAAAGATTAGGTATGACATACCCGCTGAGAGAACTTTTCCTCGTGATAGAGTGGCTATGGGGGACGACCTGTTCAACTTTACTGGGCAGGATCATTTTGGAGACTTGTTTACCGGCTTTACCAATCTGCAAGTCAGTTCTGTGCTGGCTAAGGAGATTTTCAGTAATCTCCAGCAGTGCATGAACAGTGAAGCCCAGTCAATTGACTGGATTTACTGCAGAAATAGATGGATTCGGATCACCCCAGAGAGTATTCGAGAGAGTTTGGGTCTGGAATTAGTGTTAGACGATTGTCAGTTTCAGGAACTGAGGCGTCATCCCTCCGAACAGCTTAGCGAACAAATCCTTCACACCTTGTGTGCGGGTGTACCAAGCGCTGCTTGGTACTACCCTCACCGGAGTCCTTCCTACCGGAAACTCCCTGCTACCTATTTGACTCGATAGGCGAGATGGTGGACTGAGTGGGTCAACAACCGGATTGTGGGCATTAAACACTTAACCCGTATAGATTATAATATTGCCCTTTTGGTGTACTGTCTGATGGCCAGAGAGCGTGTGAGCCTCCCGGAGATTATTTGTGAGTTTTTTCGGGAACGAAGAGAGTCCCACAATAAGAAGGGTTTAGGTCTTCTGGGGATGTTGACTAAAATGGCGCAGGATTATCAGGTGGCCATTCCTGGTGAGCTGAGAGATATCCGACCAGTGCAGGTACGCAAGTACCGCAAGATGAGATGTGCTTTGCATGAGGCTCTGCATGGGCCTCCAGAATATGTCCAAGTGGACAACGACGATGATTATGATGATGATGGTGCTCCGCCTCATGGTGGGGGTGCTGGCATGCCACCGCCACCTCCACCCGGTGAGGGGGGTTTTCCAGCCTTACCAGGTCCCCTTCGACTGCCCCGATCTGCTAGTTCCAGTGAACACAAGCAGACCGAGCCCGACCTAGGGCAGTCTAGCAGAGGGGCCAGGCGCAGTTCTTTTGGCGCCTGGAGAGGACTGAGCATGAGGAATGGGTCAGGAAGAAAATTAAGGCCCAAGAAAAAATGCAGAACTACCTGGTAAGGACGGTCAAGAAAATGGCCAGGGGTCTTGGAAAGTTATTCAAGACCCAGAAGCATATTTACCACGCTAACACATCTGCCTTGAGAGCTCATGAGTCGGCACTTGCTGAAATTCAGAGCAATATGCGTGGTAAGAAATTTAACTTCCCGGACCACTATTCGAGTGATAATTGTCCCAGTTGGACAATGGAGGATAGTAGACCATATGACAGCTTCTCTGGCCATGACCCCACACCAAGTCCGGAACACGCAGACAGTGTTGGTGACCCCGGCAGACCCGGTACCCAGTACCCACCCAGGCAGCATGTAGACCCAGGGGCTAGCAGTGCCCATCCCGGTGCCAGCCACGCTGGTACCGCTGCGGCAGCACGACAGGCTGCGAGGAAACGCCCCAGAGGGCAAACCCCTGAACCATCTCCAAAGCCGACCGACAAGTCTACTCCGGAGAACACATATTCGAGTTACAGTCCCGATCAGTAGTGTCGCGAGGACGCGCCACCTCTAGTGTGGGGGTGGGGAATCGTGTCCTCCTGCATAGCCATGTCAGCATATTTTTGTCAATTTTATTTTAATTTTGTTTTCATTTTTGAGTCAGCACATTTGTTATGTTGAGTCTACCTATCGACTTTTCTGACCTTGCATATATATGTTTAAAAAAATATATGAAAATATATATATATATAATATTTAAAATCTTTTGAGAAAGGGCAACTTAAGACCTAGAAACTGAAGAGAATCAAATGAAAGAGCTCATGAGAGTAGGAAGCACCGTAGTAAGGATACTTTAAATTTTAGTATTTTGTGCGCAGTCTCACGACAGGATGTCCCGGGTATTCAGGAATGGTGAAAGTAGATAACAGGCATACTTTTGGCTTCTCCAGTGTGCTAGGTGGATTTGGTCTCTAGATAGTTGAATACTCCGTTTCCCGTGGAAACTTGTGGACTCTTGGAATCTGGGGTGGACCGTCGTGTAGAGTCGGTTTCATGTGGTACAAGTCTTCGGCCTAAGCGAAGTCGGGGAATGTACACCACAATCCCTTAAGGTGGTTCCAAGAGAAAATCCTAAAAATCCCGCACTCTTAAAGCTCTACTGCACAGTTGTAAAAAAAGAGGAGTTTAGTAAAAAAATATATATATATTTATATTTTTTGTGCTCCAAGGAGAAACAACATAATGTGCTTCCGTTCACACGGAAAATTTGGATTCAATCCAATCTAGAGCTTAAGAGGGAAACTAAAGTCAAGCCGTATTACACAGGAGCTGTGTCTCCCAGCAATGGGACAATTTTCAATTCAAAAGCAATAACGGCTAATAGGGTCTGAAAACCTCAAATGACTTGGCGAAGAAAAACCATCTAGTGACTTAAGATGCCTGGACCCTCTGAGTCAAAAGACGTGCTGTATCTTGGTTTGGTCTGGTGGATGTTTGGGGACACCTTAGTGAGTTTGTGCACAGGATCATTTTATACCATTTCTTGCTACGTGTTGTGGAATTTCAAAGTGAGCTTGTGAGGATTTGATGATTTCAGTTTATGATAGAGAGGTTGCCCAATCTCAGAGAGAGAAAAAAAAATTTGGTGTCTTGAGTCAGTTTGCGTATATTCTGCGTCTGAGTCAGTAAGCTGTTGAGTCTTCTGGTCTGTAGCATGAATCTGTGATAAAGGGGAGAAGTATGCAATTGAAGTATGCAAAAGAAGGGTCTGCAAGGCAGTATGCAGAGTTTAATGTGGGGGTATTTTGATAGCTTGAAAATGGGATTAGTCTGGGACATCTTTTTACCATTGGTTCTAACCCTGTGAGAGTTGAGTTTGCCCATTTTCAGCTTATTTTCCACTTGATACGAGGCAGAGACTTATAGGACATGATCGTAAGATTTGAGTAATTTCATGCGTAATTTTGTTTGTTGGATATGATCGCGGGTACATGTTATGATGTGCAGGTAACAGGTGCCGAGAAATGCATGAGATTGGCTTTGATTTGGAGGCAGCGTATCAAGAAAGCTGAGCAGAAAAGTGCAGAAAAATTCAAGTTGTGCGTTCAGACGCAGGAGCTGCGTTCAGACGCAGGAGTCTGTGCGTTCAGACGTACAGACCTGCGTTCAGACGCAGGACTCGACTCCAGGATTGTGAAGACCAAGGGGTGCGTTCAAACGCAGGGGAGCTGCGTTCAGACGCACAAGTCCGAGAAGCCAGAAGAAAGAAGAGGAGAATTGTTTAAGGCCTGCGTTCAAACGCAGGAGATGTGCGTTTAGACGCACTGCGTTTGAACGCAGGGAAGATGCGTTCGAACGCGCTTTAAGTTTCCAGAAGCTTCCAGGACGGGTTTTTGCAAGGGTAGAACAGGAATTTCGTGCATCAGTTTAGAGACTGTGGCAGTATAAAAGGAGGTGTCCCAGCACAGAATTAGGGTTACACTCATACATACACAGTCATCATCACAGCAGCCAGTATCAGAGCCGTCAGGATTGGAGCAGAGCAGGATTGGAGCAGTTTTTCAGTATTAAGCCATAAACTCGTTTGATCTTTTCTTCTTTCTTTTATGAAACAGTGTTTTTCAATAATGCAAGCTAGCTAAACCTTTTTCCTAGGTTCTCCGGTTTATGAATTCAGCAGACTGGTTTGTTTGATTTTCAGATGCATGACTAGTTGAAGTCTTAATACAGGATGGATTGTTTAGTATCTTGTCTTTGATTTTATGTACATACATGAATGGCTTGATCACCCAGGAGTGTTATAGACAGGATCTGGTGCGCGAGAGTGGCCAGTGAGAGTTAGGAAGAAAAGACAGGATTTAATACCCTATCTTGATGGACCGAGAGGTGAAAAGAACCAGGGTGTTAGCCAGAAGCATTAGACTAACTGCTAGACGTTTAGGAGGAGACCGAGAGGAGAATCTGTAACCCTAGCGGACTTAGAGCAAACCTGCAGATTTAGGTGGACCGAGAGGACCCGAAATCTGTGGGAGAGTGACACGTACATGAGACCGAGAGGAGATTGTACTATTGGTATGCTGGCATAAACAAAATTGCTGTGTGTTTCTGAAATCAAGTACACCAGGCAAGCTGGAAAGTAACCCTAGGGGATCCTGGGACCTAGATTCTTAGAATCATCAATTTTTACAACTACCACAATTCATGAAAATTACTTAAAAGAAAAATAAATAAGCTTTTCTAAATATTGCTTTATTTACTGCAAATTAGTTGAGTATAATCACATCCCAACCTTCCTCCTTTTTATAGCTTTGTATTTATTTCTAATTCGGATAAGTAAAACTTAACTGTTCTCGAGGGTTCGACAATCAGAGTCATAAATACATACTCTATATTACTTGATCGTACACTTGCGAAAAAGCAGATAGGTTTACGCTGTCACCTGATTCTGAAACACACAACGTGACCTATCTTGTGTCATGAACTAGTTTACAATCCCCTAACTAGATTGATGGCCTTAATTAATTAGTTATTGGACAAGCATGACACTCCAACACTAGTTCCTGAACATGGTGGGGAGGGTTTCGAAACTAGCACTTGAATAATAACCCCGCCGCAAGTCGCAAGAACAAGAACAATAAAATCTTTTCACAACAATCAGAACTCATGTCCAGAATATTAAGAAAGGTACAAAACATCACGATTATGGATTTTAATTCCGGGCATGGTTTCTCTGATACCAAATGTAAAAAAAATCACTGATCGCATACTAGGAATTAAAACACCATAAACCTTGTAATAGTGGAGCAATTACATACCTTGGTCCAGCTATTCACTGTTGTAGTCGATTCCTCGCCATACCGAAGAAACTTGGACACCGGATCTTCCCCTCCTACTCCCTCACAAGTTGCTACTCGATAGGGCTAACAACCCCCCACTACTCTATTCATAAGAGCTAATTAGGGTTTATAGAGCGGAGAGGGAACCGGGCCTAAAATAGAAACAGTCATTGGGCCCTCCTATCAAGGAGCCCAATTACTAACCAGCCCTACACATCCATACAACATAAATAATATAGCACTAAGATGCACCATGACCAATACACAGATCAAAAATCCAATTGGGCTCATACCATTGTAGTCGCTTGAACCACCATTCAACCCGTTTTATAAATAAACAATGCAATCTTTGTTAGCCCAAAATAAATAATAGTAAAACAAAATTAGTACTAAAATTATTTTCTTACAGTTCACTGATATCTGCAAGGGAGAGATTATTGATCCTTTGTTGGACTGTCTCAAGAGTTGGAATGGTGCTCCTCTTCCAATCTGTTGAAAACTGTTGGATGTAACCGAATTTAATTTTGTAGCAAAGGGCTCCTCTATTAATTCATACAAGATCAGTTAAACATGTATGAATTATTTACAAGAGACTTATTGTATACTAGTCTTAGGTAATAATGGAAGTAATTTCTTTTGAGGTTATACTTGCGCGACCTAAGTTATATTTTTTTTCGTTAATCTCTTCCATCCTCTCTCTTTTTGGTGACATATGAGCTCAACTCAGTGCTCTCTTCCAAGATGACGTATTATTTAGTTTTTAATAGGCCAAGTTCATTCAAATAACTAATGGTTATGTTGTATGTATTTCAATGCCAATTATTATCTATTAATCACATCGTTATCTCTTTGGTAGGACAAGAGGTCAGTGTGAAGCGCCTGTTACAAAATATTATGTGCCTTGCCGTCCCCCAAGCTCGTATCGACCAAGAAGAGTAAGGACTATATTAGAATGGTTAACATTGATATCGTGATACATATGTGTAAGTGTGACAGCGTAAACCTATCTGCTTTTTCGCAAGTGTACGATCAAGTAATATAGAGTACGTATTTGTGACTCTGGTTGTCGAACCCTCGAGAAAAGTTTAAGTTTACTTATTAGAAATAAAATTAGACACAAAGCTTGTAAAAAGGAGGAAAGTTGGGATGTGATTCTACTCACTAATTTGCAGTAAATAAACAATATTTAGAAAAGCTTATTTTATTTTTCTGTTAAGTAATTTGCAGGAGTTGTGGTAGTCGTAAAAATCGATAATTCTAAGAATCTAGGTCCCAGGATCCCCTAGGGTTACTCTCCAGCTTGCCTGGTATATTTGATTTCAGAAACACACAGTAGTTTTGTTTATGCCAGCATACCAATAGTACAATCTCCTCTCGGTCTCATGCACCTGTCACTCCCCTGCAGATTTTCGGGTGCTCTCGGTCCACCTAAATCTGCAGGTTCGTTCTAAGTCTACTAGGGTTACAGGTTCTCCTCTCGGTCTCCCCCTAAACGTCTAGCAGTTGGTCTAATGCTTCTGGGCTAGTCCCCTGATTCTCTTCACCTCTCGGTCCATCAAGGCAGAGTACTAAATCCTGTCTTCTCTTCCTAACTCTCACTGGCCACTCTCGCGCACCAGATCCTGTCTATAACACTCCTGGGTGATCAAGCCATTCATGTATGTAAATAAAATCAAAGACAAGATAATCAACAATCCATCCTGTATTAAAACTTCAACTAGTCATGCATCTGAAAATCAAACAACCAAGTCTGCTGAATTCATAAACCCTAGGTTCACCTTATCCAAACGGACTTGCATTCAATGGTGGACAAGACAACTAATATGGATTTTATGCGAAATTTGCAGGTTCTTGATTGTGTTCTGAGCCATTGTAAGGATGAGTACAACGAATCGAAGAGACATAAATTGAAATATAAAGAGGATTTGAAGAACAAAAGGGAACGGATTAAGAATCTTGATTGGAAAATTTCATTGGTATGTCAAGCATTGTTATTTCCTTGAATCACCTATTTGCATTCATCTGTTTCTCGAATTCCATTTAGGATACAAAAAAAATGCTGACATCAAGAACGGCGGTGAGAAGTCAGCACGTGCTATTTCGAAGACGGAGGAAGATGTTTCCAAGCATCAAAAACTTCTGCTGGAAGAAGAGAAAGTATTGGAGGAAATGCAGCAGAACTCTGGAGGTGATCAAGTTTCATGCTTATCAGACGCTAAATAGACAAATTTGTATCCTTATTATGTGAAAATTACTTTCATGGGTTACCCATTTACACAAATCTTAGGGATTAATTTCATGGGTTACCTAGCATCTTTATTATATGAAAATTGCAGAAACTGACCAAAAGACTTAATAAATTACTGACTCAAATACCGAATATACACAAACTGACTCAAGACACAACAATTTTTTTTTTCCTGAGATTGGGCAACCTCTCTATCATCAACTGAAATCATCAAATCCTCATAAGCTCATTTTGAATTTCCACAACACGTAGCAAGAAATGGTATAAACTGATCCTGTGCACAAACTCACTAAGGTGTCCCCAAACATCCACCAAACCAACCAAGATAAAGCACGTCTTTTGACTTAGAGGGTCCAGCTATCTTAAGTCACTAGATAATTTTTCTTCGCCAATTCATTTGAGGTTTTCAGACCCTCTTAGCCGTTATTGCGTTTGATTTGCAAATTGTCCCATTGCTGGGAGACACAGCCCCTGTGTAATACGGCTTGACTTTAGTTTCCCTCTTAAGCTCTAAATTGGATTGAATCCAAATTTTCCGTGTGAACGGAAGCACATTATGTTGTTTCTCCTTTAAGCATAAGCAAATATTTTTTTTTTCAGATTGTTTCTTTTTTTTTTTTTTTTTTTTATTTTTTTTTTCTTTTTTTTATAGACCTCCTCTGTTTTTACAACTGTGCAGTAGAGCTTTAAGAGTGCGGGCTTTTTATGATTTTCTCTTGGAACCACCGTAAGGGATGGTGGTGTACATTCCCCAACTTCGCTTAGGCCGAAGACTTGTACCACATAAAACCGACTCTACACGAAGGTCCACCCCAGATTCCAAGAGTCCACAAGTTTCCACGGGAAACGGAATAATCAACTATCTAAAGACCAAATCCACCTAGCACACTAGAGAAACCAAAAGTATGCCTGTTATCTACTTTCACAATTCCTGAATACCCGGGACATCCTGTCGTGAGACTTGCGCACAAAATACTAAAATTTGAAGTATCCCTACTACGGCGCTTCCTACTCTAATGAGCTCTTTCATTGGATTTTCTTCAGTTTCTAGGTCCTAAGTTGCCCTTTCTCAAAAGTTTTTTTTTATATATATATATATATATATTTTCATTTTTGAGTCAGCACGTTTATTATGTTGAGTCTACCCACCAACTTTTCTGACATGGCTATGCAGGAGGACACGATTCCCCACCCCCACACTAGAGGTGGCGCGTCCTCGCGACACTACTGATCTGGCCTGTAACTAGAATCTGGGATGGGTGGCACCGGGATGGGCACTGCTGGCCCCTGGGTCTACATGCTGCCTAGGTGGGTACTAGGTACCGGGTCTGCTGGGGTCACCAACACTGTCTGCGTGTTCCGGACTCGGTGTAGGGTCATGGCCAGAGAAGCTGTCATATGGCCGACTATCCTCCATTGTCCAACTTGGACAATTATCACTCGAATAGCGGTCCGGGAAGTTAAATCTCTTACCACGCATGTTGCTCTGAATTTCAGCGAGTGCTGCCTCATGAGCTCTCAATGCGGCTGTGTTAGCGTGGTAAATATGCTTCTGGGTCTTGAACAACTTTCCAAGACCCCTGGCCATTTTCTTGACCGTCCTTACCAGGTAGTTTTGCACTTTTTCTTGGGCCTTAATTTTCTTTCTGACCCATTCCTCATGCTCAGTCCTCTCCAGGCGCCCAAAAGAACTGCGCCTGGCCCCTCTGCTGGACTGCCCTAAGTCGGGCTCGGTCTGCCTGTGTTCACTGGAACTGGCAGATCGTGGCAGTCGAAGGGGACCTGGTAAGGCTGGAAAACCCCCATCACCGGGAGGAGGTGGCGGTGGCATGCCAACACCCCCACCCTGAGGCGGAGCATCATCATCATCATTCCACTTGGACAAATTCTGGAGGCCCTTGCAGAGCCTCGTGCAAAGCACATCTCATGTTTCGGTACTTGCGTACCTGCACTGGTCGGATATCTCTCAGCTCGCCAGGAATGACCACCCGATAATCCTGCGCCATTTTGGTTAACATCCCCAGGAGACCTAAACCCCTTCTTGCTGTGGGACTCTCTTCGTTCCCGGAAAAACTCACAAATAATCTCCGGGAGGCTCACAGGCTCTCTGGCCATCAGACAGTACACCAAAAGGGCAATATTATAATCTATACGGGTAAAATGTTTAATACCCACAATCCTGTTGTTTACCCACTCAAACCACCACCTCGCCTCTCGAATCAGATAGGTCGCAGGGAGTTTCCGGTAGGAAGGACTCCGTTCAGGATAGTACCAAGCAGCGCCTGGTACACCCGCACACAAGGTGGTTAGGATCTGTTCGCTAAGATGTTCAGAGGGATGACGCCTCAGTTCCTGAAACTGACAGTAATCCAACACTAATTCCAGACCCAGACTCTCTCGAATACTCTCTGGGGTGATCCGAATCCATCTCTTTCTGCAGTAAATCCAGTCAATTGACTGGGCTTCACTGTTCATGCACTGCTGGAGATTACAGAAAATCTCTTTAGCCAGCACAGAACTGACTTGCAGATTGGTAAAACCAGTAAACAAATCCCCAAAATGATCCTTCCCAGTATAGTTGAACAGTTCATCCCCCATCGCCACTCTATCACGGGGAAAAGTTCTCTCAGCGGGTATGTCATACCGAATCTTTTTGTCTTGCAGAAAGAAACGATGAGCCTCCATATTAACAAACCTATGGTCACAGAAATGGTCAACCCTAAGCAATCTGCAATCTATGATGTTCAAGGGTGCAATCGCCCTATCAGGCCTCATATACGGGCTGTCTTCATCCATTTCAAGATTCAAACAGAAAAAATGGAAATCTTCAAAGAGAAGGAAAAGATAGAACCTGGCTACCCGGAGTGAATCTTACGGGTACAGATCTGGAAATTGCTCTCTGAAGTGGATCTGTAAGTGTTTTGATCGGATGAGTTTGACCACCCTCGCACTGTTCCTGACTTTCTGGTGTTCCTGCGGTGGTAGTCGGAGACTGCTGGCGGCTGACTGCTTCTGGCGGCTGCTAGGGCAGAGAAAATTTCTTGAGAGAGAGTTGAAAACTGGTTGACTTGGGTGAAAATGAGTCAATGTCATCCGTACAGTATATATAGGCAAACTTTCAGAAATTGCAGAATGGCCCCTGAAATTCAAATTTTTTCAAATTTTTCAAATTTTTCTGATCCCGCTTGAATGTGCGTTTGAACGCAGCTTCTGCGTTTGAACGCACTGCTTCAACTTTTCTGGAAATTTGAAATTTTCTTGGTCTGCGTTTGAACGCACCCTGTGCGTTTGAACTCAGTGCTTGAAGTTCTATGCATTTTCTGGGATTGATGAACTGCGTTTGAACGCACACAACTTGCGTTTAAACGCACTGCTTGTGTCTACCATTCTTCTGATGAGTTGCGTTTGAACGAAAATGATCTGCGTTTAAACGCATGCCTTGTCTCTAGAAATTCTCTGCTGATTGGTTCTTGCGTTCGCACGCAACCGCTGCGTTTAAACGCACGTCTTTAGGCTTTTCCAGTCCATCTTTTCTTCTTGCGTTTGAACGCAACTCGTGCGTCTGAACGCACAACTTGTTTGTTGGACATCTTCATTGCGTGATCTGCGTTTGAACGCAGGTGGTCTGCGTTTGAACGCAGAAGTGTTAGCCATTTTCAGTGTTTCTTCGGTCGGTTGGCGGTTTTGCGTTTGAACGCAAGCTGTCTGCGTTTAAACGCACACGTGCGTTTGGACGCAAGTCTCCTGCGTTTGAACGCACGCCTCTGATTCCTGAAACACTGAATTCAATATTAAACCCCTCTTTCTCACTTTTCTCTCCAATTATGAATATTTTTGAAAAATATATAAAAACAACTAATCTATGTTGGGTTGCCTCCCAACCAGCGCTTGTGATTTATAGTCGACAGCCCGACTTTGTTACCTCTGTTGTGATCACGGAAGGCCGAGGTAGATTGCCTCTACCTCTATGATCTCCTGGGGATCTCTGTATGGCTTGATCCTGTTCCCATTCACCTTGAAAACTGTATTGTCTCTTGGGTTTTCCAGTTCCACCACTCCCCATGATGTAATGTCTATCACGATAAATGGTCCAGACCATCTTGAGCGCAGCTTCCCTGGATAGAATTTCATCCTTGAGTTGTAAAGGAGAACCTTCTGCCCGATTTCTATCTTCTTTGGTAGAATGCGATTGTCATGCCACTTCTTCGTTTTTTCTTTATAAATTTTGGCACTCTCATAAGCCGTTTTACGAAATTCCCCTAGTTCGAGGAGTGCCATCTTCCGTTTATTTCCTGATAAACTGTGATCCACATTCAGTTGCTTGATTGCCCAGTATGCTTTGTGCTCCAATCTGGTAAGTGACATGCTTTTCCAAAAACCAGCTTGTATGGGGACATTCCCAGCGGGGTTTTGTAAGCAGTTCTGTATGCCCAGAGCGCATCATCCAGCTTTAATGACCAGTCCTTGCGTCCAGGATTCACAGTTTTCTCCAGTATGCTCTTTATCTCCCTGTTGGACACCTCTGCTTGCCCGTTTGCCTGAGGGTGATAAGGCAATGACACCTTATGGATAGACACCCCGTACTGCTTTAGAACCTTGGCGAAGACCTTGTTGATAAAATGAGAACCTTCATCACTGACCATGGCCCTCGGCGTTCCGAATCTGGTAAAGATATTACGTTTTAGGAATCTTTCCACTACTGCCGCATCGTTCTTCTGACAGGCTATTGCTTCCACCCATTTCGACACGTAGTCTACTGCCAGTAAGATGTAGAGATTTCCTAGAGACGATGGGAATGGACCCATAAAATCAATACCCCAAACGTCGAAAGGCTCGACTTCCTGCCACAGTGTCATGGGCATTTCATTTTGCTGGGAAATATTTCCTGTCCGTTGGCAGCGATCACAACTCTGCGCATAATCATGGCAATCCTTGAAGACTGTTGGCCTGAAAAATCCTGACTGCAACACTTTGTGGGCTGTTCTTGGTCCGCTGAAGTGCCCCCCACATTGTGCTGAGTGGCAGTGCTGAATTACCTCCAAGATCTCGTGACATGGAATGCAACGACGGAGAATATTGTCTGCCCCTTGCTTGAATAGATAAGGATCGTCCCAGAAATATTTCTTGCAGTCTGAAATAAACTTCTTTTTCTGCCAAGGGGTGATGTCTTCAGGGAGTGCTCCATTGACCAAATAATTGGCTATAGCGTAATACCAGGGCCGTCTGTTGGTCTTGATCTTCATAATATGTTCATCCGGAAAATTTTCTTGAATTGGTACCAATTCTTCTGTAGGGTTTTCCAGGCGAGATAGATGATCGGCTACCACATTTTCAACTCCCTTTTTATCCCTGATTTCGACATCAAATTCCTGCATCAGAAGAATCCAACGCAGCAACCTTGGCTTTGCATCCTTCTTCTCCAGTAAGTATTTCAGTGCACTGTGATCTGTGAATATGATGACTTTCGAACCTACCAGGTAAGATCTGAACTTATCCAGAGCAAAAACGACTGCCAGCAGCTCCTTTTCTGTAGTCCTGTAGTTAATCTGTGCCTCATTCAGGACCCTGCTGGCATAGTAAATGACACTGCACACTTTATCTCTTCGCTGTCCCAGTACTGCGCCCACTGCGTAATCACTGGCGTCACACATCAGCTCTAATGGGAGGGTCCAATATGACGTTGTGATAATGGGCGCAGTTGTCAGCCTGTCTTTAAGCACGTCAAATGCTTCTTTGCAGGCTTCGTCAAATATGAAGGGCACATCTTTTCCCAACAAATTACATAGTGGTTTTGTAATTTTTGAGAAATCTTTAATAAACCTTCTGTAAAATCCTGCATGGCCCAAAAAACTCTTAATTGCCTTCACTGTGGTTGGATATGGCAGTTGCTTGATCACCTCTATTTTTGCCCTGTCTACTTCCAGTCCTTTGCTGGAAATCCTGTGTCCCAGCACTATTCCTTCTGTAACCATGAAGTGGCATTTTTTCCCAGTTGAGTACCAGGTTAGTTTTTCTGCAGCGAATCAGAACTCTGGCCAGATGGTATAAGCAGTCTTCAAAGCTGTCCCCAAATAACGAAAAATCGTCCATGAAACCTTCCAAATTTTTCTCTATCATGTCAGAGAAAATGGCCATCATACATCTTTGGAATGTTGCTGGAGCATTGCATAATCCAAATGGCATTCGTCTAAAGGAAAACGTTCCGTAGGGGCAGGTGAACGTCGTCTTTTCTTGATCTTCTGGATTTATATAGATCTGGTTGTAGCCAGAGTACCCGTCAAGGAAGCAGTAATAAGCATGGTGAGCCAGTCTGTCCAACATCTGGTCCATGAATGGCAGCGGAAAGTGGTCTTTCAGTGTTGCAACGTTCAGCTTCCGATAGTCCATACAGATTCGCCAGCCAGTGACAGTGCGCTGGGCGATCTATTCCTGATCAGCATTTTGTACTACTGTAATACCCCCTTTCTTTGGTACACACTGGACAGGACTGACCCAGGTGCTGTCTGATATGGGGTATATAATTCCTGCTTCTAGCCACTTCATGACCTTCTTTGTACCACATCTTTCATAATTGGGTTTAGTCTCCGTTGAGGCTGGATGACTGGCTTCTTTCCTTCTTCAATTCTTATTTTGTGCATGCAGTAATCAGGACTGATTCCTTTTAGGTCCGCAATTGTCCATCCGATGGCTTCTTTATGCTCTCGAAGTACCTCCAGCAGCTTTTGTTCCTGTTCCTGAGATAAAAGAGACGAAACAATTACCGGCAGAGTATTATTTTCACCAATAAAAGCGTACCTGAGGTGGTCTGGCAACTGTTTTAATTCCAGGACTGGTGGTTCCTGGAGTGATGGGATCAGTGTCATTTTCTGCTCGCTTCCTTCGTCCTTATATAGAGTGACCCAGCTCTCTGTTCCCATGATCTGCTCAGCGTGTTGCTCCTCTGTTTCCTCTGGATACATGTACTCAAATTCCTCCCATAAATTTTCCATCTCCTCACTCTCCTGATCATCAATTACTTCTACTGCAAAACAGTTTTCATGCCCGTAATGGTCAGGAAGCTGGAGAGATTTGAAGACGTTAAATTTCACTTTTTCTTCATTGATTTGCATGGACAGCTCTCCACTTTTTTAGTTAATAATAGCTTCACCAGTTGCTAGGAAAGGTCTGCCCAAGATTAGCGGGACCTCTCCGGCCTCCATATCCAGTATCACAAAATCTGCTGGAAAAATAAGCTCTCCAACTTTTACCAGGATATCTTCAATTACTCCATAGGCAGGTTTCACAGATCTGTCAGCCATTTGAAGCATAATTCTTGTTGGACGTGGTTCTCCGACTCCCAGACTTTTGAAGATGGTCAGTGGCATCAGGTTGATGCTGGCACCCAAGTCGCATAAGGCTTTTCCTGTGTATGCACTGCCCAGAGTTACTGGAATAACAAAACTACCAGGGTCTTTCTTTTTCAGTGGTAGACCATTTTGCACACAACTGCTCGCTTCTGCCGTCAGATTCACTGTTTCGAAGTCACTCATTCGCCTTCTCCCATACAATATGTCTTTGAGAAATTTCGCGTAAGTAGGCATTTTGGCAAGTGCTTCGGCAAAAGGTATGTTTATCTGTAATTGCTTGAATACCTCCAGAAATCTGATGTAGTCTTTGCTGTCATCTCTCTTACGTGTCTTCAGAGGGTAAGGTACCTCCTTAGAGATTGGCACTGTTTCTGGACTACCCTCATTAGTCTGCGCTGCCTCCTGCTCGACCGAACCCCTTTTCTGAGGGTTAGCGGTTGAACTGTTTTCCCTGTCAAACACTTCGTGTTCAATGATCTTTGACTTCTCTGCACGTGCATGACTGGGATACGGTGGATCCTGCAGTGCAATTCCACTTCGAGTTGTGATAGCATTGATTTGAGCGCGTGGATTGTTTACTGTATTTGACGGTAAATTCCCTGGGGCTCATTCTGCCTGGTTCTGTGCAAGCTGACCATTCTGTACCTCCAAGTTGCGGATAGCAATTTTCATTTGGCTTACATCGGCAGTTAATGACTCCATCTGCGCAAATCTAGTTTCCCACTGCTTATTGAATTTCTCCATATATGACTCAAAATGTTGTTGTGATAAATTTAGCTGTGGTGGTGCTGCTGGTGCGTGCTGTGCTGGGGCTGTCTGTTGTGCCTGTGGCCTGTGCTGAAATCCTGGTGCATAGACTGCTGCATTGGGATTTCCGTAGCGAAACCCTGGATGGTCACGTGTGCCTGGTCAGTAGCGACTAGGATCCCACTGCTGCTAAACATAGTTGGCATCTTCGGTCTGAAGCTCCAGAATTGCTGCGTCAAGGTCAGGTTCATCCACTGATGCCACGGGCTTCTTCTCTGTATACACCTTTTTAACTAAGTCCTGTACCACTTTCGTGAGATTGTCAATCCTGTCATCAGCCACTGGTTCTGCTATGGCTGTGAGCCTGCGGTCATCAAACAGGCGAGTATCCTGTTTGGCTAATTGTTTCATTAGTTCGTATGCTCCATCCTTATCCACATGGTATAGAAAGTTACCCCCAGCTTCCCTATCAATCCTGTCAGCATTCTCCCTCAAGAGCATGGTAGAATACCTGCAGAATTTTTGCGTTCCCGAAGCCGTGATTGGGGCATTTTTTAACGATTCTCATTAGCCTGTCCCATGCGTCTACCACCGTTTCTCCCATATTCTGTTTGAAAGATAAGATCTCACTCTGCAGCTTGATAACTCGGGATGCGGGGTAGAATTTTGCCAAAAAATCAGTAACACATCCTTCCCAGGTAGTGATAGACCTCGGTGGTCTTGCCTCCAGCCAGTCTTTTGCTGTTCCGAACAAGCAGTATGGGAATAAAATTAGCTTTGGCGTATCCGCTTCGACTCCTCTATACTTAATCTTGTTGCAGTAGTCTTCGAACTTTCCAAGGAAGTCGTTCGGATCTTCATCTGCTTTCCCATTGAAAGGACAATGAGTCTGGGCGGTCTGAGTGGTGGATGATTTCAGATCGAAGTGCTCTGCTGTAATGGGTGGCACTACGATAGCTGGTTGATGTCCTCCGGTCGGGACTTCAAAGTTTTCGACAATCGCCCTTCCAGATCTGTTGTAAGTCCTCTGATTGTTCCTGGCAGCAAAGCCTGCTGCTATCAACTCCTCAATGTAAAGAGCCATCTGTGCTGGAGTACGTTGCTGCTGTCCTGTGGGTGTTCCTGTTTCAGTTGGCGTGTCTTCTCCGTGCTCAGACATCGCGGCTCAGTGTCTGCGACTTTGCTCTCTGAAAAGTTTTTCGGGATCTTCAAGTGGTGATACCAGTTTGCTAGGCAATCTGGACATAAACTAGAATAACCTGAAAATCAGAATTCAAGAGCAATAAGTCAAAAGAAAATAAACGTAAAAGAAAAAGAAAAAGCTTTGAAACTTATTCTAAGGTCTTTTTAAGAAAGACTGTAACCGTTCCCCGGCAACGGCGCCAAAAACTTGACAGCGTAAACCTATCTGCTTTTTCGCAAGTGTACAATCAAGTAATATAGAGTACGTATTTGTGACTCTGGTTGTCGAACCCTCGAGAACAGTTTAAGTTTTACTTATTAGAAATAAAATTAGACACAAAGCTTGTAAAAAGGAGGAAAGTTGGGATGTGATTCTACTCACTAATTTGCAGTAAATAAACAATATTTAGAAAAGCTTATTTTATTTTTCTGTTAAGTAATTTGCAGGAGTTGTGGTTGTCGTAAAAATCGATAATTCTAAGAATCTAGGTCCCAGGATCCCCTAGGGTTACTCTCCAGCTTGCCTGGTATATTTGATTTCAGAAACACACAGTAGTTTTGTTTATGCCAGCATACCAATAGTACAATCTCCTCTCGGTCTCATGCACCTGTCACTCCCCTGCAGATTTTCGGGTCCTCTCGGTCCACCTAAATCTGCAGGTTCATTCTAAGTCTGCTAGGGTTACAGGTTCTCCTCTCGGTCTCCCCTAAACGTCTAGCAGTTGGTCTAATGCTTCTGGGCTAGTCCCCTGATTCTCTTCACCTCTCGGTCCATCAAGGCAGAGTACTAAATCTTGTCTTCTCTTCCTAACTCTCACTGGCCACTCTCGCGCACCAGATCCTGTCTATAACACTCCTGCGTGATCAAGCCATTCATGTATGTAAATAAAATCAAAGACAAGATAATAAACAATCCATCCTGTATTAAGACTTCAACTAGTCATGCATCTGAAAATCAAACAACCAAGTCTGCTGAATTCATAAACCCTAGGTTCACCAAGAACCTAGGAAAAAGGTTTAGCTAGACTGCATTATTGAAAAACACTGTTTCATAAAAGAGAGAAAAGATCAAACAAGTTTATGGCTGAATACTGAAAAACTGCTCCAATCCTGCTCTGCTCCAATCCTGACGGCTCTGAAACTGGCTGCTGTGATGATGATTGTAGATGTGTGTGTGTAACCCTAATTCTGTGCTGGGACACCTCCTTTTATACTGCCACAGTCTCCAAAACTGACGCACGAAATTCCTGTTCTACCCTAAAAAAAAACTCGTCCTGGAAGCTTCTGGAAACACACTTGCGTTCGAACGCAGCTCCCCTGCGTTCAAACGCAGTGCGTCTGAACGCACATCTTCTGCGTTTGAACGCAGGCCTTAACCACTTTTCTCTTCTGTCTTCTGGCCTCTCAGACTTGTGCGTTTGAACGCAGCTCACCTGCGTTTGAACGCACAACTTGGTTTTTCTGCTCTGGAGTCGAGTCTTGCGTTTGAACGCAGGACTGTGCGTCTGAACGCACAACTTAGCCTCTTTTCTGCCGTTTTGGTCCTGCTGCCATGTGGTGCGTTTGAACGCAGCTGCCCTGCGTTTGAACGCACAACTTAGAATTTTCTGCACTTTTTCTGCTCAGCTTCCCTGATACGCTGCCTCCAAATCCAAGTCAATCCCATGTATTCTCCGGCACCTGTTAGCTGCACATCTTAACATGTAGCCACGATCATATCCAACAAACAAAATTATGCATGAAATTACTCAAATCTTGCAATCATGTCCTATAAATCTCTGCCTCGTATCAGGTGGAAAATAAGCTGAAAATGGGCAAACTCAACTCTCACAGGGTTAGAACCAATGGTAAAAAGATGTCCCAGACTGATCCCATTTTCAAGCTATCAAAGTGTGAGCATATAGTATAAATCATGACATAGCTAGCATCTGTATTGTACATTTGTACCCAAGATCCAGACGAATACTGAATTACTATGGTCTTGCTCAGTAAGTTACCATATCATATACTGTCATGTTCTATATTTTATTTCCAATTTTCGGCAGCCTTTTTCCGGCCGTTTTACCAAAAATAATGAGCTCCGATGAGCAAATTTGGTCATCACCGGTGAAGAATGAAGAGAAACGATTTCGTCCTACTAATGCTTAGTAGCCCGACGTCGTTTCAATCGTTTTAACCATTAAATTAGTAGTAATTAGTGCTACGGCACTGTTTGATCATTATCGCACCTGTTAATTCAGAGGGCAATTCTGTTAAGAGAAGAGCTTAGTTGGCCGGGTCATTTTAGTCTTTTCGACCCTATAACCACATATATGTATTGATCCTCTTTCAGAGAGAGAATTATGAATGATGATTTAGATTTCTTGCGATTTAGCTCTTTCAATGTTCAATCGATTCCCTCCTATCTAGAAGGTGTACCATTCACCATCAAGTCAGATCATCAAAGTATCAAATATTTTTTAGAACAGAGGCTCAACACAGCTACACAACACAAATGGCTTGCCAAACTTATTGGTACTATACAATCTTCTACAAGAGTGATAAAGACTATGTTGTAGTTGATGCTCTATCAAGAATTCCATAGGAAGCTCAATGTAGTGCAGTTTCAACTCTGCAACCAAGTTGGGTAGACAAGGTGGTTCAATCATATCAAGGTGATGCTTGGGTTCAAGGCTGGCTTCAGCAGCTCCGATTGGATTCCAAGGCTGGGCAAGGTCAATGGACTCTTTCAAATGGGATGTTATGGAAGCAACACCAGATTTACATAGGTACAACAACCACTCTCAGACAGGATCACATTCAAACGTGTCACAATTCTAGAGTTGGGGGCCATTCAGGTATTATAGGTACTTTCAAAATATTGCAATGTCACTTTTATTGGCCCAAGATCAGGAAGGAAGTCAAGGAATGGGTTCTCTCTAGTGATATATGCCAAAGGAGAAACATGAAATGTGGCTTACCTTGGGCTACTCCAACCCTTACCTATTCCTTCACCCCTTGGAGTGACATCTGTATGGATTTCATCACTGGGCTTCCCAAGTCAAATAGTAAAGAGATCATACTAGTTGTGGTAGACATACTTGTTGGGTTTTGACGTAGGTAACGCAGCAGAATAACAAAAATTTAATCCTACTCAAAGCCCACC
This sequence comes from Linanthus parryae, assembly GCA_023055425.1. Lineage (NCBI taxonomy): Eukaryota > Viridiplantae > Streptophyta > Magnoliopsida > Ericales > Polemoniaceae > Linanthus > Linanthus parryae. The sequence continues at coordinate 88,361,065 of JALGPY010000005.1, forward strand.
AAGGATCACAGGAAGAGACATCATAACATGATAAGGGACATAGTAATTGTGTACCTTCTGGTTTGAGAGATCACACGAAGAATGATGTCCTTGTCTCTACGGTTGATCCACGTCTAGAGGTGAGATCTAGATTCTTCCTTCTCAAGTGCTAGCTTGGACCGGAAGAAGAGGGAACAATGAATCAAGCAACGAGGGACAAAGGAGGGTTTCGACACTCCTCTTTGGCACCGACGGGAAGGGGGCGGATGGGCTTTGAGGCGGTGGCCTCTAACCGTTGCCTTGCTCTCTCATTTTCTCTATCCCACTCTCTTGTGTTATGTCTAATAACATTAAGTGGGAAGGAAGTTAGAGCCTCCTTTATATAGTCCAACAACTCCTTGTTAACTACATAAATGTCCTTCCTAGTTCTACATGAACTTGGATTAGTCCCTTCCTTGAAAATTAGTCTTACTAAGTTTGCAAGGGGTTGCACAATGATCCTTCTTATTAATTAATCATATTAAGTAATCCCAAATCTAGTTCTACTCTATTTTACGTGTGACCCCATATGTTTATACTTAGTTGGTAGTAACTTATTACTAACATGGAGCGGTGTCTAGCAACACATCCATGCCACCCAACTAATAGAAATAGTCAGTGATCTCGACAAACCTCTTGTGTCCAATATCTCATATTGCACTATCCCTTTGTCTCCATATTCGGATTGGACACGAGACATAAATAGTCACACTCGTATATCCAATCCATAGTTCATCGATCCTAGGAATATGCTTATGCAAGTAGATAATATCAATATCTCCATATTGATTTATCTGAGTCTGGCCAGACATTCAATAAGCCTCATCCCTCGAGTGGCCGGGGATATTTGCTCCCATTATGTGGGAGGGACAAATCCTCTCTACATCACTACGATCTCTAAGCTTGCTTCCTATCATGCCCGATGACTATCTTTATGATTACCCAGTTACGGTGTAACGTTTGATAACATCAAAGCACGATATTCCACAACTAGAGTATCTAGTGACTTCAAGTATAAGAATTGCAATCATATTAGCACTACGAGAAGCGCTTGTGACTTTAACATAATCTAATGTATCATCCTCGTTATGGGTCAATCCCCCATGCCATTACTCCTAATGCATACCCATGCGTTAGACTTGATATCTCCATATCAATCTACACACATACTAGTCTATATTTGATCGTCCTATTAATCAATATAGTGGACTAGAGATATTTAAGATAAACAACAGATTGTATCTAAGGACTTCATTATATTAAATATCACAATATATAATAAATGAATATTCTAGCCAATAACAATGTTCAAAATAAATATTAGATTGCCTCTAGGGAATCTATTCCAACAGTCTCCCACTTACACTAGAGCCAATCTGGCGCATCTCGTATTCCTATAGATCTGGCGTGCCCTTCATGCTTTCGCTGCGTAAGAGGTTTTGTGAGTGGATCTGAAAGATTGTCATCCGTTGGAATCTTGCACATCTTCACATCTCCTCGATCGATCATATCACGAATAAGATGGAATCTCCTAAGTACATGCTTTGATTTCTGGTGTGATCTTTGTTCCTTGGCTTGTGCGATCGCCGTACAACTCTATGGGATCCATGATGCTAGGGACCACACCGAGCTCAGTGATAAACTTCTTTATCCAAACTGCCTCTTTTGCTGTTTCCGCAGCAGCAATGTACTAAGCTTCTGCTGTAGAATCAGCAACTGTCCCTTGCTTGGAACTCTTCCAGCTCACAGCTCCTCCATTCAGGCAAAACACGTATCCAGACTGCGATCTGTAGTCATCTTTGTCGGTTTGGAAGCTCGCATCAGTGTAACCCATTACTCTTAGCTCTTCCTTACCTCCAAATATCAAGAACGCATTCTTAGTTCTTCTCAAGTACTTTAGGATGTTCTTGACAGCAATCCAGTGACTCTCACCCGGATTGGACTGATATCTGCTCACCGTACTCAACGCGTATGACACGTCTGGTCTAGTACACAACATGGCGTACATGATGGATCCTATGGCTGAATCATAGGGTATCCTACTCATGCGGTCCTTCTCAATCTCATTGCAGGGATAGTCATTCCTAGAAAGAGTGACTCCATGCGACATGGGCAAGAATCCCTTCTTGGAATCTTGCATGTTGAACCTATTCAACACCTTGTCAATATATGTAGTTTGACTTAGGCCGAGCAGCCTTCTAGATCTATCCCTATAGATCTTCATACCAAGTATAGAGGCTTCATCTCCTAAGTCCTTCATTGCAAAACACTTTCCTAGCCAATCTTTAACAGATTGCAAAATAGGAATGTCGTTGCCAATGATTAGTATGTCATCCACATACAAGACCAGAAGTACTATAAAGCTCCCACTAACCTTCTTGTAAACACAAGGCTAATCTTCGTTCTTGATGAAGCCAAACTCTTTGGCCGCGTCATAAAAACGTCGATTCCAACTCCTGGAAGCTTGCTTTAATCCATAAATAGATCTTTGCAGCTTACAGACTTTATTGGCATTCTCTGGATCCTCAAAACCCTCCGGTTGTGTCATGTACACATCCTCGAGGAGGTTCCCATAAAGGAACGCTGTTTTGACATCCATCTGCGAAATCTCATAGTCGTAGTACGCTGCAATAGCACGTAGGATTCGAATGGATTTAGTCATGGTGACTGGTGAAAAGGTCTCATCATAGTCAATACCATGAATTTGTCTATACCCTTTGGCTACTAATCGCCCCTTATAGGCAACTACCTTGCCATCCATGTCGGTCTTCTTCTTGAAGACCCATTTGCACCCTATGGGCCGAACCCCTTTTGTTGGTTCCACCAAAGTCCATACTTTGTTGGTGTACATGGAATCCATTTCGGATCTCATGGCTTCTAGCCACTTCTTAGAGTCAGGGCCTTTTATGGCTTCCCCGTAGGTTGCAGGCTCATCATCCATGAGTGGTACGTCATCGGGCTCAGTCACGAGAAGTCCATACCTCTCTGGCTCATGACGCACTATTCCTGATCTACGGAGTTCATGTGTTACCTGAACAGGTTCTTCTACAACTGCTTGCGGCTCCTGTTCATGTTCCATCATCGGTTCAGTGATTTGTGTTTCTTGAATTTCTTCAAGTTCTACAGCCCTCCCACTTGCTTCTTTAGAGACAAACTCTCTTTCTAGAAACACGCTGGTCCGAGCAACAAACACTTTGTTCTGGGTGGGATTGGAGAAGTAATATCCTTTAGTTTTCATTAGGATATCCCACAAATTTACACTTATCCGCTTTGGGCCCGAGCTTGTCTGTTTGTAAACGTTTTACATAGACATCGCATTCCCAAATCCTCATAAACGACAATATGGGACGCTTCCCAGTCCATATCTCATATGGTGTCTTCATGACTGATTTAGATGGAACACGGTTAATGATAAAAGCTGCCGTCATTAGAGCATGTCCCCAAAATGATATCAGATGATCTGTTTGAGACATCATAGATCGCACCATATCTAATAGTGTGCAATTCCTCCTCTTGGACACGCCATTCCATTGTGGCGTTCCGGGTGGAGTGAGATGGGATACTATCCCACACTCTCTAAGATAGTCATCAAACGCTTGGCTTAAGTATTCTCCTCCACGATCCGATCGTAGAGCCTTAATACTTTTACCAAGTTGCTTCTCTAATTCATTCTGGAATTCTTTGAACAATTCAAAGGATTCGTATTTGGCCTTCATAAGGTTTACAAATCCATATCTACTCAAATCACCAGTACATGTAAAGAAGTAGGTGTAACCACCTCTGGCAGACGTGGGAAACGGCTCGCATACATCGGTATGTATGAGTGCCAATAACTCACTAGTCCTCTCACCTTTCTTATTGAAAGGGGACTTTGTCATTTTTCTTAATAAACAAGGTTCACATGTCTCATATGATTCCAAATCAAATGAGTCTAGAAGTCCATCCTTATGGAGTCTAGATATGCGTTTCTCATTTATATGGCCTAAATGACAATGCCATATATATGTAGGATTTAAATCATTAGTTTTAATCCTTTTAGTATTTATGTTAAAGATTGGACTATTTAGATCTAGGATATACAATCCATTAGACAAATGCGCACTACAATAGTGCAAACTATCAAAATAAATGGAGCAACACTTGTCCTTTATTGAAATAGAAAAAACCCTTCTCGTCCAAACAAGAAACGAAAATAATGTTTCTGCTCATAGCAGGCACATAAAAGCAATTTTCTAATTCTAAAATAAGTCGAGAAGGCAAAGATAGCTCATAAACGCCTACTGCCAATGCAACAACTTTTTCTCCATTCTCGACGCGCAAATCCATCTCCCCTTTAGCCAATCTTCTACTTCTTTTCAAATCCTTCACATTTCGACAAATGTGAGAACCAGATCCAGTATCCAATATCCAATACGAAGAAATAGAAATATTGACGTCTATAACATAAATACCTGGTGGTGGTGGAATCACTATTCCAAGCTTCTTATCCTCCAGATATTTAGGGCAATTCCTCCTCCAGTGACCCGGCTGGCTACAGTAGTGACATTCACCTTTAGCCACGCCTCCACTAGGCTTTAGGGATTCCTTGGATTTCGTAACTTTCTTGCGCTTTCCTTTGGAAGTAAAGGCAACTCCTTTGCCCTTCTTCCTATGCACCATCATTATGGCCTTGCCCTTGCCTTTGTCGACGCTCTGTTCCGCTGTCTTTAGCATGTTCAACAAGTCCGGCAGAGTCTTACTGATCTCGTTCATATTATAGTTCATAATGAACTCATTATAACTGTCAGGCAACGATTGCAAGACAAGATCAGTTCCCAAATCTTGGCCAAGTGGGAATCCCAGTCTCTCAAGGTTCTCAATGTACCCGATCATTCGGAGTACGTGAGGCCCTCATGGAATCCCCTCTGCAAGACTACTCTTGAATAATGCTTTAGACACCTCATAACGCTCATGCCTTGCCTGTTCCTGAAATAATTGTTTCAAGTGTATGATCATATCATACGCTTCCATATTCTCGTGCTGCGTCTGAAGCTCAGGAGTCATGGTGCAAAGCATGAGGCAAGTCACGTCATTAGAATCATCAATATGTTTCTGACGTGACCTCACATCCGCTAGAACAGACTCATCTTGTGGTGGGGCTGGAATTGGAGTGTCCAAGACGTACAACTTCTTTTCTTGCTTAAGGGCAATCCTTAAGTTTCCGTACCAGTCAAGGAAATTCGTTCCAGACAGTTTATCCTTCTCAAAGACATATCGTAGGGATGAAGTCGATGCGTTGTTGTTTGCCATTTGGAATTCCACAAAACGAGAAATGTGCATTTTTAGTATTTTGAACAATTTAACTATATTCAACAATGGCTAGATCATCAAATATAGCTCCCACTATTTTTCTCGGATTAATAGCCCTCACCATTAATGCGGAAAATATCATTATATTTCCTAGTGGGTCCAAGATCCCTTTTTCACTTCTTCTTGACCTTGCTTTGGCAAGTCGCCCAAGATAGATTATTTAGCTAGGAACCACTCCAATTGCATCCCTATGCAACTCTTGGTCCAATTATGTGAATAACTCTTTACTCTTTATCCCATGGATAACGCCTAATTGTTATGCCTCTAGGTTCATCAATCCAATTGAGTCTTACCCAGTTGCGTCCAACCTCTTGCTTCAACATACACACATTACTAGCTTGTGTCGTCCAGCACATCATGGTAAATTAAAATCGCCTTGCTTTGGCAAGCCCGAGTTTTAATAAACCTTGATCATGAAGGGTGTTTTGGCAAGAGAAGGCAAAACACAATATTTAATTGAGGAATTTAATTTTCTTAACTTGTTTGGTTGATCTAATCAACATGATCTAATTATTTGGATTGGACAATCCACAATAAAAGACCATCCTTGTTTATTATTATCTTGTTAACGCTTTGCTAGTATCGCCATACATACAAAACTAAATAACAAGACATAAATAATAAACATCCACAAAATAAAAAAAATGTGGCATGGATATGGCCCTAGACTAAGATATTATCAATCCAATGATAATATCCAATTGCCCTAAAGTGACAAGCTCATCTCCATGTGCTCCACCATAGCCGCATGCCTAGGGGGTGTCTTCTTTGTCTTTTGGCTCCTTTGGTTCTCCGGTCTTCTTCTCCATGCTCTTGGCTATCATATAATATTTCTAATTCTAGCCTAACATCTAGAATAAATAAATAATAAAAGCCTCACATGTCGAGGAGAAAAGACAACTCGCATGCCGTAAAACTTAATTAATTATTACATTAATTTGATCAGTTCGCAGGCCGTAAACTAAACCACAAAGCAATAAACATCCACAACCTAGGCTATATCCATCCACCATGCAACAAAGCACATAATACAGTTAAAACCAATTTTTAACGCGCTTGTTCAATTTTAATTGAATTGGGTAATTAGGGTTACAACGGTCTAAGGGGTCCAACCTAAGCCTAGGCCGAACCCCAAGGACCGCCGCCCGCCACTTGGGCCCGGCCGAAGGCCGGCCGCCCTATGCAACCCGCGGCCTTTGCTTGGCGCGCAAGGAAGGGGGCGGACGGCTAGGGTTTCGGCCCTAGCCTCCTTCCCTTCTTCCTTGTTGCCCAAGCATGGTTGTTTCCTTTATGGATGTTTTCATAAAATTGTTTCCATAATTAAAAATTCCTTTTTCAATATGTGCCCATGAACCCTAATATTTCAAGAACCCAATAATTCACATCCTATGTGATTAAACTCACCAATTCTGACATCCAATGTTAAATTAGATCTTGTTTATTGTTGAATCAAATTCAACTTTTCATCTACTATGCCAATTAATTTCAGTTTTCGCGTAATAATAACAATACAGTGTATAAACTGAAATCGTAACACATAAAATCATGTTATGCACTACGACCTGTGGCTCTGATACCACTGTTGGGTTTTGACGTAGGTAACGCAACGGAATAACAAAAGTTTAATCGTACTCAAAGCCCACCAAGGATCACAGGAAGAGACATCATAACATGATAAGGGACATAGTAATTGTGTACCTTTTGGTTTGAGAGATCACACGAAGAATGATGTCATCGTATCTACGGTTGATCCACATCTAGAGGTGAGATCTAGATTCTTCCTTCTCAAGTGCTAGCTTGGACCAGAGGAAGAGGGAAGAACGAATCAAGCAACGAGGCACAAAGGAGGGTTTCGGCCCTCATCTTTGGAACCGACGGGAAGGGGGTGGACGGGCTTAGAGGCGGCGACCTCTAAGCTTTGTCTTGCTCTCTCTTTTTCTCTCCCCACTCTCTTGTGTTATGTCTAATAACATTAAGTGGGAAGGAAGCTAGTGCCTCTTTTATGTAGTCCAACAACTCCTTGTCAACTACATAAAGGTCCTTCCTAGTTCTACATGAACTTGGATTAGTCCCTTCCTTGCAAATTAGTCCTACTAAGTTTGCAAGGTGTTGCACAATGATCCTTCTGATTAATTAATCATATTAAGTAATCTCAAATCTAGTTCTACTCTATTTGAAGTGTGACCCCACAGGTTTCTACTTAGTTGGTAGTAACTTATTACTAACATGGAGCGGTGTCTAGCAACACATCCATGCCACCCAACTAATAGAAATAGTCAGTGATCCCGACAAACCTCTTGTGCCCAATATATCATATTGCACTATCCCTTTGTCACCATATCCGAATTGGACACGAGACATAAATAGTCACACTCGTATATCCAATCCATAGTTCCTCGATCCTGGGAATATGCTTATGCAGGCAGATAATACCAATATCTCCATATTGATTTATCTGAGTCTGTCCAGACATTCAATAACCCTCATCCCTCGTGTGGCCGTGGATATTTTCTCCCATTATGTGGGAGGGACAAATCCTCTCTACATCACTACGATCTCTAAGCTTGCTTCCTATCATGCCCGATAGCTATCTTTATGATTATCCAGTTACGGTGTAGCGTTTGATAACATCAAAGCACGATATTCCACAACTAGAGTATCTAGTGACTTCAAGTCTAAGGATTGCAATCATATTAGCACTACGAGAAGCGATTGTGACTTTAACATAATCTGATGTATCCTCCTCGTTGTGGGTCAATCCAGCATGCCATTACTCCTAATGCATACCCATGTGTTAGACTTGATATCTCCATATCAATCTACACACATACTAGTCTATATTTGATCGTCCTATTAATCAATATAGTGGACTAGGGATATTTAAGATAAACAACACATTGCATCTTAGGACTTCATTATATTAAATATCACAATATATAATAAATGAATATTCTAGCCAATAACAATTTTCAAACTAAATATTAGATTGCCTCTAGGGCATCTATTCCAACAAGACTAATTAAGTATGCTCATTTTCTAGCTCTCACTCACCCCATCTCAGCTGAGAAAGTGGCCAAGGAGTTCTTTGACAGTATTTATAAGCTCCATGGGTTGCCTAATACCTTGCTTACTAACCGGGACCCTATTTTCCTCAGTGTATTTTGGCAGAGTCTATTCAAACTTTTAGGCACTCAAATGGTTCACACAACATCATACCACCCCCAGACTGATGGACAGACTGAGAGGGTAAACCAATGCCTTGAGACCTATCTGAGGTGCATAATGTTGGGGAATTATTCTTCGAATTCCCGCCGCAACGGAAGCAAAAATACGCCACACGATCACACACTCAACACACGCCATATAGGAGAAGAAAAACGATAACACAAGAATTTAGCGTGGTTCGGCAAAACCGCCTACATCCACAGGAGGAGGAGAATATCACTATATCAATGAGGGAATACATCGTAGGGGAGAGACAGCTCAATCCGCGGACCACGTCGACGCGGTACTCTCATCCTCATGGCCTACAACCATGAAACCCTAACCTCACACATCCGCTCAAAGATATCTCTCACCAATCTCTCTCAACTCAACTCATTAAGAAACAATAGCTAGCACCTCTATTTATACTAATATAGAGGAGGTGGAAAAGCCCACCAAGCCCTAGCCATCACCTCCTCAGAGATCACCTCATCAGAGGAAGTAATCAGACGCATCGGGTACACCGATTCGTCTTGCGGAATTCGAGACAAACCCAACACATGAGTGGGGATCTACCTATGAAGTGGTTTAAGTGGCTAAGCCTAGCTGAATATTATAATACCAATTTTCACACTAGCTTAAAGGCCTCTCCTTTTCTGGCATTTTATGGCTACTCTCTTCCTCAGTTGAGTTTTCATCAACTCAACAACTCACCTGTGGCAGAAGTCAATAAGTTTGCCAAAGATAGACAGCACATGTTGTCATTGCTAAAGAACAATTTGGTAGAAGCTCAAGCTAAGATGAAATTGTATGCTGATAGGAAAATGACAGAAAGGAGTTTTGAGGTTGATAATTGGGTTTATCTGAAACTTCAACCTTACAAACAGTCTTCCATGCCTTTAACAAGGTCTCACAAGCTCACTCCCAAATATTATGGCCTTTTCCAGATCATAGAGAAGATTGGAAATGCAGCTTACAAACTTCAGCTTCCTAGAAACTCTAAGATACATTTAGTTTTCCATGTATCTTTGCTCAAAAAGGAGGTGGGAGCTCAGGTAGCAATTTAACACACTTTGCCTTTTCAAGGGTTTGAAGGTCAGTTGTATATTGAACATGTGGCTATTCTGGACTCCAGGACTACTACCAGAGAAGGGAACTCTGTTCCACAGGTCCTAATCCAATGGGATAATACCCTTCCCCATCAAGCCACCTGGGAGGATCATGCTTGCCTTCAGCAGCATTTTCCTCCATTTTATCCATGAGGTCATGGATTTTTGAAGAGGAAGGGAATGTCATGTTCTCTGTTTTATTTCCAGTTCCCGGCAGCCTTTTTCCGACCGTTTTACCAAATAATGAGCTCAGATGGCCAAATTTGGTCATCGCCGGTGAAGAATGAAGAGAAACGATGCCGTCCTACTAATGCTTAGTTGCTCGACGTCGTTTAAATTGTTTTAACCGTTAAATTAGTAGTAATAAGTGCTACGGAACCGTTTGATCATTATCGCAGCTGTTAATTCAGAGGGGCAATTCTGTTACGAGAAGAGCTGAGTTGGCCGGGTCATTTTAGTCTTTTTCGACCCTGTATACCACATATATGTATTGATCCTCTTGCAGAGAGAGAATTATGAATGATGATTTAGATTTCTTGCGATTTAGTTTTTCTCTTTCCATTTTCAATCGATTCCCTCTTATCTTGTTAGGGTGTTGAATTCACTCAATTCGGAGTTTGGATCCTTGTTTCTCTCGATTTCCTGATAGGAACAAGCACCGAATTGCCCTAATTTGGAATTGAAGGAGATTCAGTCGCCGGAAACCTCACCGGTTCAACTGATCTCTTGACATATACTGATATACATACATGAAGCATAATTTATTCTAGCATCGCTTTTTGATAGTTGCATTTTTTTAGTGTTCTTGTGTTCTATATAGCGAATCCCAGTAATAGTTCTGGAATCGTACATCTGTATCTGAATTCCAGAGAAATTTTGAATTAGTATGGTCTTGCTTGTTAAACTTATTGGCATTTTTGGATGAGCGAATGACAGATTATTGGGCTTTTTGAATCATGACACGCATCAATCACAAGAGATATTCTGAAACAATTGTAGAATCAAGATTTATTTATTCTTGGGAAATGCAGAAACATAAATCAACTAAAAGAAATGCACGGAGACAAAAGATAATAAACTCAAAATCACACGGGGGAGCGAGACTGACATGGTTTGGAGAAACTTTCCAGATTAAGAAGAAAGGCCAGCTGGTGAACATGGAACCACGTACAAGTGATTCTTCCTTCTAGCAGTTGCAGCATTGTTCTCGTCCATGTCTAGATCTTCAAAATTCATGCCGTTAGGGAGTTTCCAGTCAAAGTGGTACAGTAACTTAGCCAATCCAAGTTCAACCACAGATACACCAAAAGATATCCCTGGGCATATCCTCCTTCCAGCCCCAAATGGAATATACTCAAAGTTTGATCCAATAAAGTTAATGGGATTGTTCTCAAATCTTTCTGGTATGAAACTCTCTGCATCATCCCCCCAAGATTCAGGGTCTCTACCAAGAGCCCAATCATTAACAATAACTTTGCTTTTCAAGGGTATCTTATATCCACCAATCTCACATTCCTCTCTACACTCTCTAGGAAGGAGTAGGGGAGATGCAGGATGTAGTCTGAGTGTTTCTTTTATAACAAGCTTTAGGTAACTTAACTTTTCTATGTCAGCCTCGTAGATGGTCTTGTTTTTATCCCCAACTTGTCTCACCTCAGCTTGCGCTTTCTGCATCACCCTCGGGTTTTTCATCATTTCAGAGAAGGCCCATTCCATGGTAGTTGAACTACTTTCACTGCCGGCAACAAACATTTGCTGTGGAAGGCCAAAACGAAAATTCCAAATCAATGAACGTGCAACATTTAGAACAAGAGAAACAAAAAAATATCAAAGACTTTTGACAAAAACCCCCTACAGTATCGTCTCGCTGACACCTAGCTACTAGCAGTATTGATTTTGCCAGAAAACCCCTGCAGTTTCACTTTTACCGACATCGCGCACCATTTTACTAAATCTGCTGATAGCTAAGTGTCTGTAAAAGTAAAATTGCAAGGGGAAGGGGGGGGGGGGGGGGGTTCTATTTAAAAAATAGTCTTGATGTTTTTTTTTGAAATTGAAATTGTCTTGATGTTGGTAAAAGTGAAACGGACAAAATCAATACTGCTAGTAATTAAGTGTTAGTGAGACGACGTTGCAGGGGTTTTTATGTCAAAAGTCCCAAAATATCAAAAGAGTATGGTCCAGGTTGTTAGATTTTTCTCACAAATATGATGGCTTTGATGCTGATGTCTTTTATTGGAAACTCAAGACCTCCGTCATGCTGTAACCGGACAAGAACATCAAGTAGAGTTTCTTCTTCTTCTTCCTCCAATGATGATGATGATGATGGTGATGGAGGTTTGCTGGTCTTTTGGGTGTTCAGCAACCTGTGCTGTTGTTGACGCTCGTAGATGACTTTATCTAAAACATCATCCACTCTCTTCTGCATCATAACTAATTTGCGCTTGGTTCCATTAATAACACTTAGGAACTTAAGCGAGGGAAAGACATCAGCCAACATGACTGCTCCCAGAAAATCTAATTGCACCCTTACCAGATCCATCAATTCTTCCCGTCCATGGAATAAATTTCCTATTGATGCTCTACAAGTTACGTTGTTTGCTAATGAATACACTTTCTCGGTTAAATTAATCGAACATCCTTTCGATGCAGACAATTTAACTGTTTTAATAAAATCTGACACCTCTTCTTCACGTATGGAACGAAATTGACTGACCTTTTTATTACTCAAGAGCTCTGATGTGACGATTTTACGCATCTGTCTCCAATAGCCAGTGTATGGAGCCAAAGCTATGTCGTTCTTGTTGTAGAACACATACTCACCTGCATAGAAATCAGGCCTATCTGCAAGGGCAACATCATGTGTGGTCATTACCTCTTTTGCTAGCCGAGGTGATGATATGATGATGGTGGAAACTTCACCAAGCTTTAGGTGCATTATTGGTCCGTGCTCTCTTGATAAGTTCCGAAAGGCACACCATGGGAGTGAACCGACTAGCTGGTGCAGGTTTCCGATTATCGGTAGCTTCCGAGGACCGGGGGGTAGAATTGGTGGATCTCCATTCTGATTTTTTTGTTCTGAAAATCCTTTCTTAGTCAACAAAGTGAAGAAGAAAAACAAGAAAACCGCAGTCACGGCGACCAAAGGGAGGAAGGAGGACTCCATCTCAAAGTATGTTTTGATGACAAGTGAGAACGACTGGTTCCATTGGCACTACCACATGTCTCCTTTTAAAGCCTTTCATCGCCGCCTAATTTGTATTTCAAGCTGGTTTCAACACCTTGTTTTTATTTAATTGTACGTTTTCGGAAAAAAATGTACAAAAGATATCTATATTAAATCACTGGGTAAAAGATAATTTCCACCCCTTGAGTATGGGTGTAGATAGTACTTTCTAGACAGACAGATCTTAGCCACGTGGCGACCATCCAGCACACCCAGCTGTGCTCCACACACACTGGATCACCACCCGCGCTGATCCGTTTGGGGGCTGCGAGACAGGGTCCTCGCATACCACCACACGGGACTTGTAGGGACTTAGTGGTTTGGAGGCTAGGGTAAGTCATGTCGCGCGCGAGCGACAACCAAGCCCGCGCGCGACCTTTAGTAACTGCTTTGAGAGATTTATGGCACGAGCTCCATAAACCTGGTCAAACCTCATAACGGTTCCGGTATACGCGGACGAAGTGCGTAACGGTTCCTATATATGCGGACGAACGTGCCGTTGTGGTTAAGCTAATTAAGCCGCCATTAATGGGCGCATTAACTCACTACAACGACCACATTTTCTCTTATATATAGGATCGTTAGCCCTTCCATACGAGGACGAATCACCTGAGATACGCGGAAGCTCTGCCCAAATTCTGTCTCTCTCTCTCACAGTTACCATTGTCTTACTCTCTCCCTACACACACCCTACTCTTTCCGTGTTCTTTCTATCCCCTGCTCTTGGTGTATATTGAATCCTCCTCAAGGTATTCTCTCGTACACATTTGGTGAACCCGACGTGAATCGAACCACTGCAAGCAACCATGTCTCATGAAGACGAGGTCAGCAACAGATCCCCCTACACGGAAACAACCTCGGGAGAGGAGACCCGTCACACTTCCGCGGCCGCCAGCGGGACTCCGACTTTGGAGACTCTGAACGCCACTATCCAGAATCAGGGAAGGGCTCTCCAGGCTCAATCCGCACAGATGGATTGGATAATGGCCATCCTGGGAACCCTTACTCCGAATCCTACATCGGGTACTGCTGTCTCTCAGGGAGGGGGAACCTCTACCACCCAGGGAACTGGAGTGGTACCTACACCACCTAACCCTAATCCGCAAACCCCACCAGCAATGGTGCAATTACCCTCTGTTCAGGAGCAAACAGCCCAAATACCGTCCCTTACTACACATATTCCTCTACCACCAACCTCGGCACCCAACATCTCTTCACAATATCCCTTGCCTCCTCCGCCAGTACTGCTGGGCAACGTGACTTACAGTTACAGCCCTAGCCCGACCGCAGCATATGTGTCCCCGCCGGCTACAACCCTTCCTCCTGCTGCTGGAGGGAGCGCACCGGAATGTATGACATCGCTGCAGCGGCGCATAGAGACCTTCTTGGCCAATCAACCGTTTGCAGACACCATTATTCCGAAGGTCGAAAACGATCCGCCTATCCCACGTGAGATCTATCTCATGCCCAACCCTTCAGGGTATAAGGCTCCTAAGTGGGACAAGTTTGAAGATGTCAATGGGAATGCCCACGAGCATGTCATGCGTTTCATCGATGTAATGGGACCATATGGGGCCGATCCCAAGTTACTGATGCGCGAGTTCCCGAAATCTTTGGGAAATGTGGCCTACAAATGGTATAGGACGCTGGAGGCCGGATCTGTCAAAACTTGGGACGACATGGTCCAGAAGTTCTACACGAAATTCTTCCAGTTGGAGGAGAAGGTTACGATGATTCATCTCTCTCGTATGTATCAGAAGCGCGAGGAGGATGGAGTCATCTTCATCAAGAAGTTCAGGGCAAAATCCTTGCAGTGCAGAGATGAAGTGCTTGAGGGCAGGCTCGTGGAGATGTGTCTGCAAGGCATGCGAGATGAGTACAAAGGTATGGTGATCAACCTACAAACTCCTACTTTTTCAAAGTTGATTGAATGCACGAAAAACATAGAGCCTATAGTGGAAAGGCAAAAGAAGAAGCACGCCCCTGAACGACCCTCAGGGGGGACCACTTTCAAAATTGGAAGGTTTGTTATAAGAGGGGGCGCGAAGCTGAGGTTAATACAGTTTCGCCGCACAAGCAGCCCATGGTTACAAATTCAGATGCGTCGTCTCTACCATGCTCGATAGAGGAAGTGGTTGACTTATGCAAACAGTGGCGTAAAGATGGAGTCCTACCTCCGCTTGAAAGGATACCCTCTAAAGAAATGATGAGGGACCCGAAGTGGTGCGAATGCCACGGGAAAATTATGCACTCCACAACAGACTGCAAGAAACTTAGGCACATGGTGAGCCGAAAAATGAAGGAAAGCTAGTTGATTGTCACCGACCAGAGGCAGGATGTGCGAAACAATCCGCTGCCAGCTCATGCGGAGCGAGAGCCGAAAGTCAAAGAGGTATCCATGATTGCGATTATGGATCTTGAAGAGATTGCGGAAGACGATTTTCCTATCATTGCTGAAATTCACAATGATGAGGACTACAGCATAGACACGGAGGGTGAGCGTGCTGATCGAATGAAGGGGTCGCACGGGTTCAGCAAGTTCTTTGACGAGATGAAATTTTCGGAGAAATGCCGGAAAGAGATGACAAAAGTGATTCTAAGAGTAGCAGAAGACTTCGAGGAAGACATCGTGGCTCCAATGGAAAAGTTGTTAGGGCGTCTCGCTCTACGGAAAAGATTATGAACTTCTCCGCAAGTGACAAGAAGACAGACTCGCAGAAATAACCTTACGACAAGCATGACAGCGCCACACAATCAAAGCACTCTGAAGACGTTCCTAGGGAAATTATCTTACCTGCGGAGGTTCATTCCAGCGATCGGAGAAATAACCTTTTGCTTCAGCGATCTCCTCAAGAAGAATGCTGTATATAATTGGAAAAAGGAATACGAGGCCGCATTTGGCAAGCTGAATGACCTGCTGACATCGCCAAGGGTGATGATCGCACCGCAGATTGGTTCGCCGCTTTTGTTGTACCTGACGTCGACGAAGAAATCTTTAGGGGCGCTTTTAGCTCAGGAATACGAAGGGCAAGAAAGGCCGATTTATTACATTTCTCGCATAGTACAACTAGCTGAATCAAGTTACACAGATATCGAACGCCATTGTCTTGTTTTGTTCTTTGTGATAGAAAAGCTAAAACACTACTTCGCCTTGCACAAAGTTGTGGTGATTACAAAGAGCGACCCCATACGGTATCTCTTGACTCACACCTCTCCCTTCGGGAGGTTGGCAAAGTGGTATATGACTATTTCACAATATGACATCACATGCGTTCGACCACGAGCAATCAAATCTCAAGAAGTGGCAGATCTTCTGGCACAGTTCCCAGATAAAGTTATGAGCCCATGATTGAGGAGGAGTTGGAAGGACCTGAAATCTATGCAGTCGAGTTACCATATTGGACGCTTCATTTTGATGGATCATCGACAAGGAAAGGTGGAGGAATTGGGATTGTTTTGACTAGACCAGATGGGGAAGTCATCCAAATGTCCACGAAAATCGATTTCCCGGTAACCAACAATGATGCGGAGAATGAGGCTCTCATCGCAGGACTTCCTGTAGTTAGGGCATTGGAAGTAAGCAATCTGACGGTTATTGGGGATTCTAAGTTAATCGTCAAACAAGCCTCGGGCGAGTACGGATTGAAAGAAGTAAATCTGTTACCCTATCGGACTTTTGTGCAAAAGCTGGTACAACAATTTTGCGATGTCAGGTATGAGCACACGCCTACAGCAGATAATCGGCACGCTGATGCTTTAGCCACTCTAGGATCTAAATTTAGTGCAGACAAATGCCCTGCGAGAATCTCAATCGAAGTCTGAACGTCACCGGTTGATAGAGGATGTATGCGAGGATGAGTCCATGGATAACGAAGACTGGAGAAAACCGATATTGCATTCAATCGCCGAGGGAACGAGCAAAGAAAACTGGGCATCCACTAAAGGATACTGCATACATGACAACGCCCTCTACTACAAAGGTCCAGGAGGAATACTCACGCGATGCGTCTTGCAGCAGAAGGGACAAGCATTATTGTAAAAGATTCACCAGCACACTTGCAGGGAAGGTGAGGTTTCAATTTATCGAAAGGCCCAAAGATACGGGATTCATTGGTCGGACATGTCCACGGCGGCTGCAATAATTCAAGGAAATTGTGAAAGCTGCGCATTGATGAAGGAATCTTTAACAATCACTTTGGTTAATGATGACGCGGACTGGAGAAAGCCACTCTTTGATTTTCTCACGGAAGAAATAGAACCCGAGCAAATGAAGGAAGCCGAGAAACTCAAAAGAAAGGCGGCTCGATATGTGGTGCAGGAAAACATACTCTGGTGGAGGAGTCATTAAGGTAATCTACTACAATGCCTAGATAGCCAAGAAGCGCAGGAGGTAATTGATTTATCTTACTAAGTAGAGCATCAGGGGGGTGCAAAGCTATGCAGACAGCTCCTCACAATTGGTTATTTTTGGCCCACAATGGAGGCAGATTGCCAAACCAAAGTAAAGAGATGCCAGGAATGCCAATTTAAGGGCAACCTCGTACATGCCCTTGCCGTAGATCTACACGCGGGAACGCCATGGCCGTTCCACACTTGGGCTCTAGATTTTGTTGGCCCCATTCGACCGGCCTCACATGGGAACCAGTTTATCCTGACCGCGACCGAGTTGTTTACAAAGTGGGCGAAGGCAATACCGCTCAAGACAGCTAATGCGCTCGCGGTAGTCAATTTTGTTCAATAAAACATCATATACAGGTTTGGAATCCCCAACACAATCCTTTCGGATAATGGCACCCCCTTTGTAAATCGTTAGGTGGCCACAAAGCTAGCGGAGTACAACATAAGGCAGGTTTGTTCCACTCCGTATTATCCAATAGGGAATGGTCAAGCAGAAGCAACCAACAAGACACTGTTAAGAGTTTTGAGCAAGATGGTCGCAGATGATCACAAAAAGTGGGCCAATTCTTTAAACATAGCATTATGGGAATATAGAACTTCGCCAAGGACTCCCACGGGAGTCTCCCCGTTCCTTCTATGTTACGGAGCTGAAGCCGTTGTACCGGCGGAAGTAAAAGTCAACTCTGCGAGATTGGCCTTTCATGCATTATATGACAACCAACGTGATCATGACTTGATCTATTGGAGGAAAAACGTGCGCAAGCTAAGCGGGCTAGCAAGAGGTATAAGGAGAGGATCGCTCGCGCATACAACAAAACAGTTCAACATCGAGATTTTGCGGTCGGGGACTTGGTCTTGCGCGCTTTAGATCATTGCATGCGGGAGGCAGCCCATCCAAAGTTCGCAGCTAACTGGGAAGGACCGTTCGAGGTTAAAGAGGTCTTTGACAGTGGTTACTGCACAATACAGAGGCTTCATGGGACTGCCACAACCCCAAGTCTGATCAATATGCGCTGGATCAAAAAGTATTATCCGTAACCTCTCTCTTTATATTTGATTCATATGGTTGCTGGATTGTATGTTCAGTACTTCAACGAATTTATGCGTTGTTTCCTCCCATATGAGGAACTTGTAATCATACATCTCCCATACGAGAGTACTTTTAATAAAAGGATTCTCCCATATGAGAAGAATTTTATTATCTCAGCCGTCTTTTTATCGTTTTATTTGCTTCTTTGCTTGCTTATAACAAAAGCCTATCTGCCTAGATAGCAGCCATAATGTACGATCCCATGCGATCCAAAGCCTATCTGCCGAGATAGAAGCAATGTTGAAATACGATCTTAAGTGATCTAAAAGCCTATCTGCCTAGATAGCAGCCATAATGTACGATCCCATGCGATCCAAAGCCTATCTGACGAGATAGCAGCAATGTTGAAATACGATCTTAAGTGATCTAAAAGCCTATCTGGCTAGATAGCAGCCATAATGTATGATCCCATGCGATCCGAAGCCTATCTGCCGAGATAGAAGCAATGTTGAAATATGATCTTAGGTGATCTAAGAGCCTATCTGCCTAGATAGCAGCCATAATATACGATCCCATGCGACCCAAAAGCCCATCTGCCGAGATGGCAAGAAATGTTGAAATATGATCTTAACTGATCTATAAGCCTATCTGCTTAGATACCAAGCTACAGCAACAACGCCCCGTGCGATGCAAAACTCATCAGTTTGAGATAAAAAATTATTCAGGCAACATCCTAATGCAAAACGCGATAGGAAACATAGCTTGTTTCGTCGTATAGCAAACACGCATGCGATATTACAATTTGTTGTATAAAAAAAGAACAGAAAATGCTAAAGTACATTTCATTAATAGTCAAAATGACTTACAATTTATCCGTCTAGATAGCAGATTACAAGAAAAAGCTCATACTAAGAAAATTCTTACTATAAAATGATCGGCCTACAAATGCTAACAAAAGCTATTGGACGTTATCGTCGAGGTCCTAGATCTGAACAGGGCTCTTGATCGGTCTTCTTCCCAAGAGATGTTCCAGATGAACCTCATGTCCTTGCGGATGCGGACGTGAAGAACAAGTGGAGAACAACTCCTGGGGCAGAAAGCTTATTGTGCAGAGAGACGAGCGCCATGGCTCGCACACCTTGTTCAAAAACATGGAGGCAAATAGTTCCTCCAGGAAAGCTAGAGAAGAAACACTCCATTCATTACGATTCAGTAAAAAGGTCAGTATGGAACTGCGCCTCGCCGCAAGGAAGCCGGAGAAACGACCTGCAAACATAATAGACGAAGAAGAATCTTCGCAGAAGCATGAGGTACTATGTATATCTTCTTCAAAGTGATCATGAAGATCAGTAAGCTTTATAAAGAAGATCTTGGGAGCTATTTCTATGGCACAAGGAACAAACTCAGGTTTCACAACTTGAAGTTGCCATGAATCAACAAAGAACAAGCATTGATGCCAGCAGTCTTAAGGACTCATGGCGAGCCACATTTTGGGATGAAGAACCCAAGCAGCAAGAGGCAGGGTTTATATAGACTCTATGGGGACTCTTTAGTTCCATGGCTGAGTCAGCAAAGCATGGAAAACGGGTAAGAATCAATTACTTACGTCTCAAAAGTGGTAAAATTCAATTACCCTACTAAAGGCTATGACGATTCGGTGGCACGCCCTAATTAATGACGGAAGGTCATAATAAGGATGGGCTTCCCAAGGAAATCGTGCTTATCTAATAAATCATTAGCGCGAACATCAAGGCAGATACGTCACCATGTGACGTCATAATTGATACGCATCAAGATATGAGTGCAAATCCTCAAAAGGGAAAATGGGACATAGAGTTTCAAATAAAAAAAAGGGGGAGAAGCACTAGCATTACAATGATCTTTTTTGTTTCTAAAACAAATATTTTTGTTTCTAACACAAGTCCTTGATCAAAGGATCTTCTGGAGAGAATGAGAGCGATGCCTCTCTTGCTTGGTCCACTTCTTGCTTCAATTGTTTGTACTTGGCATTCATCGCATGAAAGCGGTTGATAGCTTCTTTAGCCTTCTGCCTTTGTTCCTCTACCTTCCGTCTTTCAGATGCGAGGTTGTTGTAGCCGCGCTTCAAACTCACAGATGCGAGAATATGGGTGATCCTGTTGAGAAGATACCCGAAGCCTAGCTTTCCTTGAACTTTACCCTGAAGCCCCTTGCATGTGCTATAAAGCAGCTGTGCACTATTAGGAGAAATGGTCGCAGGGGTGGCCACAGACAGTTGCTCCAGAATCCAGATGGCTTCGGTCAAGAAAAGTCTCCTGTCATAAGCCTCTATCTCCAGAGACTTCGCAAATGACCAGGGGTATGAGAGGCGCATCTGAATCAGCCAGTCCACATCAGCTTGCTTCATTCCTGACAAAATTGATTCAAGTTTAGAGCATGAAAGCTTGTAAAAAGAGGTGCAGAATGCAAAAAATAATAACATACCAGTCCCTTCAAGGATCTCTTGCAAAGAGGGAATGCGCATTGTTGGACAAGCCGAAGCATGCCCTTGCTGCATTGCTTGTATGTCAGCCGCGAGTTCGAGCTCATCATAGTTGGCAGGGAGAGTATAAGTCACAACAGGTGCGACGGCAGCTCCAACTTGTGAACTCCAAAAACTCCATGCTGGGGGAACCTCTAAAAGCTCTACCTCTGTCGAAGGAACGGCAATAGCAATAGCTGCTGCTCGACTAGGAACTCCTTCGGCTGCAAGAGGCTCTTTTGGCTCGGGAGCATTCATTTGAACATCAACATTTTCATGTGATGCTATGTCTTCCATGACCTGTTCATTTTCATGAACTTCAGCTCCAGCACCATCTGTTTCCATTTCCTCAACCGCAGCATCAGCATTTCTTCTCTTAGAACGGTGTCAGCTTCGATATCATCAGATACCTCGATGATATCCTCCAAAGGCTCTCCTTCATACTCAGTAGCTGCGATAGGCTTCTCAACATTAGAGCTTCGCTCTGGAACATATGATGTAGGGAGCTGACCCCTTTGTTCCGGCATATCCTCATCAGCATCACCTGCGATACAAGACAGGAAAATATTGAGGTAACTTGTATTATACAGTGTTCTGTTATTTTGATAGATCAAAAGCGAGCACCTCCACACTTAGGTGGGATTGCAGCACCTTCATCATATGTTAAAGATGCGACACCATATCCTACTAGAGTATTCTCATTAAGCACATCTTTAAGGTGAGCGTGACCTGGGGTGCGAAGAAACTTGTTACAATAATGATTGGGCTACTAAGCCTGGTTTACAAATATTGTTTGAATGATTACCTAATGGTTCACCACACTTGCCTACTAGCCATCGGCGAATATCAGCTTTTGATAAGCCATGCTTTAACGCACCAATAATTACTTCTTGGCAAGTCACAGCAAGGTTAAAAATCTCACCTTTTTTGCCGCCTGCGATCTCCTCAAAGTCATCTTTGGCTTGTTCCAAAGCAGTTGCATCCGCGTTATCAACATGCTGTTCTTCCAAACTTCTCCTCTTTATGAGCTCAATCTCATCTTCCTCGAGCTTCCTCCTTCTCTCTGCGGCCTCAGCAGCCATCCTCTCAGACTCAGCAAGGATGTCTTCGTCTATGGCCTCGCAGGAAATGCCAGAGTGAGATCCCTTGGTCTTTTTCTTCTCTTTGGCCAGGAGGCCGCTGATGGTTTCTGTGTCATCACCTGCTAAAGAACAAACTGTTCAGCAACTGTTGCAAGAGATAAAGTGTGAAGAAGACAAGTTTGTTTGAAGATACCTTCCGAATCTTCTTCTCGTATCTCACCTCTTTCTTCTTCTCTTTCGCTTTCTTCTCTTTCTTCTTCATCATCTCTTCCTCTCACTTCTCTCCTCTCGTCCCCCTCTTTCTCCTCTTCCTGACCAAAAGGAATAAGAGTCTCAACTGCGAGCTCTTTCTGCGCTTTGCTTGGCATGAGACCTTTGCCTTTTTCTTTAGAGGCAAGAGATTTCGCAGGAGAACGAGTTGGAGCACTCCTAGGAGGAGGGGAGATTGTAATGCCCTTCTGCTTTTGTCTCTTACCCCTTGGGGCAACATTTTCTGGAGGAGACGGAGCATTCCTAGGAGGAGACAAAGCTGGAGTATTGTCTATCAGCGAGCTAGCAAACGCATCCATTACCTCGCGAATCAGAGTCTCTACTTGGGGATCCATTCCCATTGTTAAAGGAATTTCTGTAGGGTTTTGATTCATGGATGCGCAATGGAAACAATAATAAACCATGCAAAACCCTCCAAGGATCACAAGTCAAGAGACATAACGATGGTAAAGGAAGAAAACAATTAACACACCTTAGGGTTCTCATTTGATGACTTCAAACGCGAATTGTGTCACGTTCTCTATAGTTGATCCACGCCTAGAGTTGATTTCTAGATCTTCCAATCCTTGGTGCAAGCCCGTAAAGAGGAAGAGGAAGAAGAATCACGCAAAACGAGACCAAAACAAGGAGGTTTCGGCCTCCTTGTGGGCCGACGGGAAGGGAGCGGCGAGCTCCTTGGCTTGCTTGCTCTCTCTCCTTTTGTTCTCTCCCACTCAAGTTATGATCAATTGAATCATAAGTGTGAGAAGGAAGGAAGGAGTGTCCTTTATATAGTCCAACAAATCCTTGCCAACTACCTAAAGGACTTATTCTAGTCTTACTAGAATTCAATTTAGTCCCTTCCTTGCAAATTAGTCCCTACTAAGTTTGAAAGGTATTGCAAAGTGATCCTCTAATTAATTAATCCAATTAATTAATTCCCAAATCTGGTTCAACTCTATATAGCATGTGACCCCATAGGTTCTATCTAGTTGGTAGCAACAATTTGCTAATATGGAGCGGTTTCTAGCAAAATATCCATTCTAGCCAACTAATATAATAGTCATCTTGACAACCTTTGTACAAGTAATTGTCTCATCCCTTTGTCTCTATATCCGTATTGGACACGAGACATACAAGTCACACTCGTATATCCAATCCATAGTTTCTCGATCCATGGGAATAGTCTTATTCGTGCAAATAACATCAATATCCTATATTGATTTATTTGAGTGTGGCCAGACATTCTATAAGCACTATCCCTAGACTGGCCTAGAATATTTGCTCCCGTTATGTGGGAGGTACAAATTCTATCTACGCCCACTACGATCTCTAAGCTTGCTTCTTATTGTATCCGGTACACGCCTTTATAACTACACGGTTACGGTGTAGCGTTTAACGCTACCAAAATCACAATAATCCACAACTAGAATATCTAGTGACTTCAAGTCTAAGGATGACAATACCATTGCACCGCGAGAAGCGCTTGTGACTCAACATAACGTGTATGTATCCTTCTCGGAGATGGGTCTATCCAGTGCGCCATTACCCTTAATGCACACCTATGTGTTGGATCATGATATCTATATATCAATCCAACCCCATACTAGTCTATAGATGATTGTCCCATTAATCATTATACATGACTAGGGATATTTAAGATAAAAAAACACAATTGTAAATCTAAGGAATTCATTATATTAAATATCCAATAAATAATAAATGAATTTCTAGCCGCAAATAAATTCATACTAAAGATTGCCTCTAGGGCATCTATTCCAACAGTCTCCCACTTGCCCTAGAGCCAATCTGGCGCATCTCGTATGCCCATACTCCCAGTGTGCCCTCCATGCTTCCACTGCGTAAGGGTCTTTGTAAGCGGGTCTGACAGATTCTCATATGTATGAATCTTCAATATCCGAAGGTCTCTTCTATCGATAATATCTCGAATCAGATGAAACTTCCTGAGCACGTGCTTAAATTTCTGGTGCGACCTGGGTTCCTTTGATTGCGCGATCGCCCCAGTGTTGTCATAGTACAACTCAACTGGATCCACAATGCTAGGAACCACACCAAGTTCAGAAACAAACTTTCTGATCCAAACAGCTTCCTTTGCTGCGCCATTTGCAGCAATGTACTCAGCCTCTGTTGTAGAATCAGCTACTGTCTCTTGCTTGGAACTCTTCCAGCTCACCGCTGCTCCATTCAGGAAAAACACATATCCTTACTGTGATCTAAAGTCATCTCTATTAGTTTGGAAGCTTGCATCAGTGTAAACCCTTACACGCAATTCTTCCTCACCGCCAAATATCAAGAAAGCATCCTTAGTTCTTCTCAAGTACTTTAGGATGTTCTTGACTGCAATCCAGTGACTCTCACCCGGATTGGATTGGTATATGCTTGTCATACTCAAGGCATATGACACATTTGGTCTAGTACATAACATGGCGTACATGATAGATCCTATGGACGAGGAATAGGGAATTCTACTCATGCTTTCCTTCTCAATCTCATTGGAAGGACAACCACTCTTCGAAAGAGTGATTCCATGTGACATGGGCAAGAATCCCTTCTTGGAATCTTGCATGTTGAACCGCTTCAACACCTTGTCAATATATGTACTTTGACTTAGGCCTAGCAGTCTCTTAGATCTATCTCTATAGATCTTTATACCGAGTATATAGGCTGCTTCCCCTAAGTCTTTCTTTGAGAAACACTTCCCTAGCCAATCTTTAACAGATTGCAGCATGGGAACGTCGTTTCCAATGAGTAGTATGTCATCCACATACAAGACCAGAAAAGCTACAGAGCTCCCACTAACCTTCTTGTAGACACAAGACTCATCTTCGTTTCTGATGAAGCCAAACTCTTTGACTACTTCATCAAAACGTCAATTCCAACTCCTAGAGGCTTGCTTCAATCCATAAATGGATCGTTGCAGCTTACAGACTTTGTTGGCTTTCTTTGGATCTTCAAAACCCTCTTGTTGTATCATATACACGTCCTCGAGGAGATTCCCATAAAGGAATGTTGTTTTGACATCCATCTGCCAAATCTCATAGTCATGGTATGCTGCAATCGCAAGTAGGATTCGGATGGATTCGGTCATAGCGACTGGTGAAAAGGTTTCGTCATAGTCGATACCATGAATCTGTCTGAATCCTTTAGCCACCAATCGGCCCTTATAGGTAATCACATTACCATCCATGTCGATATTCTTCTTGAAGACCCACTTGCACCCTATGGGCCGCGCCCCTTCGGGTGGTTCCACAAAAGTCCATACTTTGTTGGTATACATGGATTCCATCTCGGATCTCATGGCTTCTAGCCACCTCTGAGAGTCTGGGCCCTTCACGGCCTCTTCATAGGTAGTAGGCTCATCATCTATGAGCATCATGTCACCGGAATCGATCACGAGAAGTCCATACCTCTCGGTTTCCTGGCGCAGTCTACTAGATCTACGAAGCTCTTGTGTTACCTGAACAGGCTCCGCCACAACTGGTTGTGGTTCCTGTTCATGTTCCATAATCAGTTCAGTGATTTGTGGTTCTTGAACCTCTTCAAGTTCTACAGTCCTCCCACTTGCTTCTTTAGATACAAACTCTCTTTCTAGAAACACGCCGGTCCGAGCAACAAACACTTTGTTCTCGGTTGGATTGTAGAAGTAGTAACCCTTAGTTTCCTTAGGGTACCCCACAAACTTACACTTATCCGACTTTGGCCCTAGCTTGTCAGATTGTAAACGTTTTACATAGACATCGCAGCCCCAAATCCTCATGAACGATAGTGTGGGACGCCTCCCACTCCACATCTCATATGGTGTTTTCATTACTGATTTGGATGGAACACGGTTAATGGTGAAAGCTGCACTTAATAGAGCGTGGCCCCAAAATGATAATGGAAGATCGGTTTGACACATCATAGATCGAACCATATCCAATTGGGTTCGATTCCTCCTGTCAGACACGCCATTCCATTGTGGCGTTCCGGGTGGAGTGAGTTGGGACACGATCCCACACTCTCTAAGATAGTCGTCAAACTCTTGGCTCAAGTATTCTCCTCCACGATCCGATCGTAGAGCCTTGATACTTTTGCCAAGTTGCTTCTCTACTTCATTCTTGAATTCTTTGAACACTTCAAAGGATTCGGATTTTGCCCTCATGAGGTACACAAATCCATATCTACTGTAATCATCAGTAAATGTACTGAAGTAGACGTAACCACGTCTGGCAGGCGTGGCAAATGGCCCACACACATCAGTATGTATGAGCGCGAATTGCTCACTAGTCCTCTCACCTTTCTTATTGAAAGGGGACTTTGTCATTTTTCCAAATAAACAAGCCTCACATGTCTCATATGATTCAAAATCAAATGAGACTAGAAGTCCATCGTTATGGAGTCTAGATACACGTTTCTCGTTTATGTAGCATAAACGACAGTGCCATAAATAAGCAGGATTTAAATCTTTTATTTTAATCCGCTTGGTATTAATGTTGTAGACAAGATTGCTTAGATCAAGGACATATAGTCCATTAAATAATTGCGCACTAAAATAGTGAATATTATTCAAATAAAAGGAACAACAATTGTTCTTTATTAAAATAATAAAACCATCCTTGTCTAAACAAGAAATAGAAATAATGTTTCTGCTCATAGCAGGCACAAAATAGCAATTATTTAATTCTAAAACTAATCCTGAAGGCAGAGATAGCTCGCACACGCCCACGGCCAACGCAGCAACTTTTGCTCCATTCCCAACGCGCAGATCTATCTCCCCTTTAGCCAATCTTATATTTCTCTTTAGATCCTGCACATTTCGACAAATGTGAGATCCACATCCAATATCTAATACCCATGATGTAGAGACAGTTAAATTGAAATCTACAAAAAAAACCTAGTGGTGGAATCACTATTCCAAGCCTCTTGTCCTCCAGATATTTTGGGCAGTTCCTCCTCCAGTGTCCAGGCTGACTGCAGTAGTGACACTCACCTTTAGTCACACCTTTGGCTATGCCACCAACAGGCTTAAGGGCAGGTTCCTTAGACTTGGAAACTGACTTGCCTTTGCCCTTGGAGGATGAGGCAAACCTTTTGCCCTTTTCTTTCTGCACCATCATAATGGCCTTGTCCTTACCTCTTTTGATGCTCTGTTCAGCTGTCCTCAACATATTGAGTAAATCTGGCAGTGGTTTCACGATCTCGTTCATGTTATAGTTCATGATGAACTGTCCATAACTCTCGGGCAACGATTGCAACACGAGATCGGTTGCCAACTCTTGGCCGACCGGGAACCCTAGTCTGGTGAGATTCTCCAAGTACCCGATCATACGGATTACATGGGGTCCCACCGGGTTCCCTTCTGCCAAATGACACTTGAACAGTGCCTTAGAGACCTCATACCTCTTAACCCTTGCCTGCTCTTGGAAGAGCTGCTTCAGATGCTCGATCATATCGACAACATTCATGTTTTCGTGTTGCTTCTGAAGCTCATAAGTCATGGTGCATAGCATAAGGCAGACCGCATGATTAGCGTCATCAACACGCTTTTGATACGCCTTTAGGGCTGCAGGTGTTTGGTTCTCTGGACCTGCTGGAACATGCTCCTCTATTGCGTACAGTTTCTTCTCTTGCTTGAGAACGATTCTCAAGTTTCTGTACCAATCAAGGAAGTTGGTTCCAGAGAGCTTGTCCTTCTCAAGGACAGATCGTAGGGAATGTTGTGAACTCGATGAGTTGTTTGCCATTTGAAATTCTACAAAAAGGAAAAATACGCAAGTTTTAGTATTTGTGAATTTTTGACTATATTCAATAATGGCTAGTTTATCAAATATAGCTCCCACTATTTTCCTACGGATTAATAACCCTCTAAGATATTAATGCGGAAAATATCCTTATATTTTCTAGTCGGCCAAGATCCATGTTTCATCTCCTTATGAGCTTGCTTTGACAAGTCACCCATAATTTGACTACTTTAAGTAGGAACAATTCCAATTGCATCCCTTATGCAACTCTTGGTTCAATTGGGCAAGTAACTCCTTATTTATCCATCCATATGGATAATCCCAATTGATTGCCTCTAGGTTTCTTAATCATATTAATAGCCTAGTTGTGTGCAACCTCTTATTTAAACAGTTGCACATTACTAGCTTGTGCCATCGCATTCTATCATTATGAACCAAGTCGTCATGCTTTGGCACGCACGAACTTGATAAATCATGATGATAATGAGTGTTTAAATAACGAGAAGGCAAGATTACGATATTTGAATTTTGAGGGATTTTAAATTCAATTTTAATTGTTTTGTTGATCAATATCAACTAATCTATCTATTTGAGTTTGGCCACAACTCCAAATAATAGATCCGGGTTGTCTCATTATCTTATTATCCTAATTGCATGCATCATCCATACACCAACCACAAAATAATAAAACAATAAAGTAAACAACCACAAAACATAAATAAAACGTGATGTGGATATGGCCTTTTCTAGACTAAGATAATTCCAAGCCAATGGAATTATCTATGAACCCTAAAAGCAAACACATCTCCATGCGTCTTGATCTTTTGGTCCATCCTTCATAGTCATGTGAAATGCTCCATGCTCCATGTTTTGTGGCTCCTTTTGGCTTTGGGCTTCTTTTCTTCAATCTTGGCTAACAATCTACTTTATCTAGCACTAGCTAACTTCTATACTAAATAAAATAAATCTCACAAGTTGAGAAAAAAATGGCTCGCAGACAATAAAACCCCAATTAATTATTACAATTAATTGATCAGCTCGCAGGCCGTAAACCAAACCACAAAATTAAACATCCACATCAAACCACATCCTAAGGCCATATCTAATCACCATGCGAATTGCACATAAACAGTTAAAATCCAATTTTAACGCTTTTAGGATATTCTAGGGTTAAAACGGTCCACGGGGCCCAACAATCCAATTGCCCGGGCCCAAAAAGTGAACCGCAGGGGCCTAAGGCCGGCCGGCCCCTAGCCCACGCGGCTAGGCCGCGGGCTAGGGCTGCCCCGGCCCCTAGGCCGGCCTTGCTTGGGCGGCAAGCCAGGAGGGGCGGTCCCATAAGGGGGCCGAACCTCCTTTGGGAGTTGTTTCCAAAACAACTCCCTTGCTTGGTGCCCAAGTTTGGTTGTTTCCTTGTTTGGGAAGAACTCCTTCTTTCCCAAGGATGCCCAAAACCTAGATCTAAGATCCTAAAATTTCTCAAACTCACTAATTCATGCATCCAATGCAAAAACTAGATCTTGTTATGATTGATTATTGACAAATTGCATCACATGCTTGATTTGTCTTGTTTTACGCGATAAACAACAATTTTAAGGTGTAAAACTATCAAAACGTAACACATAAACCACGTTTATGCTCTACGACCTGTGGCTCTGATACAACTGTAGGGTTTTGATTCATGGATGCGCAACGGAAACAATAATAAACCATGCAAAACCCTCCAAGGATCACTAGTCAAGAGACATAACGATGGTAAAGGAAGAAATCAATTAACACGCCTTAGGGTTTTCCTTTGATGACTTCAAACGCGAATTGTATCACATTCTCTGTAGTTGATCCAAGCCTAGAGTTGATTTCTGGATCTTCCAATCCTTGGTGCTAGCCCAGAAAGAGGAAGAGGAAGAAGAATCACGCTAAACGAGACCGAAACAAGGAGGTTTTGGCCTCCTTGTGGGCCGACGGGAAGGGGGCGGCGATCTAGGGGGCGGCGAGCTCCTTGGCTTGCTTGCTCTCTCTCCTTTTGTTCTCTCCCACTCAAGTTATGATCAATTGAATCATAAGTGTGGAAAGGAAGGAAGGAGTGTCCTTTATATAGTCCAATAAATCCTTTCCAACTACCTAAAGGACTTATTCTAGTCCTACTAGAATTCAATTTAGTCCCTTCCTTGCAAATTTGTCCCTACTAAGTTTGAAAGGTATTGCAAAGTGATCCTTCTAATTAATTAATCCAATTAATTCATTCCCAAATCTAGTTCAACTCTATATAGCGTGTGACCCCATAGGTTCTATCTAGTTGGTAGCAACAATTTGCTAATATGGAGCGGTTTCTAGCAAAACATCCATTCTAGCTAACTCATAGAATAGTCATCTTGACAACCTTTGTACAAGTAATTGTCTCATCCCTTTGTCTCTATATCCGGATTGGACACGAGACATAAAAGTCACACTCGTATATCCAATCCATAGTTTCTCGATCCATGGGAATAGCCTTATTCGTGCAAATAACATCAATATCCTATATTGATTTATTTGAGTCTGGCCAGACATTCTATAAGCACTATCCCTCGAGTGGCCTAGGATATTTGCTCCCGTTATGTGGGAGGGACAAATTCTATCTACGTCCACTACGATGTCTAAGCTTGATTCTTATTGTATCCGATACACGCCTTTATAACTACCCAGTTACGGTGTAGCGTTTAACGCTACCAAAATCACAATAATCCACAACCAGAATATCTAGTGACTTCAAGTCTAAGGATGACAATACCATTGCACCGCGAGGAGCGCTTGTGACTCAACATAACGTGTATGTAGCCTTCTCGGAGATGGGTCAATCCAGTGCGCCATTACCCTTAATGCACACCTATGTGTTGGATCATGATATCTATATATCAATCCAACCCCATACTAGTCTATAAATGATTGTCCCATTAATCATTATACTGGACTAGGGATACTTATGATAAACAACACAATTGTAAATCTAAGGACTTCATTATATTAAATATCCAATAAATAATAAATGAATTTCTAGCCACAAATAAATTCATACTAAACTAGATTGCCTCTAGGGCATCTATTCCAACATTTTCCTTTTCCTGCATTTTCGCGGCGACAATAGAGTTAACCAGCGATTTGGAGCGCTCTCCAGATGCGAACCTCCTCAGATAGCACTAAAAAAGATGGTGTTTAAGTTTCAATGCACCAAGAGAAAGGAGTTTAACACGCATAAAGGGAATTGTTTACCTTGGCAAAATCTTCGCTGTACTTGATAACATGCGAAGCTCCCTCCCTAACAGCGGTCATCTTCTCCTCAAGAATGGTGGATGGGCACAAGAGATTGTCAAGATCCATCAAGGAGTAGAAGCCATTCTGGGAATCATCCAAGTTGCAGTTAGGACGGAATGGGAAGGTATTCCTATTGATTGCAGGACCTTTGTTGGGCTGAGGAATTGAGTGCGTTTCGAATCTGGCTTGCTGAGTAGACCAGTAAGAAATCCAATTTCTGGAGAGGCGACCTTCACGGCTACCTGAAGGTTGGACGAAGGTCAAGTTGCTCCGAAAGATGGTTTGGCACTCGCCAGACAGTAGTCGCTTGTAACAGCCTCTTATGATCGACTTAGGCCAAATGGAAGGCGCCACTGCATCAAAACCAAACTGGGGAGAAACGCGAGTTGGATCAACGTCGACTGTGATCCTTTCATATCTGGGAGTAAGTTCAGAGACATACTAAGTAAGAGCAGGAAGGGAACCCCTTAGGCACCAGCAGAAGAATTCGCGATAGCGCACATGACCTTCGAGAAGGAGTTCTTCTGAATAAGCAAGAGATTTGGCGGGATATAGCCTCGGGAACCATCGCACATTTTCAATACGCGTGGCATAAGGCCTAGCTGTATACTTGCTCCGGTCATCGCAATCAGATTCCAGGTGCACTTGGGAAGATTGGTTCTAAACCATCGAGCAGCTCTCCCACTGGAAAGTTCAGTCTCCGCGCCTGGGACACAACACTTGCTGGGCCTAGAAGGAACAGGGGCATAAGAAGGCCATCGCTCAAAACCCACATGGTAAGGAATGCGATGTTGACATAATTCAACACATCAAGACGACCGCGAGAATCCTTGATCGCCACTACCAGCTGGTCCAATCGATGATATAAGGTGCCCAAGACCAGAGGCCCAAGTGCGACTCTCTGGCCGAGGACCAACTTAACAGCAAGGGGAAGGACATGATAAAAAACCCCATCATGAGGGCGACCGTCAATTGAGTACCTCGACAACCAGGCACAGAGGAAACCACACAAGGTTAGATGGTATCCTTTCCCCTCTACATAATTCTTCTCATTTGGATTCTTGTCCAGAAGTTCCTTGGTTATACTACCATTCGCATAGTCGCGAAAGAAGTATTGCACCCATTTGCCCCAGGTGTTCTTCGCAGAAGTCTCAACAAGCTGCCATTCGGGGATAACTTTCGCAGATCTCCAACGAGTGGAGATTTTCTTCACTTCGTTTAGGCATTCTTCCATCTGCGCATATAGAGCAAGCTCTGAAGCAGTCCTAAAAGGGCTCAGGGGATCCACTTCGCCAATAGGAGAAAGGACATACAAGATGTGTACATCTTCCAAAGTAGGAGCAGCCTCGAACTCAGCAAAATGGAAGGTGTGAGTCGCAGGTGAATAGTGAGAAAGAAGGTTTAGAAGCATGGATGGATCCAGCTTCACGGCAGCACCCTTCATAGCACGAACTGCAAAATAAATCCCAGCATTGTCTAATGCGATGGATGGTGGGTCAATACATGGTCAATCCACTCATCCATCAAGTGAAACTTTTGAACAAAGGCCTGGGTAGAAATTGCAGTATGAGGGAAAAACCCATTTTCAACTCCTAGCCTAACCACATCCTTGGCATCGATTAACTCTAGCATGGCTGCATTGGTAGGCGGGGTCAGTGTTCGCAACTCTCCGGAGGGGGCAGGAGCCGGTAGATTCTTCTCCTTAACCCTAGCATGATAGAAATCCTTTCCACCCAAATAGGGGGCTTTTCTCCACAAGGTCTTTGGAAGATCAGATATTTCTCCAAGCTCTTTAACGGGTTTAGATCCTTTTGTCTCGGCCATTCCTGCAGAAAAGCAAGAAAAGGGGGGGGGGGAGAAATATACCCACTTTCAGTTTAAATTTCAGTTCAGATTCAGGAAGTAATTATGGTTTGTCAAGAGAAGATGAACAGTTCAGGGTCAGTTATGGGTTTAGAATATCAGAATTTTAGAAGTTCTACATTCGAAATCATCTCAATATGATGATTCAAACAGTTCTGGGTTTAAGAAAGAGCCTCTTTTGCAGTTCTCAATAAACGGTATATTCCAAATAGCTCTAGATTTACAGATCCGAGACAGTTCAAAGGATATTTAAATGCATTAATGGGATTGAGCAAAGCCAACCTTGTTTTGATGAAGCAAGTTGAAGGAGACGATTGACAAGGAAGAACTGGTGGTTGATTACTTGAATCTGCTCTTGAAGGCTTCCGGGTATCATTCACTTTAGAGAGAGAAGTGATGCTTTGAAACAATGGAAGGCATAGAGTATTTATTCAAGAACAATGAGGAGTCGCGTCCTTTCAGTAGTCGAATCGCGACCGTCACCGTCGAATCGCGCAATCACAGGACAAGCTGACGTCACGCCTAAAACCCTAAAAGAACAGACGGCACGAATCTAGGGATTCTAGGCCATAATGGCACGGAAGGGGGCTGATTTTGCGTATATTTGAATTGGTGCGGCAGCGACGCGTACATTGGTTCCTACGCATTGAAGTTCATCCGGTTAGGTGTCTTCACGCGCAGAAAGGGGGCTAATGTAGATAGTACTTTCTAGACAGACAGATCTTAGCCACGTGGCGACCATCCAGCACACCCAGCTGTGCTCCACACACACTGGATCACCACCCGCGCTGATCCACGTGGGGGCTACGAGACAGGGCCCTCGCATACCACCACACGGGACTTGTAGGGACTCAGTGGTTTGGAGGCTAGGGTAAGCCCTGTCGCGCGCGAGCGACAACCAAGCCCGCGCACGACCTTTAATAACTGCTTTGAGAGATTTATGGCACGAGCTCCATAAACCCGGTCAACCTCATAACGGTTCCGGTATACGCGGACGAAGTGCGTAACGGTTCCTATATACGCGGACGAACGTGCCGTTGTGGTTAAGCTAATTAAGCCGCCATTAATGGGCGCATTAACCCACCACAACGGTCACATTCTCTGTTATATATAGGATCGTTAACCCTTCCATACGAGGACGAATCACCTGAGATACGCGGAAGCTCTGCCAAAATTCTGTCTCTCTCTCTCTCACAGGTACCATTGTCTTACTCTCTCCCTACACACACCCTACTCTCTCCGTGTTCTTTCTATCCCCAGCTCTTGGTGTATATTGAATCCTCCTCAAGGGATTCTCTCGTACACAATGGGTTAAACACAAATACATCCCTCGTGTTAAATACAATTACCCCCTGCCAGTGGATGGACAGATACCACCCTTGTGAATGATACAATTTGACTTTTTATGACTATTTTGCCCCAATGTGTATTCTTATGTTTATTGTGTTTATGTTCTTGATATTCTTGTGATCTTCACCACCATTCTTGATGTTCTTGACCACCACCACGAAATTCCTACCAACACCACCACCAACACCACTGAATCCTCACAGCAACATCACCACCACCAAATCCCTACCACCAACATCACTTTAGGTATTTCATTAATGGCTTAAACCTATCCCACCAACTCTGTCTCTCTGTTCGCCCACCCAAACCAAACCACTAACACTACTAATTTCCCTGTTATCAATTTCGCCAGAGGTTAGAAAAACCCAAAAGCTCCCAGTTATCAATTCGAAAAAAAAGAGAAGCTACCAGTTATCTCGTCCTCTACTCTTCTTGATTGGCTGATTATCTCCCTTTATTTATTTTTTTGAACAAGGCTGATTATCTCCCTTTAGAAACAGAACAAACACAACCACAACCACTCGTCTGCCACCACTGCCACTACCAGCGCCAACCAAACCATCTCTGCCGGTGAAGTGTGTCATCATCTTCTTTTTGAAAAGAAGACTCTACCCATCAAAATTTAGAAAAACACAGCCCAAATTGAAGTAAAAAAAAATCAATTTTTCAGGCACCAAAACACAGCTACAATTCCAAATATATTGACAAACCCAGAAATTCCCAAATGCAAGCTAAACCCAGAATTGTCTCCTGAAAATTCTCTCTCCCGATTCGTAAACCGCTTCTTCTCTCTCTACTACTTCTTTTGTTCTCTCTGAATCTTCACCTTTTTCATTTTACCACTATTCACTGAATCAGTTTAATTTAGTGATTTGATTAGTAAAACGATGCAAGAATTTGATAATCTTTGCACGATGTTGTAGAGTAAACTTCACTTTACTACACCAACAACAAATTATTAGAAAATTGCATCGTTTGGCTATCCAAATCACCGGGTCAAAATGACCCGATTACGGAAGAAAAAGTCTAAAGATGAAGATTCAGAGAAACCGGAGGTAGTAATATATAGTAGTACCTTTGTTTCTTCTCTTTCAATGGCGTTCGACATTTTTACCCGTAACTGAGTCACTTTGACTAGGCGATTTGGATAGCGAAACGATGTAGTATTTTGACAATTTTTCATAGAATTTTACTCTACAAGATCATGCAAAGATTATTAAATTTGTGTGTCGTTTTGCTAACCAAATCACAGGGTTAAAGTGACACCAGTGAATAGTGTCAAAAAGTAAAGTAAGCAGAAAGAGAAGAAACAGATGTAGTACTTCCTTTGTTTCTTCTCTATCTTCTTAGTTGACTTTGAGGGATCACTTTGACGGGGTATTTGGTTAGCAAAACAATGCAAGAATTCGGCAACTTTTAAAGCACGAGTTTTAAAAACACCAAGGCATGCTATCAATTTGTTATTTAAGAAATGATCTATTTGATTGTTTTTGTTTCAACTCTTTTCTGTATCATCTCCATAAAAGGTTTTCTAAAAAAAGAAAAAAAAAAAAAAAAAAACTCCATACAAGGTTATGCAGTTAGCTCAATAGCTGTAAGTTGTTGAAAAGAATGGCGAATCTATATAGACTTAATTGCATATTGCATACCTCCATTATACCAAAACTACTTGATTGCAATCCCTATTTCTAAAACTACGTAACTGCATGCCCCATTTATAAAGTTACTAGTATTATGTTGAAACTAGTAAGAAAACACTATTAGCTTTTAGTAAAGTGCACCTGCTCTTACTTACTACCTCTGTCTCAGCTCTTCCCCACCAATTAGACTTTTACCACTATTTACTGGGTCACTTTGACTCGGTAATTTGGATAGCAAAGTAATGTAATTTTTTGATAATTTTTTCAGGGTGTTGTAGAGTATAAGTTTATCTATAAGACGGTGAAAAAATTATCGAAAAATTGCATTATTTTGCTATCGAAATCACCCGGTCAAAGTGACCCATATACGAGTCAAATATTCAGGATGGTGGGCAAGAGCTGGGACAGAGGTAGTACTGCTGGTGGGTGTTTTCAGAGTTTCGAATCTTCAAAGCTCCTCACCAAAATACACAAGAAATTAATCTTGTTAAACGGCACAAATGAGTATATGAAATGAAACAATATTGGACAAGAAGTTCAATTTATGGATAATCCTAGTTTGCGAGTTTTTGTCTAGAACACACCAACATGAATATTCCATCTTTGTATCATCTCATTCAGATTTCAGAGCCCGCTCGTAATTTTCCACCAAACCCTTGGAGTGTTTCTCCAGTAACAGAAAGTAGTATGGATAGAATACTATTTAACCAAAGATTGAATAAAATTTAAGCTATTTAGTTGCAATTCTGCCACTTTCTTCAAAACTAAAATGACAATGTGGTTACTCTTCTGTCATTAAAATATGTTTTTTTATATTATGTAATAAACGTTCGCTTATGATTAGTGATGAGTTAACAGACAAAAAATTGCGAGATAAGAAGTTGTAATGGAAGAAGAATAACCACACAGAAAAAACTATAAGTTGCACATAAAGTTGTACTGTGAGACTACCACAAAGAAACATACATTAGGATCATATCAATATTTCATGGATAATATAATTCAAATGAAAAAAAATGCCCATACCCTTGAGCGAAAAATTATGTTATGAAAGTTCGACAAAGAAATTATGTTATGAGAGTCCGACAAAGAAAAACTCATTTGAAATCATAGTAATGATAATGACTTTTCTATACTCGCACTTTATGCTTTATTTTGAATGACTATTCTTAGCAAAGACACGTTTGGTAATCGAAAATATATGCAACTTGAAGGTTTTAGTATGTCAACCCGATCCATCTGAAATATCAATGTAGAAACCATGTAAACTCATGTTACACCCAGAAATTGAAGCTATGCTTGGAATTCTAGTAACCATCAATCGTGTCACTAAACGATTATGCTATAGAACTTGAAAGAAATTAAAATTGTGGAAGGTAAGGAAACCGACTAAACTATATCATGTAATAAAAAATGACCATTCAAAAGTCATTTGTTACATTTTCTACAAAAGCTCAATTGATAGCTACCTTCATCAAACTTAGTTAAAATTTACATATAAGGCCATGATTTTTTTCTTTTTTTTTCAGCATGTATTGATGGTTAGCAAATGTCGAAAAATACTTCCCTGCATTTGTATATAACTGGTCGTACCCTTGTTCAAAAAAAAAAAAAAAAAAATATAACTGGTCGTACCCTGCACTACTGCGTGCCAATTGAAGGTAATTGCGAAAGTGCTAAACTATTATAATCTAGTCACTTTGCTCATTCTCTTCAGAAAGAAAAGTTTCTTCACTCATAACCTTTTTGTAGAATATTTTTTTTTCTCAGGTTCGAACTTGGGACCCCATGCAGGGGCTTTAAAGGATCTACAACTGAGCCATCACCCATTTGTATGACATTATTTCAAAGTTGAACCACAATTTAATTATTTGTACGACTTGTCATATGTGCCATATTTTTAAATGATAAATCTTAAAATATAATTTAGAATAAAAACGCTTATGAGAATACGAGAAAATGCTTATCACGAAAACTGGGAGTTATGACCAGATAAAAAATTGTTGGACATAGGGGGTGAAGTTGAAAACCACCATGAAAATGAGAAAAGTTTACACACACATATAGAGAATTGTTTAACAAAGCAAACTATTGATCATAAAACGTAAGTTGGGATAGAAACACTCCTTGGTAGCTTCTGAAGAAAGTTAAGAATATCAACGCTGCTAAATTTAGAATGTGATAGCTACTCTGAGAGGATTACAAAATAAATTTAGATTTGACACATCACCTCCCATTGTTTGTTAGTGAGCACATAATTAACTAATATTCAAGTTTTTTTTTTTTTTTTTTTACAAAAATCTTATGTTTTGATTTTAATTTTCAAATAGTTAAAGCCATTGAGAAAAATTTATGTTGAGTTTTTAATTATAACTTTTGTCATTTCTTTATTAAGTTACAACCATTGTGATTAACTTACTTATCAGCAGATAAAGTTTTCTCAATATATTTAAAAAACATATTGGATTATATTTTAACGATTAAGAAATAGTTAATTGAGTAATTGTATCCAAGTTCCTAACTCTATTTTCTTTTCTTTTCAATTTTGTAACTTCTATTAAGAAAAATGACAACTCTCGTAATAGTGATAAATTAGAATTGAAAGACACAAAATGTTGTTAGTTACTATCTTTCTGTGATTTCGGTCTCCTAATACTATTTGAAATGATTATAAGTGTGCTCTAATTTTCAATAAAATTCTCGCATAACTAAAACGACATTTTTTTATTGAAGGCATGGTCAAGATCAATGAAGGAAATGAGATACTTTGAAACTAATAGTTTTAAACTAAAAATAAGAATGACATGCAATTTTCTCCAAAAATGCATTTTTTTTGTAAATTCAAATAATCAAACAGTGAAAGGGTTGGAAAAATAAAATGAAATGATAAATTATAAATTATCTTTCTATTTTGGTTATGATGTGTGCATGATCATCTCTCCCATAGTAATTTTGACATACTGAGAAGAGAAAAACACGTTTCAAATAAGAATGAAAGTAAAATATAAATATACTTTTATATTAATCTATAAATCTCATAATTATACTATTATATTGTAATATCTATGCAGTTTCAATGTTTCAAAGACTTGAAATAGCTAGCCTTGAAACAGATTTCAAAGCCTTGAAACTGACTAAGTCTTCTATGCATAAACTTAGGAGGAATTTCTGATTCTATTTGAACTCCTAAACCCCTGTGCTTGATCTATTATTACTTGATGATGAAAGATAAAATACTTTGACATGTTTAACACTATCTAATCCATCAGTTTGAATTAGTTTTGCAGGGAAAGTTTATTTCCTATTCTGCAGGGTTTATTTCCTAAACCTGAGTTTTGGAGGGAAGGAAATTCTGGGTTGATTTGATTCTGTAATCAATCTAAAGATTGTAACAGCTTCTCAACATGATTTTGAACAAGATCAAATCAGTATCCCTAAAGATATTGAGAAAGTATCCGTTGGAGAAGACTGTTAAAGAAGTCGAAGTTGTTGACTACAAAATATGAAATATTGTTGCTGAAGATCCTGGAGATTTGCAGATCAAATGAGCTGTATATAAAGAGCTCAGTTTGAATATTTTAGAAGAGAAAACAACGGGAAAAAGCTAAAGACACTGAAAATACATTCAAGTATTGTCAAGCAACAAAGAAGCAGATCATTATTTCCCAATCCAAGCATTTGAAGAACACTACACTCTCATTGGAGTGTCACTCTCTGCTAAGAGACCTCCCAAGTCTGAAGACTCTCTTTCTTCATCTGAGTTAGACTAATTTTCAAAGATTTATAAAGCTATGAATCTCTTATATTGTGCTTTGAGTGCAGATGAATTCAACAGGATCTCAAGCTGCAAAACTGCCAAGGAGATCTGGGATAAGCTTGTGGTGACTTTTGAAGGAACCAGCCAAGTCAAGCAAACCAAGATCAACATATATCTCAGAAAATATGAGCTATTCAAGATGAATGGAGATGAGTGAATCCGAGACATGTTCAGAAGGCTCACTTTTGTCAACAACCTTGATTTACTGGGAAAGCATATTTCCAATGAAGAGAAGGTGAGGAAGATTTTAAGAAGTCTTCCAAAGGCAAAATAGGAACCAAAGACTACTGCTATTGAAGAAGCTCAAGATCTCTCATCACTCCAACTTGATGACCTACAAGGGAAGCTCCTTACACATGAGATATCCATGAATGAAGTTGATGGAGAACTACCTGAAGGTGTCAAGAACTTGGCTCTCAAGACTAAGGAGAATGAGACAATTCAAAGCCTTGAAATTGAAGAAGATGATGAAGATCTAATTGCTTTGATTTCCAAAATCCTTGACCAGAATTCTTAAAATGAAGAAAAGCTTTGGAAACACGGACTTAAACAGGGATAAATACAAATACTCCAGTAGCAAAGACTACAAAGGTAAATCTTCTTCACATATTTGATGATGCAGGAAAGTTGATCAGAGACTGTCCACACAAG
This sequence comes from Linanthus parryae, assembly GCA_023055425.1. Taxonomy (NCBI): domain Eukaryota; kingdom Viridiplantae; phylum Streptophyta; class Magnoliopsida; order Ericales; family Polemoniaceae; genus Linanthus; species Linanthus parryae. The sequence continues at coordinate 88,401,583 of JALGPY010000005.1, forward strand.
AAAAGCAAGAACTTTCAGAAGAAAGATCATGATAGAAGAAAGAAAGTTATGATAGCTTCATGGAGTGATTCAGATACATCAAGTGACTCTGAATCTGAAGAAGAACATGCCAACCTGTGCTTTATGGCCAAGAATGATGAAAGTTCTGAATGAACATTGAGGTAATGATAAAATGCTTGATTTCAAAACCTACAGAAGCCCTCTCTGATTATCTTAGAACAATGCTTTTAAATGAAGAGGACTATCTGAAAGAAATTAGAGTTTTGAAAGAAAAAGTTCATGAGCAAGCAAAAGAAAATTTACATCTTGTTTTTCTAAATCACAATCTTGAAATCTCTTAGAAGAAAACTGACAGTGATTTCAAGCCCTTGAAAACCAGTTTCAAAGCCTTGAAAACACAAGTCAAGGAAGTAGTCACTGAGAACTCTCTCTTGAGTAACAACATTGATAATCTAAGACATCAAGTTGATGAATTGGATAAAAAAAAGACTACTCTGACTGAGAAACTTCAAGAATCTGATTTAATCAAAGCAAAACTTGCAGGATCAGAACATAACTTAAATTTGATTCTTGGAGGCAGCTTTAAATCTGTTCACAAAACTGGTATTGGATACAATCCAAGTTTTCCAAAGGAAAACAATACCAGATTTGTGAAAGCTGTAAGCAAAACATCTCCTAAGTGTCATTATGCAATAAGATTGGTCATGTTAAAATGACTTGTCCATTTAGAAGAAGAGACCCTCACATTATGAGGAACACTTTTCCCTTCCAACTCAAAGGACAAGTTAGACATATTTGGGTTCCTAAAGGGGTTAGACCACCTAACATGGTTGAACCTGAATATGAATCTAAATTTAGCACTTGGTCTAACAGCTGGATAAGGAAGTGAATGGTGTTTGAAGGGTGTCACCAAGATCAAAGAGCAAAAGTGGTTTATGGACAAAGGTTGCTCAAGACACATGATTGGAAAGAGATCTCTATTCTCAGAACTGAAAGAGCAATCAGAAGGATCAATTACACTTGGTGACAAAGGCAAATGCAACATTCCTGGTATTGGTAAAGTTGGTACAAATTCTAAAAGTTCCATTTCTGATGTATACCTAGTTGATGGCTTGAAATTTAATCTGCTTAGTGTATCTCAACTTTGTGACAATGGCAACAAGTTTATCTTTGATAAAGGGAAAATTGTGGTGCATAATGAGAAATCTGGCAATTGCATCCTGATAGCTCACTGATAGAGTTAGTTTGGGACACCGTCTTACCATTGGTTCTGACCCTGTTGAGGTTGATTTTGCCTATTTTCAGTCAATTTTCCACTTGATACGGGACAGAGGACGCTGAGTGCATAATTGTTATATTTGAGTAATTTCATGCATAATTTTGTTTATAGGATATGATCGCGGGTACTTGCTGTTGTGTACAGGAAACAGGTACTGAGAAATGCAGGAAAGAGGCTTGGAATGAGGCAGTGTATCAAGTATTCAAAGCAGAAAGACGCAGAAAAAAGCTAAGTCTGTGCGTTCAGACGCACAACTTGAAGCAGCAGAGGAAGGCAGAGAAAACAGACAGAAAAACTGACCAATTGACAGCAGAGGAAGGCAGAGAAAACAGACAGAAAAACTGACCAATTGTTGTGCGTTCAGACGCACATCCTGCGTTCAAACGCAGGGGACTCCAAAATTCAGAAGGTCAGAAAAAGGCAGAGATCAACCAGAAGACCAAGTGTGTGCATTCAAACGCACATTGTGCGTTCAGACGCACAATCCAGAAAGTCAACGGAAGTCAGAAGGAAAAGTCAAAAATTCAAACATCAGAGTTGTGCGTCCAAACGCAGGGAATGTGCGTTCAAACGCACATGTGCGTCCAGACGCAGAGAGGGTGCGTGAGACGCACGTCAGGACTTCCAGAAGCTTCCAAGACGGGTTTAGACAGGGGTAGAATAGAAATTTCAGGCGTCATTTTCAGAGACTATGGCAGTATAAAAGAGGTGTCCCAGCACAGAATTAGGTTACTCATCATCACAGAAGACAGTACCAGAGCCGGCAGTTTGGAGCAGAGCAAAAGATTGGAGCAGTTTCAGTATTCAGCAATAAACTCGTTTGATATTTCCTCTCTTTATTTTATGAAACAGTTTTATTAATAATGTACGCTAGCTAAACCTTTTGCCTAGATTCTCAGTGAACCTAGGGTTTATGAATTCAGCGACGTGATTTGTTTTGATTCTCAGATTCATGAATACTTAGAAGTCTTAATACAATATTGGATTGTTTATTATTCTGTTTTCAATTTTATATTTATGCATGAGCGGCTGATCACCCAGGAGTGCTACAGACAGGATCTGGTGCGCGAGAGTGGCCAGTGAGAGTTAGGAAGAGAAAACAGGATTTAGTACTCTGCCTTGTTGGACCGAGAGATGAAGAGAATTAGGGGTAGCCCAGAAGCATTAGACCAACTGCTAGAAGTTTAGGGGGAGACTGAGAGTAGAACCTGTAACCCTAGCAGACTTATAAGCAGATTGAGGTGAACCTAGGGGATCCAAAAATCTTCAGGAGAGTGATAGATACATGAGACCGAGATGAGATTGTATCATGGGTATGATGGCATAAACAACACCGCTGTGTGTTTCTGAAATCAAAGTAATCTGTAAAAGCTGAATAGTAACCCTAGGGGATTCTGGAGCCTACATCTTTAACTCATCAGTTCACAGACTTAGAAAAATTTCTTGAAAATTTACATAGAAAATAGTTTCTTTAATTACTGCTTTTTTATTTACTGCAATTTCGTTTAATAAATCACACACAGCTATTCCTCCTTTTTACAGCTTTGCAATTGGTCCTGATTTCAAAAGCTAAAAATTGTCCTGTTCTCGTGGGTTCGATAATAAGAGTCACAAATACGTTACTCTATATTAATTGATCGTACAATTGCGAAAAAGCACATAGATTTACGCTATCAAGTTTTTTGCGCCGTTGCCGGGGAACGGTGACGGTTTCTCTTAGGAATCAGAATTAGTTTCAAAGTTCTTTCTCTTATTTTTTATTTTTATTTCTCTTATCTCACTGCTCTAGAACTCTGATTTTCAGGCCATTCTAGTATATGCCCAGATTGCCTCGTGAACTGGTGCCACCACTCGAAGATCCAGAAAAACTTTTCAAAGAGCAAAACTGCAGACACCGAGCCAAGATGTCCGAGCACGGAGATGATACGCCAACAGAACAAGAGACTCGAGAATAAAAGACACGCACCCCAGCCCAGATGGCTCTTTACATTGAGGAGCTGATTGCAGCAGACTTTGCTTCTCGCAATAATCAGAGAACCTACAACAGATCATGGAGGGTGAGAGTGGAGAATTTCGAAGTTCCTACTGGAGGACATGAGCCAGACATCGTAGTGCCCCCAATAACAGCAGAGCACTTCGATCTGAAATCATCCACTATTCAAACTTCCTAGACCCATTGTCCTTTCAATGGGAAAGCTGACGAAGACCCGAACGACTTCCTCGGGAAGTTTGAAGATTGCTGTAACAAGATCAAATACAGAGGAGTTGAATCAGACACACTAAAATTGATATTGTTTCCCTACTGCTTGTTCGGGAAAGCAAAGGACTGGCTGGAGGCCAGACCACCGAGGTCTATCACAACCTGGGGAGACGCATGGGAGAAGTTGATGAGACTTGTTAAAAGATGCCCTAATCACGGCTTCAGGGACGCGAAAATTCTGCAAGTTTTCTACCATGCTCTGGATAGGGAGAATGCTGACAGGATTGACAGGGAAGTTTGGGGTAATTTTCTATACCATGTAGATAAAGATGGAGCCTATGAGGTGGTGAAGCAACTAGCCAAACAAGATACTCGCCTATTTGATGACCGTAGGCTCACAGCACTAGCAGAACCAGTGGCTGATGATCGAATTGACAATCTGACGAAAGTGGTGCAAGACCTGGTCAAGAAGGTCTATACAGAAAAGAAGACTTTAGAAGCAGTGGACAAACCAGACTTGGATGCAGCGATCTAGGAACTTCAGAATGAGGATGCCAACTATGTTCAGCAACAGAGGGATCAAAGCCGCTACAGACCAGGCACATGTGACCATCCTGGGTTCAGGTACGTAAACCCTAATGCAGTAGTCTATGCACCAGGTTTTCAGCACATTCCACAGATACAACAGGAACCCCCAGCACAGCAAGCACCAGGAGCAGTACCACAGCTTAACCTATCAATACAACATTTTGAGAACTACATGGAAAAATTTAATAAACAATGGGAAGCTAAATTCTCACAGATTGGTTCACTCCTGCTGATGTAAGTCAAATGAAAATTGCAACCCGCAACTTGGAAGTGCAGAATGGTCAGCTCGCACAGAATCAGGCCAAAAGAATTCCACGAAATCTACCATCAAACACAGTGAACAATCCACGCGCTCAGATCAATGCCATCACCACTCGGAGTGGAGTTGCACTACAGGATCCGCCGTATCCCAGTCATGCACGTGAAGAAACGTCGAAGAATATCGAACACGAAGTTTAAACAGGGAAGACAGTTCAACCGTCAGCCCCCAGCCGAAGGGCCCGGTCGGACAGGATGTAGTACATGCTGATAAGGGTAAACCAGAAATAGTGCCAATTTCCAAGGAGGTACCTTACCCTTTGAAGACAAACAAGAGAGATGATAGCAAAGATTACGCCATATTTCTCGAAGTATTCAAGCAGTTGCAGATCAACATACTATTTTTCGAGGCGTTAGCTAAAATGCCCACGTACGCTAAATTCCTCAAGTTCTGTGAAAAACGGACTACCACTGAAAAAGAAAGACCCGGGCAGTTTTGTGACCCCGGTAACCCTAGACAGCGCTTACAAAGGAAAGGCTCTGTGTGACTTAGGGGCCAGCATTAATCTGATGCCACTAACCATCTTCAAAAGTTTGGGGGTCGGGAACCCCAGGCCAACCAGAATTATGCTTTTGATGGCTGACAGATCCGTAAAACCTGCCTATGGAGTCACTGAAGACATTCTTGTGAAGGTTGGTGAACTGATCTTTCCAGCCGATTTTGTGATACTGGATATGGAGGCAGGGGAAGTTCCGCTCATTCTGGGCAGACCATTCCTAGCAACTGGAGAAGCCGTCATCAAATGCAAGAGTGGAGAGCTATCTATGCAAATTAATGAAGAAAAAGTTAAATTCAATGTCGTCAAGTCTCTCCGGCTCCCTGATTATTATGGTCATGAAAACTGTTTTGCTGTGGAGGTGATTGATGAAAAACAGGAAAATGAAGGGATGGATGAACTATGGGCGTAGCTTGAGGACATGTATTCAGAGGAAGAGGAGGAGCACCAGGATGAAGAGGCCATGAGTGTAGGGTTTTGATCATGGATGCGCAGCGGAAAAACAAATATAATCCATGAAATACCCTCCAAGGATCACAAGTCAAGAGACATAACGATGGTAAGGGGAGAAATCAAGTTACACACCTTAGGGTTTCTCCTGTGATGACTTGTAACGTGAATTGTGTCACGTTCTCTATAGTTGATCCACGCCTAGAGTTGAATTATAGATCTTACTTCTCCTTTGTGCTAGCCCGGAATGGAGGAAGAGGAAGAATAAATAACACAACGCGAGGAAACAAGGAGGTTCGGCCTCCTTGTTTGGGCGGACGGAATGGGGCGGCGGCAAGGGGGCGACGGGTCCCTCTTGCTTGCTTGATCTCTCCCTTTTTGTTCTCTCCCAATCAAGTTATGAACTAAAGGCTCATAAGTGTGGGAAGGAAGGAAGGAGAATCCTTTATATAGTCCAACAAATCCTTTCCAACTACCTAAAGGACCCATTCTAGTCCTACTAGAATTTGGTTTAGTCCCTCCCTTACAAATTAGTCCTACTAAGTTTGCAAGGTGTTGCAAAGTGATCCTTCTAATTAATTAATCCTAATAATTAATTCCCAAATCTATTTCAACTCTATATAGTGTGTGAACCCATAGGTTCACTTTAGTTGTTAGCAGCAAATTGCTAATATGGAGCGGTTTCTAGCAAAACATCCATTCTACCCAACTAATAGAATAGTCATCCGACAAACCTTGTACAAGTAATTATCTCATCCCTTTGTCACTATATCCGGATTTGACACGAGACATACAAGTCGCACTCGTATATCCAATCTATAGCTTCTCGATCCATGGGAATAGCCTTATTCGTGCAAATAACATCAATATCCCATATTGATTTATTTGAGTCTGGCCAGACATTCTATAAGCACTATCCCTCGAGTGGCCTAGGATATTTGCTCCCGTTATGTACATGGACAAATTCTATCTACGTCCACTACGATCTCTAAGCTTGCTTCTTATTGTATCCGGTACACGCTTTTAAAACTACCCAGTTACGGTGTAGCGTTTAACGCTACCAAAATCACAACAATCCACAACTAGAATATCTAGTGACTTCAAGTCTAAGGATGACAATACCATTGTACCACGAGAAGCACTTGTGACTTAACATAAAATGTATGTAGCCTTCTCGGAGATGGGTCAATCCGGTGCGCCATTACCCAGAATGCACACCCATGTGTTGGATCATGATATCTCTATATCAATCCAACCCCATACTAGTCTATAGATGATTGTCCCATTAATCATTATACTGGACTAGGGATATTTAAGATAAACAAATCAATTGTAAATCTAAGGACTTAATTATATTAAATATCCAATAAATAATACAATGAATTTTCTAGTCAAACCAAATTTATACTTAACTAGATTGCCTCTAGGGCATCTATTCCAACAATGAGAACTGAAAGCTGGACTACTTTATACAAAGACGAAGAAGGCGAGCAGAAAATGGCTCTGGTCCTATCACTCAAGGAACCACCAGTCCTGGAACTGAAGCAACTCACTGACCACCTCAGGTATGCATATATTGGTGAAAATAATACTCTAGCCAGTAATTGTCTCGTCTCTTCTATCTATGGATCAGGAACATAAGATGCTGGAAGTGCCGAAAGAGCATAAAGAGGCTATCAGATGGACAATTGTTGATCTCAAAGGGATCAACCCCGTTTACTGCATGCACTATAGGGTTTTGATCATGGATACGCAGCGGAAGAACATATTTTATCCATGCAATACCCTCCAAGGATCACAGGACAAGAGACATAACGATGGTAAGGGAAGAAATTAAGTTACACACCTTAGGGTTTCTCCTGTGATGACTTGTCATGTGAGTTGTGTCAAGTCTCTACGGTTGATACACGACTAGAGGTGAGATCTAGATCCTCCATTTGCTTGTGCTAGCAAGGAAGAATGGAAGAGGAAGAAGAAATCCTGCAACAATGGAGCACCAAAGGTGGGCGGCTCTCCTTTTAGGCCGACGGGTAGGGGGGCGGTCCCAAGGGGGGTTCGGCCCTTGCTCTCTCTCCTTACTTTGTTCTCTCCTACTTTATCATATAGTTGTGTGTTGTGTAGAGAGAAAAATAAGCTAGGAGTGTTCTTTATATAGTCCAACAACCGCTTGTCCTACTACATAAAGAACCCCTCTCCTAATCCTACTCAAATAAGGATTACTCCCTTTTTGCTAACTAGTCCTAATCATGTCCAAACATGGATTAGTTCTCTTTGAAAATTAATCCTAATCATGTCTCTACATGAATTAGGCCACCTTGGCAAATCCTAATCATGTCTATATATGGATTAGGCCAACTTGCATATTAGTCCTACTAAGTTAGCAAGTTGTTACGATTTGATCCTTCTAATTAATTAATCATATTAATTAATTGATTCCCGAGTCTAGTTCACCCTTATATGGCGTGTGACCCCATAGGTTCTATTTAGTTAGTAGTAACCACTTACTAATATGGAGCGGCCTCTAGCAAGACATTTATTCTAGCCAACAAATACAATAGTCATCATGACAAACCTTGTGCAAGTATTGTCTCATCCCTTTGTCCCCATATCCAGATTGGACACGAGACATACAAATCACACTCGTATATTCAATCCATAGTTTCTCAATCCAGGGAATAGCCTTATTCATGCAAATAACATCAATATCCTATATTGATTTATTTGAGTCTGGCCAGACATTCTATAAGCACTATCCCTCGAGTGGCCTAGGATATTTGCTCCCGTCATGTTGGAGGGAAAAATTCTATCTACGTCCACTACGATCTCTAATCTTGTTTCTTATTGTATCCGGTACACGCCTTTATAGCTACCCAGTTACGGTGTAGCGTTTGACGCTACCAAAATCACAATAATCCACAACTAGACAATCTAGTGACTTCAAGTCTAAGGATGATGACACCGTTGCACCGCGAGAAGCGCTTGTGACTTTACATAACATGTATGTAGCCTTCTCGGAGATGGTTCAATCCAGTATGCCATTACTCCTAATGCATACCCATGTGTTGGATAATGATATCTCCATATCAATTCAACCCCATACTAGTCTATAGATGATTGTCCTATTAATCATTATAATTGACTAGGGATATTTAGGAATATAACAATTATATTCTAAGGACTTCATTCATGTTATCATATCTCCATACCGATAACATAATGAATCGTAGATCCATATATTTGTCACAATAAATTGATTGCCTCTTGGGCACAATTTCAACAGTCTCCCACTAGCACTAGAGTCAATCTCCTGCATCATATGCCTTTTGATCTAGCGCGGCCCTCCACGCTTACACTGCATAGGGTCGTGGTGGTGCGACATGCGCTGGTACTTTGCAAATATTCACATCTCCTTTATCAACAATTTGATTGAGATTGAATATTCTAAGTGCATCTCATGCAGTAATTTACTCAGACCTTTATGTTAGAATCAGTGACTGAATCTTGCTTGGAACCTTTCCAGCTCACAGTCGCTCCCACTAGGGCAAAACTTAAAACTCGACTTATAATCTGAAATCTTCTTTATCAGATTTGAAGTTCACATCACTGTAACCCCTTACAGCAAACTCTTCCTATCCTCCATTTATCAAGAATTCATCCTTAGTGCTTCTCAAGTACTAAAGGATAATCTTGATAATTTATCCAGTGACTCTCACCTGGATTTGACTAGTATCTTTGTGTCATATCATATGACACATCTGGCCTAGTACATAATATTGCTTATCTCATGAATCTCATTCATATGGTCCCTTCCAATCTAATTGGAAAGACAATTAGTCTTCTAAAGACCAATTCCATGTGACATAGGTAGAATCCATATTATATACATGTTGAACCATTTCAACACCTTTGTCAATTTATGTACTTTGACTTACGCCGCACAACCATCTTGATCTATCTCCATAGATCTTCATAGGTTGCTTCACCTAAGTCTATCATTGAAGATTAATTCCCTAGTCAATCTACGTAAGATTGCCAAGTAGGGACATAATTCCTAATGATTAGTATGTCTCCACATACAAGACCAGAAACATAAGTATGCTCCCACTAACCTTCTTGTAAACACAAGTATCATCTTCAATTTTGATGGAACCAAACTCCTTTGATTTCATCATCAATTTGAAGAATCCAACTCCAAGAAGCTTGACTCAATCTATAGAAAATTGCTACAAGCAAGATACGAATGGATTTAAGCCTCACATCTGGGAAAGATTTCGTCATAGTCTATACTATGAACTCACAGGAAATCCTTAACCAACCAATTGTCCTTTAAAGGTAATCATATTACCATCCATGTTGGGTTCCTCATAACCCACTTGAACCTTTTAGGTGGTTCCAACAAAGTCCATACTTCATTGGTATACATGTATTCCATTTTGTATCCCATGGCTCCTAGCCATTTCTGAGAGTATGACCCACACGTGACCATTTCATAGGTTGTAGTCTCATCTTTATGAGCAATATATCACGGGTTATGATAAATCCTTATTTCTATAGTCCCTCGATATATCCTACCTGACCTACGAGGTTCTTTTGTTTTCTGAGTAGGTCGCTCCACAACACCTTGTGATCCTGCTCATGTTCCATCAAAAGGATCAATGTTCTGTTGTGGTTCTTGAACTTCTTCAAGTTCTACTGTCCTCCCACTGTTTCTTTTAGAGACAATCTCTACCTAGAAACACTGTGGTTCGAGAAACAAACAGTTTGTTCTCGATTAGGTTGTAGAAATAATATCCTTTTCAGGATATCCCACAAAACATTTATCCGACTTGGGTCCAAGTTTATTTATAAACTCTTTTACATAAACTTTATAACCCCAAATCTTTATGAATGACATACTAGGACACTTCCTAGTCCATATCCCATATGGTGTTTTTCATAATATGTTTTGATGGAACAAGGTTAAGGGCGAAATTTGCTGTAATTAGAACATAGCCCCATAAGTAAACTGGAAGTTCTGTTTGACTCATCATGGACCGAACCGTGTCTTACAAGGTCTGAACTCTCCTCTTAGACACGCCAAACCCATGTGGCGTGCTAGGTGGTGCGAGTTTTGGATCATATCCAACACTCCCATAGATTCTTATCAAACTCTTAGCTTAAGTACTCTCCTCTATGATCCAATCGTAGAGCCCTAATACTTTTGCCAAGCTGGTTCTCTACTTCATTCATGAATTCTTTGAAAAATTCAAAGGACTCTGATTTGTTTCTTCATAAGATACACAAATCCATATTTCTCTAATCCCATCAGTAAATATGATGAAGTACGGAAAACCAACTTTAGCATTTGTGCTTAGCGGCCTTCATACATCAATATGTATGATTCCCAAAAGATCATATCTATGCCTAACAAGTCTTACATGTCTCATATGGTTCAATAACCAATGAGTTCCTGAAATCCATCTCATGGATTTCTGCATACGTATCTCTTATTTATGAGGCCTAAACGATAATGCTAAAGATGAGTGAAGTTCATATCATTATATGCAAACCTCTTGGTATTGATGTTATAGATGAAATTATCATGATCAAGGATATACAATCCACTTAGACAAAATTGCATTACAATGATGCATATCATAATACATGGAACAACATTTGTCCTTTATTATGATAAGGAGCTTTCTTGTCCAAACAAGAAACTATGATAATGGTCCTACTCATAGCAGGGACATAATCGCTTTTGTCTAATTCATGAACAAATTCTTAAAGGTAGAAATAATTCCCTACGGCTTATTCAGAAACCCTTTGCTTCATAGCCCCACGTGTAGGATTATTTCTTCCTTATCCAATTGTCTTCGTCTCTTGAGATACTCCACATTTATATAAATGTGAGATCCTAACCTAGTATCATATACTCATGATGATAAGATAGACACATTGATTTCTATAACAAAATACCTATATTGGAATTCATAATTCCTTTATTACTTACTTCCAGATACTTTGGGTAGTCTCTCTTCCTCTACACCACATATGGGACTCCAAGGCAATTTGGTTTTAGCAACAGGCTTGCTTTATACCCATGGGGTCGGCGCAAACCATTTGCCCTTACCCATGCTGTTAACCACTAACAGCTTCGCCCATGCCCATTATGAGTGTTTTGTTTAGTGATTTTCAATCATATTGAGTAAATCTCCATTTAACAAAACTATAATTGCATCCAATGCAATTCTTGGTCCACTTGGGTGAATAACCGTTTATTCTTTATCTATCTCATAGATATTGCCCATTCACTAATGCTTCAATCATATTGAATTAGCTTATTTGCATAACACAAATTGGAGCAACACTTCAAACCTTTCATGTCTAGTTCGCTCTTTTGAAAGAGCTTCTTTCAATGTATGTTCATATCATACGCCTCCATGTTCTTATCTTGCTTCCAAATCTCAGGGTTCATGGAAGCTAACATGAGGCAAGTCACATCCAAAGAACCATTCTTTGATGTTCCTTTCCATTAGGTTTTAGGTGTTTTGGTAGTTGGTAGGAAGATAACTTTATGTTCTACGATGTACAACAATTTTTCTTTTATTTGAGAACAATTCTCAATTTCATACCAGTCTAGAAAATAGTTAAAGTCGTGTTTTGTTTGCCATGGGCATCCAACACAATAGGATTCTGCAAAGTTTGTGACGTTTAACTATATTTAACAAGGATTTAAATTGTTAAACATAGCTCCCACTATTTTACTACGGATTAATAACCCTCAAGATATTAAAATATCCTTATATTTTTTAGTGGGTCAAGATCCATGTTTCATCTCCTTTTGATCTTGCTTTGGAAAGTCACCCAAAATTTGACTACTTTAGGTAGGAACAATTCCAATTGCATCCCTTATGCAACTCTTGGTTCAATTGGGCAAATAACTCCTTATTTATCCATCCGTATGGATAATCCCAATTGATTGCCTCTAGTTTTTAATCATATTAATAGCCTAGTTGTGTTCAACCTCTTATTTAAACAATTGCACATTACTTGCTTGTGCCATCACATTCCATCATTATGAACCAAGTCGCCTTGCTTTGGCATGCACGAACTTGATAAATCATGATGATAATGAGTGTTTAAATAACGATAAGGCAAGAACACAATATTTGAATTTTGAGGGATTTTTTAATTCAATTTTAATTGTTTTTGTTGATCCATATCAACTAATCTATCTATTTGAATTCGGGCACAACTCTAAATAATAGCTCTGGGTTGTCTAATTATCTTATTATCCTAATCGCATGCATCATCCATACACCAACCACAAAATAATAAGACAATAAAATAAACAACCACAAGACAAAATAAAACGTGATATGGATATGGCCTTTTCTAGACTAAGATAATTCCAAGCCAATGGAATTATCTATGAACCCTAAAAGCAAACACATCTCTATGAGTCTTCATCTTTTGGTCTATCCTTCATAGTCATGTGGAATGCTCCATCTTTTGTGGCTCCTTTGGCTTTGGGCTTCTTTTCTTCAATCTTGGCTAACAATCTATTCTATCTAGAACTAGCTAACAACTATATGAAATAAAATAAATCTTACAAGTTGAGAAAAAAATGGCTCACATGCCATAAAACCCTAATTAATAATTACATTAATTGATCAGCTCGCAGGCCGTAAACCAAACCACTAAATAAAACAATCACATTAAACCACATCCTATGGCCATATCCAATCACCATGCGATTTGCACATAAACAGTTAAAATCCAATTTTAACGTGCTTGGTCAATTTTAACGTTCTAGGGTTAAAACGGTCCATTGGGCCCAACAATAAAATTGCCCGGACCCAAAAGGAGGACCGCAAAGGCCTTGGGCCGGCCGGCCCCTAGCCCACGCGGCTAGGCCGTGTGCTAGGGCTGCCCCGGCCCCTAGACCGTCCCTTGCTTGGGCGGTAAGCAAGGAGGGGCGGTCCCCTAGGGAGGCCGAACCTCCTTTGGGAGTTGTTTCCAAAACAACTCCTTTGCTTGGTGCCCAAGTTTGGTTGTTTCCTTGTTTGAAAAGAACTCCTTCTTTTCATAGGATGTCCAAACCCTAGATCTAAGAACTTAAAATTTCTCAAGCTCACTAATTCATGCATCCAATGCAAAAACTAGGTCTTGTTATGATTTATTATTGACAAATTGCATCATATGCTTGATTTGTCTTGTTTTACGCGATAAACAACAATTTTAAAGTGTAAAACTATCAAAACGTAACACATAAACTACGTTTATGCTCTACAACCTATGGCTCTGATACCACTGTAGAATTTTGATCATGGATACGCAAAGGAAGAACATATTTTATCCATGCAATACCCTCCAAGGATCACAGGACAAGAGACATAACGATGGTAAGGGAAGAAATTAAGTTACACACCTTAGGGTTTCTCCTGTGATGACTTGTCACGTGAATTGTGTCACGTCTCTACGGTTGATCCACGCCTAGAGGTGAGATCGAGATCCTCCAACTCCTTGTCCTAGCTAAGAAGAATGGAAGAGGAAGAAGAAATCGCGCAACAATGGCGCACCAAAGGTTGGCGGCTCTCCTTTTAGGCCGACGGGTAGGGGGCGGTCCCAAGGGGAGTTCGGCCCTTGCTTGGGACTTGCTCTCTATCCTTACTTTGTTGTCTCCTACTCTATCATATAGATGTGTGTTATGTAGAGAGAAAAATAAGCTAGGAGTGTTCTTTATATAGTCCCACAACCCCTTGTCCTACTACATAAAGAACCCCTCTCCTAATCCTACTCAAATAAGGATTAGTCCCTTTTTGCTAACTAGTCCTAATCATGTCCATACATGGATTAGTTCTATTTGCAAATTAATCCTAATCATGTCTCTACATGAATTAGGCCACCTTGGAAAATCCTAATAATGTCTATAAATGTATTAGTCCAACTTGCATATTAGTCCTACTAAGTTAGCAAGTTGTTGCGATTTTATCCTTCTAATTAATTAATCATATTAATTTATTAATTCCCGTGTCTAGTTCACCCCCATATGGCGTGTGACCACATAGGTTCTATTTACTTGGTAGTAACCACTTACTAATACGGAGCGGCCTCTAGAAAGACATCAATTCTAGCCAACAAATGCAATAGTCATAATGACGAACCTTGTGCAAGTATTGTCTCGTCCCTTTGTCCCCATATCCAGATTGGACACGACATACAAGTCACACTCGTATATCCAATCCATAGTTTCTCGATCCTGGGAACAGCCTTATTCGTGCAAATAACATCAATATCCTGTATTGATTTATTTGAGTCTGGCCAGACATTCTATAAGCACTATCCCTCAGGTCGCCTAGGATATTTGCTCCCGTTATGTGGGAGGGACAAATTCTATCTACGTCCACTACGATCTCTAAGCTTGCTTCTTATTGTATCCGGTACACGCCTTATAGCTACCCAGTTACGGTGTAGCGTTTGACGCTACCAAAATAACAATAATCCACAACTAGAAAATCTAGTGACTTCAAGTCTAAGGATGACAACACCGCTGCACCGCGAGAAGCTCTTGTGACCTTACATAACATGTATGTAGCCTTCTCGGAGATGGGTCAATCCAGTATGCCATTACTCCTAATGCATACCCATGTGTTGGATCATGATATCTCCATATCAATCCAACCCCATGCTAGTCTATAGATGATTGTCATATTAATTATTATAATCGACTAGGGATATTTAGGAATATAACACTTACATTCTAAGGACTTCATTCATGTTATCATATCTCCATACCGATAACGTAATGAATCGTAAATCCATATATTTGTCACAATAAATTGATTGCCTCTAGGGCACAATTCCAACATGCACAAGATCAGGATTGAAGAAGGAAAGAAGCAAGTAATTCAGCCTCAGCGGAGACTGAATCCGATCATGAAAGGAGTTGTGGGCAAGGAGGTCATGAAGTGGCTGGAAGAAGGAATTATATACCCCATATCTGATAGCACATGGGTTAGTCCTGTCCAGTGTGTAACAAAAAAAGGGGGTATTACAGTGGTACAGAATGCTGATCAGGAATTGATCGCCCAGCGCACTGTTACAGGCTGGCGAATCTGTATGGATTATCGGAAGCTGAATGACACAACATTGAAGGACCACTTTCCTCTGCCATTCATGGACCGGATGCTAGAAATATTTGCCCACCTTGCCTACTACTGCTTTCTTGACGGGTACTCCGGATACAACCATATTTACATTAATCCGGAAGATGAAGAAAAGACGACCTTCACTTGCCCATATGGTACATTCGGCTTTAGACGTATGCCATTTGGACTATGTAACGCTCCCGCAACATTCCAGCGATGCATGATGGCCATATTTTCGGATACGATAGAGAAAAATCTGGAAGTTTTCATGGATGATTTTTCACTGTTCGGTGACAGTTTTGAAGACTGTCTGTACCATCTGGCGAGATTTCTGATCCGCTACAGGAAGACTAATCTGGTATTAAACAGGGAAAAATGCCACTTCATGGTTACTGAAGGCATAATGCTGGGAGACAGGATTTCTAGAAAAGGCGTAGAGGTGGACAGAGCGAAGATTGAGGTGAAAAAGCAATTTCCATACCCAACCAAAGTAAAGACGATCAAGAGTTTTTTGGGCCATGCAGGGTTTTACAGAAGATTCATCAAAGACTTCTCCAAAAATACAAAACCATTATGTAATTTGTTGGGAAAAGATGTGCCATTTGTATTCGAAAGCCTGCAGAAAAGCCTTTGGCGTACTCAAAGATCGACTGACCACTGCACCAATGATCACGACTCCAGATTGGTCACTCCCATTTTAACTTATGTGCGATGCCAGTGACTATGCATTTGGAGCAGTATTGGGGCAGCGAAAAGGTAAAAGTCTGTAGTGTGATCTACTATGCAAGCAGGGTTTTGAATGAAGCACAAATTAACTATGGGACTATAGATAAAGAGCTGCTGGCAGTAGTGTTTGCTTTGGAAAAATTCAGATCTTATCTGGTGGGGTCAAAAGTTATCATATTCACTAATCACAGCGCATTAAAGTACCTGCTGGAAAAGAAGGATGCAAAGCCTTGGCTGCTGCGTTGGATTCTGCTGATGCAGGAATTCGATGTTGAAATCAGGGACAAGAAGGGAGTTGAAAATGTGGTGGCTGATCACTTATATCGCCTGGAGAACCCAACTGAGGAGTCAGTGCCAATTCAAGAGAACTTCCCTGGCGCATATTATGAAGGTCAAAGCCAACAGACAACCCTGGTACTACGCCATAGACAATTATTTGGTAAATGGAGCACTCCCTGAAGACATTACCCCTTTGCAGAAAAAAGAAGTTTATTTCAGAATGCAGGCACTATTTCTGGGATGACCCCTTCCTGTTCAAACAGGGGGCGGAAAACATTCTTCGACGTTATATCCCATGTCACGAGATTCTGGAGGTAATCCACCACTGTCACTCAGCACACTGTGGGGGTCACTTCAGCGGACCCAGGACAGCTCACAAAGTACTGTAGTCAGTTTTTTTCTGGCGGCAATTTTTAAAGATTGCCACGATTATGCACAGAGCTGTGACCGCTGCCAGCGCACATGAAATATTTCCCAACAGAATGATATGCCCATGACACTTTGGCAAGAAGTGGAACCTTTCGACATATGGGGTATAGATTTCATGGGCCCTTTTCCGTCCTCTCTGGAAAATCTGTATATCCTTCTGGCAGTAGATTACGTGTCAAAATGGGTGGAAGCTATGGCCTGTCAGAAAAATGATGCAGCAACAGTGGAACGATTTCTCAAACGCAACATTTTTACCAGATTTGGAACACCAAGAGCCATGGTCAGTGATGAAGTCTCTCACTTTATTAATAAAGTCTTTTCCAAAATATTAAAGCAGTATGGGGTGTTTATCCATAAGGTATCACTTCCTTACCACCCTCAGGAAAATGGGCAGGCGGAGGTGTCAAACAGGGAAATAAAAAGCATATTGGAGAAAATTGTGAATCCAGGACGGAAAGATTGGTCCTTGAAGCTTGACGATGCACTCCGGGCGCACAGAACTGCCTTCAAAACCCCGCTGGGAATGTCCCCATACCAGCTGGTTTTCTGTAAGGCCTGCCACCTACCAATAGAATTAGAGCATAGAGCTTACTGGGCAATCAGGCAGCTTAATATGGACCACAGTTTATCTGGAGAAAAGAAGAAGATGGCACTGCTTGAATTGGAGGAATTCCGCAAGAGTGCTTATGAGAGTGCCAAAATTTATAAAGAAAAAACGAATAAATGGCATGACAACCGCATTCTACCGAAAAAGATAGAAATTGGGCAGAAGGTTCTCCTTTTCAACTCAAGGATGAAATTCTATCCGGGGAAGCTGCGCTCGAGATGGTCTGGACCATTTATTGTGAAAGACATTACATCCTGGGGAGTAGTGGAACTGGAAAACCCAAGGGACAACACAGTTATTAAGGTGAATGGGAACAAAATCAAGCCATACAGAGATCCTCAAGAGATAATAGAGGTAGAGGCCATCTACCTCGACATGCCCTAACCAAGAACGAGGTAACATAGTCGGGCTGTCGACTGTAATCACAAGCGCTGGTTGGGAGGCAACCCAACATAGAATAGTAGTTTTTACATTCAGTAATTTATTTTTTAAATAAAATGTTCATAAAAAGAGAGAAATGTGAGAAGAGGGGTTTAATGCTGAATTTAGGGTTTCAGGGAAACATGAGCAATTTTTGCAAGAATTGGAGTCTGCGTTCAAATGCAGAATCGTGCATTCAAACGCAGCTGTGCGTTTAAAATCATATTTGTGCGTTAAAACGCAGAAGGCCACGTCAGCAAAAATGAATGGAAAATGGAACAGTTAGGAGGAGGAGTTATGCGTTCAAATGAAGATCTGCGTTCAAACGCAGATGTACGTTGAAACGCAGAAGGGTTGCGTTCAAACGCAGGAATTCCAGGAAGAATTTTGAAAAACACATGTGTGTTCAAACGCAGAAGTTGTGTGTTCAAACGCACACCAAAGAAGAACAAATTTTCAGATAACCAGATGGGCGTTGAAACGCAAGATGTGCGTTCAAACACAGAAGACTTGGATTGAAATTTGAAGGAGAAAGAATGTGCGTTCAAACGCAACATGTGCGTCCAAACGCAGAAGACTTGTTATAGAAATTTTCTAGAGAGGAGATGTGCGTTAAAATGCAGGAGGAGCGTTCAAACGCACATCGTCACAAATCTGCAGAATATTCAGAAACTAATGAGCTGCGTTCAAACGCAGAGCATATGCGTTCGAACGCACATCATCACAAGCCCAAAAATTCCAGAAGCCAACAGTTGTGTGTTCAAACGCATAATGTGCGTTCAAACGCACATCGTCAAAACTCAAAATTTTTTCAGAACATGAAGCACTGCGTTCAAACGCAGGATGTGCATTCAAACGCACAATGAGCAAGATCAGAAAATTTTGAAAATTTTTGAATTTCAGGGGACAATCTGCAATTTCTAAAAGTTTGCCTTTATATACTGAACGGCCGAAAGTGACCCATTTTCACTTCATTCATACAATTTTCAACTCTCTCTCGAGAAAATTCTCTCTGCCCTTGCCAGCCGCCAGTCGAAGTCAGCCGCCAGTCAACTCCAGCGACCACCACAAGACCGCCAGACTGCCCATAAACTGTGTGGGTGTGATCAGACCAGGAAGATCAGACAGTTCCAAATCTGCTTCAAGAGACAGTTTTCGGATCTGTACATGTAAGATTTTCTCCGGATACCCAGGTTCTGTTTTTTCTCTCTCTTTGCAGACTTATTTTTTGTCTTTTCGTTTTCTGAGATGGATGAGGACAGACCTTACATGCAACCAGATAGGGCCATTGCCCCTATGAATATCATAGACTGTAGGTTGTTGAGGGTGGACCATTTCTGTGAACATAGTTTTGTCAACATGGAGGCCCACCGTTTCTTTCTGCAGGACAAAAATATTAGGTATGACATACCGGCTGAGAGAAACTTTCCCCGCGATATTAGGTCTATGGGAGAGAACCTGTTCAACTACATCGAACATGATCACTATGGGGATTTATTCAGCGGGTTTATACTAGCTAAGGAGATTTTCAGCAACCTCCAGCAGTGCATGAATAGCGAGGCCCAGTCTATAGAGTGGATTTACTTCCGAAATAAATGGATTAGGATCACCCCTGAGATTATCCGAGAGAGTTTAGGACTTGAGCTGGTATTGGACGATTGTCAATTTCAGGAATTTAGGCGTCACCCCTCTGAACAGCTTGGCGACCAGATCCTCCAAACACTATGTGCGGGTGTGCCAGGCGCTACATGGCATTACCCCGAGCAGAGTCCTGCCTATAGGAAACTTCCTTCTACTTTCCTGATTCGAGAGACGAGATGGTGGACTGAGTGGGTCAACAACCGGATCGTGGGAATTAAGCACATGACTAGGATGGAATATGATGTGGCACTTTTGGTTTATTGTTTGATGACTCGTGAGCCAGTTAGCCTCCCGGAGATTATTTGTGAGTTTTTCAGGGAAAGGAGGAAGTCCAACAGTAGGAAGGGGTGGGGTTTTTTGGGGATGTTGACCAAACTAGCCCAGGACTATCCGGTGCCAATTCCTGGTGAGCTGAGAGATATCCGACCGGTTCAGGTACGAAAGTACCGTAAGATGAGATGTGCATTGGAGGAGGCTCTGCATGGGCCTGCAGACTATGTCCAGGTGGACAATGATGATGGTGTGCCCCCTCATGGTGGGGGTGATGACATTCCGCTACCACCGCCACCGGCTGGTGGTGGTCGAGCTACCTTACCAAGTCCCCTTCGACTGCCCCGGTCCGCCAGTTCTAGTGAGCCCATGCAGACCGAGTATGACCACGGGCAGTCTAGCATAGGGGCCAGGCGCAGTTCTTTTGAGCACCTGGAGAGGACTGAGCATGAGGAGTGGGTCAGAAAGAAAATTAAGGCCCAGGAAAAGATGCATAACTACATGGTGAGGACGGTCAAGAAAATGGCCCGGGGTCTTGGAAAGTTGTTTAAGACCCAGAAGCATATCTACCATGCTAACACTGCCGCTCTGCGAGCTCATGAGGCAGCCCTCAATGAGATTCAGAGCAATATGCGTGGTAAGAAATTTAACTTCCCGGCCCGCTAATCTAGTGATAACTGTCTAAGCTGGACGATGGAAGATAGCAGGCCCTATGATAGATTCTCTGGCCATGACCCCACCCCGAGCCCAGAACACGCAGATAGTGTCGGTGACCCCGGCAGACCCGATACCCAGTACCAGCCCAAACAGCACGCAAACCCTGGGGCCAGCAGTGCCCATCCTGGTGCCAGCCATGCTGGTACAGCAGCAGCAACACGACAGGCTGTGAGGAAGAGACCCAGGGGGAGGCAGACTCCCGAACCGTCTCATGAGCCGACATAACAGTCTACTCCGGAAAACATAGATTCTAGTTATATACCATATCAGTAGAGTCGCGAGGACGCGCCGCCTCTAGTGTGGGGGTGGGGAATCGTGTCCTCCTGCATAGCCATGTCTGCAAATTTTGGTTCATTTTATTTTTCATTTTATTTTAATTATTGAGTCAGCACGTTTTTTTTTGAGTCCACCTACCTATTCTTCTGACCTTGCATTATTATGAAAATAAAAAATAAATAAAATAAAACAAACTAACTAAAAAAAACTAAAAATCAGAATTTATTTGAGAAAAGGGCAATTATTAGGACTATAAAGTGGGGAGAATTCAGTAAGTAAGTCCCCAATAAGAAGGAAAATTGACACCAAGGTGTAGGAGTTTTGTTTTTTTGTGGATGGTTAGATCTAGTGAGACCAAAAATTCTCCGGTAGGTTGTAGTATGAGTTAGGAATCTGACTAGTTGCCACACCACCGTCACATAGGTGGTCAACAACCTGCCTATGGGCGCCAGCACGGTCACTGCACTTTTCAGTCGAGTGTTTGGCTTATAACGGACCTCACGTCCTGTTTCTCAGCTTTAGGTCCAAATAGACAGCTCATTTTCAGCCGTGTACCCCTTCATTCACAGCCACTGTAGCCTAGGAAGCCTTCTTTGTGATTTGCATCACTTGTTTAGTTGGCTAGTAATACGCGTTATGACAGAGGGAGTGAGTCTGGGAGGGTTTTAGATGGACGAGAGCTTCATAGCAGATCAGTTTTGGACAACTTGAGGGCCTGACAGGGTGAGTTCGAGGCGATATCATTAATTTACAGGAGGTGAATCACTATATTACACAGTAATCACAGGAGGAGTATTCGCGTGCGTGATATCTTTTCCGCACATGTTTGGGGTCTAGGGTTGTCAGGATCGATTGGTGTTCGTGCCTATTTCTACATCTTTGGTGATGAGGAGGTTTGGTGGGACTGCACCTATTTTCTGGACTACAGGGATCAGCGCAACGACTAATGTGGGGATATTTATGAAAATTGATATCTTTCGCACCCCACATATTGGATTACTACACTACTCAGCTCAGCTAGTTCATATTTGTTATTATTATTTTGTTCATATCTGTTCATTATCTATGTTGAAAAAAAAGAGGTGTTCATATATGTTCATTATCTATGTTGAAAAAAAAGAGAAAAAGACAAAAAACAGAAAAGAAAAAAAAAAAGAGAAAAAAATGTACTTGTTTATTTCAGTTTTTAGTTAATAAAGTAGAGCTGAGTAGGGGACACTGTTTAGACTGCACACTGCTTCACAATTATGGCCGCGAGAACGGTGAATCAGCACCAGGATTTCGAAGAATTGAGATACAGGAACTTAGTTCGTCCGGACAGTTTTTAGGGACCTGGTGAGGGGTGTGAGTTGGGAACAGTGAGATGTCATAACAAGTACGATTGGCCTTATCTGATACATATAATAATCCTACCTGTTTAGACCTAGGATCCCCTTTTGGCAAATAGCTCGGAAGGTAGGATAACTAGGGATTTGCTCAGGATATAGACCAAAGTAACAGTAGGGGAAGCCAGTGCTTATTTTCCACCCTGAGAAACAAACAGGCTCAGCGATGGCTTGTTAACCGGTACTTCCTGGAGGTAGAGTGAGCATTGGCGGACACATCAGTTTTAATTCTAGAGATTGCCCGATCTCAACCAAAAAAAAATCTTTGTTTTGTCATATGTTAGTTTGTATATTCTTTGTCTGAGTCATTTGAATAATTGAGTCTTCTGGTCTATATTGTGAATCTGTTGGACAGGAAAGTATGCAATTGAAATATGAGAAATAGGGTCTGCAAGGCAATATGCAAGGGTCTGCTCGGGACGAGCAGAGTTTAATGTGGGGGTATTTTGATAGCTCACAGATAGAGTCTGTTTGGGACACCGTTTTACCATTGGTTATGACCCTATTGAGGTTGATTTTGCCTATTTTCAGTCAGTTTTCCCTACTTGATACGGGAAAGAGGACGCAGAGTGCATAATTGTTATATTTGAGTAATTCATGCGTAATTTTGTTTATTGGATATGATCGCGGGTACTTGTTGTTATGTACAGGAAACAGGTATCGAGAAATGCATGAAAGAGGCTTGGAATAGGGCAGCGTATCAAGAATTCAAAGTAGAAAAACGCAGAAAAAAGCTAAGTCCGTGCGTTCAGACGCACAACGTGCGTTCAAACGCACAGCTTGAAGCAGCAGAGGAAGGCACGGAAAACAGACAGAAAAACTGACCAAGTTTTGTGTGTTCAGACGCACATCCTGCGTTCAAACGCAGGGTACTTCAAAATTCAGAAGGTCAGAAACAGGCATAGATCAACCAGAAGACCAAGTGTGTGCGTTCAAACGCACATTGTACGTTCAAACGCACAATCCATAAAGTCAACAAAAGTCAGAGGGAAAAGTAAAAAAGTCAAACATCAGAGTTGTGCGTCCGAACGTAAGGGATGTGCGTTCAAACACACATGTGCGTTCAGGCGCAGAGAGGGTGCTTTCAAACGCACGTCAGGACTTCCACAAGCTTCCAGGACGGGTTTAGACAGAGGCAGAACAGGAATTTCAGGCGTCAGTTTCAGAGACTGTGGCAGTATAAAAGAGGTGTCCCAGCACATAATTAGGTTACTCATCATCACAGAAGATAGTACCAGAGCCGGCAGTTTGGAGCAGAGCAAAGATTGGAGCAGTTTCAGTATTCAGCAATAAACACGTTTGATATTTCTTCTCTTTATTTTATGAAGCAGTGTTTATTAATAATGTACGCTAGCTAAACCTTTTGCCTAGATTCTCGGTGAACCTAGGGTTTATGAATTCAGCGACGTGGTTTGTTTTGATTCTCAGATTCATGACTATTTAGAAGTCTTAATACAGTATTGGATTCTTTATTATTATGTTTTTGATTTTATATTTATGCATGAACGGCCTGATCACCCAGGAGTGCTACAGATAGGATCTGGTGCGCGAGAGAGGCTAGTGAGAGTTAGGAAGAGAAAACAGGATTTAGTACTCTCCCTTGATGGACCGAGAGGTGAAGAGAATCAGGGGACTAGCCCAGAAGCATTAGACCAACTGCTAGAAGTTTAGGGGGAGACCGAGAGGAGAACCTGTAATCCTAGCAGAATTATAACAAACCTGCAGATTGAGGTGAACCTAGGGGATCCGAAAATCTGTAGGAGAGTGATAGATGCATGAGACCGAGAGGAGATTGTATCATGGGTATGCTGGCATAAACAACACCGCTGTGTGTTTCTCAAATCAAATTAAACTGTAAAAATTGAATAGTAACCCTAGGGGATCCCGGAACTTAGATCTTTAACTCATCAGTTTACAGACTTAGAAAAATTCCCAGAAAATTTACATCAAAAACAGTTTCTTTAATTATTGCTTTTATTTACCGCATTTAATTTAATAAATCACACACATCTATTCCTCCTTTTTATAGCTTTGCAATTTGTTCTGATTTCAAAAGTTAAAAATTGTCCTGTTCTCGTGGGTTCGATAATAAGAGTCACAAATACGTTACTCTATATTACTTGATCGTACACTTGAGAAAAAGCACATAGATTTACGCTATCACATCCTCATAGCCTCTAGATCACACAATGTTTGTTCTATAAAAGCTCCTCTTTTTGCCGAGCCAGACTGCCAAAAGTGTTTCTAGCCCAACCCGAGAGGTGAGAGGAGAGATGGTGAAGCCTTTCCCTCACGGGCAAACCTTCGGTAATGGACCACTGTGATAACACCGTATCTTGGTACCTTTCATGCCTTCTCCAAATATTCTTGTAACTGAAACTCCTTCTACCGTTACCCATCTTCTTCTTTTGGTTCCACTCAATTAAAAGTGGGGTATGATCTGAGTTCGGACCCACTAAGTGATTTTCCCTTGCTCCCCTGACGAGATCAAGCCACTGAATATTGCTCACTGTACGGTCAATTCTCTCGCGAATATTATCTTCATCATCTTGATTGTTGGACCGAGTGAAAGGGTTTCCTACAAAACCGAGATCAAGTAGTTCAAGATCATGCAGGACATCATTGAAATCCTTTACCTGGTTGTAACTAACCGTATGTACTCCTTTCTTCTCCCCCTGAGACTTGATTGCGTTAAAATCTCCCGCAACAAGCCAAGGGACCTCCGCCGTAGGGGCTAGTCTGCGAAGGAGCCCCCACGAGTGCACCCGTTCTGCTCTGACATGGTTGCCGTAGAAGCCCGTGAACTTCCAAACTCGATTCAGATTAGTAACCTCAATAGTAGCATCCATGTGATGAAGAGTAGAACTGTGTAGGGTTATATTCATCATGCCTTTCCACATGATCGCCAACACTCCCTTTCTCCCGTCCGCATCAACGTAGGCACCACTAGCGAAACCCAATATTTTCCTCACGATTTCCATGTCACTAGCATTCAACTTTTTCTCCGTGAGAAAGACAAGCTGAGGGGAATGACGTCTTACAACGTCATTGAGGGTTAGGACCGTGTCGGGGTTCCCCAATCCCCGCACATACCAACATAAGAGACTCATTGTGCCCGACAGTGCTGCTTAGCAGCCACTGCCGATGTCGCGTTTGGATTTTTTAAGGAATCATCCTCCTCATTCAGAACTGCCCCACTACCACTGAAAGCTTCTGCCAAATTCCTTACAGAACCGCCAGGTCTTGTCTTCTTCTCATGCAAAGTCTCCTGTTGATGAACCTTTGGAGGGAGGGGGGTCACAATAGACTCAAATTTTCTTTTTTTCTTTTGTGACATGGTGTGCTGTGTCCTCCTCCATAGGGTTTAGCGGTGTACCCTCTGCCTCCATGGATTTCTCACCCGTGATACCCACAGTTTCATCGTCCATCATCTCCTTGATATCGGGTATTTTCGCATATTTTCTGTTGGACTTAGGGTTTGCATCATAGTTCTTGCCTACCTCTTCAGTGGCTACCTCCCCGTCGTTGGTATTACCAGTCGAAGAAGGAGCCCTAGTTCTTGGTTTTTTTTGGTGAGCTCTGCTTCGGCTTCTCCTCGCCGGCGGTTGGTGGAGTAACCACTTGTTGTAACCTGGTTGTTCACCCAGGTTTATCATGTCTTCCCGGTTATCGCAATCCCCACTTCGGTGGTTGAAGCATCCGCACCAAACACAAACGTCAGACAATCTCTCATATTTGAAATCGAACCACAGCTTCTTGTTCTTCGCCATTATATATACACCATGCCGGAGTGGTTTGTTAACTGGAAGGCGAACCCTAGCCCGTACATACGGCGTGTCATCGCCGAAATAAACCAGTGGATCCGTGTCAGTGACTTCGCCAAGCACTCGAGCCGCCTTCTTTCCTGTATCTGATTTGATCAAGTGGATGGGTAAGTTCGATACCAGCAACCAAACGTCGACCGTGTCTAGTCGAATATTTTCCATCGCGTCGCCCAGCTTCCAATCTTTCCACAGCAAGACAAGCCCGTCGGAGACCCAAGGACCGCCTCCAGTGATTCTCTCTTTGACCTTAACGTCGGGAAACTTGAACAAGAACAGCCCCTCTTTGAGTTCAACAATGTCAACGAGATCGCCATTATTCCAGATCCTTTTGAAGAAGATCTGCATCGCACGCGAATTAACTCTCCCCCCAAGAAGCTGCCGATCATAGCAATCTTGCACTCGTCCTCTACCTTATCACAAAACTCATCCTCCAACTCGACCACATCGTTCTCCTCTCGCAGGGTGAGAGTGAGCTCGGACTTTTCAGCAAGCGAATCCGCCATTAGTAGCTGTTGAAAACTTCTGGCGGCTTCTAGGGTTTGCTAGGGTTTATTCTCTCTAGAGAGAGACTTTCCTCCTTCCTTTTAGTAATGTCATGTATGCCAATGGAAAAAAGAGATTGACAAATGACATTAAAATAGTAATTATGAATTTGCATCTGTCACAAAGAGAAGGCTATTCCTGGCAACATATATATATATATATATATATATATATAATTTTAGAGGAAAAATATGTATTTTTATATTAGGTAATAAACGTTCACTTATGATTAGTGATGAGCTAACAGACAAAAAATTGCGAGGTAAGAAGTTGTAATACACAGAAAAAACTATAAGTTGCACATAAAGTTGTACTGTGAGAGTACCACAAAGAAACATACATTAGGATCATATCAATATTTCATGGATAATATAATTCAAATGAAAAAAAAGTACCCATACCCTTGAGCGAAAAATTATGTTATGAAAGTTCGACAAAGAAATTATGTTATGAGAGTTCGACAAAGAAAAACACATTTGAAATCATAGTAATGATAATGACTTTTCTATACTCGCACTTTATGCTTTATTTTGAATGACTCTTCTTAGCAAAGACACGTTTGGTAATCGAAAATATATGCAACCTGAAGGTTTTAGTATG
Organism: Linanthus parryae; assembly: GCA_023055425.1. Classification (NCBI taxonomy): domain Eukaryota; kingdom Viridiplantae; phylum Streptophyta; class Magnoliopsida; order Ericales; family Polemoniaceae; genus Linanthus; species Linanthus parryae. The sequence goes on from JALGPY010000005.1 coordinate 88,428,765, forward strand.
TCAACCCGATCCATCTGAAATATCAATGTAGAAACCATGTAAACTCATGTTACACCAAAAAATTGAAGCTATGATTGGAATTCTAGTAACCATCAATCGTGTCACTAAACGATTATGCTATAGGAACTTGAAAGAAATTTAAATTGTGGAAGGTAAGGAAACCGACTAAAATATATCATGTAATAAAAAATGACCATTCAAAAGTCATTTGTTACATTTTCTACAAAAGCTCAATTGATAGCTACCTTCATCAAACTTAGTTAAAAATTACATATGTATTCTCTAAAAAAAAAAAATTTACATATAAGGCGATGATTTTCTTTATCGGCAACTTTATGATAATTATGTATTGACGGTTAGCAAATGTCGAAAAAATACTTCCCTGCATTTGTATATAACTGGTCGTACCCTGCACTAATGCGTGCCGATTGAAGGTAATTGCGAAAGTGCTAAACTATTATAATCTAGTCACTTTGCTCATTCTCTTCAGAAAGAAAAGTTTCTTCACTCATAACTTTTTTGTAGAATAATTTTTTTTTCTCAGGTTCGAACTTAGGACCTCATGCAGGAGTTTTAAAGGATCTACAACTGAGCCATCATCCATTTACATGACATTATTTCAAAGTTGAACCACAATTTAATTATTTGTACGACTTGTCATATGTGCCATATTTTTAAATGATAAATCTTAAAATATAAAGTAGAATACAAAACGCTTGTGAGAATATGTGAAAAATGCTTATCACGAAAACTGGGAGTTATGACCAGATACAAAATTGTTGGACATATGGGGTGAAGTTGAAAACCACCATGAAAATGAGAAAAGTTTACACACACATATATAGAATTGTTTAACAAAGCAAACTATTGATCATAAAACGTAAGTTGGGATAGAAACACTCCTTGGTAGCTTCTGAAGAAAGTTAAGAATATCAACGCTGCTAAATTTAGAATGTGATAGCTACTCTGAGAAGGATTACAAAATAAATTTTAGATTTGACACATCACCTCCCATTGTTTGTTAGTGATCACATAATTAACTAATATTCAAGTTTTTCATTTTTTTTTACAAAAATCTTATGTTCTGATTTTAATTTTCAAATAGTTAAAGCCATTGAGAAAAATTTATGTTGAGTTTTTAATTATAAGTTTTGTCATTTCTTTATTAAGTTTCAACCATTGTGATTAACTTACTTATTAGCACATAAAGTTTTCTCAATATTTTTAAAAAACATATTGGATTAAATTTTAACCGATTAAGAAATAGTTAATTGAGTAATTGTATCCAAGTTCGTAACTCTTTTAATAAAAAAAATATCGATTATACAATAACACACTGTTTACTGTCAACCCAGTCTGACACTTTTAGACATCCAAAATACTCAAACAGCAAGACACACACTCCTTTGAAACATCATTTTCACATAATATTTCCTAAAATCAGGTACGTGACTGAATTTGATTAAAAGTTACACCAATTCAGCAAAATGATTTTTTTCTATAAAATATCTTGTTTCGACTAAAAAGTTGAAACTTTCATTTAAAACAGCTAAAAACATTATTTTAGCTAAACAATTCAATTTTTAGCTATCAACGCCACAATCTATTCCAATCATGTTCAACCTGTAAAATAGAGGAATGAACAGCGTAGAAGGTACCACCTTATGACTGGTGTAGAAATTTAAAAGCCACTTAAACTGCACCGACTAACAAGAAATCATACAACACAGATCACATCAACAACTTGATTATTCACCCATCAATCACTAGATAACTTAAAAGCTGTAAAGAATCACACCAGATATGTATACACACGCACCACCATAAAAACTATAGATTTGGAAATGAAATTTCAAATGAATAAAATTTTAATTGCTTAAGAAATGAGAAAACATGTCATAATTAGTAAAACAACCTAAACTTTTAGCCAAATTTAAGTGCATCCCATAAATATCATGTCACAGACACATACTTTAAGCTAACCCAAGTCTCAATAATTAAATTGAAGCGTATTATGTCCACACATACACATGATAACGCATGCACACACGTACACACATCCACATAATATGAACAATAATTTCAAATGAATAAATTTTAATTGCTTAAGACAGTTAATAAATCGGATGATACATCTACAAATCTTAAAAATATCTCAAAAAAAAAAATTTAATCATACAACAGATCTATTGTAGCCACATGAATGAAGAAAAAATGATTGCCACATTTTCAATATCCAAAAAATGACATAGCAGATATCAACAAACTATTGTTTTGTATTCGGGGTCTTACAAAAAACTTTCCCAATATTTAGTATATTGAAATTACTTTACACATTTTTTTTCTCTCTAATATCACGTAAATAACTTCTCTGTGTACCCTAGCTTGAATGTGCAATGGTTAGCAAGTGTGGTGGCTCACAAGTGTGTACCACTTGTACAACACCCGCCAAAACTCCTGCTCATTGCCAGATACACCGTATGTACTTCCGCTTGGGCTAGGTTCTGATACTAGCTATGATGACCCGTCACACTTTTAATAAAAATATATCGATTACACGATAATATACGTTTGTAGTAAAGCCCGTAGGACACTTTCAGATATCCAAAATACTTCACCCACAAGACACACACTCCTTTGAAATAAAATTTTCAATAATATTTCGAAAAATATGGTAGTTGACTGAATTTGATTAAACTTTACACCAATTCAGCAAAATGAATATTATCTATAAAGTATCGCGTTTCGACTAAAAAGTTACAACTTTCACTGACAATAGCTAAAAATATTATTGGAGCTAAACTATTCAATTTTTAGCAATCAACGCCGCAATCTGTTCGAATCGTGTTAAACCTGTAAAAACAGAGGAGTGAGCCAAACAGCCCAGTAGGTACTGCATAATCACGTGCGTAGAAATTTAAAAGTCACTTAAATTGTACCGGCTAACAAGAAATCATACAACACATATCACATCAAAGACATGATTATTTACCCAACAATCACGAGATAGCTTGAATGCTGTAAATAATCACACCAGATATGTATACTCATGTAGACCGTAAACAGTGTAGATTTGGAAATGAAATTTCACTTACGTGAAAATCAAAGTTTGAAAAAATTTAACTGACCAGCTCTCATAGAATTCTCATTCTCTCCCCACGCTTGTGGTAACACCACATGACTACAACTGATCCAAAGTACCATATAATGAAACCAACATAAAATTGAACCAAACAAAGGCTTATATTTCTCTTGCTCGTAGTTATTACCGACTAAGAATACTCTGCTCTTTTTCTTCTAGCCTAAAGACACACTCTCTTTCTTTCGTCATATTTAAGCTAGGCATAGAACATAATGAAAATAAAATAATGCATGTAATTGAGAAGAAATATATGGCTAGTGATTCACTACAAAACTCTTGTGACTCATCAACTTTGCACTTAACATGAAACATTGGAACTAGGAAAATTAAGGTGATAGATATGACAAAAAATTACTTATTTAGTAGAACAACCTAAACTTTTAGCCAATTTTAGATGCAATCCATAAATATCATATCAAAGATACGTACTTTGAGGTAACCCATGCCTCAATAATTAATTTGAATTAAACCATGTCCACACATACACATGATAATGCATGCACACACGTACACACATCAACATAATAGGAACAAATGAACTATTAAATGGTGAAGACAGTTATATATAAATAGGATGATACATCTATATATCTTAAAAGTATCTCAAAAAAAGAATGTAATCCTAACATGAATATATTGTAGCTAAATAAATGAAGAAAAAAATAATTATCATCGTTGAAACATCCAACGAATGACATAACATATATACACAGTTTATTATTTTCTATTCGGGGTCTTAAAATTTCGTCCCGAAATTTAGTATACTGAAATCACCTTTCACTTTTTGTTTCTCTATAATATCACGTACCACACAAATCCAATAACTTCTCTACCCAAGCAGTACTGGACTGTGTACCCTAGAACGACAGTGCAGTGGTTAGCAAGTGTGGTTGCTCACAAGTGTGTACCACTTGTACAACACCCGCAAAAATTCCCGTCCTGTCCCAAAAACAATGTATGTACTTGCAGTTGTGCTAAGTTCTGGTATCAGCTGTGACGACCCGCCACACTTTTAATAATAAAATATCAATTATACGATAATACACTGTTTACCGTCCACCCTTATGACACTTTCAGATAACCAAAATACTTAACCAGCAGGATACACATTCATTTTATACAACATTTTCAATAACATTTAAAAAAATCTGGTATGTGACTGAATTTAATTAAAAGTTACATCAATTTAGCAAAATAGATGTTTTCTATAAACTATCGCATTTCGACTAAAAAGTTACAAAATTCACTAAAAACAACTAAAAACATTATTGTAGATAAACAATTTAATTTTTAGCAATCAACGCCGCAACCTGTTCGAAACATGTTCAACCTGTAAAATAGAGGAGTGAGCCAAATAGCCCAATAGGTACCACCTAATCACTGACGTAAATATTCAAAAGTCACTTGAACCGCACTGGCTAAAAAGAAATTTTACATCACATATCACATCAACAACATGATTATTCACCCAACAATCACGAGATAGCTTAAAAAATGTAAATAATTACACCGGATATGTATACACACTTACATCATAAGCACCGTAGATTTGGAAATGAAATTTCACAAACCTGAAAATCAAAGTTCGAAAAAATTTAACAGACTCGCTCTCATAGAATTCCCAATGTCTACCCTTGCTTGTGGTGACACTAGAGGAGTACAACTGATCCAAATTACCCATTTAATGAAACCAACATAAACTTGAGCCATCAAAGGTCAATTTTTCTCTTGTAGAAGTTATTATCTACTTAGAATACTCTGTTTTTTTCTCTAGCCTAAAAACACACCCTCTTTCTTTCTTCCTACTAGGTTTGCCTCCTGCGGGTTGCGCGCGCGACACCGTCGTGTCGGGTGGAGCAGTGTATTGTCGGTTACAATTTGTGCGTAAAGTGAAGACGTTAAAAGTAGTACATAAATATTTGCGGGAAAGTTTATTGAAGCGATATATTGGAAGATACGTTATTGCAAAAACAGGAATTTTGAAACGGGGAAATACAGGATTGTAGTAATACAAACACAGCAGTAGGAGATAACTTCGACATTACTGGGAGCTTTAACTGGATGGATTGATGGTGTCTGCATTGCAATGGGCTTGCATGGTTGTGCTGGTACCAGTTTACGAGGTGCTTTGAACATGGCGAACTACCCACCTTGTTAATCGAGGATTCCTGTTTTGTGTTCATCGGAGTACACGGACGTATAATTTTGTGGTTGTGCTCTTTGCATTTGCACTTACTATGAGATCTTCCCGTTCCTGAGAATCAATCAGATAAATTACTGGAGCAGTGGTTATTGTGTTTTTCGGCTAGAGGAATTGTTTATATTACACGATGACAATACCTGTTCAGTCATTGTTGATATTGTTGCAAGAGTGTTGTCCAAAACGGTTTCCACAGCTAGCCCAGATATTGTAGCATCCATAATTCCAGTTTCATCTCGCAGCTCCACGTAGAGGCGGCCACTGCAATCGGGTTTGAGTTTCTGTTAGCTTGCATGTGTTTGTTTTAATGGTACGACAAATGTAGAAGTAGTTATGTATGTAGTAGTTTGGGCATGTAGTAGGAAAATGTTGCATATAATGTATGATGTCTTTGTGTCTAACCAAGGTATTGTGTTGCAGTCAGCATTGCCACAACTATTGCAGGTTTGACGGATATGCTCGCGTTTGCAGTGTCGGCAAGCATCGAACCATGGCCGCTGAGTTGTTGGCATTGCAAGTATGGACACTTTTAACCATGTTTCAGCATACAGGGGCTGTTACAAGATTGGATATGTAATGGATGACTTGTAAGCATCACAATCATAATTGAATAAGTGAATGGTACAAATGTCTTACCGATGTTCTTCTTGCATCTGATATATTGTTCACTTCCATTGAAAACTGCTGAAATGCTTTTTTGTTTGAGTGGTGGATTGTTTATATAGTGTGTTATGTGTAGTGAGTTTTGTTAATTCAATTTTCAGCGATAGAGTGGCACACACTTCAAGGTTTATTGAAATTTGAGATTGTTATATGTTCATTGGAATTACACTTGTTATATGCCTGCTAAAAAGGTATTGAATATTTACTATGATGGAATAGGGTGTTATGAGATTGTAGGTGGTCAGAAATATTAAGAATTCAGTTGTGGTATGTGGCAATGCTGTAATAGTTATTATACTCAATTAACGAAGAACACAGTTGATGATATTACATACTACTGGACTTTGGGATAAGATCATTGAGATTTGCTGTGTAGTTATGACTGCTGTAGTTGCAGAAATGTGATCAGTAGGTATTGTGTTGTTGGTGTCAAATGTTCAGATACAATGTTTTTGTATGCCAAGTGTTTGTATTTCATGTTAAATCAGAGTTTTGTAGGGCTGCAAGTTGTGCTATTGAGCTGTCAAGGAGGAAGAACAGGTATCAATCTTAGGACTGGAATTGCCAGATTGAGCAGACTCAATCTATCCATATGTTGGCACACATCTTTAGTTTATTGGGAAGCTACCCATTATGTTGGATAACCTCTTTTATCGGTGAAAATTAGATTGGAAATAGATATAACAGATAATTAATATATTGTATATTGCTGAGGAGAAGAATAATATAGAAAATTAGAAAACATATTCTCTTATTCCGTTTGGCTGTCTACGTATGCTATTTATATGCTTACAAATGGTTATGTGGTTATCTGTATTAGCAAAACTATTGTATCAGATGGTGGAGAACAGTGAGTCAACAGAGCTGGAGATGGGATCGAGTGATGACGAGCAGCAGGAACCGGTGAAAGAGGAGAAATTGAAAGATGTTAATGAAACAACTGAGATGGCAGAAGAAGAAGTGAGTGATGAGAAGGATATATCGGAGGAGGAAAGTATATGTGGTAGTGCCTACATACTAGGTAAGGGATCGGAGACAACGGTATATACAGATGAGGAAGAAGATGACGATGGTTGGGGGTTTAACACAGCTAGCTCTGTATCTCCTTGCAGGACACCATAGCTATGCTCAATCGCTGTAGACACAATGACTCGGAGGATATGGACATCAAGTGTGCTTAGGGCCATAAAAATGTAGCATATGCAAGTTTTCGTTTGTTTCTGCTTCTGGATTGCTTTTTCCTTTTTTTTTTTTCTTTTTTTCCCGTCAGTTTGTTACTGTTGTGTGTCAGGACTCGGTTTAATATGGATTTAATAAATCTGAAGTTGTGTTCCATCTATTGGTTATTACGAGGTCTTCTGAGATTTCTATGCCATTTTTGTTTTGTAACGTCGTCATTTGGAGAAGGTGATGGAAGTAGATGGTGTCCGTGAAATTGATGGTGGTCAGTGTCCCCGTAAAAAAATTATGGGGTTTGAATTATATTATAAACATCAGCAGGAAAATAGATTCATGTTTTAATGCAAAACTCGTGAAATTCTAGATGGTAAATTGTATATTCTGGATCCAGCATTTAACATAGTTCATGGTGAAAATTCCATATGTTGATTAGAAGAGGTTCATTCATTGTAAGGGAGTTATGTTTTCCCACATGCACTGGAAGAAGACATTAGCAGTTGATAGTCTGTTTATCTTCCACTATGGTATCCTTGCTATAAAAGCACTATCAATAGATTGAATGCTATCACATAAGCAGAGCGATGGACAAAAAAATTTCAATTGCAAGAACGCAAAGTAAGATTGTTGAGGCTGAGGTAAAACGCGATGCAAAGGAGCATAGTGAAGATATTGATCCAGATGAAGACACAGATGCTGAAGACATAGGACAAAGTGATAATGAAAGCGAGTCTGAATTAGAAAGCTGGCATGAGCATGGTTATGTCGTAGGTAAGGGGTCCGAAACAACAGTTTAATCAGATGAAGAAGATGAAGACGATGGCTGGGAAAGTGATACGGCAAATTCTTACTCGCGAAATATCAACTTACGAAGAGGTTTATTTCCTGCAAAGCGGTAGTTGCAACAGAAAAGCAAATTCGAGAAGACTGGTGTGCATGTGTCCAAGAAGAAGCCTAAGTTATAATTTTAGTATGAGAAAGTTATGAGTGCTATGTAAAATATACTGAATCGTTGTTGTAGGTGTTGAATATTATCAGTTATTGCAATTTGGTTATTTCAAATAGGAAGCGTGAAATATTTATGTTTGAATTATAGACAATTTAATTTTTTGCTCTTACAAAATGTTATTACCACTGCTTATTGCTCATTGATATGTTATCTTTTGTGCATCATAGTTCGCGTTTCTTTCGTGTACATAAAAAGTGGATAAAGGAAAAAAAAATGTTGAAAAAGAAGATGATCCGAATCTAAGTTAGCTGTCAATTGTCGTACGAGTTTATAGATATAACTGTTGAGCGAACAGAGAGAAGTTGGCTGGGATTAATTTCAATGTCTTTGTTGTAATGATGTTCTACTTACCTTGTATTGTTCTCGCACCCTTGATGTTCCTTCGGTCAATTTGCCCTCCAAACTTTTGGGAAATACGACAGACAAGATATCATATATGGGTCGGGTAATATATAACATTTCTTAGGTAACCACAAGGCAGATAATGGTCTGATACTGCTTTGTGTATGTGACAAGATGATATTAGTGTAAGGAAGCGAAAAGTCAAACTGTAAAATTTTTAATTCAAGTATGTCAGGCAATGGATGTTTTTATATTATGCTGATAATTTTCAATCTAATGATGTTAGGGTTGTTGTTTAGGATGTTTCACTAGAATTAAGTTGTCGATTTTTTTTGTTATTTCTTTTTGGTTTTTTTTCCTTTGTTTTCGGTGAATTTGCAGCCTGTGATGGTCGGGCAACAGCTTATGCTGGTTGTTTATATAGTTGAGCTGTATAGGTTATCCACAGATGTAATTTGGAAGGTTGCTGCATCGTTACGAAGCTCGTGAATATTACTTGGTTGTTTCTTATGTTGTCAGCAGTCTGTATATCTTGGACATAAGTTGACGACATCGGAAATGAAAATTTGTATTGATGTACAAGTGTTGTTGTTGTTGTTGTTTTTGTAATTTGTATTCATCTGTTGACCTTCTTTAAGAAACTGTAAAGATACGCATCAATTTTTGCAAAATTCGCATATACAATAAAACGAATTAGTGGGACGGAGGTGGTGTGGTGTCCAGAAAAGGACAGTTTTTAGAATTAGAGAGAGCACGGGTGAAGTAGGAGCTATTGCTGAAGGAAGGAGTTGGTGTTGAATTTCAAATGATCAATCAGGTGTTAATGATTGAATCAGTTAGAACTGAGAAAAAAAAAAATTTAACACACAAACTTCTGTCACGAGCTCAATTAATTATGAAGTAGCAATTACTTATGTATGATTAGTCCAATATTTTTTTTAAATCCAAAGACGATGTCTGTTTATTTTTCTACTGATACATTTATCATGCTTTTAAAAAAGTTTGGAAACATGTAAGTAGTAGCTAATCTGTGTCGCTGAGGAAATATAGCGAGTGCAGGCTTCTAATTTGTCTTCCATTATCATATCCTGGATTTTTTCCGGAGCGTCAGATAATAACTTGAACTGTTCTGATTGTGCTGCTCCTATAGTTGCAAGGCTCTGGGCAATACTGTTGTCAAGATAGTCAATATGATTTAGAGCTATATGCATGTCCTGCAACATGATATACCCGTTATTGATTTCGTTTCTCATAGCTGGTGGGTAACTTTTGGACATATGAAAGATTTGGGTTGCTTCATAACACGAAGTTTGCAACTCTATGTTCTTCCAATTGTTATCAACAACAATATGAATACTGTTGTAGATTGCCCAAAGTTCAGTTTCTAACTTGTTTACACCATCCAATTCGCCAATGAAGCCAAGCTGCCAGTTATCTTGATCATCGCAGCACACTCCTCCAATTCCAGCACAGTTAGTTGTGGAATTTATAGAGTCATGTACACTTATTCTTGATACTCCTGTGTTAAACGTAATAGAAATGGAATGTTGTGTGGTGAAACAAGTATGTTATATGAACAAATTGGTAGATGTAGATTCTTACAAATACTACCTAAACAAGAGTACAAGAGCACTGAATAAATCCTACTTCGTGTAGTATAAATTGGCTGGGCTGGTATTCTAACCATGGAAGTTGCTGCACTCAAGAATCTTGATGGTGCTGGAGACGAAGCTGATGAGCTTTCTGTTTTCAGATTGCTCGTCACTTCTTCTTCTGACGATGATTTCTTAGGTGGTGACATTGAAGCTATTGATTTTGTGGATGGTAGGTTTGTTAATTAGTGTTTGTAGCTGGGTTGATGTAGTAGTTCTTTGGAAGCACTGTGGTTTCATTTATACAGTGAATTCCTGCACGCATCTCAATGGATTGTTAGCAGATAACTTGTCTGGTAGTTCGGTTGTGTACTACTTTAGGGCATGAAACAAGTACAACATTGTAGTAGATATGTTGTTACAATATGTGTTTAAGTGAGATAAGGAAAGATAATTTGCATGCTAATTGAGAAAAATTATTGTATACACTGAGTTACAGTACATGTTATACATCTGGAGAAAAGAGGATTTTGATAGGGAGGACACACGAAATGAAACTTGCATCTTATTGTATTGTTTCCCTCATATATTTTGGCGAGATCCAACGAGTATGGGATGGTGTTCGTGAGCATGGGTTAGGCTTCCACCACATGACGCATAGTCAAACTATTCATTGGGAAGCCGTTTATATTGTTGCGCCGTGAAAGAAGAAAGTAAAACCTTGGTATGGCACTGTTCATATCGACGGTTTCTAGCACATTCTCCTGTTCCTGGAATTTATGAAAGTAGCAAAAATGAGCTGGAATATTAGGAATTATTGTATGTTGGGGTAAATTGTATTTGATACCTCAGTTGACATTGAGGACATGGTTTCTGCATTTTTTCTATTATAGTTTCTACTTCCTGGCCAAAGATGCGTGTCTCGAGTTTAGCGCTGCCATCATGAAGCTGTACAGTCTAACGCCCACTGCAAAAAGAATAAAGTTAACAATAGGAATACAGGTTTAATTTTCAATGTAAAACATTGTAAAATTAATGTTGTATGGGGTGATATTGATACATTGTACTATATACAGTCTGTTAGCGTTATTATATATCATGGAATAGCGTCGCAGTCATTATTTTGGCAGGTGGAGCACTGAAATTTTTTTTTCATAGAACGATTTGCAACACGATTACAAAAGTTGAATGCATAATACCATGCACGCTGATTTGTTGGCAGAGCATGAACACTGGGGTTGACCCGAATTTCGTTTACTATATGTTGCAGTGAATCAAAAGAAGAAGACAACATTAAGTGAATGTATTTGAATACTGGTATTAGTTAATAGTTGCTAAGTGTTTATCAACAAAGAGAATGGTTACCGGTAATGTTGCTATATCTACTATTGCACAGAGACTCATTTTCTGTTGCTATAGACGATTATAATCCAATGTTGGAGCTTTGGTATCACTGTTGAGCTGAAGTAGAAACAAAGCTTGGGACAGAAAGAAATGTCACTGTGTTGATATGTGGTGTGGGATGAAATTATGTGGATAGTAGTATTTATAGTGAGATTGAATACAAGAGTCGTTAGTGATATCAATTTTGCATGTTATCAATATGTACCACTTTGTCCAGACTCTTTTGCACCATTTGGACTTTAACTCTTATTCGCTGGGTCACTCTGACCTGGTGATTTGGATAGCAGAACTTTACAATTTTTAGATAATTTTTTCATATTGTTGTGGACTAGTTCTTATTCTACACGACCGTAAAAAAATTTAGCAAAAAATTACATCTTTTTGCCATCCATACTACCTGGTCAAAGTGACCTAGTTATGGGTGAATAAGTCCAGATGATGCAAAACACCGGGGATGGAGTAGTATTGTGGTACTGTAAAATACAGATTATTATTAAAAAATTGATTGAATTGCTCAGTAGGTGTTGCATAGTGAGAAGTCCTATCACATTCAAATTAATTGATGAATTTGGTAATGTCAGAAGTTCACACATTTGTACATGGTGGCACACAGTTCTAGCACATTGGGAAGCTACCCCTTGGATTTTGTAAAAAATTAAAAGAAGTCCGTTCTATCTCTGTGTACCTATTTGAATTTTTTTGACTCGTATTTGTGTCGCTATAATAGATTGATTTGGATAGCAAAATAATACAATTTCTTGATAATTTATTCTCCATATAAGAGAGGTTATCTTACTCTACAATACCATGCGAAAATTATCAAAGATTGACATCGGGTGGCTATTCAAATCACCAGCTGAAGGTGACTTAGCGAATAGAGACGAAACTTAAATTTAGAAGAAAGAGCTGGGACTTACTGGTAGGGATCATTTGAGGAGATTAGTTAAATAAAGTAGACAATGCCGTCGAGCGTGTATATGTGAGATCACATTTAAGACAGATACTGCATAGTAGGACATTATTTTTTCATGCTTGTCATTTGATTATTGTTTAAACGAGATGTAATTTGATGCACCCGGAAACATATATAGGTATTTCATGCTATAAAATAGAAGAATAGCTAATGAAATGATAAATATGTAATGACAACAACTAAATATACGGGGACATATATGTGAATAAAATACATTTTGCTCAATCTCAATAGTAGATATGGCAGATAAGTAATACCCTACAACGTTCACAGTAGTACTACCGAATACACGGTGCAAGCAGAAATTCCATACCAGTACAGTCATAGGTACGATTACAGTAGCATAGTTGTAGAAAAATAACAAGAGTTCAGAACTGGGTAAAAGAGGCAGGCAAATGCGCTGGATTTGTAACTTCGTCAGATATGATCTCTTGTGTTCCCTGCGCTGCGAAGACCACAACTTGGAATTTCGGGATACTTGCGTCAACCAGCTCAAAAACACAGGCATCTCCAAGCTAATTCCTGCATATTCAGTGAAGCGGTACCAGCATATGCGACGCTCGGTGTCGTCATCGGAGGGGTAGTCACATCTGAATTTCCAGGTGGTGTCAGATATCTCATTTTCAACTTCAATATGGCTGGTTGCATATCCCACGTAAGTTCTTGTGAACTTGACGGGGATATTCTGTAGTAGTGATTATTAAGCAGGGAGTAATGTGTTCAAAGCTTATACAATCAAAAGGAACCATCTAATTTGAATACTTACCACTCTAGCACGTGATGTTATGTGAGTCTTGGTAATTTTGACTGCAAAACAAGGGGCGGACCTGGTAGATATATATGCATCGGCCTTGTCCATAGGATCCTCAGTTTCGTTTACGGCTGCATAATCAGGAAGTTGTTGGGGAAGAGATTCAAGCTCAGCAGTAGTCAGATTGAATATTGTAACTTTGAAGTTGGATTGGCCTTTGTATTTAAACACAAGGAAGTATCCATAGGAGATGGAATAGTGCTCAACAAATTGTTTCCAGTCTGTTGCTAGAAATACATCTCTGCCTTTGCATTTAACCTTCATCTCCCATTTTTGGCCGTTCCGATCATAGATTTGGGCAGTACGTCCCAAATCAAAGCGATGTCGCTGAACAAATTCATTAGGGAGCCTCTGCAGTTTAAAAAACCGTGTTGATATATTAATTTCAGCAACAGAAAATATAGCGTTTGGTAGTAGATGACAATGAGGAAATGGAAAATATGGCAAAGGCAGGTGTACCAAGCTGTCAGTTTGGGTCTTCATGTCGATGAGAATTCGAAAGAACTTCATAGTCATTGTTAGTTGCAGAAGATCTGTGAGTTCCATATGAATAAATTTGATTACGCAAGAATGGGAAGTCAAAATGAAGCAGCGAAAACTATCGTAATTAAGACAATTATGTCTTTGGATACGTAATATTTCGGAAAACAAACGCTGTAAACGTTGACAGAGGCCGAAGACAACAAACATCGAATGATCTCTTTGTATGTGCAAAATGAATATCAAATATGATGGTAACTTCAGCTTCTGTTCTTGGAACTATTTTGCTAATACAATAATATTGGAATGGTTGCCACAACATATGCATTCACTATAGAGTGAATACAAATGCACAAAGAAATCGAACACTCAATAAAAGCAAACACAACAATTCAATATTGTCATTATACAATTTATATTGGTATCAGGTAAACATATAATCATATAAGGTAGCTCAGACAATGTGTACCTTCTGGGATATGTATTGAGGAAATCTGGACAATTAAGCAAGCAGGTAGTGTATCAAACCAAATTAATATATCGCAATTGATATAAATATATAGTAGGACAGGTAAGTTGACGGACATGAAACACATTCAAGAAGTTCAACAGATAGTTTTCAGCAAAGTGCATCAGATAATACAAATAATATTGATAATTGTAACAATAACAATATTATAACAGCAACAACAAGCACAATAGTATCTGAAGAATATAATAATGATAATAGTAATAATAGTAGTTCGAGTAATAGTACTAATAATAGTAATTATAATAATAATAATGAAAATAATAACAATAATAAAAACAATAATAACAACCAGTATAGCAACAACAATAGTAGCAAAAATAACCACAACAGTAATAATAGAAGCAGTAGTAATAGTACTAATAGTAATAATAATAACAATTTTAATAATAATAATAATAATAATAATAATAATAATAATAATAATAATAATAATAATAATAATAATAATAATAATAATAATAATAATAATATATGTGAAAACAGGATAGAAAAAAAAGGAAAAAAAAAGGGAAAAGGGCACACAGAGATGGCCACACACAGGTACGGAGAATGCACATACATATACAATATTCATAACAAGATGAATCTTTAAAAGGGGATGTAGTTTGAATGAGAATATGAGATTAATGTAGACAAGTAATAGATTTATCAGATCATGCATGGATAGATCTGAGTACTCTTTAACATTAGGAAGAACATGCAATGAAAAAGCAACCCACAAATCATACTGGTAGTGAAGTCTTCAGCAGCCGTATACACCAAATGGAATACAAGATCGAAATCACGGACATAGCTACATTGGATGAGAAAGATGAAGACATACCTGTAGAGAGAAATAACCAGGGAGAGGAATGGGAACCAATGGTGTGTAATGGCGTGTAGAAAGAGTGATGTGTTGAAGGAGCAGCAGGAGAAATTATTACTGCACAATTTACTAATAATTTTACTGAAATTGCTATTTGGACCCTGCAATTATCAGTATTTGTTTGTTCTTTGTTGTTGTTTGTGTGTGTTTGTTTGTATGTTTTTCCTTTTTTTTTTCCTTTCCCACTTTTCATTCTTTGCAGAAGTTCTTTTTCCCGATGTGAAATTTAATTTGTTTTCTTCACCTTTTGACAGGTGCTTTTTAAAGATCCACATTTTATTCTAGCATTCTGCCACAACTGTAGCTGAATTTATAATATGCAGTTAATATGCTTTGATAATAATATATATTGAGTATATAATATATACCCACTATATAATATATACCCTATATATATTAATCAGATGATCCCTCTGAAACAATAGTTTGTCGGATTTTTTCAGTTTTATTTGGTATGATTTTCAATGAGAACACCAAATTTATTACGAATTATTTTTTTCATATTTAATTAATGATATTGATGCAAACTCACGGCACCTAATTGAATAAAACTCATATTTCCGGTTTAATTTGGGTCGGCTCGATGTTTTAAATGATTTCATTTCTTTGCAAATTTAGATCAACGAAATGAAATCCAAATCTTAGTAATAACATTATAGCGCAACGAGTCGACTCAGTACAGTTAACGTGCTTTAACAATAATATATATTGAGTTCACAATATGTACCCAATATATAATATGTACCCTATATATATTATTCAGATGATTCCTCTGAAACAATAGTTGGTCGTATTTTTTCAATTTTATTTGGTATGATTTTGAATAAGAATGCCAAATTTATTACGAAGTCTTGATTTCATATTCGATCAATGATATTGATGCAAACTCACCGCATCTAACTGAATAAAACTGATATTTCCAGGTTAATTTGGGTTGACTCAATGTTTTATATGATTTCATTTCTTTGCAAATTTAGACCAACGAAATGAAATCCAAATTTTACTAATAACATTATGCCAGTTAATTTATTTCAAATCAACATTTTCTAAACATACCATGGCAAACATATAGCTTCTCTTTTGATGCAACCTTTAGGAAGATACAATAATAGTTAATATCATATAAACACACTTACATATTGCAAGTGGTGTATACATCAGATACCTCAATGCTTTATATTTCTAACTGTGAAATACATCTGCAGAAACTGTAATTATAGTAAACAGATAAAAAATTAACACCGAACCCAGAAACTGCATACTCCCAACTTCCAACAGCAAACACAGTACGATATGCACAAAAACATAACATATATACATATATTCCCAGCAAAGGAATTTGTACGGAAGAGAACCTACTGCAGTTGGTATTCTATTTACATAACTGGAGTCTGGCATTAGGTGTTGGCATGGGGAAATAGCACCTACGGACATACAAAACGGCATCTATGTACATATCATATTACAAAAAATATTTGCTAACTATAAGCTTGGACTCTCGATCTCTAGTCGAGATTCCTAAAGTTCAGTAGCCTAGAAAAGGCATGCAGATGGTAGCCACAGTTGTAGAACACACCATCGACGTACATTTCCGGTCATCAAAAATGATTGCTAATTACACTGCCTCTATGTACGTATGTAACATCTAACAAAATGACAGCTTCCATGGCAGTTATCACATAATTCATTTCTAATCATGTTCCAGCTGACGCAATTTCCACTTGTTCGCCTAGCGTTCATTTTTACTCTTTGACACAGCACGACGGAAGTAGTATTTTCTGTTCGAGCAGTTTTCATTTGCCTTCAATATCACATCACTTTGCTCCTGCAGACCATACACACCAAATGTATATACTACTAAATACTTTGTGTAATGAATACGAAAGATGTGATTAAATATTATTTTTGAAATTATAATGATATAACACTGCAGTACTTACATTTTCAGTCATTGCATATAGAATTACCGAAGTTTTCTGCAACACAGTGTTGACATCATGTCTAAAAAGTGTGATTTCAAGCTCACTACTGCCATAAGTAATTCGAACATTGAGGCGACCCCTTCCGTACAGAGAATAGTTTGTTTCAGTTGTTAGACATCAACTAAGCGAATTTAACAACAGAGCAAGACAATGGGTACAAAATAAATTTAAATTCGAAGCATCAACAGAGAGATCAAAAAGATCTGGGAAGTATACAAATAGAATTGAACACCTTATTTCATGGAACTTAACTAAGAAACTACTCGTAGTTCAATAGACCGAGCATAATACCATATATACATATGATTTGATCACATTTTAGTTTAGCCTTCTGAATTGAACAATATGTATAATCTGGAAACATTGAAAACACATAAATCCAACAAGAATGTATATTAATGGACACATATTGTTTGATTAAGATCAAAGTAGATTTGAACTTTACGGTGTAGAAGAAATATACCAAATACTCTAATTTTTGGCATGCGCAGGTGAAGTGTAGCATAATTGCCACATAATGAATCTTAATTTTAACCGTTAACACACATACCAAAAACATTTACGAAGTGGGTAAATGCAACTGAATATACAGTATTACCAGGCTATGCAAATGCATCCAGTATTCCCACAGCTGTTGCAGTCGAAAACTTCTCCCATTATATGGCCTGTAGAGCGGTTGCAGCGATTGCACGCATGGTACCACGGTCGCTGGTTGGGCGGTGATATGAGCATAGAGGCTTTTACCCAAACTTCAGGATCTCCAGTCTGAAGTGCAAGAACATGTTACATGTTCATATAATATGATATAACAAACCAAAAAAGCTTGTCCAAGTGAATTAGAAGTTGAAGTACTACCGGATTGGTGGGCAAATCTGCAATTTTAGATAGCTTGAAATCTGGTTTCGGATTTTTGGAAGTCTTTCTTATAAGCGAAAACTCAAAACCTCTTAGATCATCAATTTTTTCGTAATTCGCATCACGCCTGCAACCAAAATGTTAAAAATTAGCGGTCTGTATAATCTCATTTAATAAGAAGCTATTCCAACCATACCAATCAGATAGTTCCTCGACCCGTGCATCTTTGACATCGTACATGAACATGGAAGACTCTGTTGTTTTCAACGAAAAATCTGCAGAAAGTAAATATATAATTGGACATAAAGTTCCAGTAGTAGACTAATTTATTTGCAAACAGAAATCCAATAGTCACAACTTAGGTTCATTCTACTTAAATACTTTGTTGCAGCAACATTGGTGACAACAACAATAGGTTGTGAACGCACTATAGCGGCTAACTTTTCAGCGTCAGTGGTTGCGGCATCAACCCAAGCGGACAAGTAGGCAGGACAAAGACTGCAGACAACAACATAAATAGGTATATTCCTCTTATCCTCAACACTAATAGAACGTGTAAATGCTATGTTTCAGGAGCGATAACTGAGTAATCTAAATCTTACAATTCATCAACGACAACATGTCACGAACAGTTGCACGGTCTGCTGAATCCTTGCGACTTATAGTCCTGGTTGACATGACAACAATTACGACTACAGCTACATCTGTCACACCCCAGATACATATTGGCAGCTAGACCACAGCATATTATCTCAGTAAAGCCCAACATCATAGATGAAATGAGCAAAGACCTATTGCCAAATTTTTCACAATTGTCAACACATGCCTGTACATCTTTCAAACATTTGAAGCTGAATTTACTGCTCTCGATGGCATCTTCAGCATCATCATCGGGCACAACTTTCATACGCTGGTCAAGCACGAGTACGAAATCATGATGAATATAACGATGCAGTGGCTTCAAAGGACGCACGATGCCATCGCTAAACCAGTATGAATGGTACGGCTGAAGTTTTGCATCAAAAGCTGGAACATTATCCTCAAAAGCAGTCCCCTGAATTCTTGTACCCTAAATCCAGATATAACACAGAGTTAAAAACAGATAATGCCGAAAGCAAGAATTCACATAAGCTATCGAGGAAAGAATTTCCACACCTCACTATCACAGAAAACATATCGCTGATATCTTTTGTTACCGTAACGGGCAGTTAGTACACGGGAGTTTTGGGCAACCCGGAGTCGGATTTTCCAGTCTTTGCTTTTGTCTGTTAGAGCTGATAACTTAGCTGTGCTGACAGCCATTTATTCTTTATATATTATCTGCAGAGTAAACATATTGCAAATGATTTCTTCCTTTAAACAATCTCAACTTTCCAACATAAGCATACAGAGAGCAGGATTTAAAGAACATTGGAGTAATTCATGAGGAGAATGTCATAAAATTTAATGTCACAATCAAAGATAGCAAAAAGTGATATGGTAGATAAATATTCAGAGGTTTCCAACATTTTCTTCTACAAAACCACCTAACAGAATGTATTAAATCTAATTTTGAATAAAACAAATACTTGATCAGCAATCATATAATCTATGAACAATAAGTTGAAGACATGAATACTAACCGTAATGTAGTCATAATACTATAGTTGAGAATAAGATTCTCTACGTAATAATTCTTTGAACACAACATTTTGTGTACTACATGTAGTTTGGGCACGCGGGATCGGATGGATCAAAACTTTAAATGTCGCAGAGAATTTAGCTCGGGAGAGCGCGACATAAAGTTGACCGTGAGAGAACACTGGTTGGGGAAGATAGACACCAACATAGTCTAGTGTCTGTCCCTGCGACTTGTTAATTGTCATAGTAAAACATGGTTGTACAGAGAATTGCTTCCTTTCAAACTCAATAGGAAAATTATCGGTTTGAGAAGGCCTAAGAGGTATTCTAGGAATGAAAACTGATTTTCCCTTGTTAGGGCCTACTGCTATCTTGGCATGAGTAATATTGGGTAACAAACTTTTACAGATAAGTTTAACACCATTCGAAAGACCAGCCGAGGGATCCAAGTTTCGGAGTAGCATTAGGGGACAACCAGGTTTAAGAACTAATTGATGGGGTTGTAATCCATTTGGAGTTTGAGAGTGCAAAAATTCTGAAGGATGATTTTCCCGACTACCAGGTAGACAACTATCGAAACTACTATACACATGAGCCTGAGCAGGAAATCTACTTAACAAAATTTCATTAATCGCATCAACACATTCATTTCTGGGAGTAAGGATAGATCGAACAATGAGATAATCATGATTATGACATTCTTGCTGGAAATTGGGATAAACAGAGTTGATCAACGCATCGACTGATGTACTTTCATCTATAAATGGTACGATCATAGATCGCGGCAGCTCTATCAGCGATTCATCTTTCTGCTGCAGAGTCCCATGACCAAATGGAAGAAGGAAGCGGGAAAAAGATGGATCGTGTAACGCTCTCATGTTCTTTGTCAGACGTATTTTACACATTTTGCCCCACAAATGAGAATCAACAACATTATTTGATATAGACTCTTCCTTCGTGGCACGTACGGTTACTGGCAGAACTTGCCTGAAATCGCCACCAAACACAACTACTTTTCCACCGAAGTCAACTTTACTCGAGCAAATATCACGAAGCTTACTTTCAAACGCTTCTATGTTCTGCTTCTTCGCCATAGTAACCTCATCCCATATAATTACCTTTGCTTTTATAATAAGATGCGCAAGAGCAGTTTGCTTACCAATATTGCAGCAATTCTTTTCCCTTGTATCTAGAGGAAGCTTAAAGCGCGAATGTGCTGTCCGTCCACCAGGTAGATTAGACGCTGCAATACCGGTGCTAGCTGTTGCCAATCCTATATCTCCAGCAGATCGAACATGGGCTAAAATTGCTTTGTACAAAAATGTTTTCCCTGTACCACCAGGACCATCAATGAAGATGCATTGCTCTTTATTATTTGCAATATGATCAAAAATTATATCGTATGTCGCCTTTTGCTGCCGATCGAGTTGCTTTGCCGCGGCAATATCTTTTGCAGGTATCGGAATCGTTAACTCTTCATCAATTTAACAATTAGCAGAACCTGCACTGTAGATGGACTTAACACATGCGGGCAAATCGAAATCACTTAGTTGTTTGCTCATCGACTCGAGGAATTGACCAACCCCTTTGATGGTCTTTGATAATATCTCTGAATCAACCCACTGTCCTCCACGTCGATAATCTTCACTTAGATCATTTTAAAATCGATCCCAGAAGAATCGAGGGTTCGTTGGCTGGCAAAATACAAGGAGAGTAGCAAACAAAGGCCGCAATGTTTGTGGTATTTGGAAAGAAGCAGCCTCAACTAATGAATCCTCCAAAGAAGTATCCTTTTCCAGCAACCCTAATCTTTCGCAGGCCTCGCGAAATGTAACACACACATGATTGTTGACAGTCCAAAGATGGTCAAATGACTCTGCTCCGCGTACATGCATTAGCAAAATTCGTAAGAAAAACCGTTCACCCTCAGCAGGATTAGCAGCAACAATACGACCAATACACTGCCTTTGCTTACATGGCTTCCAACATAACGCATTCGAATCCCACACATAATGTTGCGGAAACTCGCTACACAACAAGCGTTTCGCACTCTTTTCACGCTTATTCATCTCAAAGTATTCTGTCATCATTTTTTTTGTATGCTTCTTATCTGTGGCAATATATGGTAAGTTGCTGTGTTCTTTAAAGGTAATCGATTGCATTCCTGGAAGGTGAAGTGGTAAAGATATCACAGCCGGATATATCTCATTCATGGGAAATTTGAAGAAACGCCAAGCAGCTTCAGGAGGGGAAATCCATCGAGCAGATTGAAAAGCTGCAATTTCGTCAATACTTGAGGTTTGGTTGCAGACCACTTGGAATACAACCTTATCATGACCCTTGTAGATATACTTGTATAAGTATTTCACAGCTTTGACGGTTGAGCAAATCTCGACATTCAGATGGCAGTCATATTTAACCAGAAGATAAGGATTGTAAGGTACAACCCACCTGTTATCTAATGTGTGATCTCTAACTTGAATAGTCCGTCCGTTATTTTGACGTTGATATATGGGAAATGCATCATCACCAGATTTAGTCATCTCAGCAAAGTCGCGCGGATACTTTTTCTTGCAACCAGTCCTAGGACGCATACAAGGACTATGACGATTAAGATGACCGCAAGAACCATGCATCATATGCCTCTTTACAGCATAGTGAAGATGAGGATTTACCTTCGGATCCGGAATTTCAGCAGATATATATCTACCGTATTGATCGGGCCGCATCAACTGAGATAACTTTTTCAATATCAGAAGGAAATTTACGTGTGGTAAACCCCGCTTCTGGTACTCAATTACATAAGTATATGCAGCAATGGGACCGAGGATCTCTCTGTCAACAAAGTCATGCTTGAGCTCAACGGTCTTGGCGCGGAAAATACGTACAACTAAGTCTGGCCTATTCTGAGCATCATGGGGCAATAGCTCTGCATGTATCTCAGCCCAGTTGGGGTTACATGTCATAGTAACAAAATAATCCGGCTTGCCAAACTTTCGAACCAAGGCCATTGCATCCTGATAGCGACGTTTCATATCCCGTGGGCCACCGATGAACGATGGTGGCAACACCACATGCCGACCAACATTAGCAGGATCAGTTTCGCCAGCAGCTATGCTATCCAATATTCCCTGATATAATTCGGACCGAATGATGTGCTGATGATTACGCACATAGTCTAGGCGGCTGGTCTCCAGCTTGATATACATATCGACAATCTATTGCTGCAAAAGCCGACCGAAAAGCAGCAACGACGATTCTCGAATACTTCTAATCTGCAGCCTGTAACAGTAGTACTCCCGACACCTAACAGTATCACTCTAAGACTCCTCATCCTGTGGGCCTATCCATGGTAGACCAAAAATCAGGGAAAAAATATAAGCATCGTACAATATGAGAAATACAGAGATGAACTTCTACTAATCAATAATACAAACTCTCGAATGTAACTACCTGATCGTTTTTTCCGTTTGGAAGGTTTCTTCTTAATTCCTGTTTGCCATCTTGGTTGACCCTCTGGAAACATTATAGGATACTGCAGAGGATCAAAACAACCTATGTGATATTATATTTTCTTCATTTCACCACCTTGACGATGAACTAAGATGTCACGCGTCTACCGACCCGCACGCGATTCATCTGTAAGCAAGATACCGGCAACTTGGTCGGAAGTAGGCAAGTTATATGTTCGCTGAACAAGACTTGGATCACACTGAATGCATACGTCGTGCTCTGCAATCTCACTACTCTCATACATGGCCCGGAAACGCTTCCGATAAGGATTGATATCCAATATTTGAGTGAGCTGGGCAATGACAGCAGGGTCTAGATTATCAAAAGTCTTTACCCGGCACTGCAATTGGTACTGTGGATCATAGAAATAAAGATGCAAATACATCGGAGTTTCGACACCAAGTTCTAAATCATTAATGTAGTGATATATCTGACCCTGAACACGAAACGTGTAAATACCCTTGCTCTTGTTCTTTGTGTCCGGATCTGACTTAACACCCATAGAGGTAAATGCGAACAACGAGTTATATGCACGGAAATTAGTACGAAAATCTTGGCTGGCTTCATCATCAGATAAGAGTAACCTGATAAGGGCATCTGGAATTTCATGCGATGCCAAGACAATACAGCCTTCACTGCAAAAAAATCCATCAGCTTCATACGCAAATAAGTTCGCATTGCAATATCGGCATCTCCGATGTGGAGGAAGGATGCTTGGCTCAGTTGGAGGAGGGGGATGATCCCGCTCTCAACTTTTCGAACGCCGCTACCCTGCGACCACAAGAGAATACAGTCGAAATTAGAAAATAACTCACTGCATAATACCATTATCAGAAGCATATAACAAAGTAGAGGTAATTACGAGGCGGTTTCTTGGGCGCACTGGATTCACCAACTTCACAAGTACACCCACCCACGGAGCTCGATCCAGAATTGCAGAAACTAGCAGAAGATAACGCTACATCACTTTTAACACATGTAGTAGTTTTCATATGTGGCAGCACCTCCATAGGAACTGGAATAATACTCGGAACCTGGGACACTGACTTAGGCCGGGTATTACCGCCAGTCGACAGCGGAACACGGAGACCAGTCGTTACTCCAGATGATTTACCTGATTTCTCTGCAGCAGTTTTCATTGATGGTACCATATTATCAGAAGACACCATTGTAGGAGCAGAAGCCCCATTCACATGACGAAGCGATACAGTAGAACAACGTTCCAGCTGCTCTCTAAAAAACAAGTTAGTAACACCGCCACGAAGATCGGCTGGAGGGACACCATCACATTTTCGACGCTTTGCAGGCCTACTGGAAGACATGGCTAACAGACTACACACATATCGAATCCCACATAACAAACAAAGATACTTTACCAACATCATGCAAACAGTAATGTTTATATCAATGCAAGGAGGGTGAAAAAACTATAGTTATCACACAATCAGTTCATAACTCCAACAATTCACATTAGCAGGAAAAGATATAATGTAGGGTAAGCACGTATACATAATGCATATACCTCATACATCATGAAGGCGAGGGAAATACCACGTAATGACGTGAATACAAACAAAATCCAATAATATTGATAACTTGGCCTAAAATTTACCAGGACAGCGAGATAGCGTAGCCGGACAAAGCGTAAAGTAACCGAGTTGGACGAATACACACAGCAAGTGAAGCAACTCAAACAAACCTGCAACAAAAGACAGCTGAACTTAGAAAATCCAACCAAAAACAATTCAGTATCCCCTGAATATTATCAGTAATCACAGAAACACACATGCAATCTCATAAATTCACAAATGGAATCTAGTAGTTGTAAATAACTTATAATATACTCAAACTAAACATTCTTTATTACAATTACTGAAAAACAACTATACAATGTCCAAAACCCACAACATCTAATCACAGAAATACACAGCCCTATCATAAATCAAACAAAGACACACATGCAATTTCAGAAATTGGCAACTGAAAACGTGCCCACACGAAACCCAAATTAATAACCTCAAACGTATAAATACCACATGCAAATAGTAAGACAAAACCACAAACCCACTGTTACTCAGTCCTCAAAAACAAACCAATTGGGAAAGTGACAGAATACCGCCCATAAGCACACTGAAAGACATGCAATTTCAATGGTGCATAGCAGTAAACTGAAACGGCTACACCCAAATTGTAAACCCAGAAAAGGCAAAAACCAATTGAAAACCCCAAACCAGAGATAATCCCAATTGAGCAACGGCCGAGCTGTTGACTTGCATGGACCAAGATCGAACTAACGGCCGGAGCTAAACCGATATACTCATCGAAGAAATCCTCTGCGCTCTGCCACCACGAAGCCACAATCTCTCTCTAAACCCCAATCCTAATCAAAAAACAACAAATATATACCACCAGAAGTAATGGAGCCACAGATGGCATCTCCCTAATTTGCCAGAAAGGAACCCACTACACCGCCGATGAATGTCGACGGCTGAACATAGGGGCAAAAAATCACCCCCAGAAACATACCAAATATCACCATCAATCCATAGGAAAAACTCGTAAATCCAACAACTTATGAGGGAAAAAAAGTCAAATCGACCAATACATACCCAGGCACCATTGACACGGCCAAAAACCCGCAAATGCCCCTGTTAAAGCAGTAATGGCATTCAACTTACTTTATCGCGTGCTGTAGTTTAAGACAAGTATAGGGACAGAAAGGTAAAATCAAGGAAAACACACACGCTAACTCAGCACCCCCAACTACACCGAAATGACATCGCGTGCCACTCGTGAAACTCTTCCCATTCAGCCAAGTACAGGGGGTAAAGACATCATTTCACCCGCCGAAAATGGTCAACTCGCTCTTTTAAATAAGGTGGTAAGATTTAAGCCAGGCATAGAAACTTAAATAAAATGAAATACTGTATGTAATTGAAAAGAAACATATGACTAGTAATTAACCACAAAATTGTTGTGAATCATAAAATTTGCACTTAATATGCAACATGGGAAGTAGGAAAAATAATGTGATAGAGATGAGAAAACATGCCATAATTAGTAAAACAACCTAAACTTTTAGCCAAATTTAAGTGCAACCCATAAATATCATGTCATAGACACATACTTTAAGCTAACCAAAGTCTCAATAATTCAATTGAAGTGTATCATGTCCACACATACACATGATAACGCATGCACACACGTATACTCATCCACATAATAGGAACAATAATTTCAAATGAATAAAATTTTATTACTTAAGACAGTTAATGATCGGATGTTACATCTATAAATCTTAAAAATATCTCAAAAAATAAATTTAATCATACAACAGATCTATTGTTGCCAAATGAATGAAGAAAAAATGATTGTCATCTTTTAAGTATCCAAAAAATGACATAGCATATACAACCAAATTATTGTTTTGTATTTGGGGTCGTACAAAAAAATTTCCCGATATTCAGTATATTGAAATTACTTTTCACATTTTTTTCTCTCTAATATCACGTAAATAACTTCTCTGTGTACCCTAGCTGGACAGTGCAATGGTTAGCAAGTGTGGTGGCTCACAAGTGTGTACCACTTGTACAACACCCGCCAAAACTCCCGCTCATTGCAAAATACACCGTATGTACTTCCGGTTGGGCTAGGTTATGATACCAGCTATGACGACCCGTCACACTTTTAATAAAAAAAATATCGATTACACGATAATACACGTTTATAGTAAAGCCCGAAGGACACTTTCAGATATCAAAAATACTTCACCCACAAGACACACACTCCTTTTAAACAACATTTTCAATAATATTTCCAAAAATGTGGTAGTTGACTGAATTTTATTAAACTTTTCACCAATTCAGCAAAATGGATATTTTCTATAAAGTATCGCGTTTCGACTAAAAAGTTACAACTTTCACTAACAATAGCTAAATACATTATTGGAGCTAAACTATTCAATTTTTAGCAATCAACGCCGCAATATGTTCGAATCGTGTTCAACCTGTAAAAACAGAGGAGTGAGCCAAACAGCCCAGTAGGTACTGCCTAATCACGTGCGTAGAAATTTAAAAGCCACTTAAATTGCACCGGCTAACAAGAATCATACAACACATATCACATCAACGACATGATTATTTACCCAACAATCGCGAGATAGCTTGAATGCTGTAAATAATCATACCAGATATGTATACTCATGTAGACCGTAAACAGTGTAGATTTGGAATTGAAATTTCACTTACGTGAAAATCAAAGTTTGAAAAAATTTAAGTGACAAACTCTCATAAAATTCTCATTCTCTCCCCATGCTTGTGGTAACACCACATGACTACAACTGATCCTAAGTACCAATATAATGAAACCTACATAAAATTGAGCCAAACAAAGGCTTATTTTTCTCTTCCTCGTAGTTATTATCGACTAAGAATACTCTGCTCTTTTTCTTCTAGCCTAAAGACACACTCTCTTTATTTTGTCATATTTAAGCTAGGCATAGAACATAATGAAAATAAAATACTGGCCAATTCCTGGCTTTGTCAGCGAGTCCGACGAACTTCGATGAGCAGATGTGAGCGGATGCCATGGTCGCTTTAGCGGAGGCTTTGCCTTTTAAGATAGGTTCCATGCATGTAATTGAGAAGAAATATATGGGTAGTGATTAACTAAAAACTCTTGTGACTCATCAACTTTGCACTTAACATGAAACATCGGAACTAAGAACTTAAGGTGATAGATATGACGAAAAATTACTTAATTAGTAGAACAAACTAAACCTTTAGCCAATTTTAGATGCAACCCATTAATATCATATCAAAGATACATACTTTGAGCTAACCCAAGCCTCAATTATTAATTTTAAGTAAACCATGTCCACACATAGACATGATAACGCATGCACACACTTACACACATCCACATAATAGGAACAATAATATTAAATGAACTATTAAATGGTGAAGACAGTTATACATAAATCGGATCTTAAAAGTATCTCATAAAGAGAATGTAATCCTACCATGAATATATTGTAGCTAAATGAATGAAGAAAAAAATAAAAATTCATCGTTGAAAAATCCAACAAATGACATAACATATATAAACAGTTTATTGTTTTCTATTTGGGGTCTTAAAATTTCCTCCCAAAATTTAGTATACTGAATTCACCTTTCACTTTTTGTTTCTCTATAATATCACGTACCACAAAAATCCAATAACTTCTTATAGATAGTGCTTTCCAGATAGACAGATCACAGCCACGTGGCAATCATCCAGCACACCTAGCTGTGCTCCACATACATTGGATCACCACCAGTGCTGATCCACGTGGGGGCTGCGAGACATGGCCCTCGCACACCACAACACGGGACTTGTAGGGACTTAGTGGTTTGGAGGCTAGAGTAAGTTCCGTCGCGCGCGAGCGACAATCAAGCCCGCGCGCGACCTTTAGTAACTGCTTTGAGAGATTTATGGTCACGAGCTCCATAAACCCGGTCAACCTCATAACGGTTCCGGTATTCGCGGACGAAGTGCGTAACGGTCCCTATATATGCGGGCGAACGTTCTGTTGTGGTTAAGGTAATTAAGCCGCCATTAATGGGTGCATCAACCCACTACAACGGTCATATTCTCCACTATATATAGGATTGTTAACCCTTCCTTACATAAGACTAATCACCTGAACTACGTGGACGCTCTGCCAAAACTTTGTCTCTCTCTCATACAGCTATATCGTCTTACTCTCTCCCTACTCACAACCCTACCTTTCCTGTGTTTCTCTTATTCACTGTACTGGGTGTACGTTGAATCTTACTCAATGGATTCTCTCGTACACCTTTGGTGAACCCGACGTGAACTTACCATTGAAAGAAACCATGTATCACGATGAAGATGTCAGCAACAGATCTCCCTCTACCCAGACAATCTCAGGAGAGGAAAATCGCAACAATTCCGCGGCAACCGGCGGTACTCCAACCTTGGAGACGTTGAATGCCACTATCCAGAGCCAGGCGAAAGCTCTTCAGTCTCAATCTGCACAAATGGCTCAGATAATGGCCATTTTGGGAACTCTTGACCCGAAATCGGCACCGGAAGCTGTTGTCTCTCAAGGGGCAGGAAACTCTTCCACTCAGGGAACAGAGGTAATACCTATATCGCCAAAACCTAATTTGCAAATTCCACCAGCAATGGTGCATCCACCTTCTATTCAGGGATAAACAGTCCAAATACTGTCCCTTGTCACACATATTCCCCAACCTCCAGCTATTCCCTCCAATATTTCGTCGCAATATCCTTTTCCTTCTCCACCAGTAGCCATATGAAATGTGGCTTACACCCCTAGCCCAATCGCTGTATATGTGTCTCCGCCAGCTGCAACCCTTCCTCATGCTGTGGGAGGGAGTGCACCAGCAAGCGTGACGGCTTTAGAGAGGCACATAGAGACCCTCCAGGCCAATCAACCTTTTGCGGATACCATCATTCCGAAGGTTGACAATGCCCCTACTATCCCGCGGGAGATCTACCTGATGCCCAACATCGTAGGGTATAAGGCCCCTAAGTGGGACAAGTTTGATGATGTTAACGGGAATGCTCAAGAGCATGTTATGCGCTTCATTGATGTAATACGGCCATACGGGGTTGACCCCAATCTGCTGATGCGTAAGTTCTCGAAGACTTTGGGGAACGTGGCTTACAAATGGTACAGAACGCTGGAGGCTGGATCTGTCAGGACCTGGGATGACATGGTTCAGAATTTTTATACCAAGTTCTTCCAAGTGAAGGAGAAGGTTACGATGATACATCTTTCGCGTATGTATCAGAAGCGTGATGAGGATGGTGTCACCTTCATCAAAAACTTCAAAGCCAAATCGTTGGAGTGCAGAGACGAAGTGCTCGAGGGCAGGCTCGTGGAGATATGCCTACAAGACATGCGAGATGAATACAAGGGTATGTTAATTAACTTACAAACTCCTAATTTTTCAAAGCAAATTGAATGTACCAAGAACATAGAGCCTATAGTGGAGAGGAAAAAGAAGAAACACGCCCCTGAGCGATCTCCAAGGGGACCCACTTTAAAGATTGGGAGATTTAGCTACAAGAGGGGGCGGAAAGCTGAGGTTAATACAGTTTCGCCACAGAAGCAACCCAGGGTTGCGACCTCGGATGCGCCGCCTCCACCATGTTCTTTGGAGGAGGTGATTGACTTATGCAAACAGTGGCGCAAGGATGGAGTCCTGCCTCCGCTCGAAAGAACACCCTCTAGGGAGATGGTGAGGGACACGAAGTGGTGTGAGTGCCACATAAAGATTATGCACCCCACAGCTGATTGCAAGAAGCTCAGGCACCTTGTGAGCCGAAAAATGAAAGAAGGGGAGCTGATTTTCAGCGATCAGAGGCAAGATGTGCACAATAATTCGCTTCCGGCCCATGCAGAGCAAGAGCCGAAGGGCAAACAAGTAGCCATGATCCCGATCATGGATCTTGAAGAGATTGCGGAAGATGGTCTTCCCATCATCACTGAAGTCCATGACAAGGAAGATTACAGCATGGACACTGAAGACACGCGTGCTGACAGGATGAAGGGGTCGCACGGTTTCAGAAAATTCTTCGACGAGATGAACTTTTCGGAGAAACGTCGGAAAGAAATGACAAAGGCAATTCTGAGGGTAGCAGAGGACTTCGAAGAGGACATTGTCGTCTCCAATGGGAAGGTTGTTAGGGCGTCATGCTTTACAGAGAAGATAATGACATTCTACGAAAGAGACAAGAAGACGGATTCAAGTCATCACAAGCCCTGGTATGTAACAGCAGTGATTAACGACTTTGAGTTCAAGAGGGCATTTGTTGATGGAGGAGCAGTCGTTAATGTGGTTTTGCTCAACATCTGAAGTTGGCAGAAATCCCTGAGAAGAAGATCGTCAGGCGCCCATCCTCGCTGATGGGATTTGGAAGTGACTCCAAGATGACGATGGGATGGATTCGCCTTGGTATCCAGATAGGAAAGATAAAGTGTTCGGCCAAGTTCTACGTCATTGATGCGAATACTACGTATCACATGATCATAGGGCGAGCCTGGATCCATCGCTTTGACGCGGTCCCGTCAACAGCTCACCAAGTGATGAAGGCCATCTGGAATGGCAGGGTAGTCGAGATACCAGCTTTGGTGAACCCCTTTAATCTGAATGAAGCGCATCTCACTGAAGCGGTATGGTTCACCGAAATGACAGATGAGAAGATGCCGGGACCATTCAATCCAACCCCTCTGCCTCGATGGAAAGACATCAAGGATCAGTCACCAGCGCGAGTAATGGTGACGAGAGAGGATGCTAAGGAAGAGGTGCCTGCACGCGAAGAGGCTTCATAGGTCGCCTACCAAAGGAAGAATGTGTAAACTTTGACAAGGGTGGTAAAGCATGACAATAAGGTCAAGGAGATAGAAAGCTTCTACTTTAATGGAAAGAAGTGCTACCGCATATGAAGGTGCGCGGGGGTACCCCCGTCCGAACATGGGGATATCCCTAGGAAAATCAATCAACTTGAACAAGGCCCGGAGGAGGACAAGCTGAGGTCAGAAGTCCCGGAGGACAAGTTGAAAGAAGCACCCGAGTGTATGGAAGTCAAGATAAAGCCACAAAAGCAGGACTGAAGGAAGTGTTCAAAAGTCCAAATGAAGAAAAGAAAAGGCCTGTTTTCCTGAGCGCAGACCTCACAAGAGAAGAGGAAACAAAATTTTAGCAGTTGTTGACCGAGTATAAGGACGTGTTTTCTTGGTAGTACGATGAAATGCCTGGTCTGGACACAAGTGTAACGATGCACAGATTGGACGTCGTCCCGGGATCCAAACCGGTGAAGCAAAGTGCGAGAAGATTCAGGCCAGAGATAAATGTGAAGATCAAGCAAGAAATTGTCAAGCTGATGACTGCTAAATTCATCGAGCCAAATCATCATCCCACTTGGTTGGCCAATATTGTGCCGGTAGTAAAGAAGAATGGGCAACTTCGCATATGCGTGGACTTCAGGGATCTGAATCGTTTCTGCCCAAAGGATGACTTCCCGTTGCCCAACATCGATTTGCTCATCGACTCCAGGAATCGGATGTTCAGCTTCATGGATGGTTTCAGTGGATATAATCAGATCAAGATGGATCCTGAGGATGCAAGAAAAACTGCGTTCATTACGCCAGTTGGGGTCTTTAACTACACAGTTATGCCCTTTGGACTCAAGAATGCAGGTGCGACTTATCAGCGAGCAATGATGGCTCTGTTCCATGACATGATGCATCAGGAGGTAGAATTCTATGTTGATGATTTGGTTGTCAAGTCCAGAGAGGAAGCGGACCACCTGGGAGACCTGCGAAAAGTATTCGAAAGATGCAGAAGTTTCCAATTAAAGATGAATCCCATGAAATGCGCGTTCGGAGTGACTTCGGGGAAGTTTTTGGGATGTGTGATCCATCGTCAGGGAATTGAACCTGACCCTGCAAAAATTTTGGCTATCACCAGCATGACAGCACCGCATAATCAGAGCTCTCTGAAGACATTCCTAGGGAAACTGTCTTATCTGCGGAGATTCATCCCAGCAATTGTAGAAATAACCTTCTGTTTTGGCGATCTCCTAAAAAAAACGCTCTGTATAATTGGACGGGGGAGCATGAAGCCGCATTTGGGAGGCTGATAGACTTGCTAAAATCGCCAAGAGTAATGATTGCACCGCAGTTGCGATCACCACTTTTGTTGTATCTGACATCGAATAAGAAATCCATAGGGGCGCTTCGAGCCCTAGAATATGAAGGGCAGGAAAGGCCGACCTATTATATCTCTCGCGTGGTGCAGCCGGCTGAATCAAGGTACACAGATATTGAACGTCACTGCCTTGCTTTATTTTTCGTAATAGAGAAGTTGAAACATTATTTCGCCTCACAAAAAGTCGTAGTGATTACAAAGAGTGACCCCATACGGTATCTCTTGAGTCACTCTTCTTTGTGTGGAAGATTGGCAAAATGGTACATGACCATTTCGTAGTACGATATTACGTGTGCTCGACCACGAGCAATCAAATCGCAAGCAGTAGCAGACCTTTAGCACAATTCCCTGAAAACAGCCACGAACCCATGATAGAGGAAGAACTAGAAGGTCCTAAGCTCTATGCAGTCGAGTCGCCATATTGGAAGCTTCATTTTCGATGGGTCGTTGATAACTCCGTTTTCGGAGTTATTTTATTGCTTATTTTTCTACATGTTGTGTGCTCATAATGGAGAATGTTGCGTCTTTACGAGTAAATCATGTGTTTGTTTGAGAAAATGAGTTCGTATGCTAAAATGTGAAGTCAGGGCGTTTCTTGCATTGTTTTACGTGCTATTTATCTTGTTTTGTCACATTTGATCTTCGCGGGGTGTTCGTGTTGTGATTTTTAGGGCCGGAGCACGCGAGAATCAAGTGGATAGAGGAAACGAACTTCGAAAGTAAGGCGAGCTCGAGATTTGGGAAGGAAAGCGAGAGTTGATGGATCAAGTGCTAGAGAGGCTCAAGAGAAGATGATACGAGTGTTGAGGCATGAGAAGAGCTCAAAATGGAGGATTGAATGAAGAAACGATGCCTGGGAAGTGATTCGGAAGCAAGAGGAACAAGTGGGAAGAAGATGGAAAAATTTGATGAAGTAACTAGGTCGCACGACCTAATAGTAGGTCGCAGGACCTAGTCGGAGATTTCAGCGAGTTTCAGTAGGTCACACGACCTACTATACAGGTCGCACGACCTGTTCTGGGCAGCACAGTAGGTCGCACGACCTACTTAACTAGGTCACACGACCTAGTTCGGGCAATTTTTTTTTTTTTAACTTTTTGGGGTTGCTTTATAATTACTCCTAACTTGTTCTAAACATTGGGACAACGTATTAGACTTGGTTAGGGCATGTTTTTGGGGATTATCACATATTCTATCACGTTGAAGAGATCTTGGAGTTTAGGAGACGATCAAGGAAGCTTGGAATCATTCGTTTGACCTCTAAAACTCTGTTTCTTCTCTAGTTTTGTTATTTGATCACGAAACTTTGTAGGTGAATCATGTTTTTGAGTAGCTAAACACTTTTCTCAGGGTATCTCATAGGGAGCTAGGGTTTGATCACGATATTTGTGATTCATGGATTTGATTTCATGCTTTTGGCTTAATTGATGAACTTTTTATCTAGCTATGTGTATTTTATGTGTTTAATTCATATTTGTTATCAATAGACGTATTGATAGAATAGAGCTAGGTTATGAATGTTAGAGACATCGATATTCATTCCCCGAAAATTGAAATACACACTAGCCATATCTAGGGTTGAGAAATCTTGCTAGTTAGCTAAGAACAAAGAGTAGACGAATTCTCGTAATGCGTGTTTAAACTCATTTAGGCTAGAGAAATCAGTTGTAATAGTTTAAGCATAGGAGTTTGTTGAGACATCTGTAACGTAATTGTGCTCGTTTAGCTAGATAAATGTTAATCGTGTTAACAAAACATAAATCCAATATCGTGTGAATACCTAGTGACCCGTAGAGATATCATGACTTTTCCAAACTTTGAGAAATTTTATAATCATTCATCTTTATTAATCGTGAAGCAATTCAATTGATTAATTGAGAAATTTGTTTTTAATTTGAGTAGGATCAAAAGAACAAAACAACTGCGCGATTTGTGTTTTCAAGTCTGATTTACTTGGTGCATGTCCCGTTCTAGAGACGAGCCTTTGCATCCAGTACTTGAGGATCCCGAATAGTTATTGCATGCAGAACGTAGAGACAAGAGGAAAGAAAATTCAGTTCAGATGGACGAGCAAACTAGAGCTGAGTTTGAGAGGTTCCGCAAGGGCTTGCAAGATGTGGAAGCAGCTAGAGCTGCAGCTGTGGAAGATGCAGCAAATCGAGCAAGGGAGATTGAGCAGCTCAGGGCTTAAATGGCTGAGATGCAGGCCATGATTGATCGCATGAACCCTCCAAATCCACAACAAATCCCCGGTGCAGAGGTAGTTGATAGAAACAATGGAGGTAATGGAAATAATGGGGGCAATAATCGGAACAATAACGGTCGGAATGCGGCAGAGCAAGTCAACAATGCTGAGGAGGATGAGCGTCCTTTGGTGGATTACTTCAGAACTACACCGGAGGGGTATCAACCCACTATTTTTAGTCCTCAGATTAATGCCGCACATTTCGAGATACGCCAACCAGTGAGCAACATGGTTCGAGATGAGTGCTTATTCACTGGAGCCCTACGTGATGATCCGCATCAACACTTGCTCAATTTCGAGCAGATTACCTCCACTATGTATGATCAGAGAGATCCACTCGAGACGATAAAGCTCATGCTTTTCCCCTTCTCCTTATCGAGAAAAGAAAAGGCATGGCTTATGGAACTTCCAACAGGCACTATCGTTACATGGGCAGATTGTAGCAGAGAATTTCTCAGGAAGTATCTTCCGCCATCCAAGGTTGCTCAACGGATGGCTGATATAACAAAGTTTACACAACAGGAAGATGATTCTTTGGGAGACACGTGGAGAAAGATCAACCAGCTCCTTCGCAGATGCCCCACTCACGGAGAGCCATGGTACACTCTTCTGCACTATTTTTATAATGCCTTACACAGAGAGACTGCAAATGAACTGGACATGATGGCTCAAGGCAATTTTATGGGACTGGGATTACAGAGATGCCGGGAAATACTGGATAATGTAGCAAAACGTGAGTCCACGAGGTCTGAGACTTGTATAAACACGAAATCAGATGGGGCATTGGTTAGTAAGATCGAGTCCATGGTGGAACAAAAATTTGAACATCAGATGGCAGCGATGACTTCAGCTTTCAGTAATCTGAATCCATCGACACAGGTGAAGTCAGTGGGAGAGATGGTAGCAGATGCAAATCAGGGATATGGGGATGGTATTGAAGATGTGAACTACATGGGTCAACCAAGACAGCAGCAATGGCCCAACACCTATCATCCCAACAATCGCAATCACCCTAACTTCAGCTATGCCAATCCAAATAGTGGATTATATGCGCCAGGTCAAAGGCCAAATGTTCCATACCAAGCTTAAAGACAGGTTCCACAACAGCAGGCCCCGCCATCAGAAGAACAAGATACAAACGCGTTGTTCAGGAAATTGTTAGCTAGCAATGAGAAAATTGAGAGCAAGATTGTCGCGATAGAAGCCACGATGAAGAGCCGCGAGACAAAGATTGGCCAGATATCCAATCAAAATACTCGACTTCCACCGGGTATGTTACCTTCTAACACGGTCACCCCACCTAAGCAATTGATGGCTATCACTACTCGCAGTGGGATTACAACTAAGGACCCTCCATATCCTACCCATGCGCGAGCTGAGGCAACCAAGGCCACCGAATAAGCATTGGATGAAGAAGTTCACGTGCCTACCGTGATTCCCCAATCAAAGGACACGAGTAGAAAGTCGGAGGAGAAGCCTAAGCCAAAGGAAGAGTATAGTGTGCGTGTGCCATACCCGCAGAGATTGAAGAGTCAAGAGGAAGCCAAGCACTTCAAGAAGTTTGTAGATATATTCAAGAAGTTGCATATCAATATTCCCTTTGCAGAGGCCATATCACAAATGCCCAAATATGCTAAATTTCTCAAGGACCTCTTTCCAATAGGAGGCGCATGGATGATTTTGAGACCGTGACTCTAAATGAAGAGTGTAGAGCCGTTGTTCAAAAAGCGTTACCAAAGGAGATGAAAGATCCGGGTGGTTTCATCATTCCTGTGACATTGGGAGATGCTTTTCATGGGAGGGCATTATGTGATCTTGGTGCAAGCATCAATTTGATGCCCACATCGGTTTTTGAGAAGCTTGGTGTGGGGGATCCTAAACCTACCAGGATGTGCTTGCAATGGCTGATCGTACCATCAAACGCCCAGGGGGCGTTTTAGAGGATGGACTAGTGAGAGTTGAAGGACTCATCTTCCCAGCTGATTTTGTGATCCTAGATATGGAGGCCGACGATGATGTTCCCCTTATTTTGGGCCGCCCATTCCTGGCCACGGGGATAACTATCATTGATGTGGCCAATGGAGAGCTGACTATGCGGATCAACGATGAGAAGGTGGCCTTCAACGTATCTGAGGCTATGAAGTTCCCCGCGTATGCGGTGAGTGAGCATTGCTTTGGCGTGGAGGCATACACGCCGGACGAGGAGTACGACATTTTATTAGAGCAACTATATGAGGAGCTTGCTCTGCTTGATTCTAGCGAGAAAGAGCAAGCCTTGGATGTTCATTGGCGCCAGCCCCTACACCTCTTTTATGAGGAAGCAGGAAGATTCTTACTCCTTCTCTTATTACTGCTCCTGTTTTAGAATTAAAGCCTTTACCTATTCATTTGAAATATTTGAACTTGGGATCTAATGAGAGTTTACCTGTTATTGTGTCTGCATGTTTGGACAGGGGGCAGGAGGAGCAGCTTCTCAAAGTATTACAGGA
The DNA here is from genome assembly GCA_023055425.1 of Linanthus parryae. Taxonomy (NCBI): domain Eukaryota; kingdom Viridiplantae; phylum Streptophyta; class Magnoliopsida; order Ericales; family Polemoniaceae; genus Linanthus; species Linanthus parryae. Next base: position 88,466,401 of record JALGPY010000005.1, read on the forward strand.
GAGAAAGGCAGCCATTGGGTGGACCATAACAGATATCAAGGGGATCAGCCCCACAGTTTGCCAGCACAAGATTCGGCTCATGGAAAATAAGAAGATGGTAGTTCAGTTCCAGCGCCGCCTCAATCCTCACATGCAGGAGGTGGTGAATAAAGAGGTTCTTAAATGGTTGGAGGCGGGCATTATTTATCCGATTTCTGACAGCACACGGACTAGCCCGGTGCAGTGTGTCCCTAAGAAGGGAGGTATTACTGTGGTGGAAGGGGAAAAAGGTGATCAGATTGCGACTCGTACCGTTACTGGGTGGAGAGTTTGCATGGATTACTGCAAACTCAATGATGCCACATTGAAGGACCATTTTCCCCTCCCATTCGTTGATTAGATGCTTGATAGGCTGGCACGCCATTCTCACTATTGCTTTTTGGATGGGAACTCAGGTTGCAACCAGATTGCAATTGAGCCAGCAGACCAGGTGAAGACGACATTCACTTGTCCCTATGGGACTTTTGATTTTCGACGCATGCCCTTCGGGTTAAGCAATGCGCCTGCTACTTTTCAGAGGTGCATGATGTCGATCTTCTTAGACATGATGGAGCAAATTTTCGAGGTATTCATGGATGATTTTTCTCTTTATGGTGATGGTTTTGATGACTGTTTGCAGCAGTTGGCCCGTGTTCTAGATAGATGTATTGACACCAACCTAGTGCTCAACTGGAAGAAGTGTCACTTCATGGTTACTGAGGGTATTTTTTGGACACAAGATCTCCAGCAAAGGTTTAGAGGTGGATAGAGCCAAGATCGAGGTGATTGAGAAGCTTCCTTACCCTACCTCTGTCAAAGGGGTAAGGAGTTTCTTGGGACATGCAGGGTTTTATCGGCGCTTCATTAAAGACTTCTCGAAGATTACGAAGCCTTTGTCTGGATTGCTTGAGAAGGATGCAGCCTTTGATTTTAATGTGGAGTGCAAGTCGGCTTTTGATTTGCTCAAGAAGAAGTTGATTAGCGCGCCTATCATCACAACATCAGACTGGACCCTACCAATTGAGATCATGTGTGATGCTAGTGACTATGCGGTAGGAGCAGTTCTGGGACAGCGGAAAGATAAAGGTAGCTCATGTCATTTATTATGCCAGTCGAACTCCTAACGATGCACAGGTTAATGATGCTAACACAGAGAAAGAGATGTTAGCTATCATATTTGCGTTGGACAAGTTTTGTCCATATCTTGTGGGTTCTCAGGTGACGATTTTCACGGACCATGCAGCTCTCAAATATCTTCTCACCAAGAAGGACGCCAAGCCAAGATTGATTCGGTGGGTTTTATTGATGCAAGAGTTCGATGTGGTAATCAAAGATAAAAAGGGGGTAGAGAATGTTGTTGCGGACCATTTGTCACGGGTGGAGAATGATAAGCAGGAAGTTTTCCTATTCGAGAGGATTTTCCTGATGAGCAGCTTACGGTTGTGGTTGCAGCTGTGCCTTGGTTTTCTGACTTGGCAAATTTTAAGGCACTCAACATTGTGCCCAAGGACATGACTTACCACCAGAGGAAGAAATTCTTTGCAGATGCGCGACAATACTTCTGGGGTGATCCTTATCTGTTCAAGCTGGGAGCGGATAATGTATTGCGGAGGTGTGTTGCGGAGCCGGACACGTTAGAGATCCTCAGACATTGCCACGAGTTGAACTGTGGGGGACATTTCGGCAAATCACGCATAGTTGCTAAGGTACTTCAGAGTGGTTTCTTTTGTCAAACTTTGCATAAAGACGCCCATCTATTTGTGCAGCAGTGTGACCGTTGTCAGAGAACAGGTAATATTTCTAACCGAAATGAAATGCCTCAGAATTTCGTGTTAGAGGTAGAACCATTCGATGTGTGGGGCATTGACTTTATGGGGCCATTCCCTCCCTCACTTGGCAATATTTATAGACTTCTTGCTGTGGATTATGTGACCAAGTGGGTAGAGGCGATGGCATGCCCGAAAAATGATGGTGCTACAGTTGAGAGATTCTTGCGCAAGAATATCTTCACCTAGAGCGATTATCAGCGATGAGGGATCTCACTTTGTTAACAAGCTCTTTGCCAATGTGTTGAGAAAGTATCGAGTGAATACGCACAAGATATCATTGGCTTACCATCCGCAGTCTAATGGGCAAGCTGAAGTTTCCAATCGAGAGATCAAGGGGATTTTAGAGAATACTGTCAATCCGGGACGCAAATATTGGTCCCTACACTTGAATGATAGTTTATGGGTGTATCGAACTGCGTACAAGACTCCCTTGGGCATGTCTCCCTACCAGCTTGTTTTTGGGAAATCGTGTCATCTCCCGGTGGAACTTGAACACAAAGCATTTTGGGCGCTAAAGAAGTTAAACATGGATGCCAAGCTCTCTGGTGAGAAAAGGAAGCAGACTTTGCTGGAGTTAGAAGAATTCAGACTGATGGCATATCAAAGTGCCAAGATCTACAAAGAGAGGACCAAGCAATGGCATGACAAGCACATCATTCCACGAGACTTCAGAGTGGGCCAAAAGGTACTGATCTTCAATACACTTCTGAAATTATTTCCGGGAAAGCTGAAGTCAAGATGGAGTGGTCCATTCACAATTACTGAGGTTTACCCATGGGGATGTCTTGAGGTAGAAGCTGAGAATGGGGACCGATTCAAGGTGAGCGGACAGTGAGCAAAGCCATATGTGGACGGGAATTTCGTTGGGGTGATTGAGCGCCTCAAAGCAATTCCCGTTATCTAAGCTCTTTTGAGGTAACTGGGTCGGGCCGTCGACCTTATATTACAAAGCGCTTGTTGGGAGGCAACCCAACCTATTTACTGCTTTAGTATAGATATCCATTCTATTTTGTTATTGTATTTTGTTTGATTTATTTGATAGGTATGAGAGAGTGGATTAAATGTTTATAACGAGTATGTGTAGGATTCCTAGGTGAAAGGCCTATTCCGGATCCCCCTTCTTGATGCGCACGGAGAAAAATTCACAAAAATCGAGAAAATGCAGCTGAAAATGCATATCGGGATCTGGAATGAAGAATTGGGTGAGGAATGATGTACCTTCACGCACTCAACACACGCACCTGAGGGGAGGCGCGTATCCGGACTCCCCCTCTTGATGCAAGCGAAGAATGCAGAGCGAAACCGAGAAAGTTGACACATTGGCACGGATTACGAGACAAATTTTTGCAAACAAGACCGTGAGCTAAATTGAAGAGTGCCATTGTGTGGGGGTTTTCGGGAGCTTTATGTTGATAGGTGGATCACATGCATCGGAGTCCGGACGCGAGAGTCGAAAAGATAAGGGAAGGGGGTAGCTACGAGTCAGAATATAACCGGGGGGAAAAGGAAGAAACAAAAAGTAGTCGTCGACAGTGATGACGATTATATCCCTGAGGGAGCAGTGAGAGAGACGGGGGACGCGAGTGGTAACCTAGCTAAGAGTGCTACCTTTTGGGTTGTGGGGAGCATGGTTTCACCAGACCCCCCGGACCCTGATGAGTTAGCAAGGGCGGAACCTGATAGAGTGCCATTAGCAAGGGGCGCGAGAGAGTCTAGTCCTAGGGACCTTGACCCTGCGACAGGAGTGTTTTGTGACTATCGGTTTATCAACCTTCTAGCACATTCCCGGTACGCCAAGCGGGAGGGGAGTGTGTTCAAGGGGGAAAATGTAGAAAAGCATTTCCAGTTCCAAACTGAGATGCCCCAACAAATCCAAGATTTCATGAAAAGAGAGAATCTTGCAGGGTGGTGTGAGCTTGTCAAGGAGAACGCGGTTCGGAGCTCATGTGGGAGATTTACTCAAATGCCAAGTGGTCTGGGTATGCGGAGGATGGAGAGTTGGATGATTGTAGGATCATATATGCCCGTAGGAACTTTTTTGCCTTCTCTCCGGCTAGCATAGCCGCGACCCTACAATGGACAACACTCGAGGGAGACTGTCACTTTGAGACTACCATGAAAATGAATGTATAGGAGTTAGTGACCGCAGTGTCAATTTTTGCCTTTGGTGGGGTGATGGGAGCGCCTTGGGATACTCATGCGAGTCAGGAAGTTAGAAAGTGGACGGTTTCGGCCAGACACTTACTTCGTCGAGCGCGTTATTTAGTTAACATAGTAGAGGCATGGGTTGAGGGTGTTTTGACGCAGACCGACGTACGGTTCGAGTGGTGTGTTATGGCTATGTGTTGGTATGAGGACCATCGATTCAACGTTCCGAAGCGCATTTATTTGCGTTTTCGATCGAGACTTCGAGACTCTAACCGTCAGGCAGCCGGGTTTGTGTATTTGCTAAAGCACTTGGCCACTAAGGCTGGTGCCGCATTTTATGTTGGAGACCGTGCAGCCGAACCCCCGAGATACTGGACTCATGTGCCCGACCCAAAGAAAGATGAGGTAGTCGTAGAGAGCAGTCGGGCACCACCTAAAAAGGGGGCTAAGAAGGGCGGTAAGGGTAAGGCCTCGTCCGTGAGTGAGGAGTCGAGTCCGTCTGTCGCAACTAATGCTAGCCTCGAGGCCACTCTACAGGCCATGCAAATGATGATGATTGGAAATGAGAAAAAAGGCCGAGGCTCGAGGGCAGGATGAAGAGAGGAAAGCCAAGTCAAGGGCTATGCATGCGCGACGGAACCAGCGCAAACTCGGTGACATTCTGCATAGGCAGAATCAATGGTTACACGAGCTTGGCAGGGCAGGCGGGGTGACACTGACTCCGGAACCTCGGAAGTTGATGTATGAGTCGAGTGACAACTCGGATGGCTCGGAGGAGAGCGAGTAGACCCGCCCGCCCTCGCATTAGAATGCTGAGTCCCTTTGTTTTATCTCTAAATTCGTTGGGGACAACGAAGCGTTCTAGTGTGGGGGTGAGATTTTCTGAATATTAGCCAAGTCCGTGTCTGCATGAACCAATTGCATATAGGATGTTTGTGTCGTAGTGTGTTTCGTGGTCTTTGTCGTAGAGTGTGTTTGTGTCATAGTGTTTTGTGATATATATTTGTGTTCGTATTATATGATTGCATGTTTTCTTACTTTGAGTCTCCCTACCATCGAGTATATCGAGTCTTCTTTCGAATGGCCTTGCATGTAGAGTAAAATAAATAAATAAATAAAAAAAAATGAATAAAATAAAAAATTAAATATTTGAGAAAGGGCAATCAAAAATATCTTAGTATTGGTAGAATCGAGGAGTGTGAGAAATTTAGGCATAGGGCGTGACTTGCGACCGAGATAGACAATGTGAGTTCCCCTTAAAACGTATAGAGAGACTTTCTTTACAGGAGTGCCTACCTATTTTATACACTTACTTGATTTTCAAATCTAAAAGTGTGTGTCTAGTTTTCTTACAAGAGTTGAGCTAGGTGTGAGTTAAACGAGCCAAACATTCATGTGTGCGTCTTAGGTACTCGCCAACCCGCCTCCTAGTGGCACACGAAACAGCTGTGCGAGGATGTGTATTAGAGCACTCACTACTTTTAGATCTCGCCTTGTAGGACCATTAGAAAACCCGACTTCGAACCTTGGATTCTTTGATAACCTATTGACCTAGGGTGACGATTCTTGGCTTTCTTCACAGATGTTTAGAATCACCATTTTAGTGCGTCACGAGGGATTCATAGTTGAGGGGGGGTTCGATGAGGGAGTACTTCATGATATACTTATGTGAGTCCTACATGATCGCTTGTACTTCATTTGATATTTGCGAGGGGATGCGAGGGTGAGTGACTAGCTTGCGCACTTAGGTGTGGCGGTGTCCATGTCGTTACACCATGGACACAGTTGTGGAGAGCCGTGAGTGCGTGAAATCTAATACGCAGAAATTGGGTCGGGTGATTTAATTGGTGGATCGTGCTAGGTACTGGATCTCATTCATCGTGGTGTAGGAGGTTTGGTTGGATTAGGCACGAGACTTACATTGTTTTGACTACTTGAGAGGGGACGTGCCTACATTCGAGTGTGGGGGTGTAGACTTTTGACCACGGACATCGAGATCGAGCTTGCGATGACTCCATCCCCACACATGCGATTTTATTTGTTTGAGGCTTTATTTGGTGGCACCATGTACTTCATAGAGTTAGGGAAAGATGAATTTTATATGTGATACTCATTCATTGGATTGTTTGTTTTCTTCCCCTAACATACTCGTTTGACTACTCTTGGAAGACCATTCGTACATTTGAAATGATTGTGTTGATTTTGGAATTTTATTTGAAAAAAAAAGGAAATGAGAGAAAAAAAAGAGAGACAGAAAAAAAAATGAAAAAAAAACAAAAGAGAGAAAAAAAGGAGAGATGGAATAAAGGAAAGAGATTGAGCTTAACGGAAATCGAGTAAAGGAAGCAACTATTTCGGTAACAACGGTTTGAATTTCGTGCACAACTCAAGACGGTGGCCACGGGATCGTAATTGTACCGGGGTTTTGAGGGAATCGAGGGCCCGAGACGGTGAGTTTCGGGTTGCGGTTTCTATCATAGTGGTGAGGGTGTGTGAGATGTGGGTTATAATGTGAGAATGTGACGCTTTAGGACGTGTTTCATCATGATTATCCTTATGTCCCTAAGCCTCAACATTCTAAAACCGTTAGCGGATTAGGAGCTCGTACCTTGGATGTGGCTTAGCCTAGCGTAGCCTCTTATGTATCGGCACACGCGAAGAAGTAGTCTACTCTTCTACTTAGTAAGGTTAGGTTCTCTATACGATCTAAGGGAAATTCTTGTTGTCAAGTTTAGTTTCAATTCACGCCTTGTATCTAAATTGATCATCACTCCATGAGAACCGATTTAAGGACTTGAGATTGCCTGATCTCGCCGAAAAAAAAAAAATTAAGTTTTGTGTGTGTGTGTAAATATATGTGATTAGGATCGAGTCTAATTTGAATTGCATCATATTGTTGCATGAATCGAGTTGTGAATTGAGTCTTGTTTGCGTCAAGTCGGCTAATATTTGGTTATATATGCAATATGGTGGGTTGAAAGCTAGTTGATTTGGTGGATTGGAGATGATGTGAAAGTTGGGGTTTGCTCGTGACGAGCAAAATGTAGTGTGGGGTTAGTTGATAACTCCGTTTTCGGAGTTAATTTATTGCTTATTTTGCTACATGTTGTGTGCTCATAATGGTGAATGTTGCGTCTTTTCGAGTAAATCATGTGTTTATTTGAGAAAATGAGTTCGTATGCTAAAATGTGAAGTCCGGGCGTTTCATGAATTGTTTTAAGTGCTATTTATCTTATTTTGTCACATTTGATCTTCGCGGGGTGTTCGTGTTGTGATTTTCAAGTCCGGAGCACGCGAGAATCAAGTGGATACAGGAAACGAACTTCGGAAGTAAGGCGAGCTCGAGATTTGGGAAGGAAAGCGATAGTTGATGGATCAAGTGCTAGAGAGGCTTAAGAAAAAATAATACGAGTGTTGAGGCATGAGAAGAGCTCAAAATGGAGGATTGAATAAAGAAACGATGCCCGGGAAGTGATTCAGAATCAAGAGGAACAAGTGGGAAGAAGATGGAAAAATTTGATGAAGTAACTAGGTCGCACGACCTAATAGTAGGTCTCAGGACCTATTCGGAGATTTCAGCGAGTTTCAGTAGGTCACACGACCTACTATACAGGTCGCACGACCTGTTCTGGGCAGCACAGCAGGTCGCACGACCTACTTAACTAGGTCATACGACCTAGTTCGGGCAAAATTTTTTTTGTAACTTTTTGGGGTTGCTTTGTAATTACTCCTAACTTGTTCTAAACGTTGGGAGAACGTATTAGACTTGGTTAGGGCATGTTTTTGGGGATTATCACGTATTCTATCACGTTGAAGAGAGCTTGGAGCTTAGGAGACGATCAAGGAAGCTTGGAATCATTCGTTTGACCTCTAAAACTCCGTTTCTTCTCTAGTTTTGTTATTTGATCACGAAACTTTGTACGTGAATCATGTTTTTGAGTAGCTAAACACTTTTCTCAGGGTATCTCATAGGGAGCTAGGGTTTTATCACGATATTTGTGATTCATGGATTTGATTTCATGCTTTTGGCTTAATTGATGAACTTTTTATCTAGCTATGTGTATTTTATGTGTTTAATTCATCTTTGTTATCAATAGATGTATTGATAGGATAGAGCTAGGTTATGAATGTTAGAGACATCGATATTCATTGCCCGGAAAATTGAAATACACACTAGCCGTATCTAGGGTTGAGAAATCTTGCTAGTTTGCTAAGAACAAAGAGTAGACGAATTCTCGTAATGCGTGTTTAAACTCATTTAGGCTAGAGAAATCAGTTGTAATAGTTTAAGCATAGGAGTTGGTTGAGACATCTTCAACGTAATTGTGCTCGTTTAGCTAGATAAATGTTAATCGTGGCAACAAAACATAAATCCAATATCGTGTGAAATACCTAGTGACTCGTAGAGATATCCTGACTTTTCCAAACTTTGAGAAATTTTATAATCATTCATCTTTATTAATCGTGAAGCAATTCAATTGATTAATTGAGAAATTTGTTTTTAATTTGAGTAGGATCAATAGAACAAAACAACTGCGCTTTGCCCACACAAAGAACAAATTTAATAGCTAATTTACGACGAAGTCTCTTGGGTTCGACAACCCGGATTTACCGGATATTACTACACGCGATAGCCGTACACTTGTGGTTGGACCGTGTCAGTCGTCAAAAAGGAAAGGCGGTGGAATTGGTATTGTCCTGACTAAACCAGATGAAGAGGTCATCCAAATGTCCACCAAGCTCGATTTTCCGGTGACGAACAATGAAGCGGAGTACGAAGCCCTAATCGCGGGACTCCGCGCAGCCAAGGCACTAGAAGTTAGCAATCTAACGGTCATGGGGGACTATAAACTAATTGTCAAGCAAGCTTCAGGCGAATATTGGTTGAAATAGGTCAATTTGTTGCCTTATCAGACTATGGTACAGAAGATGGTGCAGCAATTTTGTGATGTCAAGTACGAGCACACGCCTAGGGCTGATAATCGGCGTGCAGATGCTTTAGCTACTTTGGGATCCAAAATCAGTTCAGACAAATGCCCAGCGAGAATTTTGATCGAGGTTAGGGCAACTCCGGCCTTGACGCAGTAGGTATGCGAAGTGGAATCTGTAGGAGATGACGATTGGAGAAAGCCAATACTGCGTGCAATTGCTGAGGGGACGAGCAAAGAAAATTGGGCATCCACCAAGGGATACCGCATACACGAAAATTCCCTTTACTTCAAGGGGCAAGGAGGGATACTCATGCGGTGCGTCTCGCAGCAGGATGGGCATGCATTATTGGAAAAGATCCACCAACACTCTTGTGGGGAAAGTGAAGTGTCTATTTATCGAAAAGCCCAGATATATGGGATTCCTTGGCCAGATATGTCCACGAATTTCGCAATTATTCAAGGGAATTGCGAGAGTTGCACATTAATTAAAGACTCTTTGGAGATTGATGTGATTGATGATGACACAGATTGGAGGAAGCCACTCTTTGACTATTTGTCGGAAAGAATCGAGCCCGATCAGAGGATTGAAGTTGAGAAACTTAGAAGAAAGGCAGCTCGATATGTGGTGTAGGAAAACATACTTTGGCGAAGAGGCCACGAGGGTAATCTACTTAGATGTCTAGATAACCAAGAAGAAAAAGAGGTGATGGATTTATCTCACCAAGTGGAGCATCAGGGAGGTGCGAAGCTATGCAGACAACTCCTCACCGTTGGCTATTTCTTGCCCACAATGGAAGCTGCTGCACCAAGGTGAAAAGATGTAAGGAATGTTAATTTAAGGGCAACCTCGTGCATGTTCCTGCAGTAGACTTACATGCATTGGGAAAAACTTGGCCATTTCATACTTGGGCTTTAGATTTTATCGGTCCCATTCGACCAGCCTCGCATGGAAACCAGTTCATCTTGACTGCGACAGAGTTATTTACCAAGTGGGTGGAAGCAGTGCCGCTCAAAACAGCAAATGCGCTCGCGGTGGTCAAGTTTGTTCAGGAAAACATCATATACCAGTTTGGGATCCCCAATACAATCCTCTCGGATAACGGCACTCCTTTCGTAAATCGCCAGGTGGCTGCGAAACTGGCGGAATACAACATAAGGCAAGTTTGCTCCACGCCTCATTACCCGAAAGGGAATGGTCAAGCAGAAGCAACCAATAAGACGCTGCTAAGAATTTTGAGTAAGATGGTCTCGGATGATTCCAAGAAGTGGGTAAACTCTTTAAATGTGGCTTCATGGGCGTATCGCACTTCGCCCAGCATCCACATTTTCACGCGATGCTATGTCTTCCATGACCTGTTCATTTTCATGAACTCCAGCTCCAGTATCCTCTGCTTCAATCTCTTCAACTTCAGCATCTCCTTCTCTCATCCTAGTGTCTACCTCGACATCATCATATACCTCAATAACATCTTCTAGATGTTCTCCTACATCCCCGGTGGCCGCGACATGTTTCTCAACATGCGAGCTTCGTTATGGAACATAAGACATAGGAAGCTGATTCCTCTGCTCAATGTTCTCATAAGAGCCGCCAACCCATGCCTCATTCACAGCTGGCATGTTATTGGTAGTGTTTTGTGCGATGGCAACGTCACCCCAAGGAGTAGTGTTAACGTCTGCAGGTTCATTTTGGGGTGGTACCACCTGCGAGACAATATTGAGAAAAACGAGTTAAGGTAACTCGTGTTATGAATTATAATCTATCTTAGGTCTCATTAATAAAAAAAAAATGAGCACCTCCACACTTATGTGGGATCGCAGCTCAGCATCATATGTTATAGATGCGACACCATATCTTACAGACGTATCTTCACTTATCACATTTTTAAGGTGAGCATGACCTGGTGGTGTGAAGAAACTTGTTACAATAGGGAATGGGTTACCAAGTTTGGTTTACAAACATTGTTCGAATGTTTACCTGAGGGTTCGCTACAATTGCTTACTAACCATCGGCGAATATCATATTTTGATAAGACCTGCTTTAACGCACCAATAATTACTTCTTGATAAGTCATGGAAAGGTTAAAAATTGTACCTTGCTTGCCGCCTGCGATCTCCTCAATGTCCTCCTGAGCATGTTCCAAGGCGGCCACACTTGTACTTCTAGCATGCTGTTCTTCCAGACTTCTCCTCTTCATAAGCTCAATGTCATCTTCCTCGCACTTTATCTCCTATCTTATGCCTCAACATCCATTTTCTTAGACTCGGCAATGATAGCTTCGTCTATAGCCTCACTAGAGGCGTCGGAGCGAGAACCTTTTGTCTTTTTATTCTCTTTGGCCAAAAGGCCACTGATGGTCTCTGTATCATCATCTGCGAAGGAAAATTAGTTAATAACTACTGCAAAAGCCATGTTTAAAATAAGATAAGTTTATTCGAGGTACCTTCTGAGCTTTCTTCCCTTATATCTTCTCTTTCTTCTTCCTCTCTTTCCTCTTCCTCTCCTTCCTCTTCACTTTCTTCTTCTCTTTATTCTCTTTCTTCAGACTCCTCTTCTTCTTCCTCCTCCTGACCAAAAGGGATGAACGTCTCAACCGCGAGATCTTTCTTGCCTGGCATACGACCTTTGCCTTTGCCTTTGGAAGCTGGAGGCTTCGCAGGCGATGAAATGGGAGCATTCCTGGGACGCGAAGAAATCACAATTCCCTTATGTTTTTTCTTTTTCGCCTTCGAGGCAATCTCTGCATCCACATCAACATCGTTGTCTATCAGGGAGCGAGCAAATACATCCATCTCCTCGCGTAACCGAGCCTCCACCTGGGGAGCCAGTTCCATTTCCACAGGAATTTTCTTCTTTTGCCTTTTTGCCTTAACAATGGAATTGACCAAGGACGTGGAGCGCTCTCCGTATGCGAACCTCCTCAAGTACCACTGAAAAAGAAAATTTGGTGTAAGTTTCAAGCATAAGGGAGAATTGTTTACCTTGGCAAAATCTTCACTGTACTGGATTACGCGTGCAACTCCACCCCTAACAGCAGTCATTTTCTCCTCAAGAATAGTGGCTGGGCACAAGTGGTTGTCAGTATCAAGCAAGGAATAAAAACCATACTTGGAATCGTCCAAACTGCAATTCTGATGGAATGGAAAAGTATTCCTTTTAATCGCCGGAGCTTTGCTGGGACGAGGAGTTGAGGATTCATCAAATCTGGCCTGTTGAGCATTCCAGTAAGCGATCCAATTCTTGGTAAGACGACCTACACGACTCCCCGAAGGTTGGATGAAAGGCAAGTTGCTAATAAGGATCGATTTGCACTTATTTGTCAGAAGTCGCTTGTAGCAATTACTTTTGATTGACTTAGGCCAAAAGGAAGGAGCCACTGCATCAAATCCAAATTGAGGTGAGACGCGAGTTGGGTCAACGTCGATTGTAATCTGCTCGTACTTAGGAGTTATCTCAGAAACATTTTCGGAAAAAGCAGGTAGTGAACCTCTCAAGCACCAGCGGAAGAATTCGCTGTAGCGATCATGTCCCTTGAGAAGGGTGTCTTCTGAATAAGAGCCATCTCTACTAGGGTACACCCTCGGAAAAAATCGCACATTGTCGATGCGAGTAGTGTAAGGCCTGGCTGTAAATTTCCTCCGATCGTCGCACACCGAACTCCATGAACACTTAGGAGGATTGGTCCTATACCATCGGGCAGCTCTCCCACTTGGAAGTGCATTCTGCACACCTGGAACGTTTCATATGTTGGGTTTCGAAGGAACATGAGCATAAGAGGGCCACCTTTCAAAAACCCACATGGTAAGAAATGAAATATTGACAAAAGTCAATACGTTAAGACGTCCACGCGACTCCTCAATTGAAACCACCAGCTGTTCTAACCGATGATACAAGGTGCCTAGCACCAGAGGCCCAAGCGCGACCTTCTGGCCAAGGGTAAACTTGACAACAAGGGGCAGGACATGATAAAAGAACTCGTCATGAGGATGACGGTTGATCAAATACCTTGACAGCCAGGCACAGAGGAAACCGTATAAGGTCAGATGATACCCCTTTCCCTCTATATAATTCTTCGCTTCTGGATCATTTTTCAGTATTTATTTGGTGATTTTACTTTTCTCATAGTTGCGAAAGAAGTACTGCACCCATTTTCCACATGTGTTCTTCGCGGATGTCTCAACCAGCTGCCATGTGGGATGTACTTCTGCAAATGTCCAACGGGTAGAAATTTCCTTTCCTCGGTCAAACACTCCTCCATCTGCGCATAGAGAGTGAGCTCTGGACCAGGTTTAAAAGCAGTCAAAGGATCGACTTCGCCCATGGGTGAAAGTTCATACAGAATTTGAACATCTTCCAAGGTAGGGGCGGCTTCAAATTCAGCAAAATGAAAAGTATGAGTCGCAGGTGAGTAGCAAGGAAGAAGGTTTAGAAGCATGGTCTGATCCAGCTTCACGGCAGCACCCTTCGTAGCCCTAACAGCAAACTAGAGCCCAGCCTTGTCTAGCAAGATGACCTTGTGAGTTATCACATGGTCAATCCACTCATCCATTAAATACATCTTTGGCACGAAGGTCTGGGTAGAAATTTCAGTATGGGGGAAGAACCCATTTTAAACACCTAGTCTTATCACATCCTTGGATTCAATTAACTCCAACCTTGATGGAGTAGTAAGAGGGCTCAACAGTAGCAGATCTTCAGTGGCGGGAGCCGGTAGATTCTTTACTTTAACCCTAGCATGATGAAAGTCTTTCCCACCTAGATATGGAGCTTTCTTCCACAAGGTCTTGGGAAGATCAGGAATTTCCTCAGGTTCTTTCACAGATTTGGAGGCTTTTGTCTTGGCCATCTCTACAGAAAAGCAAGAAAAAAGGGGGGAGAAATATATCCACATTTATTTCAAATTCACGAAGCAGTTTTAGGTTTTGAAATTGTCAAAAGGGGAAGATGAGCAGTTCTAAATCGATTATAGATTCAGAATTTCAAAATTGCAGCAGATCTTCGTTTTAAGTCATTTCAATCTTTAGGGTTTAAAGAAACCCTCTCAACAGTATTAAGGCATGGCGTATTCCAAACGATTTTGGGTTTCTCAAATTCAAAACATTTCAAAATATATGGAGTAAATTAATGAAAATTAAGCAAAGCCAACCTTTTGATGATGAAGCAAGTTGAAGAAGACGATTGGCAAGGAAGAACAGATGATTGATGATCTGTATTTGCTCTTGGAGGCTCTCAGAAAACATCCACTCTAGAGAGAGAAGCAATACTCTGCAACAATGGAGGGCATGAAGTATTTATCAAAAAGCACTGAAGGGTCGCGTCCTTTCAGTGGTCGAATCGCAACCGTCACCGCCGAATCGCGAAATCACAGGTCGATGCTGAGGTCAAGCCTAAAACCCTAAAAGAACAGAAGACACCACTCCAGGGATCCTAGGTCATAATGACACGCACGGGGGCTGATTTTGTGTGCATTTGAATTGGTTCGTGGCAACGACGCGTGCACTGGTTTTGCGCATTGAAGTCTATCCGATTAGGTGTCTTCACGCGCAAAAAGGGTGCTAATGTACATAGTGCTCTCCAGATAGACAGATCACAGCCACGTGGCAATCATCCACCACACCTAGCTGTGCTCCACATTCATTGGATCACCACCTGCGCTGATCCACGTGGGGGCTGCGAGACAGGGCCCTCGCACACCACAACACGGGACTTGTAGGGACATAGTGGTTTGGAGGCTAGAGAAAGTTCCATCGCGCGCGAGCGACAATCAATCCCGCGCGCGACCTTTAGTAACTGCTTTGAGAGATGTATGGTAACGAGCTCCATAAACCCGGTCAACCTCATAACGGTTCCGGTATACGGGGACGAAGTGCTTAACGGTCCCTATATATGCGGACGAATGTGCCGTTGTGGTTAAGGTAATTAAGCCGCCATAAGAAGGTGCATTATCCCACTACAACGGTCATATTCTCAACTATATATAGGATTGTTAACCCTTCGTTATAGAAGACTAATCACCTGAACTACGCGGAAGCTCTTCCAAAACTCTGTCTCTCTCGCATAAAGCTACTATCGTCTTACTCTCTCCCTACTCACAACCCTACCTTTCCTGTGTTTCTCTTATTCCCTGTGTTTAGTGTAAGTTGAATCTTCCTCAAAGGATTCTCCCGTACACACTTCTCTACCCAAGCAGTATGGACTGTGTACCCTAGCTCGATAGTGCAGTGGTTAGCAAGTGTGGTTGCTCACAAATGTGTACCACTTGTACAACACCCACCGAAATTCCCGCCCAGTCCCAAATACAATGTATGTACTTGCAGTTGGACTATGTTCTGGTATCAGCAGTGACGACCCGCCACACTTTTAATAATAGAATATCAATTATACGATAATACACTATTTACCGTCCACCCTTATGACACTTTCAGATATCCAAAATACTTAACCAGCAGGACACACCTTCATTTTAAACAACATTTTCAATAATATTTCAAAAAATCTGGTATGTGACTGAATTTAATTAAAAGTTACACCAATTTAGCAAAATGGATGTTTTCAATAAACTATCGCATTTCGACTAAAAAGTTACAAAATTCACTAAAGCTAAATAATTTAATTTTTAGCAATAAACGCCGCAACCTGTTCGAATCATGTTCAACCTGTAAAATAGAGTAGTGAGCCAAACAGCCCAATAGGTACCACCTGATCACTGGCGTAAATATTTAAAAGCCACTTCAACCGCACCGACTAAAAAGAAATCATACATCTTTTATCACATCAACAACATGATTATTCACCCAACAATCACGAGATAGCTTAAAAGATGTAAATAATTACACCGGATATGTATACACACGTACATCATAAACACCGTAGATTTGGAAATGAAATTTCACTAACCTGAAAAGCAAAGTTCGAAAAAATTTAACAGACTCGCTCTCATAGAATTCCCAATGTCTCCCCTTGCTTGCTGTGACACTAGATGAGTACAACTGATCCAAATTACCCATTTAATGAAACCAACTTAAACTTGAGCCATCAAAGGTCAATTTTTCTCTTGTCGAAGTTATTATCTACTTAGAATACTCTGTTTTTTTCCTCTAGCCTAAAAACACACTCTCTTTCTTTCTTCATATTTAAGTCAGGCCTAGAAACTTAATGAAAATGAAATACTGGATGTAATTGAAAAGAAACATATGGCTAGTGATTAACTACAAAACTCTTGTGAATCATAAATTTTGCACTTAATATGAAACGTTGGAAGTAGGAAAATTAATGTGATAGATATGAGAAAACATGCCATAATTAGTAAAATGACCTGAACTTTCAGCCAAATTTATGTGCAACCCATAAATATCATGCCACAAACACATATTTTAAGCTAACCCAAGTCTTAATAATCCAATTGAAGTGTATCATGTCCACACATACACATGATAACGCATGCACACACACGTACACACATCCACATAATAGGAAAACTAATTTCAAATGAATAAAATTTTATTGCTTAAGACAGTTAATAAATCGGATGATACATCTATAAATCTTAAAAATATCTCAAAAAATAAATTTAATCGTACGACAGATGTATTGTAGCCAAATGAATGAAGAAAATATTATTGTCATCTTTTAAATATCCAAAAAATGACATAGCATATATAACCAAATTATTGTTTTGTATTTGGGGTCTTACAAAAAAATATCCCGATATTTAGTATATTGAAATTACATTTCACATTTTTTTCTCTCTAATATCATGTAAATAACTTCTCTGTGTACCCTAGCTTGATAGTGCAATGGTTAGCAAGTATGGTGGCTCACAAGTGTGTACCACTTGTACAACACCCGCCAAAACTCCCGCTCATTGCCAGATACACCGTATGTACTTCCGGTTGGGCTAGGTTATGATACCAGCAATGACGACCCATCACACTTTTAATAAAAAAATATCGATTACACGATAATACACGTTTATAGTAAATCCTGTAGGACACTTTCAGATATCCAAAATACTTCACCCACAAGACACACACTCCTTTGCAACAACATTTTCAATAATATTTCGAAAAATATGGTAGTTGAGTGAATTTGATTAAACTTTACACCAATTCAGCAAAATGGATATTTTCTATAAAGTATCGTGTTTCGACTAAAAAGTTACAACTTTCACTGACAATAGCTAAAAACATTATTGGAGCTAAACTATTCAATTTTTAACAATCAATGCCGCAATCTGTTCAAATCATGCTCAACCTGTAAAAACAGAGGAGTGAGCCAAACAGCCTAGTAGGTACTGCCTAATCACGTGCGTAGAAATTTAAAAGCCACATAAATTGCACCTGCTAACAAGAAATAATACAACACATATCACATCAACGACATGATTATTTACCCAACAATCACAAGATAGCTTGAATTCTGTAAATAATCACACCAGATATGTATACTCATGTAGACTGTAAACAGTGTAGATTTAGAAATGAAATTCACTTACGTGAAAATCAAAGTTTGAAAAAATTTATGTGACCAGCTCTCATAAAATTCTCATTCTCTCCCCATGCTTGTGGTAACACCACATGACTAGAACTGATCCTAACTACCCATATAATGAAACCAACATAAAATTGAGCCAAAAAAAGGCTTATTTTTCTCTTGCTCGTAGTTATTATCGACTAAGAATACTCTGCTCTTTTTCTACTAGCCTAAAGACACACTCTCTTTCTTTCGTCATATTTAAGCTAGGCATAGAACATAATGAAAATAAAATACTGCATATAATTGAGAAGAAACATATGGCTAGTGATTAACTACAAAACTCTTGTGACTCATCAACTTTGCACTTAACATGAAACGTCGGAACTATGAAAATTAAGGTGATAGATATTGAAAGTCTGTAATGAAGACTAAATACAGGACCAAAATACTCTAGAAGGGGGGGTGAATAGAGTATGGAATGTTTTTGCAAAACTCAAAACTTAACAGATTAGCTTTGTGTGAAATTCAAATCTCAAGGCCTTGAGATTTTAGAAAACTGTCTGAAACTTTCAAAGAAAAAATAGAAAGCTTCAAGGCCTTGAACAATTATTAGTTCTAAACATTTTATGAACCCTAGTTTGATTTGAGTTGTATGCAGCTGATAATAATCAAACTATAAAGTAAAGAACACAAAGCAATTTACAGAGTTCAGTCCCAATGGACCGAATCTTTGCCTGAGGGATCTAATCCCACCAGGATTGGGCAAACACTTATTATTACTCACACAGAATAATCCCTAGATCTTCAAGCCTAAGTGATTTCCCTTACACCTATACAGCTTGTGGTTCCAAACTGGTCTAGTCCAGCTACTAACTGTTGAGCTAACAAGAACCTCTTGTTGTTCAATTGAACAACCAACCACTAGGTTAAGTAAGGTTTAAGATAATTAAAAGATACACAGATTATTGTACAAGTGAAGAACACAGTAGAAGAGATAAGCTGTTGAACCGTGGATGTGTTGTTCTGAAAAGCTGGATTGATTTGATCTTCTAGAATCTGAATTGATTCTTGAATAAATTTGTGTCTGAATGAATAATCTCCCACGAATTTTTCACACCTTTATGATTATTTTGCAAGCCTCCCTTTTCATTCAAAATTCAAACCAGTCTCTTTTATCCACAGCTGCAACTGATTGAGAGATTTTAGGATCTCTTCCTACAAATCCTCATTCTGTTTTCAACTGAAATTCAAATAGCTCTAAGTGGATATCCGTTGGAGTTTGTTGAGATAGCTCTTGCACGTTTAACAAACCTGCAACAACATTAAAACACATCAACAACAAAATCCAGAAAGATAACAGTGATATGACTATTTGGTTTTCCAGTTTCTGAGAAAACTTGTTAAAAGATTAGAATAGTAATCTGTTTAACTTATAATACATATAAATCATGAAAAACAAGTTTAAGACTCTTAGAAGTCAATGAATAACTACAATAATAAGAATCACAACCTGCAAGAAAGAATCAACTTAGTTCTGTAAAAACTGTCAGCAGCTCAAGGCACATCTCAAAGCCTTGGAGCCTTGAACCTACTTCACAGATATACAAAGTTAAACCCAGAAAACTTTGATTCTTCCTGTTCTGATCATCTGCAATTGTGTTAGATATATAAATAGTGTTAACTATAAGTATATGCTGTAAATCCTTGATCTGTATAATCAGATATCCAATCTGCAACACAAAATTGTTAGAACATATAGCAGAATAAAACAACTCTCAAGGCTTTTAAGTTCTGTCAGTATCTCAAGGCCTTGGAGTAACTGAAATACTTTGTTGCTTATGTCTTTTTCTTTCATCACTCAAAACAATGACCATCCAAAACACATTCAAGGGTCTTTGAATCAACAATCTCCCCCTTGATGAAAGACAAAACCTACAGTCTTATATAAATTTTCCTGCCACTCAGTTTGAAAATTAGATAACCACAACTGAGCAGATATAATAGACAATAATACCTGATAGCTAACCAGTATATCACAGAATTTATATATAACCACATATCTACATAAAATCACAGTAATATAATAATACAACTGATTAAACCAAAACAACTAAGTATTATTATTATTCAAGTACTGCAAACACAAAAACATAATATTTCTCCCCCTTTTTGGCTTTCATCAAATAAGGATGAAGAAATGTTTGATCGTTACACAGAGTCATTAAAAAAAACTTAAATAAAATTATTGCTAAAAAAGTCAAGGCCTTGAGAACAGAAAAGAAGAGGAGAAAGAAATAGAAGGACAAGGCTTTGGAATTCTCTGATCTTCACTTCTTCTTTGATGTCTGGCCTTTCTCTTAGCCTTCTCCAACTTCTTCTTTACTTGCAGCATCTTCAGCAGACTGATTACCTTCTTGTTTAGCTTCCACTTCTACAACAACTTCTTGAATTATCTCATCCACTTTCTTCTTAACCTGTACTGAATCCCCCTCTGTAGCTGCATCAACACCTGTGTCTTCACCAACATCTTCTTCATTACTTTGTTCATACAAATCTTTTGAAGTAAGCACCACTGGAATTGGCTTCTTTTTCTTCTTCAGAAAATCTCCCAGCCTTTCATCTAAATCCACACTGGTGTCATGACTAGTAGCAGAAGGTATCTTTTCCAAGTTCAAACCCTTGATGACAACATCCAGCTTTCCATTCATAACATTCATCAAGCCCTTGAACTGGTTGAATTCAGCTGAAAGGTCAAATAACCTTTGTCTGAGATCTTCAATCTCAACCTGCTGATCTTCAAACTTCTCAACCAACAATGAGTAATCCTCATTGGCTTTTCCTTTCCCTGATGTAGTCCCCTTAGGCTTCACATACTCCTTCTCTGCAAGTTCCTCCTTAGACAAATCTGAATAAAACTTCCAATGTCCTTTCCCAGTCTTAACTACCCCAATCCTCTGAAGTGCAGTCTCATCAATCAACCCAAAATCTCCAGTAATATTTTCTTCTCCTTTCACAGGTACATCAAAGTATTGAAAGAAAAGAGGTAACATGTTGGCATATGGAAGATGATGGTTTCTAGTCCTGGTTGCACAATAAATCTTATGCTCCATAACAACTGTTGGCAAGTCTATCTCAAACCCTTGAGATTTCAGATACATCAAAATAAGAACCTTATCAGTCACTAACTCCCTTGAGTTCTCCCTAGGAACTACACTCCTCATCATACTTATAAACCTAATTTTGGCTTCACTGTTGAGCACATAGTGTGTCAACTGCTTTGGACCAGAGGGTACACCATATATGAAAAACATCTCCTTTGCCTTATCCAGACACTCCTTCCTATCAGGGTAATCTCCAACATTATATTTCCTCGGAATGCCCAAGACTTTGGCAAAAGTCCTATGATCTAACCTCAAATCTACTCCAGCCACTTTTGAAGTTAACACCATTTTATCATCACCTTCAGAAACCAAATTCAGATAAAATAACCTAGTTAACCTTGGATAGACTTTTGAACTAGGATTTAACACCTTCCAAACAGCAGTTTCTCTTAACTTTCTCATGCATTCTATGCCCAATTTATCCAACAATTCTTCATAAACCATACTACAGAAAGCTACCTTAGATGAAGCATAACCTTGCATCCATACAGTTCTAACCTAAGAACTAACAAACCAGTCTGTAGGAAGTACTTTCTTACCTTGATAACCTTTCTTGGTTGCAGCAGCAACCTCCTTAACCCTAGTTTTCTTCTCTAAGGGTTTGCTCTTTTCTTGTTCACCTTCAAATGGTTTCTTCTTGCTTTCTTGAGCAGATTTCCCCTTTTCCTCTTCACCACTCATTTTCTTTTCTCCCCCTTTCTTCTTCTCTGACCTAGGTTGATCACCACCCTGAGTCTGTGTCTCCTGCTGTGGATCAATGTTTGAGCCTTCATCTCCCTTCTCTGTTTTGGACTTCTTTGCAGGAGGAGTGTCCTCATGCAAGCTCTTAGTGTTTTCTGAATCTAAATCAGAAATCACTATCTTCTCCTTCTTATTTGCCCTCTTCTTGGATCCGCCAGAAGGCTTTCCCTGTTGCTGAATTCTGGCTGATTTGCGCTCCATTTTGGGATTTAGGGTTTTGAGAAGAGAATGTGATTGAGAGAAACTGAGAGAGAATGAGAGGAAAAATCCCTGACTTTCAGCTTAAGTAGGTTGAAAAGGATGAGTCATAAAAGGACTCTGCTAAATCAACATGCAAATAGAATCTTGAAAAAATATTTTTGGATATTTTAGAAAATTCTCTGAGTAATTCAAATATTATAAATTTATCTAAAAAGATAAGATATAATATTTGATGATCCATTTTTTTTTAAAAAAAAATTACATATATTTTCAAGACCTGGAGAACAATCTCAAGGCCTTGAGATTTTCTGCAGTTTGAGAAACTTCAAAGCTTTGAGCTATACTTTCAAGGCTTTGGAAAGTATAATCTCAAGGCTTTGAGATTTCAGCACATAATCACATATAAGTACTAATACTCCCCCTAAACAAATGCATCCTTGTTTAACATCCCCAATTCAAGCCTTAGAGATGAAAACCTATCATTTGGCAAAGGTTTAGTGAAAATATCAGCAATATGCATTAATGTAGAAATAAAATTTAAAACAACATCACATTGTTCTGCATGATCTCTAAGGAAATGATGTCTCACATCTATGTGCTTGGTTCTTGAGTGCTGGACAGGATTCTTAGAGATTGAGATAACACTTGTGTTGTCACAATGAATAGGCACATTTTTTAAATTGTAGCCAATATCTCTAAGTTGCTGAGCAATCCATAATACTTGTGAACAGCAAGCACCAGCTGCAATGTATTCAGCTTCTGCAGTTAATAATTCTACAGAATTTTACTTTTTGGAGTACCAACTGATCAATGAAGATCCAAGAAATTGACAGCATCCAGAAGTACTTTTCCTGCCTACTTTATATCCTACAAAATCTGCATCTGAATAGTCCCTCAACATAAAATTATATCTTCTTGGATACCAAAGCCCCAAGTCTCTGGTTCCATTCAAATATCTAAAAATTATTTTGACTGCAGTTAAATGACTTTCCTTCGGATCTGCTTGGAATTTAGCACACATACATACAGTGAACATAATATCAGGTCTACTAGCAGTTAGATATAACAGTGATCCAATCATACCTCTGTATTTCTTTTGATTCACACTCTTACCATTTGAATCTTTGTCTAAAGGAAGTGATGAACTCATAGGGGTTTTAAGCACCTTGGACTGTGACATGTTGTACTTGTTCAATAAGTCCTTGGTATACTTTCCTTGATGTACAAAAAATCCTTTCTTCATTTGTAAGATATGAAGTCCAAGAAAGAAATTCAGTTCACCCATTAAGCTCATCTCAAACTCCCTGCACATCAGACTAGAAAACTCTTTTGAAATAGCATCATTAGTAGCACCAAATAAAATATCATCTACATAAATCTGAACTACTAACAAATCACTTTGATGATGTTTAATGAAAAGAGTTTTGTCAACTAGGCCTCTTTTGAAATTATTTTCAAGTAGAAATTTTGAATGCCTGTCATACCAAGCCCTTGGAGCTTGTTTTAATCCATAAAGAGCTTTTTCCAGTTTATAAACATGATCAGGAAAGTTTTCATCTTCAAAACCAGGTGGTTGTGCTACAAAAACATCTTCTTGTAAATATCCATTCAGAAAAGCACACTTAACATCCATTTGATAAAGCTTTATGTGATTGTGAGATGCAAATGCAAGAAGTATTCTAATAGCTTCTAACCTGGCAACAGGAGCAAAAGTATCCTAATAATATGTACCTTCTTCCTGATTATATCCTTGAGCTACCAGTCTGGCTTTATTTCTTACCACTTTGCCATTCTCATCAAGCTTGTTTCTGAATACCCATTTGGTTCCGATAACTGATTTCTCTTTAGGTCTGGGAACCAGATTCCATACCTTGTTCCTTTCAAACTCATTCAAATCACTCTGCATTGCAATGATCCAGTCTGCATCTTCTAGAGCTTCCTTGGTATGTTTAGGCTCAATCAAAGATACAAATGCACTAAAAGCACACAAGTTCTTTAACTGTCCTCTTATCTGAATCCCAGTTGATGGATCTGATATAATGTTATCAGCTGGATGGTCTGCAAGGTACTTAAAATTCTTTCTTGGTACCCAGGAATATTCTCCTTCAAGGCTTTGAGTCCTTGAAACAGTAGAGGGAGCATCATAGAAAGTTTCAGCTTCTGTCTCAAGGCTTTGAGATTTTGGTTATGCAGGAGGTTCAAGGCCTTGAGATTCTGCTGATTGATTATGCACATTAGTTTTGCCATTGTCTTCTTTCACAACATCATCATCTGATTTATGCTTGTTCAAATCTAGATCTGCAAAACTTTCACTCAGAGAATCCTTAGTACTTTCCTCAAAGATTACATGAATACTCTCTTCCACAATCTTGGTTTTTCTATTATAAACTCTATAAGCTTTGCTAGTTTGAGAATATCCAAGAAATACACCTTCATCACTTCTAGCATCAAACTTACCAAGATTGTCTCTACCCTTATTATGCAAAAAAATGATACAACCAAAAGGTTTAAAATAAGAAACAGTAGGCTTTCTACCTTTAAACAGTTCATAGGGGGTCTTTTTCAAAATAGGTCTAACCAAGCATCTATTCAGCACATAATTGGCAGTGTTAACAACTTCTGCCCATAAGAACACTGGCAAATTACTTTCAAGAAGCATGGTTCTAGACATAACCTAAAGTGTCCTATTTTTCCTTTCAACTACTCCATTTTGCTGTGGAGTTATAGGTGCAGAAATGTTGTGTGAAATGCCATGATTTGCAAAAAACAAATCAAATTCAAGTTGATCAAACTCCCTACCATGATCACTTCTAATTGATGCAACAGGTAAATTTTTCAAAGTTTGAAGCTCTTTGCACGATCAAGAAAATTCAGATAAAGCTTCAGTTTTGTCTCTTATAAACATCACCCAAGTAAATCTAGAATAATTATCAATTATAACAAGCATATACCTCTTACCTTTTGGGTTATGAACTCTCATAGGACCACACAAGTCCATATGCAGCAATTCTAAGGGTCTAGAAGTACTTACAAACTTCTTTGGCTTGAGTGAGCTTCTGTTTTGCTTACCTTGTACACATGCCTTGCAAATCTCATCATCTGAAAATTTCTGTGATGGTAAACCTCTTATTAAGTCCTTTGATATGAGTTTATTCAAGGTATGTATACTAATATGCCCAAGCTTTTTGTGCCAAAGCTTGGAATCTTCTTTCAAGGCCTTGAGGCATCTTAGCTTCTCACCTGCAACACTGTTAGTACTCATAGCATATAGATTATATGATCTAGGAGCAGTGAGTATGCAATCACCAGATTTCTCATCTTGCACCACACATTTCTCCTTGTCAAAAATAGCTTTATAACCTTTATCACATAACTGAGAGATACTAAGCAGATTGTACTTAAGTCCATCTACCAGATAAACATCAGATATAGAATTAATAGAACCATTACCAATACTACCTATACCAATGATATTGCATTTTGCTTTGTCACCAAGTGTGATTGTTCCTCCATATTTTCTGTAAGTTCAGTAAAGAGAAACTTCTTTCCACTCATATTTCTGAAACATCCACTGTCTAATATCCATTTCTGATCTTTCAAAGCCTTGGTGACATCCATATCTTCAATATGTCTGTCTGATAATTTTTCCTCATCATGCTTTGCCATGAAGCATAAGTTTGCTTGATCTTCTTCTGTGTCTGAGTCACTTGATGAATCAGAATCACTCCAGGAAGCCATCATGGCTTTCTTCCTTCTGTTGTCACTGTATTTCTTCTGAACGTTCCTGTTCTTCTTCTTTTGTGGACAATCCCTTACTAAATGATCTGCATCACCACACTCAAAACAATTCATTACTTTAGTTTTATGTGACTGTGATGAAGGTTTACCTTTGTAGTCCTTGCTGCCTGAAGGTCTTGATCTCTCTCTGTTGTAATCCCTGTTACCAGAGTTTCTTTTCTTCTTGAGAATCCGGGCCAAGGCCTTGGAGACCAATGCTAAAGCCTCTTCATCATCAGGCTCATCTTCAGTCTCAAGGCTTTGAGACTTTTCACTGTATTTTGCCTTAAGTTCTAGGTTCCTGATGTTTTCACTCAAATCACCTTCAACATCCTTCATAGACATTTCATAAGTGAGCAGCTTTCCTTGTAGATCATCTAGCTGAAGAAGACTTAAATCCTGAGCTTCCTCAATGGCTGTTGTCTTTGGCTCCCACTTAGCTTTTGGCAAGCTTCTCAGAATCTTTCTGACCTTCTCCTCATTTGAGAAATTCTTTCCCAATGACTCCAGATTGTTCACCACATCAGTGAATCTTTTGAACATCTCCTTGATGGTCTCATCTAAATTCATCTTGAACAACTCATATTTCCTCAGAAGTATGTTGATTTTGGTCTGCTTAACCTGGATAATTCCTTCATATGTCACCACCAGTTTATCCCATACTTCTTTGGCACTCTTTTCCAGTTCAGTAACTGAAAGATTTTCCTCAGACTTGATACATCTGACTCCATCAATTGTAGTATAGTACTCATGAGGACCATTCTGAACTATTGACCACAGTTCCATGTCTTGATCTATGATGAGCATCTTCATCAATGCCTTCCAGTGCATGAAGTTATCACCACAGAACAATGGAGGTCTGTTGGCTGCCCTTCCTTGTGAGAATCCACCATCTCCTACATTACTCATAATCACCAGATTGTTAGATCTAAAACAGTGATACATGCTCTGATACCAATTGGCAGTGTGTAATGTAGGCTAAATACAGGACCTAAATACTCTAGAAGGGGGGGGGGGGCTTGAATAGAGTATGGAAACTTTTTTCAAAACTCAAAACTTAACAGATTAGCTTTGTGTGAAATACAAATCTCAAGGCCCTGAGATTTTAGAAAAATGTCTGCAACTTTCAAAGGCAAAATAGAAAGCTTCAAGGACTTGAACAATTATCAGTTCTAAACAGCTTATGAAAACTAGTTTGATTTGAGTTGTACTAATCAAACTATAAAGTAAAGAACACAAAGCAATTTACAGAGTTCAGTCCCAATGGACCTAATCTCTGCCTCAAGGGTCTAATCCCACCAGGATTGGGAAAAAACTTCTTATTACTCACACAGAAACAAACCTAGATCTTCAAGCCTAAGTGATTTCCCTTACACCTATACAGCTTGTGGCTCAAAACCTGTCTAGTTCCAGCTACTAACTGTTGAGCTAACAAGAACCTCTTGTTGTTCACTTGAACAACCAACCACTAGGTTTAGTGAGGTTTAATATAATTAAAAGATACACAGATTACAATACAAGTGAAGAACACAGTAGAAGAGATAAGCTGTTGAAGCCTGGATGTGTTCTTCTGAAAAACTGGATTGATTTGATCTTCAGGAATCTGAATTGAAGCTTGAATCAATGTGTGTTTGAATGAATGATCTCCCACGAATTTGTCACACCTTTATGAGTATTGTGCAAGCCTCAATTTTCCTTCAAAATTCAAACCAGTCTCTTTTATCCACAGCTGCAACTGATTGAGAGATTTTAGGATCACTGTTCCTAAAAATCCTCATTCTGTTTTCAACTGAAATTCAAACAGCTCTAAGTGGATATCTGTAGGAGTTTGTTGAGATAGCTCTTGCATGTTTAACAAACCTACAACAACATTAAAACACAGCAACAAGAAAATCCAGAAAGAAAACAGTGTTATGACTGTTTGGTTTTCCAGTTTCTGATAAAACTGGTTAAAAGATTAGAATAGTAATCTGTTTAACTTCTAATACATATAAATCGTGAAAAACAAGTTTAAGACTCTTAGAAGTCAATGAATAACCACAATAATAAGAATCACAACCTGCAAGAAAGAATCAACTTAGTTCTGTAAAAACTGTCAGGAGCTCAAGGCACATCTCAAGGCCTTGGAGCTCAGAACCTACTTCACAGATATACAAAGTTAAACCCAGAAAACTTTGATTCTTCCTGTTTTGATCATCTGCAATTGTGTTAGATATGTAAATAGTGTAAGCTATAAGTATATGCAGTAAACCCTTGATCTGTATAATCAGATATCCAATCTGCAACAAAAATTTGTTAGAACATATAGCAGAATAAAACAACTCTCAAGGCTTTGAAGTTCTGTCAGTATCTCAAGGCCTTGGAGTAACTGAAATACTTTGCTGCTTATGTATTTGTCTTAGTCTTTCATCACTCAAAAAAATTACCATCCAAAACACATTCAAGGGACTTTGAATCAACATATATGAAAAAATTACTTAATTAGTAGAACAACCTAAACTTTTAGCCAATTTTAGATGCAACCCATAAATATCATATCAAAGATACATACTTTGAGCTAATCCACAAGACACACACTCCTTTGCAACAACATTTTCAATAATATTTTGAAAAATATGGTAGTTGAGTGAATTTGATTAAACTTTACACCAATTCAGCAAAATGGATATTTTCTATAAAGTATCGTGTTTCGACTAAAAAGTTACAACTTTCACTGACAATAGCTAAAAACATTATTGGAGCTAAACTATTCAATTTTTAACAATCAATGCCGCAATATGTTCAAATCGTGCTCAACCTGTAAAAACAGAGGAGTGAGCCAAACAGCCTAGTAGGTACTGCCTAATCACGTGCGTAGAAATTTAAAAGCCACATAAATTGCACCTGCTAACAAGAAATAATACAACACATATCACATCAACGACATGATTATTTACCCAACAATCACAAGATAGCTTGAATGCTGTAAATAATCACACCAGATATGTATACTCATAAAGATCGTAAACAGTGTAGATTTGGAAATGAAATTCACTTACGTGAAAATCAAAGTTTGAAAAACTTTATGTGACCAGCTCTCATAAAATTCTCATTCTCTCCCCATGCTTGTGGTAACACCACATGACTAGAACTGATCCTTAGTACCCATATAATGAAACCAACATAAAATTGAGCCAAAAAAAGGCTTATTTTTCTCTTGCTCGTAGTTATTATCGACTAAGAATACTCTGCTCTTTTTCTACTAGCCTAAAGACACACTCTCTTTCTTTCGTCATATTTAAGCTAGGCATAGAACATAATGAAAATAAAATACTGCATATAATTTAGAAGAAACATATGGCTAGTGATTAACTACAAAACTCTTGTGACTCATCAACTTTGCACTTAACATGAAACGTCGGAACTATGAAAATTAAGGTGATAGATATTGAAAGTGTGTAATGAAGACTAAATACAGGACCAAAATACTCTAGAAGGGGGGGGGGGGGTGAATAGATTATAGAATGTTTTTGCAAAACTCAAAACTTAACAGATTAGCTTTGTGTGAAATTCAAATCTCAAGGCCTTGAGATTTTAGAAAACTGTCTGAAACTTTCAAAGAAAAAATAGAAAGCTTCAAGGCCTTGAACAATTATTAGTTCTAAATATTTTATGAACCCTAATTTGATTTGAGTTGTATGCAGCAGATAATAATCAAACTATAAAGTAAAGAACACAAAGCAATTTACAGAGTTCAGTCCCAATGGACCGAATCTTTGCCTGAGGGATCTAATCCCACCAGGATTGGGCAAACACTTCTTATTACTCACACAGAATAATCCCTAGATCTTCAAGCCTAAGTGATTTCCCTTCCACCTATACATCTTGTGGTTCCAAGCTAGTCTAGTCCAGCTACTAACTGTTAAGCTAACAAGAACCTCTTGTTGTTCAATTGAACAACCAACCACTAGGTTAAGTAAGGTTTAAGATAATTAAAAGATACACAGATTATTGTACAAGTGAAGAACACAGTAGAAGAGATAAGTTGTTGAACCGTGGATGTGTTCTTCTTAAAAGCTGGATTGATTTGATCTTCTAGAATCTGAATTGATTCTTGAATAAATTTGTGTCTGAATGAATAATCTCACACGAATTTTTCACACCTTTATGAGTATTTTTCAAGCCTCTCTTTTCATTCAAAATTCAAACAAGTCTCTTTCATCCACAGCTGCAACTGATTGAGAGATTTTAGGATCTCAGTTCCTACAAATCCTCATTCTGTTTTCAACTGAAATTCAAATAGCTCTAAGTGGATATCTGTTGGATTTTGTTGAGATAGCTCTTGCACGTTTAACAAACCTGCAACAACATTAAAACACAACAACAACAAAATCCAGAAAGATAACAGTGATATGACTATTTGGTTTTCCAGTTTCTGATAAAACTGGTTAAAAGATTAGAATAGTAATCTGTTTCACTTCTAATACATATAAATCATGAAAAACAAGTTTAAGACTCTTAGAAGTCAATGAATAACTACAATAATAAGAATAACAACCTGCAAGAAAGAATCAACTTAGTTCTGTAAAAACTGTCAGCAGCTCAAGGCACATCTCAAAGCCTTGGAGCCTTGAACCTACTTTACAGATATACAATGTTAAACCCAGAAAACTTTGATTCTTCCTGTTCTGATCATCTGCAATTGTGTTAGATATATAAATAGTGTTAACTATAAGTATATGCTGTAAATCCTTGATCTGTATAATCAGATATCCAATCTGCAACACAAAATTGTTAGAACATATAGCAGAATAAAACAACTCTCAAGGCTTTGAAGTTATGTCAGTATCTCAAGGCCTTGGAGTAACTGAAATACTTTGCTGCTTATGTCTTTTTCTTTCATCACTCAAAACAATGACCATCCAAAACACATTCAAGGGTCTTTGAATCAACAATCTCCCCCTTGATGAAAGACAAAACCAACAGTCTTATATAGATTTTCCTGCCACTCAGTTTGAAAATTAGATAACCACAACTGAGCAGATATAATAAACAATAATTCCTGATAGCTAACCAGTATATCACAGAATTTATATATAACCACATATCTACATAAAATCACAGTAATATAATAATACAACTGATTAAACCAAAACAACTAAGTATTATTATTATTCAAGTACTGCAAACACAAAAACATATTATTTCTCCCCCTTTTTGGCTTTCATCAAATAAGGATGAAGAAATGTTTGATCGTTACTCAGAGTCATTAAAAAAAACTTAAATAAAATTATTGCTAAAAAAGTCAAGGCCTTGAGAACAGAAAAGAAGAGGAGAAAGAAATAGAAGGACAAGGCTTTGGAATTCTCTTATCTTCACTTCTTCTTTGATGTCTGGCCTTTCTCTGAGCCTTCTCCAACTTCTTCTTTACTTGCAACATCTTCAGCAGACTGATTACCTTCTTGTTCAGCTTCCACTTCTGCAACAACTTCTTGAATTATCTCATCCACTTTCTTCTTAACCTGTACTGAATCCCCCTCTGTAGCTGCATCAACACCTGTGTCTTCACCAACATCTTCTTAATTAGTTTGTTCATACAAATCTTTTGAAGTAAGCACCACTGGAATTGGCTTCTTTTTCTTCTTCAGAAAATCTCCCAGCCTTTCATCTAAATCCACACTGGTGTCATGACTAGTAGCAGAAGGTATCTTTTCCAAGTTCAAACCCTTGATGACAACATCCAGCTTTACATTCATAACATTCATCAATCCCTTGAACTGGTTGAATTCAGCTGAAAGGTCAAATAACCTTTGTCTGAGATCTTCAATCTCAACCTGCTGATCTTCAAACTTCTCAACCAACAAAGAGTAATCCTCATTGGCTTTTCCTTTCCATGATGTAGTCCCCTTAGGCTTCACATACTCCTTCTCTGCAAGTTCCTCCTTAGACAAATCTGAATAAAACTTCCAATGTCCTTTCCCAGTCTGAACTACCCCAATCCTCTGAATTGCAGTCTCATCAATCAACCCAAAATCTCAAGTAATATTTTCTTCTCCTTTCACAGGTACATCAAAGTATTGAAAGAAAAGAGGTAACATGTTGGCATATGGAAGATGATGGTTTCTAGTCCTGGTTGTACAATAAATCTTATGCTCCATAACAATTGTTGGCAAGTCTATCTCAAACCCTTGAGATATCAGATACATCAAAATAAGAACCTTATCAGTCACTAACTTCCTTGAGTTCTCCCTAGGAACTACACTCCTCATCATAATTGTAAACATAATTTTGGCTTCACTGTTGAGCACATAGTGTGTCAACTGCTTTGGACCAGAGGGTACACCATATATGAAAAACATCTCCTTTGCCTTATCCAGACACTCCTTCCTATCAGGGTAATCTCCAACATTATATTTCCTCGGAATGCCCAAGACTTTGGCAAAAGTCCTATGATCTAACCTCAAATCTACTCCAGCCACTTTTGAAGTTAACACCATTTTATCATCACCTTCAGAAACCAAATTCAGATAAAATAACCTAGTTAACCTTAGATAGACTTTTGAACTAGGATTTAACACCTTCCAAACAGCAGTTTCTCTTAACTTTCTCATGCAGTCTATACCCAATTTATCCAACAATTCTTCATAAACCATACTACAGAAAGCTACCTTAGATGAAGCATAACCTTGCATCCATACAGTTCTAACCTATGAACTAACAAACCAGTCTGTAGGAAGTACGTTCTTACCTTGATAACCTTTCTTGGTTGCAGCAGCAACCTCCTTAACCCTAGTTTTCTTCTCTAAGGGTTTGCTCTTTTCTTTTTCTCCTTCAAATGGTTTCTTCTTGCTTTCTTGACCAGATTTCCCTTTTTCCTCTTCACCACTCATTTTCTTTTCTCCCCCTTTCTTCTTCTCTGACCTAGGTTGATCACCACCCTGAGTTTGTGTCTCCTGCTGTGGATCAATGTTTGAGCCTTCATCTCCCTTCTCTGTTTTGGACTTCTTTGCAGGAGGAGTGTCCTCATGCAAGCTCTTAGTGTTTTCTGAATCTAAATCAGAAATTACTATCTTCTCCTTCTTATTTGCCCTCTTCTTGGATCCGCCAGAAGGCTTTCCCTGTTGCTGAATTCTGGCTGATTTGCGCTCCATTTTGGGATTTATTATTTTGAGAAGCGAATGTGATTGAGAGAAACTGAGAGAGAATGAGAGGAAAAATCCCTGACTTTCAGCTTAAGTAGGTTGAAAAGGATGAGTCATAAAAGGACTCTGCTAAATCAACATGCAAAATAGAATCTTGAAAAAATATTTTTGGATATTTTAGAAAATTCTCTGAGTAATTCAAATATTATACAGTTATCTAAAAAGATAAGATATAATATTTGATGATCCATTTTTTTTTTAAAAAAATTACAGATATTTTCAAGACCTGGAGAACAATCTCAAGGCCTTGAGATTTTCTGCAGTTTGAGAAACTTCAAAGCTTTGAGCTATACTTTCAAGGCTTTGGAAAGTATAATCTCAAGGCTTTGAGATTTTAGCACATAATCACATATAAGTACTAATACTCCCCCTAAACAAATGCATCCTTGTTTAACATCCCCAATTCAAGCCTTAGAGATGAAAACCTATCATCCGGAAAAGGTTTAGTGAAAATATCAGCAATCTGCATTAATGTAGAAATAAAATTTAAAACAACATCACCTTGTTTTGCATGATCTCTAAGGAAATGATGTCTCACATCTATGTGCTTGGTTCTTGAGTGCTGGACAGGATTCTTAGAGATTGAGATAACACTTGTGTTGTCGCAATGAATAGGCACATTTTTTAAATTGTAGCCAATATCTCTAAGTTGCTGAGCAATCAATAATACTTGTGAACAGCAAGCACCAGCTGCAATGTATTCAGCTTCTGCAGTTAATAATGCTACAAAATTTTACTTTTTGGAGTACCAACTGATCAATGAAGATCCACGAAATTGACAGCATCCAGAAGTACTTTTCCTTCCTACTTTATATCCTACAAAATCTGCATCTGAATAGTCCCTCAACATAAAATTAGATCTTCTTGGATACCAAAGCCCCAAGTCTCTGGTTCCATTCAAATATCTAAAAATTCTTTTGACTGCAGTTAAATGACTTTCCTTCGGATCTGCTTGGAATCTAGCACACATACATACACTGAACATAATATCAGGTCTACTAGCAGTTAGATATAACAGTGATCCAATCATACCTCTGTATTTCTTTTGATTCACACTCTTACCATTTGTATCTTTGTCTAAAGGAAGTGATGAACTCATAGGGGTTTTAAGCACCTTGGACTGTGACATGTTGTACTTGTTCAATAAGTCCTTGGTATACTTTCCTTGATGTACAAAAATTCCTTTCTTCATTTGTAAGATATGAAGTCCAAGAAAGAAATTCAGTTCACCCATTAAGCTCATCTCAAACTCCCTGCACATCAGACTAGAAAACTCTTTTGAAATAGCATCATTAGTAGCACCAAATAAAATATCATCTACATAAATCTGAACTACTAACAAATCACTTTGATGATGTTTAATGAAAAGAGTTTTGTAGACTAGGCCTCTTTTGAAATTATTTTCAAGTAGAAATTTTGAATGCCTGTCATACCAAGCCCTTGGAGCTTGTTTTAATCCATAAAGAGCTTTTTCCAGTTTATAAACATGATCAGGAAAGTTTTCATCTTCAAGACCAGGTGGTTGTGCTACAAAAACATCTTCTTGTAAATATCCATTCAGAAAAGCACATTTAACATCCATTTGATAAAGCTTTATGTGATTGTGAGATGCAAATGCAAGAAGTATTCTAATAGCTTCTAACCTGGCAATAGGAGCAAAAGTATCCTAATAATATATACCTTCTTCCTGATTATATCCTTGAGCTACCAGTCTGGCTTTATTTCTTACCACTTTGCCATTCTCATCAAGCTTGTTTCTGAATACCCATCTGGTTCCAATAACTGATTTCTCTTTAGTTCTGGGATCCAGATTCCATACCTTGTTCCTTTCAAACTCATTCAAATCACTCTGCATTGCAATGATCCAGTCTGCATCTTCTAGAGCTTCCTTGGTATGTTTAGGCTCAATCAAAGATACAAATGCACTAAAAGCACACAAGTTCTTTATTTGTCCTCTTATCTGAATCCCAGTTGATGGATCTGATATAATGTTATCAACTGGATGGTCTGCAAGGTACTTAAAATTCTTTCTTGGTACCCAGGAATATTCTCCTTCAAGGCTTTGAGTCCTTGAAACAGTAGAGGGAGCATCATAGAAAGTTTCAGCTTCTGTCTCAAGGCTTTGAGATTTTGGTTATGCAGGAGGTTCAAGGCCTTGAGATTCTGCTGATTGATTCTGCAC
This sequence comes from Linanthus parryae, assembly GCA_023055425.1. NCBI lineage: Eukaryota > Viridiplantae > Streptophyta > Magnoliopsida > Ericales > Polemoniaceae > Linanthus > Linanthus parryae. The sequence goes on from JALGPY010000005.1 coordinate 88,501,043, forward strand.
ATTAGTTTTGCCTTTGTCTTCTTTCACAACATCATCATCTGATTCATGCTTGTTCAAATCTAGATCTGCAAAAATTTCACTCAGAGAATCCTTAGTACTTTCATCAAAGATTACATGAATACTCTCTTCCACAATCTTGGTTTTTCTATTATAAACTCATTAAGCTTTGCTAGTTTGAGAATATCCAAGAAATACACCTTCATCACTTCTAGCATCAAACTTACCAAGATTGTCTCTACCCTTATTATGCACAAAAAAGATACAACCAAAAGGTTTAAAATAAGAAACAGTAGGCTTTCTACCTTTAAACAGTTCATAGGGGGTCTTTTTCAAAATAGGTCTAACCAAGCATCTATTCAGCACATAATTGGCAGTGTTAACAGCTTCTGCCCATAAGAACACTGGCAAATTACTTTCAAGAAGCATGGTTCTAGACATAACCTAAAGTGTCCTATTTTTCCTTTCAACTACTCCATTTTGCTGTGGAGTTATAGGTGCAGAAAAGTTGTGTGAAATGCCATGATTTGCAAAAAACAAATCAAATTCAAGTTGATCAAACTCCCTACCATGATCACTTCTAATTGATGCAACAAGTAAATTTTTCAAAGTTTGAAGCTCTTTGCACAATCTAGAAAATTCAGATAAAGCTTCAGTTTTGTCTCTTATAAACATCACCCAAGTAAATCTAGAATAATCATCAATTATAACAAGCATATACCTCTTACCTTTTGGGTTATGAACTCTCATAGGACCACACAAGTCCATATGCAGCAATTCTAAGGGTCTAGAAGTACTTACAAACTTCTTTGGCTTGAGTGAGCTTCTGGTTTTCTTACCTTGTACACATGCCTTGCAAATCTCATCATCTGAAAATTTATGTGATGGTAAACCTCTTATTAAGTCCTTTGATATGAGTTTATTCAAGGTATGTATACTAATATGCCCAAGCTTTTTGTGCCAAAGCTTGGAATCTTCTTTCAAGGCCTTGAAGCATCTTAGCTTCTCACCTGCAACACTGTTAGTACTCATAGCATATAGATTATATGATCTAGGAGCAGTGAGTATGCAATCACCAGATTTCTCATCTTGCACCACACATTTCTCCTTGTCAAAAATAGCTTTATAACCTTTATCACATAACTGAGAGATACTAAGCATATTGTACTTAAGTCCATCTACCAGATAAACATCAGATATAGAATTAATAGAACCATTACCAATACTACCTATACCAATGATATTGCATTTTGCTTTGTCACCAAGTGAGATTGTTCCTCCATATTTTCTGTAAGTTCAGTAAAGAGAAACTTCTTTCCACTCATATTTCTGAAACATCCACTGTCTAATATCCTTTTCTAATCTTTCAAGGCCTTGGTGACATCCATATCTTCAATATGTCTGTCTGATGATTTTTCCTCATCATGCTTTGCCATGAAGCATAAGTTTGCTTGATCTTCTTCTGTTTCTGAGTCACTTGATGAATCAGAATCACTCCAGGAAGCCATCATGGCTTTCTTCCTTCTGTTGTCACTGTATTTCTTCTGAACATTCCTGTTCTTCTTCTTTTGTGGACAGTCCCTTACTAAATGATCTGCATCACCACACTCAAAACAATTCATTACTTTAGTTTTATGTGACTGTGACGAAGGTTTACCTTTGTAGTCCGTGCTGCCTGAAGGTCTTGATCTCTCTCTGTTGTAATCCCTGTTACCAGAGTTTCTTTTCTTCTTGAGAATCCGGGCCAAGGCCTTGGAGATCAATGCTAAAGCCTCTTCATCATCAGGCTCATCTTCAGTCTCAAGGCTTTGAGACTTTTCACTGTCTTTTGCCTTAAGTTCTAGGTTCCTGATGTTTTCACTCAAATCACCTTCAACATCCTTCATAGACATTTCATGAGTGAGCAGCTTTCCTTGTAGATCATCTAGCTGAAGAAGACTTAAATCCCGAGCTTCCTCAATGGCTGTTGTCTTTGGCTCCCACTTAGCTTTTGGCAAGCTTCTCAGAATCTTTCTGACCTTCTCCTCATTTGAGAAATTCTTTCCCAATGACTCCAGATTGTTCACCACATCAGTGAATCTTTTGAACATCTCCTTGATGGTCTCATCTGAATTCATCTTGAAACAACTCATATTGCCTCAGAAGTATGTTGATTTTGGTCTGCTTAACCTGGATAGTTCCTTCATATGTCACCACCAGTTTATCCCATACTTCTTTGGCACTCTTTTCCAGTTCAGTAACTGAAAGATTTTCCTCAGACTTGATACATCTTACTCCATCAATTGTAGTATAGTACTCATGAGGACCATTCTGAACTATTGACCACAGTTCCATGTCTTGATCTATGATGAGCATCTTCATCAATGCCTTCCAGTGCATGAAGTTATCACCACAGAACAATGGAGGTCTGTTGGCTGCCCTTCCTTGTGAGAATCCACCATCTCCTACATTACTCATAATCACCAGATTGTTAGATCTAAAACAGTGACACATGCTCTGATTCTAGAAGGGGGGGGCTTGAATAGAGTATGGAAACTTTTTTCAAAACTCAAAACTTAACAGATTAGCTTTGTGTGAAATTCAAATCTCAAGGCCCTGAGATTTTAGAAAAATGTCTGAAACTTTCAAAGGCAAAATAGAAAGCTTCAAGGACTTGAACAATTATCAGTTCTAAACAGCTTATGAAAACTAGTTTGATTTGAGTTGTACTAATCAAACTATAAAGTAAAGAACACAAAGCAATTTACAGAGTTCAGTCCCAATGGACCTAATCTCTGCCTCAAGGGTCTAATCCCACCACGATTGGGCAAAAACTTCTTATTACTCACACAGAAACAAACCTAGATCTTCAAGCCTAAGTGATTTCCCTTACACCTATACAGCTTGTGGCTCAAAACCTGTCTAGTTCCAGCTACTAACTGTTGAGCTAACAAGAACCTCTTGTTGTTCACTTGAACAACCAACCACTAGGTTAAGTGAGGTTTAAGATAATTAAAAGATACACAGATTACAATACAAGTGAAGAACACAGTAGAAGAGATAAGCTATTGAAGCCTGGATGTGTTCTTCTGAAAAACTGGATTGATTTGATCTTCAGGAATCTGAATTTAAGCTTGAATCAATGTGTGTTTGAATGAATGATCTCCCACGAATTTTTCACACCTTTCTGAGTATTGTTCAAGCCTCAATTTTCCTTCAAAATTTAAACCAGTCTCTTTTATCCACAGCTGCAACTGATTGAGAGATTTTAGGATCTCTGTTCCTACAAATCCTCATTCTGTTTTCAACTGAAATTCAAACAGCTCTAAGTGGATATCTGTTGGAGTTTGTTGAGATAGCTCTTGCATGTTTAACAAACCTACAACAACATTAAAACACAGCAACAACAAAATCCAGAAAGATAACAGTGTTATGACTGTTTGGTTTTCCAGTTTCTGATAAAACTGGTTAAAAGATTAGAATAGTAATCTGTTTAACTTCTAATACATATAAATCGTGAAAAACAAGTTTAAGACTCTTACAAGTCAATGAATAACCACAATAATAAGAATCACAACCTGCAAGAAAGAATCAACTTAGTTCTGTAAAAACTGTCAGCAGCTCAAGGCACATCTCAAGGCCTTGGAGCTCAGAACCTACTTCACAGATATACAAAGTTAAACCCAGAAAACTTTGATTCTTCCTGTTTTGATCATCTGCAATTGTGTTAGATATGTAAATAGTGTAAGCTATAAGTATATGCAGTAAATCTTTGATCTGTATAATCAGATATCCAATCTGCAACAAAAAATTGTTAGAACATCTAGCAGAATAAAACAACTCTCAAGGCTTTGAAGTTCTGTCAGTATCTCAAGGCCTTGGAGTAACTGAAATACTTTGCTGCTTATGTATTTGTCTTTGTCATTCATCACTCAAAAAAATTACCATCCAAAACACATTCAAGGGACTTTGAATCAACATATATGACAAAAGTTACTTAATTAGTAGAACAACCTAAACTTTTAGCCAATTTTAGATGCAACCCATAAATATCATATCAAAGATACATACTTTGAGCTAACCCACAAGACACACACTCCTTTGCAACAACATTTTCAATAATATTTCGAAAAATATGGTAGTTGAGTGAATTTGATTAAACTTTACACAAATTCAGCAAAATGGATATTTTCTATAAAGTATCGTGTTTCGACTAAAAAGTTACAACTTTCACTGACAATAGCTAAAAACATTATTGGAGCTAAACTATTCAATTTTTAACAATCAATGCCGCAATCTGTTCAAATCGTGCTCAACCTGTAAAAACAGAGGAGTGAGCCAAACAGCCTAGTAGGTACTGCCTAATCACGTGCGTAGAAATTTAAAAGCCAGATAAATTGCACCTGCTAACAAGAAATAATACAACACATATCACATCAAGGACATGATTATTTGCCCAACAATCACAAGATAGCTTGAATGCTGTAAATAATCACACCAGATATGTATATTCATGTAGACCGTAAACAGTGTAGATTTGGAAATAAAATTCACTTACGTGAAAATCAAAAGTTTGAAAAAATTTATGTGACCAGCTCTCATAAAATTCTCATTCTCTCCCAATGCTTGTGGTAACACCACATGACTAGAACTGATCCTATGTACCCATATAATGAAACCAACATAAAATTGAGCCAAAAAAAAGGCTTATTTTGCTCTTGCTCGTAGTTATTATTGACTAAGAATACTCTGCTCTTTTTCTACTAGCCTAAAGACACACTCTCTTTCTTTCGTCATATTTAAGCTAGGCATAGAACATAATGAAAATAAAATACTGCATATAATTGAGAAGAAACATATGGCTAGTGATTAACTACAAAACTCTTGTGACTCATCAACTTTGCACTTAACATGAAACGTCGGAACTATGAAAATTAAGGTGATAGATATTGAAAGTGTGTAATGAAAACTAAATACAGAACCAAAATACTTTAGAAGGGGGGGGGGTGAATAGAGTATGGAATGTTTTTGCAAAACTCAAAACTTATCAGATTAGCTTTGTGTGAAATTCAAATCTCAAGGCCTTGAGATTTGAGAAAACTGTCTGAAACTTTCAAAGGAAAAATAGAAAGCTTCAAGGCCTTGAACAATTATTAGTTCTAAACATTTTATGAACCCTAGTTTGATTTGAGTTGTATGCAGCAGATAATAATCAAACTATAAAGTAAAGAACACAAAGCAATTTACAGAGTTCAGTCCCAATGGACCGAATCTTTGCCTGAGGGATCTAATCCCACTAGGATTGGGCAAACACTTCTTATTACTCACACAGAATAAGCCCTAGATATTCAAGCCTAAGTGATTTCCCTTACACCTATACAGCTTGTGGTTCCAAACTGGTCTAGTCCAGCTACTAACTGTTGAGCTAACAAGAACCTCTTGTTGTTCAATTGAACAACCAGCCACTAGGTTAAGTAAGGTTTAAGATAATTAAAAGATACACAGATTATTGTACAAGTGAAGAACACAGTAGAAGAGATAAGCTGTTGAACCGTGGATGTGTTCTTCTTAAAAGCTGGATTGATTTGATCTTCTAGAATCTGAATTGATTCTTGAATAAATTTGTGTCTGAATGAATAATCTCCCACAAATTTTTCACACCTTTATGAGTATTTTTCAAGCCTCTCTTTTCATTCAAAATTAGAACCAGTCTCTTTCGTCCACAGCTGCAACTGATTGAGAGATTTTAGGATCTCAGTTCCTACAAATCCTCATTCTGTTTTCAACTGAAATTCAAATAGCTCTAGTGGATATCCGTTGGATTTTGTTGAGATAGCTCTTGCACGTTTAACAAACTTGCAACAACATTAAAACACATCAACAACAAAATCCAGAAAGATAACAGTGATATGACTATTTGGTTTTCCAGTTTCTGATAAAACTGGTTAAAAGATTAGAATAGTAATCTGTTTCACTTCTAATACATATAAATCATGAAAAACAAGTTTAAGACTCTTAGAAGTCAATGAATAACTACAATAATAAGAATAAAAACCTGCAAGAAAGAATCAACTTAGTTCTGTAAAAACTGTCAGCAGCTCAAGGCACATCTCAAAGCCTTGGAGCCTTGAACCTACTTCACAGATATACAAAGTTAAACCCATAAAACTTTGATTCTTCCTGTTCTGATCATCTGCAATTGTGTTAGATATATAAATAGTGTTAACTATAAGTATATGCTGTAAATCCTTGATCTGTATAATCAGATATCCAATCTGCGACATAAAATTGTTAGAACATATAGCAGAATAAAACAACTCTCAAGGCTTTGAAGTTCTGTCAGTATCTCAAGGCCTTGGAGTAACTGAAATACTTTGCTGCTTATGTCTTTTTCTTTCATCACTCAAAACAATGACCATCCAAAACACATTCAAGGGTCTTTGAATCAACAATCTCCCCCTTGATGAAAGACAAAACCTACAGTCTTATATAGATTTTCCTGCCACTCAGTTTGAAAATTAGATAACCACAACTGAGCAGATATAATAAACAATAATACCTGATAGCTAACCAGTATATCACAGAATTTATATATAACCACATATTTACATAAAATCACAGTAATATAATAATACAACTGATTAAACCAAAACAACTAAGTATTATTATTATTCAAGTACTGCAAACACAGAAACATATTATTTCTCCCCCTTTTTGGCTTTCATCAAATAAGGATGAAGAAATGTTTGATCGTTACTCAGAGTCATTAAAAAAAACTTAAATAAAATTATTGCTAAAAAAGTCAAGGCCTTGAGAACAGAAAAGAAGAAGAGAAAGAAATAGAAGGACAAGGCTTTGGAATTCTCTTATCTTCACTTCTTCTTTGATGTCTGGCCTTTCTCTGAGCCTTCTCCAACTTCTTCTTTACTTGCAGCATCTTCAGCAGACTGATTACCTTCTTGTTCAGCTTCCACTTCTGCAACAACTTCTTGAATTATCTCACCCACTTTCTTCTTAACCTGTACTGAATCCCCCTCTGTAGCTGCATCAACACCTGTGTCTTCACCAACATCTTCTTCATTAGTTTGTTCATACAAATCTTTTGAAGTAAGCACCACTGGAATTGGCTTCTTTTTCTTCTTTAGAAAATCTCCCAGCCTTTCATCTAAATCCACACTGGTGTCATGACTAGTAGCAGAAGGTATCTTTTCCATGTTCAAACCCTTGATGACAACATCCAGCTTTCCATTCATAACATTCATCAAGCCCTTGAACTGGTTGAATTCAGCTGAAAGGTCAAATAACCTTTGTCTGAGATCTTCAATCTCAACCTGCTGATCTTCAAACTTCTCAACCAACAAAGAGTAATCCTCATTGGCTTTTCCTTTCCCTGATGTAGTCCCCTTAGGCTTCACATACTCGTTCTCTGCAAGTTCCTCCTTAGACAAATCTGAATAAAACTTCCAATGTCCTTTCCCAGTCTGAACTACCCCAATCCTCAGAATTGCAGTCTCATCAATCAACCCAAAATCTCAAGTAATATTTTCTTCTCCTTCACAGGTACATCAAAGTATTGAAAGAAAAGAGGTAACATGTTGGCATATGGAAGATGATGGTTTCTAGTCCTGGTTGCACAATAAATCTTATGCTCCATAACAACTGTTGGCAAGTCTATCTCAAACCCTTGAGATATCAGATACATCAAAATAAGAACCTTATCAGTCACTAACTCCCTTGAGTTCTCCCTAGGAACTACACTCCTCATCATAATTGTAAACATAATTTTGGCTTCACTGTTGAGCACATAGTGTGTCAACTGCTTTGGACCAGAGGGTACACCATATATGAAAAACATCTCCTTTGCCTTATCCAGACACTCCTTCCTATCAGGGTAATCTCCAACATTATATTTCCTTGGAATGCCCAAGACTTTGGCAAAAGTCCTATGATCTAACCTCAAATCTACTCCAGCCACTTTTGAAGTTAACACCATTTTATCATCACCTTCAGAAACCAAATTCAGATAAAATAACCTAGTTAACCTTGGATAGACTTTTGAACAAGGATTTAACACCTTCCAAACAGCAGTTTCTCTTAACTTTCTCATGCAGTCTATACCCAATTTATCCAACAATTCTTCATAAACCATACTACAGAAAGCTACCTTAGATGAAGCATAACCTTGCATCCATACAGTTCTAACCTAAGAACTAACAAACCAGTCTGTAGGAAGTACTTTCTTACCTTGATAACCTTTCTTGGTTGCAGTAGCAACCTCCTTAACCCTAGTTTTCTTCTCTAAGGGTTTGCTCTTTTCTTTTTCTCCTTCAAATGGTTTCTTCTTGCTTTCTTGAGCAGATTTCCCCTTTTCCTCTTCACCACTCATTTTCTTTTCTCCCCCTTTCTTCTTCTCTGACCTAGGTTGATCACCACCGTGAGTTTGTGTCTCCTGCTGTGGATCAATGTTTGAGCCTTCATCTCCCTTCTCTGTTTTGGACTTCTTTGCAGGAGGAGTGTCCTCATGCAAGCTCTTAGTGTTTTCTGAATCTAAATCAGAAATTACTATCTTCTCCTTCTTATTTGCCCTCTTCTTGGATCCGCCAGAAGGCTTTCCCTGTTGCTGAATTCTGGCTGATTTGCGCTCCATTTTGGGATTTATTGTTTTGAGAAGCGAATGTGATTGAGAGAAACTGAGAGAGAATGAGAGGAAAAATCCCTGACTTTCAGCTTAAGTAGGTTGAAAAGGATGAGTCATAAAAGGACTCTGCTAAATCAACATGCAAAATAGAATCTTGAAAAAATATTTTTGGATATTTTAGAAAATTCTCTGAGTAATTCAAATATTATAAATTTATCTAAAAAGATAAGAAATAATATTTGATGATCCATTTTTTTTTAAAAAAAATTACAGATATTTTCAAGACCTGGAGAACAATCTCAAGGCCTTGAGATTTTCTGCAGTTTGAGAAACTTCAAAGCTTTGAGCTATACTTTCAAGGCTTTGGAAAGTATAATCTCAAGGCTTTGAGATTTTAGCACATAATCACATATAAGTACTAATACTCCCCCTAAACAAATGCATCCTTGTTTAACATCCCCAATTCAAGCCTCAGAGATGAAAACATATCATCTGGAAAAGGTTTAGTGAAAATATCAGCAATCTGCATTAATGTAGAAATAATATTTAAAACAACATCACCTTGTTTTGCATGATCTCTAAGGAAATGATGTCTCACATCTATGTGCTTGGTTCTTGAGTGCTGGACAGGATTCTTAGAGATTGAGATAACACTTGTGTTGTCGCAATGAATAGGCACATTTTTTAAATTGTAGCCAATATCTCTAAGTTGCTGAGCAATCCATAATACTTGTGAACAGCAAGCACCAGCTGCAATGTATTCAGCTTCTGCAGTTAATAATGCTACAGAATTTTACTTTTTGGAGTACGAACTGATCAATGAAGATCCACGAAATTGACAGCATCCAGAAGTACTTTTCCTGCCTACTTTATATCCTACAAAATCTGCATCTGAATAGTCCCTCAACATAAAATTAGATCTTCTTGGATACCAAAGCCCCAAGTCTCTGGTTCCATTCAAATATCTAAAAATTCTTTTGACTGCAGTTAAATGACTTTCCTTCGGATCTGCTTGGAATCTAGCACACATACATACACTGAACATAATATCAGGTCTACTAGCAGTTAGATATAACAGTGATCCAATCATACCTCTGTATTTCTTTTGATTCACACTCTTACCATTTGTATCTTTGTCTAAAGGAAGTGATGAACTCATAGGGGTTTTAAGCACCTTGGACTGTGACATGTTGTACTTGTTCAATAAGTCCTTGGTATACTTTCCTTGATGTACAAAAATTCCTTTCTTCATTTGTAAGATATGAAGTCCAAGAAAGAAATTCAGTTCACCCATTAAGCTCATCTCAAACTCCCTGCACATCAGACTAGAAAACTCTTTTGAAATAGCATCATTAGTAGCACCAAATAAAATATCATCTACATAAATCTGAACTACTAACAAATCACTTTGATGATGTTTAATGAAAAGAGTTTTGTCAACAAGGCCTCTTTTGAAATTATTTTCAAGTAGAAATTTTGAAAGCCTGTCATACCAAGCCCTTGGAGCTTGTTTTAATCCATAAAGAGCTTTTTCCAGTTTATAAACAAGATCAGGAAAGTTTTCATCTTCAAAACCAGGTGGTTGTGCTACAAAAACATCTTCTTGTAAATATCCATTCAGAAAAGTACATTTAACATCCATTTGATAAAGCTTTATGTGATTGTGAGATGGAAATGCAAGAAGTATTCTAATAGCTTCTAACCTGGCAACAGGAGCAAAAGTATCCTAATAATATATACCTTCTTCCTGATTATATCCTTGAGCTACCAGTCTGGCTTTATTTCTTACCACTTTGCCATTCTCATCAAGCTTGTTTCTGAATACCCATCTGGTTCCAATAACTGATTTCTCTTTAGGTCAGGGAACCAGATTCCATACCTTGTTCCTTTCAAACTCATTCAAATCACTCTGCATTGCAATGATCCAGTCTGCATCTTCTAGAGCTTCCTTGGTATGTTTAGGCTCAATCAAAGATACAAATGCACTAAAAGCTCACAAGTTCTTTAACTGTCCTCTTATCTGAATCCCAGTTGATGGATCTGATATAATGTTATCAGCTGGATGGTCTGCAAGGTACTTAAAATTCTTTCTTGGTACCCAGGAATATTCTCCTTCAAGGCTTTGAGTCCTTGAAACAGTAGAGGGAGCATCATAGAAAGTTTCAGCTTCTGTCTCAAGGCTTTGAGATTTTGGTTATGCAGGAGGTTCAAGGCCTTGAGATTCTGCTGATTGATTCTGCACATTAGTTTTGCCTTTGTCTTCTTTCACAACATCATCATCTGATTCATGCTTGTTCAAATCTAGATCTGCAAAACTTTCACTCAGAGAATCCTTAGTACTTTCATCAAAGATTACATGAATACTCTCTTCCACAATTTTGGTTTTTCTATTATAAACTCTATAAGCTTTGCTAGTTTGAGAATATCCAAGAAATACACCTTCATCACTTCTAGCATCAAACTTACCAAGATTGTATCTACCCTTATTATGCAAAAAAAAGATACAACCAAAAGGTTTAAAATAAGAAGCAGTAGGCTTTCTACCTTTAAACAGTTCATAGGGGGTCTTTTTCAAAATAGGTCTAACCAAGCATCTATTCAGCACATAATTGGCAGTGTTAACAGCTTCTTCCCATAAGAACACTGGCAAATTACTTTCAAGAAGCATGGTTCTAGACATACCCTAAAGTGTCCTATTTTTCCTTTCAACTACTCCATTTTGCTGTGGAGTTATAGGTGCAGAAAAGTTGTGTGAAATGCCATGATTTGAAAAAAACAAATCAAATTCAAGTTGATCAAACTCCCTACCATGATCACTTCTAATTGATGCAACAGGTAAATTTTTCAAAGTTTGAAGCTCTTTGCACAATCTAGAAAATTCAGATAAAGCTTCAGTTTTGTCTCTTATAAACATCACCCAAGTAAATCTAGAATAATCATCAATTATAACAAGCATATACCTCTTACCTTTTGGGTTATGAAGTCTCATAGGACCACACAAGTCCATATGCAGCAATTCTAAGGGTCTAGAAGTACTTACAAACTTCTTTGGCTTGAGTGAGATTCTGGTTTGCTTACCTTGTACACATGCCTTGCAAATCTCATCATCTGAAAATTTATGTGATGGTAAACCTCTTATTAAGTCTTCCGATATGAGTTTATTCAAGGTATGTATACTAATATGCCCAAGCTTTTTGTGCCAAAGCTTGGAATCTTCTTTCAAGGCCTTGAGGCATCTTAGCTTCTCACCTGCAACACTGTTAGTACTCATAGCATATAGATTATATGATCTAGGAGCAGTGAGTATGCAATCACCAGATTTCTCATCTTGCACCACACATTTCTCCTTGTCAAAAATAGCTTTATAACCTTTATCACATAACTGAGAGATACTAAGCAGATTGTACTTAAGTCCATCTACCAGATAAACATCAGATATAGAATTAATAGAACCATTACCAATACTACCTATACCAATGATATTGCATTTTGCTTTGTCACCAAGTGTGATTGTTCCTCCATATTTTCTGTAAGTTCAGTAAAGAGAAACTTCTTTCCACTCATATTTCTGAAACATCCACTGTCTAATATCAATTTCTGATCTTTCAAGGCCTTGGTGACATCCCTATCTTCAATCTGTCTGTCTGATGATTTTTCCTCATCATGCTTTGCCATGAAGCATAAGTTTGCTTGATCTTCTTCTGTGTCTGTGTCACTTGATGAATCAGAATCACTCCAGGAAGCCATCATGGCTTTCTTCCTTCTGTTGTCATTGTATTTCTTCTGAACGTTCCTGTTCTTCTTCTTTTGTGCACAGTCCCTTCCTAAATGATCTGCATCACCACACTCAAAACAATTCATTACTTTAGTTTTATGTGACTGTGACGAAGGTTTACCTTTGTAGTCCTTGCTGCCTGAAGGTCTTGATCTCTCTCTGTTGTAATCCCTGTTACCAGAGTTTCTTTTTTCTTGAGAATCCGGGCCAAGGCCTTGGAGATCAATGCTAAAGCCTCTTCATCATCAGGCTCATCTTCAGTCTCAAGGCTTTGAGACTTTTCACTGTCTTTTGCCTTAAGTTCTAGGTTCCTGATGTTTTCACTCAAATCACCTTCAACATCCTTCATAGACATTTCATGAGTGAGCAGCTTTCCTTGTAGATCATCTAGCTAAAGAAGACTTAAATCCTGAGCTTCCTCAATGGCTGTTGTCTTTGGCTCCCACTTAGCTTTTGGCAAGCTTCTCAGAATCTTTCTGACCTTCTCCTCATTTGAGAAATTCTTTCCCAATGACTCCAGATTGTTCACCACATCAGTGAATCTTTTGAACATCTCCTTGATGGTCACATCTGAATTCATCTTGAACAACTCATATTGCCTCAGAAGTATGTTGATTTTGGTCTGCTTAACCTGGATAGTTCCTTCATATGTCACCACCAGTTTATCCCATACTTCTTTGGCACTCTTTTCCAGTTCAGTAACTGAAAGATTTTCCTCAGACTTGATACATCTGACTCCATCAATTGTAGTATAGTACTCATGAGGACCATTCTGAATTATTGACCATAGTTCCATGTCTTGATCTATGATGAGCATCTTCATCAATGCCTTCCAGTGCATGAAGTTATCACCACAGAACAATGGAGGTCTGTTGGCTGCCCTTCCTTGTGAGAATCCACCATCTCCTACATTACTCATAATCACCAGATTGTTAGATCTAAAACAGTGACACATGCTCTGATACCAATTGAAAGTGTGTAATGTAGGCTAAATACAGGACCTAAATACTCTAGAAGGGGGGGGGGCTTGAATAGAGTATGGAAACTTTTTTCAAAACTCAAAACTTAATAGATTAGCTTTGTGTGAAATTCAAATCTCAAGGCCCTGAGATTTTAGAAAACTATCTGAAACTTTCAAAGGCAAAATAGAAAGCTTCAAGGACTTGAACAATTATCAGTTCTAAACAGCTTATGAACACTAGTTTGATTTGAGTTGTACTAATCAAACTATAATGTAAAGAACACAAAGCAATTTATAGAGTTCAGTCCCAATGGACCTAATCTCTGCCTCAAGGGTCTAATCCCACCAGGATTGGGCAAACACTTCTTATTACTCACACAGAAACAAACCTAGATCTTCAAGCCTAAGTTTTTTCCCTTACACCTATACATCTTGTGGCTCAAAACCTGTCTAGTTCCAGCTACTAACTATTGAGCTAACAAGAACCTCTTGTTGTTCACTTGAACAACCAACCACTAGGTTATGTGAGGTTTAAGATAATTAAAAGATACACAGATTACAATAAAAGTGAAGAACACAGTAGAAGAGATAAGCTGTTGAAGCCTGGATGTGTTCTTCCGAAAAACTGGATTGATTTGATCTTCAGGAATCTGAATTGAAGCTTGAATCAATGTGTGTTTGAATGAATGATCTCCCACGAATTTGTCACACCTTTCTGAGTATTGTGCAAGCCTCAATTTTCCTTCAAAATTAAAACCTGTCTCTTTTATCCAGAGCTGCAACTGATTGAGAGATTTTAGGATCTCTGTTCCTACAAATCCTCATTCTGTTTTCAACTGAAATTCAAACAGCTCTAAGTGGATATCTGTTGGAGTTTGTTGAGATAGCTCTTGCATGTTTAACAAACCTACAACAACATTAAAACACAGCAACAACAAAATCCAGAAAGATAACAGTGTTATGACTGTTTGGTTTTCCAGTTTCTGATAAAATTGGTTAAAAGATTAGAATAGTAATCTGTTTAACTTCTAATACATATAAATCGTGAAAAACAAGTTTAAGACTCTTAGAAGTCAATGAATAACCACAATAATAAGAATCACAACCTGCAAGAAAGAATCAACTTAGTTCTGAAAAAACTGTCAGCAGCTCAAGGCACATCTCAAGGCCTTGGAGCTCAAAACCTACTTCACAGATATACAAAGTTTAACCCAGAAAACTTTGATTCTTCCTGTTTTGATCATCTGCAATTGTGTTGGATATGTAAATAGTGTAAGCTATAAGAATATGCAGTAAATCCTTGATCTGTATAATCAGATATCCAATCTGCAACACAAAATTGGTAGAACATATAGCAGAATAAAACAACTCTCAACGCTTTGAAGTTCTGTCAGTATCTCAAGGCCTTGGAGTAACTAAAATACTTTGCTGCTTATGTATTTGTCTTTTTCTTTCATCACTCAAAAAAATTACCATCCAATCAACATATATGACAAAAATTACTTAATTAGTAGAACAACCTAAACTTTTGGCCAATTTTAGATGCAACCCATAAATATCATATCAAAGATACATACTTTGAGCTAACCCAAGACTCAATAATTCATTTGAAGTAAACCATGTCCACACATACACATGATAACGCATGCACACACGTACAAACATAAACATAATATGAACAAAAATAATAAATGAACTATTAAATGGTGAAGACAGTTATACATAAATCGGATGATACATCTATATATCTTAAAAGTATCTCAAAAAGAGAATGTAAACCTACCATGAATATATTGTAGCTAAATCAATGAAGAAAAAAATAATTATCATCGTTGAAACATCCAACAAATGACATAGCATATATAAACAGTTTATTGTTTTCTATTCGGGGTCCCGAAATTTAGTATACTGAAATCACCTTTCACTTTTTGTTTCTCTATAATATCACGTATTACACAAATCCAATAACTTCTCTACCCAAGCAGTACTGGACTGTGTAACCTAGCTCGACAGTGCAGTGGTTAGCAAGTGTGGTTGCTCACAAGTGTGTACCACTTGTACAACACCCGCCAAAACTCCCGCCCAGTTTCAGATACAATGTATGTATTTCCGGTTGGGCCAGGTTCTGGTACTAGTTGTGACGACCCGCCGCACTTTTAATCATAAAATATCGATTGTACGATAATACACTGTTTATTGTCCACCCCGTATGACAATTTCAGATATCCAAAATACATAACCAGCAGGACACACATTCCTTTTAAATAACATGTTCAATAATAATTCAAAAAATCAGGTATGTGACTGAATTTAATTAAAAGTTACACAAATTCGCAAAATGGATGTTTTCTATAAACTATCGCATTTCGACTAAAAAGTTACAACATTCACTAAAAACATCTAAAATCATTATTGTAGAAAAACAATTTAATTTTTAGCAATCAACACTGCAACCTGTTCAAATCATGTTCAACCTGTAAAATGGAGGAGTGAGCCAAACCCCAATAGGTACCACCTTATCATTGGCGTAAAAATTTAAAGGCCACTTAAATCGCACCGGCTAACAAGAATCATACATCACATATAACATCAACAACATAATTATTCACCCAACAATCACAAGATATCTTAAAAGATGTACATAATTACACCGGATATGTATTCACACTTACATCGTACACTCCTTAGATTTTGAAATGAAATTTCACTTACCTGAAAATCAAAGTTCAAAAAATTTAACAGACTAGCTCTCATAGAATTCTCAATGTCTCCCCTTGCTTGTGGTGACACTAGAGGACACAACTGATCCAAATTACCCATATAATGAAACGAACATAAACATGAACCATCAAAGGTAAATTTTTTTCTTGTCGAAGTTATTATCTACTTAGAATACTCTTTTTTTTTCCTCTAGTCTAAAAACACACTCCCTTTCTTTCTTCATACTTAAGCCATGCATAAAAACTTAATAAAAATGAAATACTACATGTAATTGTAAAGGAACATGTGGCTAGTGATTAAAAACAAAACTCTTGTGAATCATCAACTTTGCACTTGAGATGCAACGTGGGAAGTAGAAAAATTAAGGTGATGGATATGAGCAAGCATGCCATAATTAGTAAAACAACCTAAACTATAGCCAATTTTAAGTGCAACCCATAAATATCATGTCATAGACACATACTCTAAGCTAACCCAAGCCTCAATAATTCATTTGAAGCGTATCATGTCCACACATAAACATGATAAGGCATGCACACACGTACACACATCCACATAATAGGAATAATAATTTAAAATGAACATATTTAATTCTTAATACAGTTAATAGATCGGATGATACATCTATAAATCTTAAAAGTATCTCAATAAATAAATTTAATACTACCAGGGATCTATTGTAGCCAATTGAATGAAGAAAAAAATAATTGCCATATTTTAAATATCCAACAAATGACATAGCATATATAAACGAAATATTATTTTGTATTCGGGGTCTTACAAAATTTCGTCCCGATATTTAGTATTCTGAAATCACTTTTCACATTTTTTCCCCTCTAATATCACGTACCACCACACTTCAATAACTTCTCCACCGAAGCAGTATTGGACTGTGTACCCTAGCTTAACAGTGCAGTGGTTAGCAAGTGGTGGCTCACAAGTGTGTACCACTTGTAAAACACCCGCCCAAACCGCTCTTTGCCAGAGACACTGTATGTACTTCCGGTTGGGCTAGGGTCTGATACAATCTATGACGACCCGTCACACTTTTAATAAAAAAATATCGATTATACGATAATACACGGTTTATAGCAAAGCCCGTATGACACTTTCAGATATCCAAAATACTTAACCCGCAAGACACATACTACTCTTAAATAACATTTTCAATAATATTTCTAAAAATATGGTATGTGACTGAATTTGATTAAAATTTACACCAATTCAGCAAAATAGATGTTTTCTATAAAATATCTCATTTCGACTAAAAAGTTACAACTTCCACTAACAAGAGCTAAAATTTATTGGAGCTAAAAAAATTAATTTTTAGCAATCAACGCCGCAATCTGTTCGAATCATGTTTAACCTGTAAAATAGAGGAGTGAGTCAAACAGCCCTGTAGGTACCGCCTAATCACGTGCGTAGAAATTTAAAAGCCACTTAAATTGTACCGGGTAGAAATCATACAACTCATATCACATCAACGACATGATTATTTACTCAACTATCACGAGATAGCTTAAATGCTTTAAATAATCACAT
The DNA here is from genome assembly GCA_023055425.1 of Linanthus parryae. Lineage (NCBI taxonomy): Eukaryota > Viridiplantae > Streptophyta > Magnoliopsida > Ericales > Polemoniaceae > Linanthus > Linanthus parryae. The sequence continues at coordinate 88,518,656 of JALGPY010000005.1, forward strand.
CAGATATGTATACAAATGTAGATCGTAAACAGTGTAGATTTGGAAATGAATTTTCAATTTTCTGAATATCAAAGTTTAAAAAAATTTAACTGACCAGCTCTCATAGAATTCTCATTGTCTCCCCTTGCTTGTGGTAACACCACATGACTACACCTGATCCAAATTACTTATATATTGAAACCAACATAAATTTGAGCCAAACAAAGGTCTATTTTTCTCTTATTCATAGTTATTATCGACTTATAATACTCTGTTCTTTTTCTGCTAGCCTAAAGAAACACTCTCTTTCTTTCGTCATATTTAAGCTAGGCATAGAAACATAATGAAAATGAAATACTGCATGTAATTGAGAAGAAACATATGGCTAGTGATTAAATACAAAACTCTTGTGACTCATCAACTTTTCACTTAACATGAAACGTTGCACTTGGAAAATTAAGGTGATAGATATGAGCAAACATTTCATAATTAGTAGAACAACCTATACTTTTAGCCAACTTTAGATGCAACCCATGAATATCATGTCAAAGACACATACTTTGAGCTAACCAAAGGCTCCATAATTCATCTGAAGTAAACTATGTCAACACATACACATGATAACGCATGCACACACGTACATACATCCACATACGAGGAACAATAATTTAAAATGAACTTATTTAATCTTGAAGAAAGTTATACATAAATTGGATGATACATCTATATATCTTAAAATTATCTCAAACAAAAAATAAAAAATAAAAAAAATTAATCCTACCACGGATATATTGTAGCCAAATGAATGAAGAAAATAATGATTCTAATCATTGAAACATCCAACAAATGACATGACATATATAAATAATTTATTGTTTTCTATTCAGGGTCTTATAAAATTTTGTTCCGAAATTTAGCATACTGAAATCACTTTTCACTTTTTTTTCTCTTTAATATCACGTACCACACAAATCCCATATTTTCTCTACCCAAGCAGTACTGGACAGTGTAACCTAGCTCGACAGTGTAGTGGTTAGCAAGTGTGGTGGCTCACAAGTGTGTACCACTTGTACAACACCCGCCCGGTTCCAGATACAATGTATGTACTTCCAGTGGGATAGGTTATGGTACTATTTGTGACGACCCGCCGCACTTTTAATCATAAAATATCGATTATACGATAAAACACTGTTTACTGTAAACCCCCTATGACACTTTCAGATATCAAAAATACTTAACCAGCAGGACACACATTCCTTTTAAACAACATTTTCAATAATATTTCTAAAAATCTGGTATGTGACTGAATTTGCTTAAAAGTTATCCCAATTCAGCAAAATAGATGTTTTCTATAAACTATCGCATTTCGACTAAAAAGTTACTGAATGGGTGTACAGTAGGAAGAAATACCTGATCCATACTCTAGTGGGGGGGGGGGTTGAATAGAGTATGCCGATTTTGCTAAACTTGAAAAGAGAGTGGTTTCAAAAAGATTTGTAATGAGTAAAGAGTATTTCAAGGCCTTGAAATGAAATTCAAGCCCTTTGAATGAAAACATTTTTAGTAGAAAAGATAAGTCTATTTTAAGGCCTTGCAGTGAAACTGTTTTATTTGCTGCAAATAAGCTAAGTATTGAACTGAGAAGTAAATGCAAGAGACACAAGATATATAGAGTTCCGTCCAATTGGACCTGCATCTCTACCTCAGGGATCTACTCCCATCATAATTTAAATTCAATTCTTATTAATCAAAATATAAGCCCTAGATCTCAAGGACAGAGAGTTGCGTTACTCTGTTACAGCTTGTGGTTCTCAGTAACCTATCGAGTACCTGCTCTAGCTAACTTATTAACTAAGAATTCTCTATTGTTCACCTTGAAAAATCATCGATAATAAGAACTAGAAATATTATCATAATGATATACTAATAAAGCTCAGAATAGAAGAACACTATAACTAAGTCTCACTACTAGAAATGAACACATAAATGACAAAAGGATACTAAACTTCGCGCGACAAGGAAATTTTTGCCGTTTATTGTATCACAAACGATGATAATATCTAATCTCGCTTAAAATAATCTTATAAGACAATAAATTAGTGGCCCCGCATTTAGTTTTGATCTAACGGAAAGAATCTTAGCAAAAAAGACTATTTTTTTATTTTCGTTTTTACTGGAAACGGCGATAATAAGTTACTAACGGCGTAATTTTTTAACTTGGTAAATAATATTTAGGAGTAACAGCAAGAGTCTTATTACACCGTTAGTTATTGGCATATACGACGAGAGGAGGTGCAACGACATGTACAGCAACAGGTTTAACAAGCGTTAAGGTAGCACCATCACCTGCTAACTAAATTCGCCAGCCTCACTCGCCTGCTCATAAAAAATGTCCGGCCTCCATCGCCTGCTGAAGTTGATTCTCCAGCGCCTGCTCAAGATGCCATCGGTTCGTCATCTTCTGCTTGTCGTCCACCTAAACCTGCTCAGGTAAATGTAAACCTTAATAACAAAATATGTCCTAGCACAATGTTAACTATGCTAAAAGTACTCTTTTTTGTTTGAAAAGAAGCTTCTCATCCCCCTGGTGTTGTATCATGGACCAAACAGAAGTGTTGTGGCAAGAGGGCAGTTCATTTCCGGGCTACAAAAAAAAAGTGGTACAGGGAATAACATTGGGCAAAGAGTACTTACAAGTTTTTGTTAAGGAGGTGGCAAGGCCAGAAGAAGAGATCACTATTGTTAAAATGGAAAATATCAAAACCATGGCGAGACGCTTTGAAGAGGACAATACACTGGCCTCGTACACTTGTAAGTATATATGTATATGTTTTTTAATGAGCTTTAGCTGTTTTTAAGGCACAAGATGCCTTTTTGATAAGTTTAGAAATATTGCAGGCTAAAAATCCCATAACGGCATAGGATGCTGCTCGTTCTGACCTGGTAGTGGAGATAACACACACACACACGCATACACACACACATATATATATATATATATATATATATATATATATATATATATATATAAGATTTCTTATTATGTGTTTTTTGTGGTAATTAAATTTTGTGTGTTAGTTGCTCAATTTTGATGAAGAGGCTAATTTACTGTGTGATGGCCGATAAAATAGTTGGTATTCATATTTTCTTCTGTTTAGTTTTAGCCCTCATGGTTTAATATTGAACTTCCCTTCACGCGATCCATTTGTTAGTTTGGCTTCGTTCTGTAATTTTTTGCGGGTTCCGATTAAGTGGCTAGATTTTTCAAGGAAACAGTTGAATAGGTAACATTCGAACACCCATTAAGTCGCCTTTCCACAGCGGGAACATGGTACTACATAATTAATTAGCATGAGTTCTTTTTTCCTAATGTTGACTGAGCTTCCCTTAATTTTGTATGCAATTCCATGTTATCTTCTAGAAATACTACTTCCAGAATGTTGGCCTGGTATTTATCAAGTGTTGATTTTTGTTGTGCTAGTCACTATCATTTACGTTCCCTGCACATTGAATTTCAGGTTAGTTTGCCCTCATATTAGCAAACCAAACCAACATCTGAGAATCAATCTTATCGCAATTAAAGTTTGCTGTATTTTTCGTCTTAGAAATCAACTTGGTTTCTTTGATTTCTTTGGAAAATACTGTCGTAGAATACCTTAACTGTTTACAGTTATGGTCTTCTGCTTAATTAGTTGTATTGTCCGTATACTTATGATGCTACCTGTACAAGGCTCAATGTGGATATGTACTGTTATCTTCCTTAGGGCTATCCAGGATCTGGCACGTCCACGTTATCGTGCCCGTTTTGTCCCAGCGCACCAATGTGAAGCAGGAGCTCTCTTTTTGAAGCCGTTTTGTCGCACTGAAGGATACATAGGTATAGCTTTTGGTTATACTTCAAAATAGCTAGCGCAAAAGTCTAACAAAAAGTTTTGCAAGACACCCTTTGCTGAATTGTGCCTTAAACGAACGTTTTTTCTTGATATATATATATATATATATATATATATATATATATATATATATATATATATATATATGTTTGAAGTTTTTGAATTGTCTTCTGTAATATTCAAATTCAGTAGATGGTTGCGAGTGTTTTATTGATTGATGTGTTGGATGGTGCCTTAAAGTTTACAGGTTCGATGTGTTTGATCAAATGCAGTATGTGTTTGATTCATTCGGATTGTGCATATATAAAAGCCTACAGGTTGGATATCTCCAGTAGTAAACTGGATTGGTTGCACGGGTTAGCACCAATACGGCCAGAGTACACTTTTTCCGTTTCAATGACCAACAAAAACGACAAGAAAAAATAGGTTGCCGTAAAAAGATACAATTTTATACGGCGATAATATGAGGTATTACGGCTATAATGTTTCACCTAATCATTACATTACAAATTGCGTGAGTATAGTTTCGCCGTCTATAATCATACCATAAAGAGCGAGTAAATTTAATTGACTGCAAAAATACTTGCTGCAAAAAACTTAACAAACGCCGCGAGATAGTCTTTTTCACCGTAGATATTCAAATTTAAACGGCGAGAGGTATCTCATCTTATTGAGCGCAAATACGGCGAAAGCTCATTACCGGAGATGGTTTTACTTGCTGCATAGTAAAAACGTCAATCTACCTAGCGGCCGAACCAAATTTCGCCGTTTATGCCTAAAATGGCGATAAAAACGTCTTATACATCAATATTATCTCGCCATTTTTTTGTCTGTTTCTAGTAGTGTCTGCAGTGAGTATGCATTGTTCTTCGTATGCTTGTATTGAGAGAAATGGATCTCCTTCTTTGTTGCTTGTCAATCCCTGAATGTGTTTGAGTGTCTCTGTGAATTTCTCTGTGTTGTATCTCTATTTCTTCATTCAAAATTCCTATTATATAGCTGGTTTGAATTGCAAATCTTGCAGATCTCTTCATAACCCACCTTCCTACTTTTTAGCCGCAGGTGTTGACTTCTCTAACAGCTTCTCCAACGGATAGTTTCTCAGTATCTTCTAAGATACTAATTTGATCTTGTTTAGAAATGTGTTGGAAAGCTTTCAAACAAGATAGATTGATCACATAATCAAATCAACAGGCAGTTTCCTTTCCTGCAAAACATAAGTTATGAAACAGATTCCTATAAAATAGTAAACACAATAGCCCTCCAAAACTTGCTCAAACAGATGGTTTAGATATAATTTAGAATATCAAAAAAAATATTTTTCTTTCATCATCAAATAACGGCTAATCACGCATAAGGGTTATAGGAGTTGAATCAAGATCAGAAACTCCTCCTAAGATCATGCATATAAAAGCACTGTGACTTTCAAAGCTTTGAAAGCTGTTTCAAGGCCTTGAAATAGACTAGCTATTCAATCCTTTGAAACTGAGTTGAACTTACAATCTCCTTCTTGATGAAAGAAAAAACCAAAATATGTATAGAACTATGTTTGTGCAAAAAAATACTCATTAGAAAATAGAAGAATAAAATGTCAAAAATATCCAACTTATTAACCAACTGAATATATCAAATAACAGTAAAGTTTCAGATAGTCCTACTGACCAAAACCAGATCTATAAAAAATAAGTAAACATAAAACAGCCTAAATTTCTCCACTTTTTTGAATGTCGTAATAAAGAATTAGAAAATGTTGAATCAAATTTTTGGAAAAAAGTTTAGAATTTTCATGACTTTGAAGAGAATTTCAAGGTCTTGAAAAAGATAGAAAGAATAGGCAAGAATTAAGGGGTTGGGTATCCATCATCTTTTTGCTCTGCATCTCCTTCCTCACTATCTTCTTCATTGTCTTGTTCTTCTTCTTGAGCTCTAGCTTCTTCCTTCTCATCACCAGCTCACCTTCCTCTTCAAACAGACCAGTTTCAGTCACTATTTCTGGAATAATTGGCTTCTTTTGCTTTTTTCTTTAGGTCCTTAAGTAATATTCCTAAATATGGACCGTCAACTTCTTTTTAATCGTCATCATCTGGTTCCTTAACCACTTTCTTTCCTTTTTCCTTCACCCCAGCAGTCTCTTCCTGGGTTGTGTGCTCACTAAAAAATTCCTTGGTTGATCCATTCTTCTTGGTTCCCTCTGCAGCTTGAGAGACTTCTTAAGGCACATCAAACATATTCATGCTCTTGAAGATGTGTTCAACCATGTACTTTGTCTATTTAAACTCAGTTCCAAACTCATGTTGATTCTCCTTCAGTTCATCCATGTCCTTCTCAATTCCATCAAGGTTTTGAAGAACCAAGGAGAGATCTTGAGGCTGAGAAGTTTGGCTTGAAGTAGGGGTAAAGGCCTTGGGTTTAAGAAACTTATTGGAATTCAGCTTTTCTTCTGTCAAATCTGAGTACAAATTCCAAGTCTTAGCACTAGTTTTCACTACACCAATTTTCTCAAATGCTTTCTCATCAAGCATACCAAAACCAGTAGCGATAGTTTATTCCGTTTCAGTTGGAATTTCAAGAGGTTAAAAGAATGAGGTGAGCAAATTACCATATGTCAAGGGATGCTTTATCTGATTGGTTTGTGTTTATCAATGTTTTTGGAAGATCAATCTCATAACCATGCATAACCAAATACATTAAGTACAACACCCTTTCAGTTATCAACTCCTTTGAGTTTTCGCTTGGTACCACACATCTCATCAAGGTTTTAAACAAGACTTTGGCTTCAACAGTTAGCACAGAGTGTGTTAACTGCTTGGATGTGGTAGTGTTGTTGGGTGGAAAGAATTATTCTTTGTCTAGTTTCAGGGCTTCACTCTTAGGAGGGTAATTACTAGTTTCATACCTCTTTGGACAGCCTAGAACATTGGGAAACTCAAGGTGGTCTAGTTCCATATCAATGCCACCAACTTTGGTTTGAATCAAAAGGTTCACAGAAGACTTGAGTTGTTTCGTGTTTAGGTAAAAGAATCTAGTGAGTCTTTGGTAGGCTATCTCTTGAGGGTTTTTAACAAACCAACGAGATCTTTTCTTCAACATCTTAATGCGCTTCAGATTCATACCATTCAACATAGAAACACTGATCATACTACATAATGCAACTGATCTAGAAGCAAATTCATCTAGTCATTGACCTCTAGTAACATTAGTAATGAACCATTTGTTAACAAGGGTTGAGTTCTTACCAAAGGATTTTTTTTCTGAATAGATCTGTAGTGCCATCTCAGTAGTCTCCTCTGGCTCATCCTCTGTTATTTATCCTTATCCCTTGTCTGCTTTTTTAGCTTTCTTCTTCACCTTCTTAGGGCTACCAATCTGAATCCCTTTCTGCTTTTATGGAGCTGACTCCGCTATCTTCTTCTTCTTGCTAGAAACTGGTGTCTGATGTTTCTTTGCCTTTTCTTCGGAGGAGGAGGGGCCATGTCTTCTGCAGTAGAAGTCTTTGAACTTGAGTCACCACTTATGGTTTGAACCTCTTTCCCAGTAGCCTTTCTTTTCTTCTCTTTAGCAAACTTTGAACCACCTGCCATCTTTATTATATCAGAGGCTCTTCCAGTTCTCATTAGTGTTTTGGGATTAGAAGAGAGAGGTAGGATAGATACGAAGCAGAGAAAGAGAGAATAATATAGTGAAGAGTTTCAATTTGAAAAGGAAACAGAATATTTTTCCTGATCTTTGAAGATTTGCTGAATCAAAATGATTCAAAATTTGTGTGTGCCGTTGGAAGTAAAGAATATAATACTATTTTGGCTTAATAGGGGTATTTGAAAAGTGAGGGGCAATATTGAGAAATTATCTACAAAGATAACACCCAACATTGAAATATCCATATTATTAACTAAACAACCTAGAATCTTATTTTTAAGGCTTTGGAAAGTATTTCAAGGCCTTGAAAAGCTATATTGTTAAAGCACATGCAATCAAATCTTTGAGAAGATTTTCAAGACTTTGAAAATCAGTTCAAACCTTTGAAACACATAATACTTACCTTGTACTTACCTGATTCTCCCCCTAAAAAAATGCTTCTTTATTTAGCATGCCCAATTCTTATCTCAATACTGAGAATCTTTCATCTGGCAATGGTTTAGTGAAGATTTCTGCAAATTGCTTGTTCATAGAAACAAATTCAAGAACAATATGACCTTTTTATGCATGATCTCTGACTAAATGATGTTTAACATAAATATGCTTAGTTCTTGAATGCTGAACTGGATTCTTTGTGATTGATATTGCACTTGTGTTGTCACACTTGATAGGTATATCTCTGAAATCAAATCCAAGGTCTCTCATCTGTTGTGCTATCCATAAAACTTGTGAACAGCAAGCTCCGGCTGCTATGTATTCAGCTTCTGCTATTGATAGTGCAACTGAATTTTGTTTCTTTGAATGCCATCTGACTAAAGATGATCCAATGAATTGACAGCATCCTGATGTACTTTTTCTATCAACTTTATATCCTGCAAAGTGAGAATCAGATTCATCTTTGTCTAAAGACAATATAGAACTTATGGGGGTCTTGATTTCTCTGGATTGAGACATATTATATTTGTTCAGCAAGTCTCTTGTGTACTTGCTTTGATGTAGGAATATGCCTTTCTTCATATGATGAATTTGAAGTCCAAGAAAGAATGTCAATTCCCCATCAAGATCATTTCAAATTCCCTGCTCATAAGAATTGAGTCTTCCTTGCAAAGAAGATCATTACTAGCTCCAATCAGAATATCATCAACATATATTTGAACTAAAAGCATGTCTTTATCATGAGTCTTTATGAAAAGGGTCTTATCTACTAATCCTCTTTTGAAATCATTTTCCAGTAAAAAGTTTGATAATCTTTCATACCAAGCCCTTGGAGCCTGTTTCAAACCATAAAGAGCCTTGTCAAGTTGATAAACATGGTCTGGAAGCTTGTCATTTTCAAAACCTCGAGGTTGAGCAACATAAAATTCTTCTTGAAAATAACCATTTAAGAATGCACACTTCACATCCATTTGAAAAGGTTTCGTGTTCTTGTGAGATGGAAATGCAAGTAGAGTTCTAATTGCTTCTAACCTGGAAACAGGAGCAAAAGTTTCTTCATATTCAATACCTTCTTCTTGATTGTAGCCTTGAGTTACCAATCTAGCTTTGTTTCTGATTACCTTTCCCTTCTCATCTAACTTGTTTCTGAATACCCACATGGTGCCAATAACAGATTGATTTCTCGGTCGAGGAATAAGATTCCAAACCTTGCTCCTTTCAAGCTTGTTGAGTTTTCTTTGCATAGATATAATCCAGTCTGCTTCTTGTAATACTTCCTTCACAGTTTTAATTTCTACAAGAGAGATAAAAGCATTAAAAGCACAAAGCTTCTTCAACTGTGATCTGGTTTGTGTACCAGTGGTTGGATTAGAAATAATTTTATCAGCAAGGATGAGATGAGAGATATTTAAATCTCTTCCTTGGCGTCCAAGGTTCAGGCTCTCCAATTTTTTTCAAGTCTTTTAGAACTTGAAGTAGTAGCTTTATCTGTTGTCTTCTCTTGAGATTTAGTTTCAAGGATTTGAACCTCATTTTCAAGGCCTTGCAATTGCCTTCTTGGTTCCTGTAAGATTTCCTTGGAACCTTTTGAGGATTCTTCTTTAGTATATGAATCATGCTTGTTGAGATTAAGATCTGCAAAACCATCAAGAACCATCGTATCTTTCATCAAATATGACATGGATGCTTTCTTCAACAATCTTGGTACTCTTATTATAAACTCTATAGGGTTTGCTTGTCTGTGAATAACAAAGAAAAATACCTTAATCACTTCTTGCATTAAACTTACAAAGATTTTCCTTACCATTATTATGAACATATCAGGTACAACCAAAATGTTTGAATTAAGAAATGTTTGGCTTTCTTCCTTTGAACAGCTCATAAGGAGGCCTCTTCATTATAGGTCTGATCAAGCACCTGTTGAGAATATAGTTTGTTGTATTCACATCTTCTGCCCATTAGTACTTTGACAATTTGTTTTCCAAAAGCATTATTCGTGACATGTCTTCAAGAGTCCTGTTATTTATTTCAACAACCCCATTCTGTTGATGAGTTAAAGTTTTTTGTCTTGAATGAGGTTGTAGTTTGCTTGCCTTGTGCACATGCCTTGCATACTTCTTCATCTTTGAACTTGTTAGAGGGTAGACCTCATACTAAGTTCTTGGAACCTAGCTTGTTCAAGGTATGCATACTAATTTGTCCTAACTTTCTCTGCCAAAGCTTTGAATCTTCTTTCAAGGCCTTGAGACACTTCAAGTTTTCTCCTGCAAATTTGGTAGTTTGAAAGTATATACATTTTTTGACCTATAGGCTTTGAGGATGCAATCGCCATATTCTCATTTTGCACCACATATTTCTCTTTGTCAAAATAATCTTATTACAATTATCACAAAGCTGAGATACACTAAGGAAGTTAAATTCAAACCATCAACTAAATATACATCAGAAATAGAATTTTCAGAATCTGTACCAACTTTATCAATACCTAGAATGCTGCATTTGCCTTTGTGATCAAGTGTGATTGAACCTTCATATTAGTCTTTCAATTCAGAGAACAAAGATCTCTTTCCACTCATATGTCTTGAGCAACCTGCGTCCATAAACCATTTATGTTATTTGTTCTTGGTGACAACATGCCAACACCCTTCACTTCCTTACCCAGCTGTTAGACCAAGTGTGAAATTTAGATTCATATGAAGGGTCAACCATGTTGGGTGGTCTAACCCCTTTACGAACCCAAATCTGTCTAACTTGTCCTTTGAGTTGAACAGAAAATGTATTCTTCATTATGTGAGAATCTCTTCTTATGAAAGCACAAGTCATTTTAACATGACCAATTTTATTGCAGTAATGGCACTTAGAAGATGTTCTGCTTCCATCTTTCACAAATCTGGTATTGTTCTTTTTGAGAAAATTTGAATTGTGTCCAATACCAGTTTTGTGAACAGACATTAAGCTACCTCCAAGAATCAAGCTCAAGTTGTGTTCTGAGCCTGCAAGTTTGTCATGGCTGATTCAGATTCTTGAAATTTCTCAGTTAGAGTAGTTTTTTGTTTATCCAATTCATCAACTTGATGCCTTAGATTAAAAATACTATTACTCAGAAGAGAGTTCTCAGTGACTACTTTCGTGACTTGTGTTTTCAAGGCCTTGAAATCACTGTCAGTTTTCTTTCGAGAGATTTCAAGTTCCTGATTCAGACAAACAAGATGCAAGTTTTATTTTGCATGCTCTGAAATTTTTCTTTCAAAACTCTGATCTCTTTCAGATAGTCCTCTTCATTTAAAAGCATTGTCCAAAGATAATCAGAAAGGACTTCTGTTGGTTTTGAAATTAAACAATTTACCATTACCTCAATGTTCTTTTAAGAACATTCATCATGCTTGGCCATAAAGCATAGGTTGTCATGTTCTTCTTCAGATTCAGAGTTACTTGAGGTTTCAGAATCACTCCATGAAGCTATCATAGCTTTATTTCTTCTATCAAGGTCTTTATTCTAAATTTTTTTTCTCTTTTTGTGTGGACAGTCTCTAATCAAGTGTCCTGAATCACCACACTCAAAGCAATTCATTACTTTAGGTTTATTAACATGTGAAGAATATTTACCTTTGTAGTCTTTGCTATTGGAGGATATGTGTCTGTCTCTGCTTAAGTCCTTGTTTCCAAAAAAAATCTTCATTTTGAGATGTATCATTCTCCTTTTTCTTGAGAGCTAGTTTCTTGACACCTTCTGGTAGCTCTCCATCAACTTCATTCATAGTTATTTCATGTTTAAGGAGTTTTCCGTGTAGGTCATCAGGTTGAAGAGATGATAGATCTTGAGCTTCCTAAATAGCAGTAGTATTTGGTTCCCATTTTGCTTTTGGAAGACTTATCATAATCTTTCTAATATTTTCTTCATTGGAAATATGTTTTCCCAATGAATCAAGATTGTTGACAATATCAGTGAATCTTTTGAACATGTCTCTGATTGACTCATCTCCATTCATATTGAATAGCTCATATTTCCAGAGATATATGTTGATCTTGGTTTTCTTGACTTTGCTGGTTCCTTAAAAAGTCACCACAAGCTTATCCCATATCTCCTTGGCATGCTTGCAACTGGAAATCCTGTAAAATTCATCTGCACTCAAAGCAAAATATAAGAGATTCATAGCTTTATAATTTGTGAAAAATTGTTCCAGTTCAGTAGCGGAGAATGAGTCTTCAGATTTGGAGTTTTAATCTCGTCTTTCTCTGTGTATAAATTTTGAGGACCATTTTGTATAATAGTCCAAAGTTCTATGTCTTGAACAATGATGAGCATTTTCTTCAAGTCTTTCCAGTGGACAAAATTGTCTCCATAGAAGAAAAGAGGTATGTTATTAGCTCTTCCCTTAGAGAAACCACCATCACCTACAGTACTCATAATCACAAGATGGTTAAATCTATGCAGTGATACTAGCTATGATACCAATTGAAGGGGTGTACAGTAGGAAATAATACAGAATCAATACTCTAGACGGCGAGAGGGTTGAATAAAGTATGTCAACTTTTTCTAAACTTGCAAGAAGCGTGGTTTCAAAAAGATTTGTAATGAGTAAACTGTATTTAAAGAACTTGAAATGAAATTAAAGCCCTTGGAGTGAAAACAATTGAAGTAGAAAAGATAAATCTATTTCAAGGCACTGAAATGAGTTTCAAACCCTTGAAATGAAACTGTTATGTTTGCTGCAAATAAACTAAGTATTGAACTGAAAAGTAAATGCATGAGACACAAGATATATAGAGTTCAACCAACTTGGACCTACATCTCTACCTCAGGGATCTCCCTCCAGGATTTTCAACTCAATTCTCATTAATCAAAGGCTAAGCTCTAGATCAAGCAAAGAGAGTTGCCTTACTCTGTTACAGGCTGAGGTTCTCACTAACCTATCTAGTACCTACTCTAGCTAATTGATTAACTAAGAATTCTCTATTGTTCACCTTGAACAATCCTCGAGAATAAGAACTATGAGTATTATCACAATGATATACAAATAAATCTCAGAATAGAAGAATACTAGAACTATGTCTGCAGTGAGTATGCAGTGTTCTTCAAATGCTTGTCAATCTCTGGATTTGTATGAGTATCTCTGTGAATTTCTTTGTGTTGTATCTCTATTTCTTCATTGAAACTTTCTCTTATATAGCTGGTTTGAATAGCAAATCTTGCAGATCTCTTCATAACCAACCTTCCTATTTTGTAATAGCAGCTGTTGACTTCTCTAACGGCTTCTCCAAAGAATAGTTTCTCAGTATCTTCAAATATACTAATTTGATCTTGTTTAGAAATGTGTTGGGAAGCCTTCAAACAAGGTAGATTGATCATAGAATCAAATCAACAAGTAGTTTCCTTTCCTGCAAAACATAAGTTAGGAAACAGATTTCTATAAAATAGGAAACACAATATCCTTGGAAAAGTTGCTCAAACTGATTGATTAGATCTAGTTTATAATATCAAAATAACTATGTCTTTCATCATGAAATAACAAATAATCAAGCACAGAGGTTGAATGAAGATCAGAAACTCCCCCTAAGATCATGCGTATGATGCACTGTCAGTTTTAAAGCTTTGAAAGCTGTTTAAAGGCCTTGAAATAGATTAGGTATTTCAAGCCTTTGAAACTGAGTTGAACTTACATTTACAAAATTCACTAAACACAGCTAAAAATATTATTGTAGGTTAATAATTTAATTTTTAGCAATCAACAGCGCAACCTGTTCGAATCATGTTCAACCTGTAAAATAGAAGAGTGAGCCAAATAGCGCAGTAGGTACCACTTAATCACTGGCGTAGAAATTTAAAATCCACTTAAGCCGCACTGGCTAACAAGAAATCATACATGACATATCACATCAACAACATGATTATTCACCCAACAATCACGAGATAGCTTAAAAGTTGAAACTAATCAGATCAGATATGTATACACACGTACACCGTAAACACTATAGCTTTGGAAATGAAATTTCACTTACTTAAATATCAAAGTTCGAAAAAAATTATCAGACCAGCTCTCATAGAAGTCTCAATGTCTCCACTTGGTTGTGGTGACACTAGAGGACTACAACTGATCCAAACTACCCATATAATGAAACCAACATAAACTTGAGCCAAACAAATGTCTATTTATCTCTTGTCGAAGTTATTATCTACTTAGAATACTCTGATATTTTCTTCTAGCCTAAAGACAGACTCTCTTTCTTTCCTCATACTTATGTCAGGCATATAAACTTAATGAAAATGAAATACAACATGTAATTGAAAAGAAACATATTGCTAGTGATTAACTACAAAACATTTGTGAATCATCAACTTTGCACTTAATATGCTCGTGGGAAGTAGGAAAATTAAGGTGATAGATATGGGCAAACATGCCATAAGTAGTAAAACAACATAAACTTTTAGTCAATTTTAAGTGCAACCAAAAAATATCATGTCACAGACACAAACTTTAAGCTAATCCAAGTATCAATAATTCATTTGAAGTGTATCATGTCCACACATACACATGATAACGCATGCACACACGTACACACATCTACATAATAGGAACTATAATTTCAATTGAACATATTTAATGCTTAAGACAGTTAATAAATCGGATGATACATCTATAAATCTTAAAAGTATCTCATAAAAAATTTAATCCTACCACGGATATACAGTAGCCAAATGAATGAAGAAAAAAAAATGATCCCGCACTGTCCCAGATACGCTTTATGTACTTCCGATTGGGTTAGGTTTTGATACCAGCTATGACGACCCGTCACACTTTTAATTCACAAAATATCGATTGTACGATAATAAACTGTTTACTTTCAGCCGCGACGAAACTTTCATATATCCAAAATACTCAACAAGCAGGACACACACTCCTCTTAAACAACATTTTCATTAATATTTCAGAAAATCTAGTATGTGACTGCATTTGATGAAAAGTTACACAATTAATAAAATGCATGTTTTGTATAAACTGTCGTGTTTCAACTAAAAAGTGACAATCTTCATTAACAACAACGAAAAACATTATTGGATCTAAACAATTCAATTTTTAGCAATCAACGTCGCAATCTGTTCGAATCATGTTCAACCTGTAAAATGGAGGAGTGAGCCAAACAGCCCAGTAGGTATTGCCTAATCACTGGCGTAGAAATTTAATAGCCACCTAAATTGTACCGGCTAACAAGAAATCATACATCACATATCACATCTACGACATGATTATTCACCCAACAATCTCCACATACCTTAAATGCTGTAAATAATCATACCTGATATGTGTACACATGTAGACCGTAAACATTGTACATTCGGAAGTGAAATGTCACTGACCTGAAAATCAAAGTTCGAAATTTTTAATATTTCTCTTAGAATTCACATTGTCTCCCCTTGCCTGTGGTAACACCAGAGGATTATAACTGATCCAAATTACCCATATAATGAATCAAACATGAACTTCAGCCAAATTAATTTATAGATTATCTCTTGCTCGAAGTTATTATCTACATAGAATATTTTTTTTTCTTTTAGCCTAAAGACAAATCTATTTCTTTCGTCATACTCAGGCTACACATAGAAACAGAATGAAAATGAAATAGAACATGTAATTTAAAAGAAACACATGGCTAGTGATTAACTACAAAACTTTAATGACACATCAACTTTGCACTTAACATGCAACTTGGGAAGTAGGAAAATATAGGTGATAGACAAGTGAAAACATTCCACAATTAGTAAAACAACCTAACCTTTTAGCCAATTTTAAGTGCAACCCATAAATATCATATCACAGACACATACTTTGAGCTAACCCAAGCCTCCATAATTCAATTGAAGTGTACCATGTCCACACATACACATGATAATGCATGCACACACGTACACACATCCACATAATAGGAAAAATAATTTCAAATGAACATATTTAATGCTTAAGACAATTATAAATCGGACGATACATCTATAAATCTTAAAGGTATCTCAAAAAATAAATTTAATCCTACCACGGATATAAAGTAGCCAAATGAATGAATAAAAAATTGTTTATCATCATTTAAATATCTAACAAATGACATAGCATGTATAAACAAATTATTGTTTTGTCCCGATATTAAGTATAGTGATATCACTTTTCACATTTTTTTCTCTATAATATCACGTACCACCATCAATAACTTCTTCACCCAAAGAGTACTGGACTGTGTAGCCTAGCTTGACGGTGCAGTGGTTAGCTAGTGCGGTGGCTGTGTACCATTTGTACAACACCCGCAAAAACTCCCGCTTAGTACCTAATACACTGTATGTACTTCTTGTAAGGCTAGGTTCTGATACCGGCTATGACGACCCATCACACTTTAAAAAAAAAATATTGATTATACGATAATACACTGTTTACTGTCAACCCTGTATGAAACTTTCATATATCCAAAATACTCAACCAGCAGGACACACACTCCTCTGAACAACATTTTCATTAATATTTCGAAAAATCTGGCATGTGACTCAATTTGATAAAAAGTTTCACAATTCACAACATGCATGTTTTCTATAAACTATCATGTTTCGACGAAAAAGTTCCAAGATTCACTAGAAACAGCTAAAAACGTTATTGTAGCTAAAGAATTCAATTTTTAGCAATCAACGCCACAATCTATTCGAGTCATGTTCAATATGTAAAATAGAGGAGTGAGCCAAACACCCCATTAGGTACCGCCTAATCACTGGCGTAGAAATATAAAATCCACTTAAATTGTACCGGCTAACAAGAAATCATACAACACATATCACATCAACCACATGATTATCCAGCCAACAATCACGAGATAGCTTAAATGCAGTAAATAATCACACATAATATGTATACACATGTAGACCGTAAACATTGTAGACTTTGAAATGAGATTTCACTTACCTGTTTATCGAAGTTCAAAAAAATTTAACAGGCGAGCTCTCTAAGAATTCTCATTGTCTACCTTCGCTTGTGGTAACACCAGAGGACTACAACTCATCCAAATTTCTCATATAAGTAAACCAACATAAACTTGAGCCAAAGAAATGTTTATTTTTTTCTTGCTCGAAGTTATTATCTACTTAGAATAATCTGTTTTTTGTTTCTTCTTGATTAAAGACAACCTCTCTTTCTTTAGTCATACTTAAACTAGACATAGCAACTTAGTGAAAATGAAATACGGCATGTAATTGAAAAGAAACATATGGCTAGTGATTAACTACAAAACTCTTCTAAATCATCAACTTTGCACTTATCATGCAATGTGGAAAGTAGGAAAATTAACGAGATAGATATGAGCAAATATTCCATAATGAGTAAAACAACCTAAATTTTATCCAATTTTAAGTGAAAACCATAAATATCATATCACAGACACATACTTTAAGCTAACCCAAGCCTCAGTAATTCATTTGAAGTACCATGTCCACACATGCAGATGATAACGCATGCACACACGTACACACATCGACATAATAGGAACAATAATTTCAAATGAACTTATTTAATGCTTAAGACATTTATACATAAATTGGATGATACATCTATATATCTTAAAAGTATCTGAAAAATGAATTTAATCCTACAACGACTATACAATAGCCAAATGAATGAAGAAAAAAATAATTGTCATCGTTTAAATATCCAATAAATGACATAGTATATATAAACAAATTATTGTTTTGTATTCAGGTTCTTAAGTATACTGAAACCACTTTTAATTATTATTTCTCTCTATAATATCACGTACCACCACACTTTAATAACTTCTCCACCCAAGCAGTTCTGCACTGTGTACCCTAGTACGACAGTGCAGTGGTTAGCTAGTGTGGTGGCTCACTAGTGTGTACCACTTGTACAACACCCTTCAAAACTCCCGCCTGGTCTTACATACACTTTATGTATTTCTGGCAGGGCATGGTTATTATACCGGCTGTGACGACCCGTCACACTTTTAAAATTAAATATCGATTATACGATAATACAATTTTTACTATCAACCCCGTATGAAACTTTCATATATCCAAAATACTGAACCAGCATGACACACACTCCTCTGAAACAACATTTTCATTAATTTTATTAAAAAATCTGGTATGTGAATGAATTTGATAAAAAGTTACACAATTCACCAAATGCATGTTTTCTGTGAACTTTAGTGTTTCGACGAAAAAGTTACAACATTCACTAAAATACATCTAAAAGTATTATTTAGATAAACAATTCAATTTTGAGAAATAAACGCCGCAATCTGTTCGAGTAAAGTTCAACATGTAAAATAGAGGAGTGAGCCAAACAACCCAGTAGGTACCGCCTAATCACCGGCGTAGTAATTTTGAAGGCACTTTAATTATATCGGCTAACAAGAAATCATACGACACATATCACATCAACGACATGACTATTCAACTAACAATCATGAGATAGCTTAAAATATGTAAATAATCGCACCAGATATGTATACACACGTACACAGCAAACAGTGTAGATTTGGAAATGAAATTTCACTTACCTGAAAATAAAAGTTCGAACTTTTTTAACAGACCAGCTCTCTTAGAATTCACATTGTCTCCCCTTCCTTGTGGTAACACTAGAGGATTACAACTGATCTAAGTTACCCATATAATGAAACCAACATAAGCTTGAGCCAAATAAATTTATATTTTCTCTTGCTCGAAGTTATTATCTACTTAGAATACTATGTTTTTTTCTTTTAGCATAAAGACACACTCTCATTCTTTCTTCATACTTAAGCTAGGCATAGAAACTGAAAAGAAAATGAAATAGAACATGTAATTGAAAAGAAGCACATGGCTAGTGATTAACTACAAAACTTTAATGACTCGTCAACTTTTCACTTAACATGCAACTTGGGAAGTAGGAAAATTTAGGTAATAGATAAGTGAAAACATTCCATAATTAGTAAAACAACCAAACCTTTTAGCCAATTTTCAGTGCAGCGAATATATATCATGTCGCAGACACATACTTTGAGCTAACCCAAACCTCCATAATTCATTTGAAATGTACCATGTCCACACATAAACATGATAACGCATGCACACACGTACACACATCCACATAATAGGAATAATAATTTCAAATGAACATATTTAATGGTTAAGACAGTTAATAAATAAGATGATACATCTATAAATCTTAAAAGTATCTCAAAAAATAAATATAATCCTACTACGGATATATAATAGCCAAATGAATGAAGAAAAAAAAGTTTTACATCTTTAAATATCTAACAAATGACATAGTATGTACAAACAAATTATTTTTTTGTATTAGGGTCTTAAAAAATTTTGTCCTGGTATTTAACATACTGAAATCAGTTTTCACATTTTTTTCTCTATAATATCAGGTACCACCTCACTTCAATAACTTCTACACCCAAGCAGTACTAGACTATGTAGCCTAGCTTGACAGTGCACTGGTTAGCAAGTGCGGTGGCTCACAAGTGTGTACCACTTGTAAAACACCCACCAAAACTCCTGATCAGTCCCAGATACACTGTATGTACTTCCGGTTAGGCTAGGTTCGGATACCAGCTATCGATTATACGATAATACACTGTTTACAATCATCCCCGTATGAAACTTTCATCTATCCAAAATACTCAACCAGCAGGACACACACTCCTCTGAAACAACATTTTCATTAATATTTAAAAAAATCTTATATGTGAATGAATTTGATAAAAAGTTACACAATTCACAAAATGCATGTTTTCTGTACACTATCGTGTTTCGACTAAAAAAGTTACAAGATTCACTGAAAATATTATTGTTGCTAAACAATTTAATTTTTAGCAATCAAGGTCGTAACCTGTTCGAGTCATGTTTAATATGTAAAATAGAGGAGTGATCCAAACACCCCAGTAGGTACCGCCTAATCACTGGCGTAGAAATTTAAAAGCCACTTAAATTGTACCAGTTAATAAGAAATCATACATCACATATCACATCAGCGACATGATTATTCACCCAAGAATCACGAGATAGCTTAAATGCTGTAAAGAATCATACCAGATATGTATACACATGTAGACCGTAAACATTATAGATTTGGAAATGAAATTTTACTTACCTGTTTATCAAAGTTTGAAATCTTTTAACAGGCCAGCTCCCTAAGAATTCTCATTGTCTCCCTTCGTTTGTGGTAACACCAGAGGACTATAACTGATCCGAATTTCACATTTAAGTAATCCAACATAAACTTGAGCGAAACAAATGTTTATTTTTCTCTTTCTCGAAGTTATTATCTACTTAGTATACTTTGTTTTTTTTTTCTTTTTGCTTAAAGACAATCTCTCTTTCTTTCATCATACTTAAACTAGACATAGAAACTTAGTGAAAATAAAATATTGCATGTATTTGAAAAGAAACATATGGCTAGAGATTAACTACAAAACTCTTTTGAATCATCAACTTTGCACTTACATGCAACCTGGAAAGTAGGAAAATTAACGAGATAGATATAAGCAAACATGCCATAATTAGTAAAACAACCTAAACTTTTAGCAATTTTAAGGGCAAACCATAAATATCATGTTAGAGACACATACTTTGACCTAACCTAAGCCTCAATAATTTATTTGAAGTACCATGTCCACCCATGCACATGATAACACATGCACACACATACACACATCCAAATAATAGGAACAATAATTTCAAATGAACTTATTTAATGTTTAAGACAGTTATACATAAATTGGATGATACATCTATATATCTTAAAAGTAACTAAAAAAATGAATTTAATCCTACCACGACTATACAGTAGCCAAATGAATGAAGAAAAAAATAATTGCATTTTTTAAATATCCAACAAATGACATAGCATATATAAACAAATTATTGTTTTGTATTCGGGGTCTTACAAAATTTCGTCCCGAAATTTAGTATACTGAAATCACTTTCACTTTTTTTTTCCCTCTATAATATCACGTACTACCACACTTTAATAACTTTTCCACCCAAGCAGTTATGGACTGTGTACGACCGCACGACAGTGCAGTGGTTAGCAAGTGTGGTGGCTCACAAGTGTGTACCACTTGTACAACAATCTTCAAAACTCCCGCCCAAACTTAGATACACTTTATGTACTTTTAGCTGTGCTGGGTTCTGATACCAACTGTGACGACTCGTCACACTTTTAAAAATAAAATATCGATTATACGATAATACACTTTTTACTATCAACCCCGTATGAAACTTTCAGATATCCAAAATACTGAACCAGCAGGACACACACTCCTATAAAACAACATTTTCATTAATATTTCAAAAAATCTTGTATGTGACTGAATTTGAAAAAAAGTTACACGATTCACAAAATGCAGGGTTTCTACAAACTATCGTGTTTCGACTAAAAAGTTACAACATTCACTAAAAACAGCTAAAAACATTATGTAGCTAAACAATTAAATTTTGAGCAATCAACGCGGCAATCTGTTCGAGTCATGTTCAACATGTAAAATAAAGGAGTGAGCTAAACACCCCAGTAGGTACCGCCTCATCACTAGTGTAGAAATTTAGAAGGCAATCTAATTATACCGGCTAACAAGAATTCTTACAGCACATATCACATCAATGACATCATTATTACGAGATAGCTTAAAATATGTAAATAATCACACCAGATATGTATAGATACGTAAACCGTAAACAGTGTAGATTTGGGTATAAAATTTCACTTACCTGAAAATCAAAGTTTGAATTTTTTTAACAGACCAACTCTCTAGAATTCACATTGTCTCCCCTTGCTTGTGGTAACACTAGAGGATTACAACTGATCCAAATTACCCATATAAGGAAACCAACATAAGCTTGAGCCAAATAAATTTATATTTTTCTCTTGCTCGATATTATTGTCTACTTAAAATACTCTATTTTTTCTTTTTTCCTAAATACACACTCTCTTTCGTTCGTCATACTTAAGCTAGGCGTAGAAACTGAAAGAAAATGAAATAGAACATATAATTGAAAAGAAGCACATGGCTAGCGAGTAATTAAAAAACTTTAATGAATCATAAACTTTGCAATTAAAATGCAACTTGGGAAGTAGGAAAATTTAGGTGATAGATAAGTGTAAACATTCCATAATTAGTAAACCAACCTAACGTTTTAGCCAATTTTAAGTGCAACCCATAAATATCATGTCGCAGACACATACTTTGAGCTAACCCAAGCCTCGATAATTCATTTGAAATGTACCATGTCCACACATAAACATGATAACTCATGCACACACGTACACACATCCACATAATAGGAACAATAATTTCAAATGAACATATTTAATGCTTTAAGACAGTTAACAAATCGGATGATACATCTATAAATCGTAAAAGTATCTCAAAAAATAAATCTAATCCTACCACAAATATCTTGTAGCTAAATGAATGAAGAAAAAATGTTTGTCATCTTTTAAATATGCAAAAAATGACATAGAATGTATAAACAAATTATTATTTTGTATTCGGGGTCTTACAAAATTTCGTCCCGATATTCAGTATACTGAAATCATTTTTCACAATTTTTTCTCTTTAATATCACGTACGACCGCACTTCAATAACTTCTCCATCCAAGAAGTACTGGACTATGTAGCCTAGCTTGACAGTGCAGTGGTTAGCAAGTGTGGTGGCACACAAGTGTGTACCACTTGTACAACACCCGCCAAACCTCCCGCTCAGTCACAGATACACTCACTACAACAAATTTAATGTTTCGTAACGAATCATATTGTTAGCAAAAATACAAAAATTGTCGCTGAAACTATTTAGTGACAAATATTTTTCGTCGTGACCCTTGTCGCCTATACCGCGTCGTTAATTCTATGTGCAACAATACTTTATTTTGTTGCATATAAGTCGGCTTGAGAAACGAATTATTTCTTTGCATATAAATCTGGTGGCAACAAAATGAATTTTGTCGCCGCTTTTCTTTTGTTGCCAAAATGCAAATTTGTTCTCAATTTAATGTTTGTTTCCCAAATAATATAATTATGTGAAATGAAATATTTGTGTTTCCATCAAGTATCAGTTGCTAAAGGAAACTTATTGTCACGACTCAGATTTTTCGTGTATAACAAATTTTCCTACTAATTTCCAACTTAATAATATATGATAAATTTACCACAGTTCTAGGTAAATCAGCGCAAAAATTCGTATCATGAATGTAATGTGTTTTCACCAAAAATAAAGTGCAAGAACTTTACTAGAAATTGATAATGTGGATTCCATTCAACTATTTCTCCAATTTTGAGAACATAGTTTCCTTTGCTATTACAATTGCTAATCCAGCCATATACAAAGTCTGAAGCTTGCTTATCCAGAACTCCTATTAACTTTAAAGAGTCATCGAGTCCAACCGTTTCTTGTCAAGAGGCCTGCAAGGAACAAAAAAAAATTAAAGATGTCATTCAAAAGAATTATCCAATTGAAATGGATTTTATTAAGTAGTGCACATATAGACGTCTTATTGAGAAAAATAAAATATATGTTGAACAAGAGGACTCGAGTATAAAAGATATGAATTACAAGTGAGAGTAAAGCAAACTGAGTTTAGGGTATTTTGACATGGATATCACTAAGCCTAATAAAAACCAAAGGCCTTGTGGCCAAACTTTCACACTATCGTTCCAAATACTTTAAAGTGGGAGAGACGATGTTGATATAGTTGCCCATTTCAATTTTAAATTACAGGAACTCAACTATTATAGTTCGACTAATGAAACTGTTTGATGAAGAAGAGATGTGAAGGGAAATAAAAATATCAACATAGAATGAGCGACATACCTCAAGCGGAGATGGATAATGGTTTCTTGATCTAGTTCTAGGTCAAATCTGTACAAAAATACGCATATAGGTCAAGGCGTTTGATGGAAGTGTACATGATACCAACGGTCAGAAGGTGAGATTGAGAAGTTACCGTATTCAGCTTGGGGGTGCTCTGAAGGACGAGAGGAGAAGGAGAAGACGTCTGATTTGGCTTGGGTCTCTACCAACTCGATCGAGATCGAGATCGAGAGAGAGAGAGAGAGAGAGAGAGAGAGAGAGAGAGAGAGAGAGAGAGAGAGAGAGAGAGAGAGAGAGAGAATTCTTCATTCATATTGTAGGCTCCGCCTCTTCCCTTTTTTTTCCGAGAAGTATGCCTTAGGGTTGCAATAGAGTGGTAGTTACAGAAAACATGGGTAGTGTGTTATGGGCCTTGTTTCATCGTGTGTCTAGATACCTAAGCTCTCTTTTCCTTGTTTCTTTTGAGCATTTTCCTTGGTTCTTTTTTTTTCTTTTTCTTTTTGAGGATCTTTTCTTTGTTTTCCTTTTTTCTTTTCAAGGAAAAATATGAAAATATTTGTTGATTTGTAAATTAAAATTGCTAATTAATGCTACAATTATTTAGGAGTTCCTGGAGAAGTTCCTAGAAAAATAATTATTTACGAGCTTTTAGTAATTTATGTGTATGTTTTATACGTCTTACTTATTACTTCTTTCGTCTTGCCATAAATATTTACGTTTGACTTTTTTATCCGTAATTTGGTCACTTTAACCCGGTAATTTGGATAGAAAAACGAACAGTGAAAAAGTAAAATTGTAAGTTTATGGAAAAATAGAGGTAGTATGTTTTTCATACTTAAAAATAAAATTTCGTTTTCACGAGTAAAAAAGTACAAAGTTATTTGCATCATTTTTATATTTGATGTAATTCTCAATTAAAACTAGCTGGTAGCACCGTAGGTGTGTATTTGTTTTAGGAAAACATATAACTGTTCTCTAGTAATAAGTTGTCTCCAATGTATATTAAAATGGTTACATCTTTGTTACCAATTCATGCACTATTGGTGACGTCAAAAAGTGACACAAAATAATTTTGTGACTGTTGCAAAAGATTTTGGCGGGAATAAAATTTGGCACCTATTCTTTGGTGACGATTCTAGCAACAAAATTTTCATTTTATCACTGATACTTTTCATTTTGTGACAATTACCTAACCATGTTGCCAAAGCGTTTTTTCTGAGACAAATTTTATGTTTGTTGCTTACAATTTCGTTGCAGAAGACACTATTTGTTGTTGTGACTGTATATACTTCAGGTTTGGCGAGATTCTGATACCAGCGGTGACGACCCATCACACTTTTAATAAACAATATCGATTATACTATAATACACTGTTTACTGTCAACCCCGTATGAAACTTTCATATATCCAAAATACTCAACCAGCAGGACACACACTCCTCTGAAACAACATTTTCATTTAATTTTAAAAATTTGGTTTGTGACTCAATTTGATAAAAAGTTACATAATTCACAAAATGCATGTTTTCTATAAACTATCGTGTTTCGACTAAAAAGTTACAAGATTCACTTAAAACAACTAAAGATATTATTGTAGCTAAACAATTCATTTTTTAGCAATCTACGCCGCAATCTGTACGAGTCATGTTCAACATGTAAAATAGAGGAGCGAGCCAAACATCCCAGTAGGTACCGCCTAATCACTGACGTAGAAATTTAAAAGCCATATAAATTCTACCGGCTAGCAAGAAATCATACAACACACATATCACATCAACGACATGATTATTCACCCAACAATCACGAGATAGCTTAAATGTTGTAAATAATCATACCAGATATGTATACACATGTAGACCGTAAACATTGCAGATTTGGAAATGAAATTTCACTTACTTGTTTATCAAAGTTTGAAAAAATTTAACAGGCCAGCTTTCTTAGAATTCTCATTGTCTCCCTTCGCTTGTGGTAACACCAGAGGAATACAACTGATCCAAATTTCCCATATAAGTAAACCAAATTAATCTTGATCCAAACAAAGGTTTATTTTTCTCTTGCTTGAAGTTATTATCTACTTAGAATACTCTGTTTTTTCTTCTAGCCTAAATAAATATTGTCTTTCTTTCGTCATACTTAAGCTAGGCATAGAAACTGAATGAAAATGAAATAGTACATATAATTGAAGAGAAACACATTACTAGTGATTAACTACAAAACTTTAATGACTCATCAACTTTGCACTTAACATGCAACTCGGGAACTAGGAAAATTAAGGTCATAGATAAGTGCAAACTTCCCATAATTAGTAAAACAACCTAACTTTTTAGTCAATTTTAAGTGCAACCCATAAATATCATGTCACATACACATACTTTGAGCTAACCCAAGCCTCCATAATTCATTTGAAGTGTACCATGATCACACATATACATGATGACACATGCACACACGTACACACATCCACATAATAAGAACAATAATTTCAAATGAACTTATTTAATGCTTAAGACAGTTACACATAAATCGGATGATACATCTATATTATCTTAAATGTATGTCAATAGAATGGATTCAATCCCACCACGGCCATATTAAAGACATTGGAATGAAGAAAAAAATTATTGTCGTGTTTTGAACATCCAAAAAATGACATAGCATATATAAATAAATTATTATTTTAAATTAGGAGTTTCTTCAATTTCATCCCGAAATTTAGTATACTGAAATCACATTTTAACATTTTTTCTATACAATATCACGTACCACCACACTGTAGGGTTTTGATCATGGATACGCAGCGGAAAAACAAATATATATAATCCATGCAATACCCTCCAAGGATCAAAGGACAAGAGACATAACGATGGTAAGGGAAAAAATCAATTTACACACCTTAGGGTTTCTCCTGTGATGACTTCTAACGTGAATTGTGTCACGTTCTCTATAGTTGATCCACGCCTAGAAATGAATTCTAGATCTTCCTTATCCTTTGTGCTATCCCGGAATGGAGGAAGAGGAAGAAGAAATCACACAACGCGAGGAAACAATGAGGTTCGGCCTCCTTGTTTGGGCCGACGGGATGGGGCGGCGGCAAGGGGGGTGACGGGTTCCTCTTGCTTGCTTGCTCTCTCTTTTTTGTTCTCTCCCACTCAAGTTATGAACTAAAGGCTCATAAGTGTGGGAAGGAAGGAAGGAGCATCCTTTATACAGTGCAAAAAATCCTTGCCAACTACCTAAAGGACCCATTCTAGTCCTACTAGAATTCGGTTTAGTCCCTTCCTTGCAAATTAGTCCTACTAAGTTTTCAAGGTGTTGCAAAGTGATCATTCTAATTAATTAATCCTATTAATTAATTCCCAAATCTATTTCAACTCTATATAGCGTGTGACCCCATATGCTCTATCTAGTTGGTAGCAATAATTTGCTAATATGGAGCGGTTTCTAGCAAAACATCCATTCTAGACAACTATTAGAATAGTCATCCGAAAAACCTTGTACAAGTAATTGTCTCATCCCTTTGTCTCTATATTCATATTGGAAACGAGACATACAAGTCAAACTCGTATATCCAATCCATAGTTTCTCGATCCAAGGGAATAGCCTTATCCGTGTAAATAACATCAATATCCCATATTGATTTATTTGAGTCTTGCCAGACATTCTATAAGCTCTATCCCTCGAGTGGCCTAGGATATTTTCTCCCGTTATGTGGGAGGGACAAATTCTATCTACGTCAACTACGATCTCTAAGCTTTCTTCTTATTGTATCCGGTACACGCCTTTATAACTACCCAGTTACGGTGTAGCGTTTAACGCTACCAAAATCACAACAATCCACAACTAGAATATCTAGTGACTTCAAGTCTAAGGATTACAATACCATTGTACCACGAGAAGCACTTGTGAATTAACATAACATGTATGTATCCTTCTCGGAGATTGGTCAATCCGGTGCGCCATTACCCTTAATGCACACCCATGTGTTGGATCATGATATCTCTATATCAATCCAACCCCATATTAGTCTATAGATGATTGTCCCATTAATCATTATATAGGACTAGGGATATTTAAGATAAAAAACACAATTTTAAATCTAAGGAATTCATTATATTAAATATTCAATGAATAATACAATGAATTTTCGAGCCAAAATAAATTCATACTAAACTAGATTGCCTCTGGGGAATCTATTCCAACAGTCTCCCACTTGCACTAGATCAAATCTGGCGCATCTCGTATGCCCATGCTCCTAGTGTGCCCTTCATGCTTCCACTGCAGAAGCGGCTTGGTAAGTGGATCTGAGAGATTCTCATCTGCAGGAATCTTGCATATCCGAATGTCTCCTCTATCGATAATATCTCGAAACAGATGGAACTTCCTGAGCACGTGCTTGGATTTCTGGTGCGACCTAGGTTCCTTTGATTGCGCGATCGCCCTAGTGTTGTCACAATACAACTAAACTGGATCCGCAATACTAGGAACAACACCAAGTTCAGAAACAAACTTTCCGATCCAAACAGCTTCCTTTGCTGCGCATTTGCACCAATGTACTCAGCCTCTGTTATAGAATCAGCCACCGTCTCTTGCTTGGAACTCCTCCAGCTCACCGCTGCTCCATTCAGGCAAAACACATACCCCGATTGTGATCTAAGTAATCTTTCTCGGTTTGGAAGCTTGCATCAGTGTAACCCCTTACACGCAACTCTTCCTCTCCGCCAAATATGAAGAAAGCATCCTTAGTTCTTCTCAAGTACTTCAGGATGTTCTTGACTGCAATCCCGTGACTCTCACCTGGATTGGATTGGTATCTGCTTGTCATACTGAAGGCATATGACACATCTGGTCTGGTACATAACATGGCGTACATGATAAATCCTATGGCCGAGGCATAGGGAATTCTACTCATGCGTTCCTTCTCAATCTCATTGGAAGGACAACCACTCTTCGAAAGAGTGATTCCATGTGACATGGGCGAGAATCCCTTCTTGGAATCCTGCATGTTGAACCGCTTCAACACCTTGTCAATATATGTACTTTGACTTAGTCCTAGCAGTCTCTTAGATCTATCTCTATAGATCGTTATACCGAGTATATAGGCTGCTTCCCCTAAGTTTTTCATTGAGAAACACTTCCCTAGCCAATCTTTAACAGATTGCAGCATGGGAACGTCGTTTCCAATTAGTAGTATGTCATCCACATACAAGACCAGAAATGCTACAGATCTCCCACTAACCTTCTTGTAGACACAAGACTCATCTTCGTTTCTGATGAAGCCAAACTCTTTGACTACTTCATCAAAACGTCGATTCCAACTCCTAGAAGCTTGCTTCAATCCATAAATGGATCGTTGCAACTTACAGACTTTGTTGGCTTGCTTTGGATCCTCAAAACCCTCCGGCTGTGTCATATACACGTCCTTGAGGAGATTCCCATAAAGGAATGCTGTTTTGACATCCATATACCAAATCTCATAGTCGTAGTATGCTACAATTGCATGTAGGATTCGGATGGATTTGGTCATAGCGACTGGTGAAAAGGTT
This sequence comes from Linanthus parryae, assembly GCA_023055425.1. Lineage (NCBI taxonomy): Eukaryota > Viridiplantae > Streptophyta > Magnoliopsida > Ericales > Polemoniaceae > Linanthus > Linanthus parryae. The sequence goes on from JALGPY010000005.1 coordinate 88,547,985, forward strand.
TCATAATAGTCAATACCATGAATCTGTCTGAATCCTTTAGCCACCAATCGGCCCTTATAGGTAATCACATTACCATCCATGTCGATCTTCTTCTTGAAAACCCACTTGCACCCTATGGGCCGCGCCCCTTCGGGTGGTTCCACCAAAGTCCATACTTTGTTGGTATACATGGATTCCATCTCGGATCTCATGGCTTCTAGCCACTTCTGAGAGTCTGGCCCTATCATGGCCTTTTCATATGTAGTAGGCTCATCCTCTATGAGCATCGTGTCACCGGAATCGTTCACGAGAAGTCCATACCTCTCAGGTTCCTGGCGCACTCTACTAGATCTACGAAGCTCTTGTGTTACTTGAACAGGCTGTTCCACAACTGCTTGTGGTTCCTGTTCATGTTCCATAATCGGTTCAGTGATTTGTGGTTCTTGAATTCCTTCAAGTTATACAGTACTCCCACTTGCTTCTTTAGAAACAAACTCTCTTTCTAGAAACACGCCGGTCCGAGAAACAAACACTTTGTTCTCGGTTGGATTGTAGAAATAGTATCCCTTAGTTTCCTTAGGGTACCCCACAAATTTATTCGTACATATCCGACTTTAGCCCTAGCTTGTCTGATTGTAAACGTTTTACATACACATCGCAGCCCCAAACCCTCATGAACGACAGTGTGGGACGCCTCCCACTCCACATCTCATGTGGTGTCTTCATGACTGATTTAGATGGAACACGGTTAATGGTGAAAGCTGCACTTAATAGAGCGTGGCCCCAAAATGATAATGGAAGATCTGTTTGACACATCATAGATCGAACCATATCCAATAGGGTTCGATTCCTCCTCTCAGACACGCCATTCCATTGTGGCGTTCCGGGTGGAGTGAGTTGGGACACGGTCCCACACTCTCTAAGATAGTCGTCAAACTTTTGGCTCAAGTATTCTCCTCCACAATCTGATCGTAGAGCCTTGATACTTTTTCCAAGTTGCTTCTCTACTTCACTTTTGAATTCCTTAAACATTTCAAAGGATTCGGATTTGGCCTTCATAAGGTATACAAATCCATATCTACTGTAATCACCAGTAAATGTAATGAAGTAGACATAACCACCCCTGGCAGGCGTGGAAAATGGCCCACACACATCAGTATGTATGAGCGCCAATTGCTCACTACTCCTCTCACCTTTCTTATTGAAAGGGGACATTGTCATTTTTCCCAATAAACAAGCCTCGCATGTCTCATATGATTCAAAATCAAATTAGTCTAGTAGACCATTCTTATGGAGTCTAGATACACGTTTCTCGTTTATATGGCCTAAACGACAGTGCCATAAGTAAGAAGGATTTAAATCTTTTATTTTAATCCTCTTGGTATTAATGTTTTAGACAGGATTGCTTAGATCAAGGACATACAGTCCATTAAATAATTGCGCACTTTATTCAAATAGAAGGATTAACAGTTGTTCTTTATTGAAATAATAAAACCTTCTTTGTCCAAACAAGAAATAGAAATAATGTTTCTGCTCATAGCAGGCACAAAATAGCAATTATTTAATTCTAAAACTAATCCGGAAGGTAGAGATAGCTCCCACACGCCTACGGCCAACGCAATAACTTTTGCTCCATTCCCAACGCGCAGATATATCTCCCCTTTAGCCAATCTTCTACTTCTCTTTAGATCCTGCACATTTCGACAAATGTGAGATCCACATCTAGTATCTAATACCCATGATGTAGAGACAGTTAAATTGACATCTACAACAAAAGTACCTGGTGGTGGTGGAATCACTATTCCAAGCCTCTTGTCCTCCAGATATTTTAGGCAGTTCCTCCTCTAGTGTCCAGGCTGACTGCAGTAGTGACACTCACATTTAGTCACACCTTTGGCAATCCCAGCAACAGGCTTAAGGGTAGGTTCCTTGGACTTGGAAACTGACTTTCCTTTCCCTTGGAGGATGAGGCAAACCTTTTTCCTTTTCCTTTATGAACCATCATAATGGCCTTGCCCTTACCCTTGTTGATGCTTTGTTCAGCTGCCCTCACCATATTGAGCAAATTTGGCAGTGGTTTCACGGTCTCGTTCATGTTATAGTTCATGATGAACAGTCCATAAATCTTGGGCAAGGATTGCAACACGAGATTGGTTGCCAACTCTTGGCCGACCGGGAACCCCAGTCGGGCGAGATTCTCCAGGTACCCGATCATACGGAGTACATGGGGTCCCACCGGGTTCCCTTCTGCCAGATGACACTTGAACAATGCCTTAGAGACCTCATACCTCTCAACCCTTGCCTTCTCTTGGAAGAGCTGCTTCAGATGCTCGATCATATCGACAGCATTCATGTCTTCATGTTGCTTCTTAAGCTTCGAAGTCATGGTGCATATCATAAGGCAGGCCGCATCATTAGCGTCATCAACACGCTTTTGATACGCCTTTAGGGATGCAGGTGTTTGGTTCTCTGGATCTGCTGGAACTTGCTCCTCCATTGCGTACAGTTTCTTCTCTTGCTTGAGAACGATTCTCAAGTTTTTGTACCAATCAAGGAAGTTGGTTCCAGAGAGCTTGTCCTTCTCAAGGACAGATCGTAGGGAATGTTGTGAACTCGATGAGTTGTTTGCCATTTGGAATTCTACAAAAGGAAAACACACAAGTTTTAGTATTTGTGAATTTTTGACTATAATCAATAATGGCTAGTTTATCAAATATAGCTCCCACTATTTTTCTACGGATCAATAACCCTCATGAAATAAATGCGGAAAATATCCTTATATTTTCTAGTGGGCCAAGATCCATGTTTCATCTCCTTATGAGCTTGCTTTGGCAAGTCACCCATAATTTGACTACTTTAGGTAGGAACAATTCCAATTGCATCTTTTATGTAACTCTTGGTTCAATTGGGCAAATAACTCCTTATTTATCCATCCTCATGGACAATCACAATTGATTGCCTCTAGGTTTTAATCACGTTAATAGGCTAGTTGTGTTCAACATCTTATTCAAACAATTGCACATTACTTGTTTGTGCCATCGCATTCCATCATTATGAACCAAGTCGCCATGCTTTGGCACGCACAAACTTGATAAATCATGATGATAATGAGTGTTTAAATAACGAGAAGGCAAGAACACAATATTTGAACTTTGAGGGATTTTTCAATTCAATTTTAATTGTTTTGTTGATCAATATCAACTAATATATCTACTTGAGTTTGGGCACAACTCCAAATAATAGATCTGGGTTGTCTAATTATCTTATTATCCTAATTGCATGCATCATCCATACACCAACCAAAAATAATAAGACAATAAAATTAAACAACCACAAAACAAAATAGATAGTGATGTGAATATGGCCTTTTCTAGACTAAGATAATTCCAAGCCAATGGAATTATTTATGAACCCTAAAAGCAAACACATCTCCATGCGTCTTCATCTTTTGGTCCATCCTTCATAGTCATGTGGAATGCTCCATGTTCCATCTTTTTGTGGCTCCCTTTGGCTTTTCGCTTATTTTCTTCAATCTTGACTAACAATCTACTATATCTAGCACTAGCTAACAACTATACTAAATAAAATAAATCTCACAAGTTGAGAAAAAAATGGCTCGCAGGCCATAAAACCCTAATTAATTATTATAATTAGTTGATCAGCTCGCAGGCCGTAAACCAAACCACAAAAATTAAACATTCACATCAAACCACATCCTAAGGCCATATCCAATCACCATGCAATTTGCACATAAATAGTTGAAATCCAATTTTAACGCGCTTGGTCAATTTTAATTGATTTTAAGATTTGTTAGGGTTAAAATGGTCAATTGGGCCCAACAATCAAATTGCACGGACCCAAAAAGAGGACCGAAAAGGCCTTAGACTGGCCGGACCCTAGCTACGCGGGAGTTGTTTGAGAGTTGTTTCCAAAACAACTCCCTTGCTTGATGCCCAAGTTTGGTTGTTTCCTTGTATGGGAAGAACTCCTTCTTTCCATAGGATGCCCAAACCCTAGATCTAAGATCCTAAAATTTCTCAAACTCACTAATTCATACATCCAATGCAAAAACTAGGTCTTGTTATGATTGATTATTGACAAATTGCATCATATGCTTGATTTTTCTTTGTTTTACGCGATAAACAATAAATTTAATGTGTAAAACTATCAAAACGTAACACATAAACCACGTTTATCCTCTACGACCTGTGGCTCTGATACCACTGTAGGGTTTTGATAATGGATATGCAGCGGAAAAACAAATATATATAATCCATGCAATACCCTCCAAGGATCACATGAAAAGAGACATAAAGATGGTAAGGGAGGAAATCAATTTACACACCTTAGGGTTTCTCCTGTGATAACTTCTAACGTGAATTGTGTCACGTTCTCTATAGTTGATCCACGCCTAGAGTTGAATTCTAGATCTTTCTTCTCATTTGTGCTATCCCGGAATGGAGGAAGCGGAAGAAGAAATCACACAACGCGAGGAAACAAGGAGGTTCGGCCTCCTTGTTTGGGCAGACGGGTCCCTCTTGCTTGCTTGCTCTCTCCTTTTTGTTCTCTCCCACTCAAGTTATGAACTAAATGCTCATAAGTGTGTGAAGGAAGGAAGGATCATCCTTTATATAGTCCAACAAATCCTTGTCAAGTACCTAAAGGACCCATACTAGTCCTACTAGTATTCGGTTTAGTCCCTTCCTTGCAAATTAGTCCTACTAAGTTTACAAGGTGTTGCAAAGTGATCCTTCTAATTAATTAATCCTATTAATTGATTCCAGAATCTAGTTCAACTCTATATAGCATGTGACCCATAGACTCTATCTAGGTTGTATCAACAATTTGCTAATATGGAGCGGTTTCTAGCAAAATATCCATTCTAGCCAAATAATAGAATAGTCATCCGACAAACCTTGTACAAGTAATTGTCTCATCCCTTTGTCTCTAATCCGGATTGGACACGAGACATACAAGTCACACTCGTATATCCAATCTATACTTTCTCTATCCATGGGAATAGCCTTATTCGTGCAAATAACATCAATATCCCATATTGATTTATTTGAGTCTGTCCAGACATTCTATAAGCACTATCCCTCGAGTGGCCTAGGATATTTGCTCCCGTTATGTGGGAGGGACAAATTCTATCTACGTCCAGTACGATATCTAAGCTTGCTTCTTATTGTATCCGCTACACGCCTTCGTAACTACCCAGTTACGGTGTAGCGTTTAACGCTACCAAAATCACAACAATCCACAACTAGAATATCTAGTGACTTCAAGTCTAAGGATGACAAAACCATTGTACAACGAGAAGCACTTGTGACTTAACATAACATGTATGTAGCCTTATCGGAGATGGGTCAATCCGGTACGCCGTTACCCTTAATGCACACCCATGTGTTGGATCATGATATCTCTATATCAATCCAACCCCATACTAGTGTATAGATGATTGTCCCATTAATCATTATACTGGACTAGGGATATTTAAGATAAACAACACAATTGTAAATCTAAGGACTTCATTATATTAAATATCCAATAAATAATACAATGAATTTTCTAGCCAAAATAAATTCATACTAAACTAGATTGCCTCTAGGTCATCTATTCCAACACACACTTTATTAACTCCACCACCCAAGCAGTACTAGGCTGTGTAGCTCGAGTTTGCGGTGGCTTGCAAGTGTGATGGCTCACAAAGTGTGTGCCACTTGAACAACACCCGCCAAAAACCTACCTAGGATCAGATACACTATCTGTACTACCGGTTTGCTAGGCTCTGGTACCAGCTGTGACCACCCATCACAGTTTTTATACCAAAATATTAATTATACGATAAAACACTGTTTACTGCTAACCAAGTCTGACACTTTCATACATCCGAAATACTCAACCAACAAGACACAAATTCCTCTGAAACAAAATTTTGAATAATATTTATGAAAATTTGGTACGTGACTGAATTCGATAAAAAGTTATACCCGTTTGGGAAAGTGGCGGTTTCTTTAAAATATTGAGTTTTGAAAAAAAAATTACAACATTCACTAAAACTAGCTAAATAAACTTAATTTAGCTAAATAATTTACTTTTTAGCAATCACATCGCAATGTGTTCGAATCATGTTCAACCTGTAAAATAGAGCGCTGAGCCAAACAACTAGCTGGTAACACCTAACCAATGTCGTAGAAATTTAAAAGCCACATAAACTGCAGTGGTTTATAGGAAATTTTACTGCACCATCAAATCAACAACATGATTATCCACCCAACCAACACGAGATTGCCTAAAATGTGTAAATAATCACACTGCACATATATATATATAATTATATATATATATATATATTTATATATATAAATCACACAAATACACCTTAAACACCGTAGATTTGGAAATGAAATTTTTCCTACTTGAAACTCAATGATTGAAAACAAACTAACACACCGGCTCTCTTTGAATTATCATTCTCTCCCCTTGCTTGTGGTAACAACAGAGACTACAATTGATTCAAATTACCCATATAATGAAACCAACATAAACATGAGCCTAACGAAGGTCTATTTTTATCTTGCTCGAAGTGATTCTATACCAAGAATACACTATTATTTTCTTCTGGCATAAAGTGTGGCACCCCGCTCCCGCGACCCCGATTAATAACGTAATTAAACGGAAACGAGGCGTCACACGCCACCAAGGCTAACTCGTACCATGAGGATGAGAGTGAAAATGTTTAGAAATTCAAGGATTAACTGATAAATAAAGCGGAAGCTTATGAAAAAAAAGGGGTCTTATATCCAAAACCATTTTTTTTTTCACAAAAGGAAATAAAACTTTGAGAATTGAATAAAACGTTTCTCTATCCTCCATGGTACTCGTCTATCTCAGAGTCAAGTCCTTCAAGGTTCAGTCACGGTTACACATAATCCATTCACGAAAAGTTCATAAATTAAACTCCAATAATCCATTAAACAACCACGGGATATCCCCTCATGGGTTACACATTCCCGCTACCAAAATATGACCATACATGGTCTCTAAAGAGTGCATAATAAATCTCCAAGAGTTACACATAGAAAGATACTACGTACTACCACATAGACTTAGGCAAAGAGAGTCCTAGACAAGCCTAGCACAAAAGCATGAAACTTCTCTCAACATGATATGGCGAATGAAATTATGCGGCTGGATTACTTGGCTCGGTCCTCTCCTTGGAACCTGAAAGAGTGGTCATTTAAAACCGGTCAGACTGCGAAGTCTGGTGAGCACGTACTTACCCCTTTGTTAGGTTTGGAAATATACAATATATATACAAGTTCCAAATGCCATGGTCAAGTTTTTCCAAACATGCTTGCTTCACAGTTCATACATAGATAAAGAATAATATAAACAACATAATTTAAGCAAGCATTCAAGTAGGTAAACATGTAAAGCATTTAATTCAACACTTGGGTCCTCGACCCCTTCCACAACACCACTTTGACTCATTTTATTCAAGTACTTTGGCCATTAAAATCTCATTCGTGACACTTAGCCATCAATGTGGCGAGTCCGCGTAGAATCGCTACCTCGGACGAAAATACAGTCGACAAGTCATGACAACGCACGTGTTAACGGCTCATCCCATATTATATCCCTGGGACAGGGCATCGACCTCCGGTCTATTGTCCCCGCACCGGGAGGGTACTGTCCGGTGTATATCCCCCAACCGTTAGGGTACTGTACCGGTGTATTGTCCCCCACCGTTAGGGTACTGTCCAACAGTGTCATTTAGGCAACCATCTCGGCCAAACATTTATAAAGCATACCATGGACTTTCAGTTTAACAAATATCATTTATAAACATGCTTTAAAACATAGGCTATATCTCCAATCAAAATATACAAATCACCAAGTAGTTATTAAGAACACATTACACCATTCACAAGTTTAACAATATCCACCTCATAGCCCATAAACAGTTAATATATGAAAATAGCACTACCAAAGGGTTGGGTAAGTACTCACCTCGATTCCTAGCTTATAAAATCCTTACTAGCTACCGATACGGGAATCCAAGAGCAAAGCTAAGAAGGAGGCTCTACAAATAGCAATTCAACACGTAAGGACAAGCTGACATCAGTTCAAGTGATTCCTAGTGGCTATATGTTACTAATAAGTTTCATAAGATGCCCCATACTATGATTATGATGTCCCACTAACTTGAATGAACGGAGGAATAATGTTCTCTAAAGTAGCATATGCCACTCGGCGAGAAACGGACTTTTCAGATTTGACACACTTTACGAAAACTGGAATTTCGAATGATATATAATGAATATTGACATGGAAAAAAACTGGAAATGAAAGTAGACACACAGAGCTTCGAATCGGTATAAGATAGAGCAAAATACAAGCTCGTATGAGGGAGTAATGGCCTCACAAAGTTGGGTGACACAATCTGTCCGAACCCACACTCCAGCCTTGACACAGTTTACGAAAACTCACATTACGGAAAATTTAAAAGTCTTTTTGGAACAAAACCAATTGTAGATGAAAGTAGACACATAGAGCTTCATAACGATATAAAGTTTAGCAAAATATAAGCTCGTATGTGGGAGTAGTGACCTCTCAAAGTCGGGTGACACAATCTGCCCGAGCCCAACTACCAGCCCAGACACACTTTACAAAAACGGACATTCCGGAATATTTACAATGAATTTTGGCATGAGACCAATTGGAGATGAAATTAGACACACAGGGCTTCAAAACGATATAAGATAGAGCACAAACCGAATCTTTATGAGTGAGATGTGGTCTCTCAAAGTCAGGTCACATATTCTGTCCGAAAACAGAGAATCATTACAAGACCAAATTTTCTTTTAAATCAAAAGTTCTTCGAGCAAGTATGTGAAACCACTTCATTTTCGATTTAATAAGGAATGGAAGAGACACATGCAAGTCTATATGCAGCATATAGTCTTCAAGGATGAGCAAAAACACATGATTTGGAAGGATGAAGAGTATGGAATAGGGAAATCAAGGACAACTCTCATCTTTTGAGACATGAACTTCTTCTAAACCTTCCTCCATGTGGATGAACCCATGAATCCACAAGAAGATGCAAAAATAGACACATGCAATGACATTATTAGATGATTTACCATTGCAATAGATACTAGAAGCAAGAATATGCAAGGATCCAAGAATAGATCAAAAATTTACCTCAAAGATTAGGAATAGTGAGCAAAAGAGTGATTGTAAGCTTTAATCCATGGGTAGGATGAAGGAAGAAGTCCCCTCCAAGGTTGTATTTAGCTTGGCGACAAATTTTTCATGATTTGGTTGCTAGAATATGAAGTTTTGGTGGTGTTTTGTAGAGGTTTTTGCACAAAAACGGGTTGAGCTTCTCTTGTGAAAGAAGATGACTTCTTGTGACTCTTAGAGAGAGATGGGGGTGTGAGAAATGAGGGATATGGGCTGAACTACAAAGAGTTAAAGATGAAAAAGAGATATGGTGCATCTCTCATGTGTCTTGTCACACTTGCTTGCAAGAATTGTCCTAGTATGCCTATAGCTAGCCACTTTGGAACACCAAAAAGATGACACATTTGCTACCATATTTTGAGTTTAATATGTGGAGTAACATTTAAAAATGGCTCTAGGGTTGATAGGTATCCAACCCCCACAAGTTTTACACTCCTAGTATGACAAAATACCAAGTTTTGGTCATGTTTTTGTGGCTTCTTTGCTCAAATCCGGGATTGCCCTTAAAAGATGTGATTTATTGAGCAAGATAGCTAGGGAAGAGTGTAGAGGAGACAAGCCTATGGTGTGAAACACAAGTAGACATGATGTGACTATACATAGATAGCTAGCTTTCCTAGTGATAGGTAACTATGTGCCTAATCCCCTACACTAGATGTACATTCAAGGTATACATACTATAGCAATACTTCTACACATACTAGAAATACATACATACTTTACTACTTTTCTAGATTTAATATTTCATAACAATTAAGTAATTGTTAAAATTAAGATTATAGGGAACCAATATTTAAGTTCTACCATCCCACTTAATAAGCTCAAAACATTATAAACTAAATCAAATAAATTCCTAATTGAACTTAATTATGTGGGATGTCACATTCTACCCACCTTAAAAAGAAGTTTGTCCTCAAACTTGACGTACCTCTTAATTAAAATAAGTGTGGGTACTTGTCCCGCATCTCAGCTTCACTTTCCCACGTTGCTTCCTCTATTGCATGGTTCCTCCATAGAACCTTTACCAAAGGAATGACCTTGTTTCGCAAAACTTGATCACGACGATCCAAAATTTCTACAGGCCTTTCCTCATAAGATAAGTCAGACCTAACCTCCAAAGGTTGATAGGAAATTATGTGACTTGGGTCATACACATACTTTTTCAGCATTGATACATGGAATACGTTGTGAACATGCTCTAACTCTGGTGGCAATGCAAGACGATACGCCACAACTCCAATTCTTTCAAGGATCTCGAATGGGCCAACATAACGTGCACCAAGTTTCCCTTTCTTTCCAAATCGTAGCACTCCCTTGGTTGGAGATACTTTCAAGAACACATGATCACCCACTTCAAACTCCAAATCACGTCTTCGGTTGTCAGCGTAACTCTTTTGCCTACTTTGAGCAACTTTCAACCGTTCACGGATCACGCGAACCTTTTCAGTGGCCAATTCTACCAACTCGGGCCCTTCTATTTGTCTCTCCCCAACCTCCATCCAACAGATTGGTGAACGACACTTTCTCCCATACAAAGCCTCAAACGGTGCCATACCGATACTGGATTGGAAACTGTTATTGTATGCAAACTCAACTAAGGGTAGGTGATCCTCCCAACTACCTTCAAAGTCCAAGACACAAAATCTAAGCAAGTCTTCCAGAGTCTGAATTGTGCGCTCTGACTGCCCATCTGTCTGCGGATGAAAGGATGTGCTAAAATGCAACTTAGTTCCCACAGACTCTTGCAACTTCTTCCAAAATCTCGACACAAAGCGCGGGTCTCTATCGGAGACAATAGAAACTGGTGTCCCATGCAGACGAATTATTTCTCCAATATACAACTTCGCCAAACGTTCCAAAGAGTGAGTCATCTTGACTGCCAAAAAGTGCGCCGACTTGGTCAACCTATCCACAATAACCCAAATTGCATCATTTTGGTGGGAAGATCTTGGTAACCCGACGACAAAATCCATTGTAATGTGTTCCCATTTCCACTCAGGGATAGGTAGAGGTTGTAACAACCCAGATGGCCTCTGATGCTCGGCTTTAACTAATTGACATTGCAAACAGCGAGAAACAAATTCAGCGATTTCCCTCTTCATGCCTGGCCACCAGTATAGTTGCTTCACATCATGATACATCTTCGTACTTCCAGGATGAACGGAAAAACTCGAACTATGAAATTGTTCCAACAACTTATGTTTAACTTCCGGATCATTAGGCACACAGGTTCTTCCTTCAAACTTCAGCATCCCGTCTACCAATACAAAATCCTTCCTAGTACCATCAACCACACCTTGCGACATTTTCAACAACAATGGATCGCGTGCCTGAGCTAATTTTAGTTCCTCCAAGAATGATGGTTCTAGTCTCAAGGCATACAAGTAGCTAGGAACTTGATGCGGCACAACTTCTAAGTCCAAACGTCGAAGATCTTCCTGCAGCTCACGTTGGGAAGTAATGAAACAAGCTAGATTGGCACTACTCTTCCGACTCAAAGCATCCGCCACGACATTTGCTTTCCCTGGGTGATAGCGAATTGATATATCGTAGTCCTTCATCAACTCGAGCCATCTTCTCTGCCTCATGTTTAACTCTTTTTGGGTAAAAATGTACTTCAGGCTCTTATGATCTGTAAAAATCTCGCACCTTTCTCCATAAAGGTAATGCCTCCAAATCTTCAAAGCAAAGATCACCGCAGCTAGCTCCAAATCATGGGTTGGGTAATTTTGTTCATGTGACTTCAACTGTCTTGACGCATAAGCAATCACTTTCCCATTCTGCATAAGCACACACCCAAGCCCCTTTTTCGAAGCATCACTATAAATTACAAAATCCCCATAGCTATCTGGTAAACTCAAAATGGGTGCTGACACTAGCCTCTCTTTCAATTCTTTAAAACTTCTCTCACATTCATCCGTCCACACAAATGGAGCATCCTTTCGAATCAGTTTAGTTAGAGGACTTGCAACAACAGAAAAGTTCTGCACGAATCTCCTGTAGTATCCGGCTAATCCAAGAAAACTACGAATCTCCGTCACACTCCTTGGTCTTTCCCAATTAACAACTGCCTCAATTTTCTTAGGATCCACCGCGATGCCACTTTCATTCACTATATGACCAAGGAACGATATCTGCGATAGCCAAAACTCGCACTTCTCGAATTTTGCAAACAATTTATGCTCTCTAAGGGTTTGAAGGACAATCCTCAAATGTTCCTCGTGCTCCCTCGTGCTCTTTGAATAAACAAGGATATCGTCAATGAATACAATGACAAAATCATCTAAGAATGCCTTAAATACCCTGTTCATTAGATCCATAAAAGCGGCGGGTGCATTGGTAAGTCCAAAAGGCATCACAAGAAATTCATAATGACCATATCTCGTACGAAATGCGCTCTTAGGAACATCTTCAGCCTTAATTCTCAACTGATGGTAACCCGACCTCAAATCAATTTTTGAGAAGACTCTTGAACCTTGCAATTGGTCGAACAAATCATCAATACGAGGTAAAGGGTATTTGTTCTTTACTGTCACCTTATTTAATTCACGATAGTCAATGCACAACCTCAAGGAACCATCCTTCTTCTTAACAAACAAAACTGGAGCTCCCCATGGAGAAGTACTAGGTCGAATAAACCCCTTGTTTAGCAACTCTTCCAATTGTACCTTCAACTCTCGAAGTTCTATTGGGGCCATTCTATAAGGTGCCTTAGAAATTGGTGTCGTCCCCGGTAATACCTCAATTGAAAACTCAACTTCTCTTTCTGGAGGCAACTCACTCACGTCCTCGGGGAATACATCCACAAACTCTTGGACTATAGGAATATCCTCCATCTTACGATCATCTACGGAACTGTCCAAGACACAAGCTAAGTACCCCTCACAACCTTTCCGAATAAGCTTCCTAGCTTGTAAGGAAGAAATTATAAAGGGTGGCGATACAACTCTTTTCCCCTCGAAGGTAAACTCCTCTTGGACGGGGGATCGGAAGGTGACCAACTTATTCACACAATCAATAATCGCATGATTTGCCGAGAGCCAATCCATTCCCAAGATTACATCAAAGTCACTAATATCCAAGGGTATTAGGTCAACAGCCAAAGATCTACCCTCAATGATGATGTCACAATTTCGATAAATGGAAGAAGAAGCCATTACCACACCTAAGGGACTAGAAACATCAAGTGTGTAGCCCAAAGGCTCAGGACAACCATGAAGATTATGCACAAAGCGGGTAGAGATAAACGAATGAGTAGAACCGGAATCAATAAGGGCATGGGCAGGATTTGAACAAATCAAAAAGGTACCTGCCACCACTGATGCTGATGCTTGGACATCTCCTGGAACAAGTGCGAAAGCTCTTGCTTGGCGGTTTGGGTTAGGCTGATGAACAGAGACACTCGCCCCTTGACTTCCTCCAGCTCCCTGAGTGTTCCTAGGGCACTCTCTAGCGTAGTGACCAGGTTGCTTGCAGTTATAACACGTTCCACCAAACTCACCACATGGTCGACCCATATGGTACTTCCCACACTTGAGGCATGCCTTGTTGCCATCACTTGCAGTGCCAGCTCTTCCACTCCCGCTCTGACCAAAAGTACCGCTCCTATTTGGGCCAACCCTCTTAAAAGAGTTTGAGTTTCTTGGGCCTAAACCAATATCATTCCTGGAATTACTTGTGCCTCCTTTGTTCTTAATTTTTCTCGTGTCCCTCTGCTTGATGGCCTCCATGATACCTTTCTCTGCTAGAGTAGCTCGCTCCACTAGTATGTCATAGTCGTTGATCCCCATTAACTCAATTCTAGTACGGATTCCTGGACGCAACCCTGCTTCAAATTTCCTAGCCCTCCTTTCCTCGGTATCTACCACATGAGATGCATGCCGAGAGAGCTCATTAAACTTTGCTTCATACTCAGCCACCGTCATGTTTCCTTGACTAAGGTTCATGAACTCAATAGCTTTAGCATTCTTCAACGCCTGAGGGAAATACTTCTTATTGAAGACTTCAACAAATCTTTCCCACGTGTCAATCACTTCGCGCTCTTTCACGACTATCCACCAACGATAAGCATTATCCTCCAAGGCATAGGTGGCAAACTCGACCTTTTGCATCTCAGTACAGTGCAACCTCTCCAAGTGCTTCTCCATTGACAATAACCAGTTTTCAGCCTCCACCGGGTCATTGGTGCCTTTGAAAACCCTAGGCTTGAGTGCTCTAAAGTTATCAATTGTCACATTCTTGTTTCCCCTTGCCATCGCTCTAGCCATTTCCTCCATGGCTCTAGCCAGCCCATCCATCTCATTAGGATTGGCGCCATCTCTAGCATCAATAGAATCAGATGCAGACGCATGGGGAGTCCCTGCTGCAGCATGTTGCGAGTTGCGGGTTGAACGACTGCTACTCATTCTATATATAAGAAGAATACCCATTAACTATATATAAGGAGACTAGACAATGCACACTTCATCCTACATAGTACTTACGTACTATAACTGCTACATGAGCAAGCACCTTATACTAAATAGACTAACACATAGGGTCGTCCTAAGATAGTCTAAGGTTTCTATACAAACCTAGGCTCTGATACCAACCATGTGGCACCCCGCTCCCGCGACCCCGATTAATAACGTAATTAAACGGAAACGAGGCGTCACACGCCACCAAGGCTAACTCGTACCATGAGGATGAGAGTGAAAATGTTTAGAAATTCAAGGATTAACTGATAAATAAAGCGGAAGCTTATGAAAAAAAGGGGTCTTATATCCAAAACCATTTTTTTTTTCACAAAAGGAAATAAAACTTTGAGAATTGAATAAAACGTTTCTCTATCCTCCATGGTACTCGTCTATCTCAGAGTCAAGTCCTTCAAGGTTCAGTCACGGTTACACATAATCCATTCACGAAAAGTTCATAAATTAAACTCCAATAATCCATTAAACAACCACGGGATATCCCCTCATGGGTTACACATTCCCGCTACCAAAATATGACCATACATGGTCTCTAAAGAGTGCATAATAAATCTCCAAGAGTTACACATAGAAAGATACTACGTACTACCACATAGGCTTAGGCAAAGAGAGTCCTAGACAAGCCTAGCACAAAAGCATGAAACTTCTCTCAACATGATATGGCGAATGAAATTATGCGGCTGGATTACTTGGCTCGGTCCTCTCCTTGGAACCTGAAAGAGTGGTCATTTAAAACCGGTCAGACTGCGAAGTCTGGTGAGCACGTACTTACCCCTTTGTTAGGTTTGGAAATATACAATATATATACAAGTTCCAAATGCCATGGTCAAGTTTTTCCAAACATGCTTGCTTCACAGTTCATACATAGATAAAGAATAATATAAACAACATAATTTAAGCAAGCATTCAAGTAGGTAAACATGTAAAGCATTTAATTCAACACTTGGGTCCTCGACCCCTTCCACAACACCACTTTGACTCATTTTATTCAAGTACTTTGGCCATTAAAATCTCATTCGTGACACTTAGCCATCAATGTGGCGAGTCCGCGTAGAATCGCTATCTCGGACGAAAATATAGTCGACAAGTCATGACAACGCACGTGTTAACGGCTCATCCCATATTATATCCCTGGGACAGGGCATCGACCTCCGGTCTATTGTCCCCGCACCGGGAGGGTACTGTCCGGTGTATATCCCCCAACCGTTAGGGTACTGTACCGGTGTATTGTCCCCCACCGTTAGGGTACTGTCCAACAGTGTCATTTAGGCAACCATCTCGGCCAAACATTTATAAAGCATACCATGGACTTTCAGTTTAACAAATATCATTTATAAACATGCTTTAAAACATAGGCTATATCTCCAATCAAAATATACAAATCACCAAGTAGTTATTAAGAACACATTACACCATTCACAAGTTTAACAATATCCACCTCATAGCCCATAAACAGTTAATATATGAAAATAGCACTACCAAAGGGTTGGGTAAGTACTCACCTCGATTCCTAGCTTATAAAATCCTTACTAGCTACCGATACGGGAATCCAAGAGCAAAGCTAAGAAGGAGGCTCTACAAATAGCAATTCAACACGTAAGGACAAGCTGACATCAGTTCAAGTGATTCCTAGTGGCTATATGTTACTAATAAGTTTCATAAGATGCCCCATACTATGATTATGATGTCCCACTAACTTGAATGAACAGAGGAATAATGTTCTCTAAAGTAGCATATGCCACTCGGCGAGAAACGGACTTTTCAGATTTGACACACTTTACGAAAACTGGAATTTCGAATGATATATAATGAATATTGACATGGAAAAAAACTGGAAATGAAAGTAGACACACAGAGCTTCGAATCGGTATAAGATAGAGCAAAATACAAGCTCGTATGAGGGAGTAATGGCCTCACAAAGTTGGGTGACACAATCTGTCCGAACCCACACTCCAGCCCTGACACAGTTTACGAAAACTCACATTACGGAAAATTTAAAAGTCTTTTTGGAACAAAACCAATTGTAGATGAAAGTAGACACATAGAGCTTCATAACGATATAAAGTTTAGCAAAATATAAGCTCGTATGTGGGAGTAGTGACCTCTCAAAGTCGGGTGACACAATCTGCCCGAGCCCAACTACCAGCCCAGACACACTTTACGAAAACGGACATTCCGGAATATTTACAATGAATTTTGGCATGAGACCAATTGGAGATGAAATTAGACACACAGGGCTTCAAAACGATATAAGATAGAGCACAAACCGAATCTTTATGAGTGAGATGTGGTCTCTCAAAGTCAGGTCACATATTCTGTCCGAAAACAGAGAATCATTACAAGACCAAATTTTCTTTTAAATCAAAAGTTCTTCGAGCAAGTATGTGAAACCACTTCATTTTCGATTTAATAAGGAATGGAAGAGACACATGCAAGTCTATATGCAGCATATAGTCTTCAAGGATGAGCAAAAACACATGATTTGGAAGGATGAAGAGTATGGAATAGGGAAATCAAGGACAACTCTCATCTTTTGAGACATGAACTTCTTCTAAACCTTCCTCCATGTGGATGAACCCATGAATCCACAAGAAGATGCAAAAATAGACACATGCAATGACATTATTAGATGATTTACCATTGCAATAGATACTAGAAGCAAGAATATGCAAGGATCCAAGAATAGATCAAAAATTTACCTCAAAGATTAGGAATAGTGAGCAAAAGAGTGATTGTAAGCTTTAATCCATGGGTAGGATGAAGGAAGAAGTCCCCTCCAAGGTTGTATTTAGCTTGGAGACAAATTTTTCATGATTTGGTTGCTAGAATATGAAGTTTTGGTGGTGTTTTGTAGAGGTTTTTGCACAAAAACGGGTTGAGCTTCTCTTGTGAAAGAAGATGACTTCTTGTGACTCTTAGAGAGAGATGGGGGTGTGAGAAATGAGGGATATGGGCTGAACTACAAAGAGTTAAAGATGAAAAAGAGATATGGTGCATCTCTCATGTGTCTTGTCACACTTGCTTGCAAGAATTGTCCTAGTATGCCTATAGCTAGCCACTTTGGAACACCAAAAAGATGACACATTTGCTACCATATTTTGAGTTTAATATGTGGAGTAACATTTAAAAATGGCTCTAGGGTTGATAGGTATCCAACCCCCACAAGTTTTACACTCCTAGTATGACAAAATACCAAGTTTTGGTCATGTTTTTGTGGCTTCTTTGCTCAAATCCGGGATTGCCCTTAAAAGATGTGATTTATTGAGCAAGATAGCTAGGGAAGAGTGTAGAGGAGACAAGCCTATGGTGTGAAACACAAGTAGACATGATGTGACTATACATAGATAGCTAGCTTTCCTAGTGATAGGTAACTATGTGCCTAATCCCCTACACTAGATGTACATTCAAGGTATACATACTATAGCAATACTTCTACACATACTAGAAATACATACATACTTTACTACTTTTCTAGATTTAATATTTCATAACAATTAAGTAATTGTTAAAATTAAGATTATAGGGAACCAATATTTAAGTTCTACCATCCCACTTAATAAGCTCAAAACATTATAAAGTAAATCAAATAAATTCCTAATTGAACTTAATTATGTGGGATGTCACATAAAGACTTACTCTCTTTCTTTCGTCTAACTTAAGCTAGGCATAGAAATTGAATGAAAATGAAATAAGACATACAATAAAAAAAGAAACAAATGGCTAGTGATTAACTATAAAACTTTAATGACTCATCAACTTACATTTAATCTTTAACGTGGCAAGTTGGGAAATTAAGGTGATAAATATGAGCACACATTGCATAATATTCGAAGAACCTAAACTTCTTACCAATTTCAAGAGCAACTCATAAAATATCATGTCACAGACACATATTTTGAGCTAACCGGAGACTCAATAATACATTTGAAGTGTACCATGTCCACACATACACATTGTAATACATGCACACACATGGACACATCTACATATAGGAATTTCATATGTTAACTGAACTTATTTAATGCTTAAGACAGTTATATATAAATCGGACGAAACATCTACATTATCTTAAAAAGTATCTCAAAAACAAGACTTTAATCCTGCCACGGATATATAACAGCGAAAGGTATGAAGAACAAAAAAATATGATTGGCATAGACATCCAACAAATGACATTGCATATACAAAAAAATTATTTTTTTGAACTTTGGATCTTAAAATTTTTCATCCCGAATTTAGTATATGAAAATCACTTTTCACTATTTTTTTATATATAATATCACGTACCATCACACTTGTTTAACTACACCACCCAAGCAGCACTGGACTGTGTACTCTAGCTCGACTGTGCGGTGGCCCATAAGTGTATACCACTTGTACAACACCCGCCTACCTACACCCGCTAAAACTCGTGTCCTGTCCTAGATACACTATCCGTACTTCCAGTTGGGACAGGCTCTGGTACTAGCTGTGACGACACGTCACACTTTTAATACAAAAATATCAATTATACAATAAAACATTGTTTACTGTCAACCCAGACTGACACTTTCAGACATCGGAAATACTCAACCTAGACTGACAATTTTAAAAGTTACACAAGTTCGGTAAAATTGCAGTTTTCTATAAAATATTGTGTTTTGACTAAAAAAACTTACATCTTTTACTAAAAAAGCTAAAAAAAAATTGAGCTAAATAATTCACTCTTTTGCAATCAACTTCCCAATGTGTTCGAATCATATTCAACCTGTAAAATAGAGCAGCGAACAAAACAGCCCAGCAGGTAACACCTAACCACCGGCGAAGAATTTTAAAAGCCACTTAAACTACACGAGCTAACAGGAAATGATAAAGCACAGATCACATCAACAACATGTTTATTCACCCAACAAACAAGAGACAACCTAAAATCTATGAATAATCATACCACATATATATACATACATAAACCTTAAACACAGTAGATTTGGAAATGAAGTTTTCCCTACCAGAAAATCAAAGTTCGAGAACAAACTAACATACCAGCTCTCCTAGAAATCTCATTGTCTCCCCTTTCTTGTGGTAACACTAAAGGACTACAACTGATCCAAAATTACCGAAATAATGAAACCAACATAAAATTGAGCCAAGCAAATGTTTATCTTATATTCGAAGTGATTATCTACCAAGAATACTAGGTTGTTTTCTTCTTGCCTAAAGACTCACTCTCTTTCTTTCGTCATACTTAAGCGAGGCAGAGAAATTGAATGAAAATGAAATACTGCATGTAATTGAAAAGAAACAAATGGCTAGTGATTAACTACAAAATTCTAGTGACTCATCATCTTGGCACTTTACTACACATATTTTGAGCTAACCCATGACTTAATAATTCATTTTAAGTGTAACATATCCACACATACACAAGATAACACATGCATACACGTACACGCATCAACATAATTAGAACAATAATTTCAAATAAACTTATTTAATACTTAAGACTATTATATATAAATCGGATGACACATCTATATTATATTAAAAGTATCTCTAAAAAATGAATTTAATGCCACCACGAATCTATAGTATCCAAAGAAATGAAAAACAAATGATTGACATCTTTTAAACATCCAACAAATGACATAACATATATAATCATATTATTGCTTTGATTTTGGGTCTTACAAAATTTTGTCCCGAAATTTAGTCTACAGAATTCACTGTTCACATTTTTTTTCTAAAATATCACGTACCACTACACTTCATTACCTCCACCACCCAAGCAGTACTTGACTGTGTACCCCATCTCGACAGTGCGTTGGCTGGAAAGTGTGTTGGCTCACAATTGTGTACCACTTGTATAACACCTGCCAACCTAAACCCGCCAAAAATCCCGAATCAGTCCCGAATAATATGTATTACGGTTAGGCTAGATTTTGATACCAGCTGTGACGACCCATCACACTTTTCATACGAAAATATTGATTATATGATAAAACAGTGTTTATTGTCAACCCAACCTGACGTATTTCGGACATCCAAAATACTCTACCATTAGGACACACAGTCCTCTAAAACAAAAATTTTCAATAAAATTTCTTAAAATATGGTACATCATTGAATTTGATAAAAAGTTACACATGTTTGAAAAAATGTCAGTTTTCTATAAAATATAGCATTTTGACTAAAAAGTTAAAACATTCATTAAAACTAGCAAAAGGCAATTATTTTAGCTAAAAAAATCACTTGTTAGGAAATGGCATCGCAATATGCTCAAATCATGTTAAACCTGTAAAATACAGGGGTGAGCCAAACAACCCAGTAGTTAACACCTAACCACAGGCGTAGAAATTTAAAAGCCACTTAATATGCACCGGTTAACAGGAAATCATACAGTACATATCACATCAACAACATGATTATTCACCCAACAATATCGAGATAGCTTAAAAGCTGTAAATAATCACACCACATATATATACACACATACACCTTTAACACAGTAGATTTGGAAATGAAATTCCACTACCTAAAAATCAATGTTCGGACACAATCTAAGAAACTAGTGGGCTTAGAATTCTCATTGTCTCCCATTGCTTGTGGTGACACCAGAGTACTACGCCTAATCTATATTACCCATAAAATTGAACCAACATAAACTTGAGCCAATCAAAAATCTATTTTTCTTTTGCTCGAAGTGATTATCTACCAAGAATATTCTGTTATTTTCTTCTTGGCTAAAGACTCACTCTCTTTCTTTGGTCATACTTAGCTAGGCATAGATACTGAATGAAAATGAAATACTGCATGTAATTGAAAATGAAACAAATGGCTAGTGACTAACTAAAAAACTCTAGTGACTCTAACTTTGCACTTAACAAGCAACGTGGGAATTTGGGAAATTAAGGTGATAGATATGAGAAAAAATTCTATAATTAGTAAAACAACCTACACTTTTAGCGAAGTTTAAGTGCAACCCATAAATATCACCTCACATATACATACTTTGAGCTAACCCAAGACTCAATAATTCATTTGAAGTAGATCATGACCACACATACACATGATAACACATGCACACACGTACACATATCCACATTATAGGTACAATAATTTCAAATGAACTTATTTAATTCCTCAGACAGTTATACATAAATCGGATGATACATCTTTATAATTTTAAAAGTATCTCAAAAGAATGAATTTAATAAAAAAAAACTCTTCATGAAATTTAGTATACGAAATTCAATTTTCACTTTTTTTTCTAAAGGGTAAAAGAAAATTTTGCCCTTCCGATTATAAATTAAATACATGTTGCCCCCTAATTTATTGATAAATACCTTTTCCACCGCTGTCAGTGGATGGAGGGTAGGCAAATACCACCTGAAGAGGTGTAAAGTAGGTAGAAATACAGGATAAATACTCTAGAAGGGCCGTTGAATAGAGTATGCAAACTTTTGCTAAACATGCAAGAAAGTGGTTTCAAAAGATTTGTAAAGTGGTTCAAGGCCTTGAAATAAGTTTCAATCCCTTGGAATGAAAAAAGTTACAGTATAAAAAGAATCAGTCTATTTCAAGGCCTTGAAATGAGTTTCAAACCCTTGAAATAAAACAGTTTTGAATGCTGCAAAAGTTCTAAGTATGAAACTGAAAAGTAAATGCAAGAGACACAAGATATATAGAGTTCAGTCCACTTGGACCGACGTCTCTACCTCATGGATCTTCTCCCTCCAGGATTTTCAGCACAATTATTATTAATCCACAACTAAGCCCTAGATCTCAAGCACAAAGAGATGCCTTACTCTGTTACAACTTGTGGTTCTCACTAACTTATAAAGCACCTGCTATAGCTATCTGATTAAATCAGAATTCTCTATTTTTAACTTTGAACAATCCTTGAGAATGAGACCTATAAGTATTACAAAATGATATACAAACGAAGTTCAAAAGAGAAGAACACTAGAGCTGAATCTGCAGTGAGTATGTAGTGTGCTTTTGATGATTGGATTGAGAGAGATGAATCTGCATCTTTGTTGGTTGACAGTCCTTGAGTGTCTCTGAGTGTCTCTTCTAATTGTCCTGTTGCAATGCTTCAACTTTCCTTCTTTTTATGGAGTAGTTTGAAATGAAGATCTTCTGGATCTTCTCTTTAACAAACTTCCGATTTTGTAGCTTCAGAGTTGACTTCTCTAACAGCTTCTCCAACGGATAGTTTGGTCAACATCTTCAAAGATACTGAATTGATATTGTATGAAAAACTGTTAGGCAACTTCCAAATACAGCAGGATTGATCACAAAATCAATTCATCATATAATGTCGTTTCCTGCAAAACTCAGGTTAGGAAACAAATATTGAAAAATAGGAAACAAAAAAACCTGCAAAACTAAGTCAAACAGATGATGGTAGATATTGTAAACTGTCTCAAAATACTTTGTTTTCATCATCAAGTATCAACTAATCAAGCACAGGGGTTTAGGAGTTGAATTAGAATAAGAAACTCCTCCTAAGTTCATGCATATAAAGCACATTTAGTTTCTAGGCTTTGAAAGCTGTTTCAAGGCCTTGAAATAGACTAGTCTTGAAACCGAAAACTGAATTGAACTTAGAATCTCCCCCTTGATGAAAGACAAACCACAATCTGTTTGATATTGTGATTGTGCAAAAAATACTCATTAGCACATAGTCAAATATAGCACAAGATATCCAAAAAGAATCCAACTTATTAATTTGCTGAAAGTAGTACATAACATCAAAGTTCAGATAATTAAATCTACTGAAAAAAAAAAAAAAAAAAAAAAAAAAAAAAAAAAAAAAACTAGGTCAGATCTCCTAGTAAGCAAAGAAAATAAAAGAAACGTAAATTTCTCCCCCTTTTTGACTTTCATCAAAAAAAAAGAATGAGAAGATGTTGGATCAATGTTTTTAGAAAGACTTTAAAAGACTGTTTGAAAAGATGAAATTTTCAAGACTTTGAAAAGGATTTCAAGGCCTTGAAAAGGAGAAGAAAGAGTAGGAAAAATTTAAGGGGTTGGGTCTTCATCCCTTGCTGCTCTGCATCTTCTTCCTGACTATTTCCCTCATGATCATCAACCTGTTCTTCTTCTTGTTAGGCCACATCAACATTAGCTTCACATTCTTCCTCAAACAAATTAGTAGTAGTCACAATTTTTGGAACATTTGTCTTCTTTTATTTCTTCTTCTTGAGATCAATAAATAGTACTTCTGAATCTGGAATGTCCGCTTCTTCCTCTTGATCTGCAGCTGGTTCATCAACCACCTGCTTTCCTTTATCTTTTACCTGAGCAGCCTCTTCCTGAGTGGATTCATGTTTAGGTAAAAGAATCTGGTGAGTCTTGGGTAGGCAAACTCTGGAGGAACAAACCAAAGAGAGCTTTTCTTCAACATTTTGATACACTTCAGATTCATACCATGTAACATAGAAACACTGATCATACTACAGAATGCAACTGTTCTAGAAGCAAATCCATCTAGCCATTTACCTCTAGCAACATGAGTAATGAACAATTTATTATCAAGGGCTGATTTCTTACCAGTGTATTTCTTCTTCTCTGAATAGATCTGTAGTGCCTTCTCAATGATCTCCTCTGGTTCATCATCTATAACTTTTTCTTTTACTTTGTCGTTGTCTGCTTTGTCAGCCTTCTTCTTCACGTTCTTAGGCCTGCAAATATGAATCATTTTTTGTTTTTCTTGAGCAGACTCCACTGTCTTCTTCTTCTTTCTAGATACGGGTGTCTGACATGTATTATTACGTGTGTACACAAGTGCACGGTCGAGTAACAAAGTGTGAGTAATACTCGGGTTGCCGAATCCCACGAGGACAAGCTCGTAACAAGCTTTAACTAACGATTAATTGAGTTTACTGTAACTGGTAAGAAGTGTTGAGAGTTGTGAGGTTTCCACCCCCAAACAAGTGGCTGTACGTAATGACTGAAATAGTAGAAAAGTAAACTAAGAAGATGTCTCAATCTATTAATGGAGAAACGAGGCAATCTCGTAGATCAACTAGGGCTGTAAACGATTTCGGGATAATCTGAATAACACGTTAATTCGGTCTAACTAAGCCGGGTACTAGCATTGACCATCTCCTCTCGGTCTATGGTATTTCTACGTCACGGTTCACCTAGGGTCCTTTCAGTCCACCTATGTCTACCGGTCCGGTCTAGCAGGTTCTCTATTGATTTACTAATGGGTCCGATCGGTCCACCATATCACAGAACAGCTGAATAATTCTACTGATCCTATCCACAATGGCCAATCCTAACAATTGTCCTTTCGGTCTCAATTGTTGGGATTGATGTTCATATCATCTAGCTAGATTAAGTCACTTTCTTGCACTCACTAAGTACATAGTACATGAACAATTAGTTTAGAACGCAATAAAAATTAAGCATGAATCACTTATTGAACAAATCCCTAGCTCATGATTATGAAATCATCTCCTACTCGTGTCAATAGACTAGGATTACTAATGGAATCAAGAAACTACAACTTATTCAATAGTAGAAATCATCAAAGCATGAAATTAGATTCAATTCGGAAAATATTCGTTTACATGAACCCTAGGATCTCATATGAGATGCCTAGCTATGAGTTTAGCTACTCATAGCAAAAGATAACATGGTGTTCAAATATTTCATACAAGAAACTAGAGAGAAAATAGATCAAACGCTAGAAATCGTGAAGATTGGCGCGATCCGGGCTCTTCTCCATGCTTGAGGTTGCTCCCAATGAAGTCTCCTTGTTATCCTCCTTGATCGTGGCTCTCTCGAGGCGTTAATGACGTATTTTTTCATCCCTAGGTCGTCCTTCAATCATAATTCGCAAAAGTCTTCAGTAATTGCACAATAGCCCCCTGAAATATGCTCATTACTTCGTCGGGCCATAACTTCTTCGTCCGAACTTGGATTTAGCTCCGTGACCTATCCTTGGAAAGCTCTCTGAGTCTTCTTTTATTTGGCTCTTGTCTCATCCCAAAATTAATTGTAGAACTCCATCTAGGACCAAGTAGTGCAAACTTGTCATCCAAGCTCCTCTAATTCGGATTCTCTTTACTCCACTTGAGCTCTCGTTGTTTCCGAAGTTCGTTCCATGCCTCCTATCAACCGATTAGCATCCGTTCCTTCCAAGACAACATGAACAAACATAACATGTGATTATATTTGAAAAATAACAATGAAATATGCATAAAACGCCCGGACTAACAATATTGCACATGGAGAGCAACAAGTGATAAAACGACCTTTATTCTATAACATTAGGCTCAAATCACTCTCCAAATAACTATTAATATGTGGAAAATGCTAAAGAATTATAGCTCCTAAAAGGCACTATAAATTCCCCCGCACTTACTCTTTTGCTCGTCTCGAGCAACAATGAAGCACAAAACCCCCACACTTGAGACATTGCATACATATCACAACTGAACCAATGCATACCCCACCACTTTGCATACTTCACTTTCCGCTATCCAACACGACTCAATACACAAAGACACGACTATGCAAACTACATGATATGTACAGTGTAACTCAAGTATGTACAATGCATGGAATTAAAGAACATATTTTTTCTTTCTAGTTAGAGATTGGGCAATCTCGAAGACAACCGGCGTGTCATAAGGCTCTCCCATCCCCTAGGAGATTATAAAACTTGGGTGATCGGTAGAACTTGCGGCCAGTTTCGTCAGATTGAACGGGAACGAACACAAAATAAGTTGCTCCCGCACACTCATCAAACGTATCCCTAGTACTTACCATCCTATCTATTTATCCATGGGTTTTAGCTGTTGACAGCTTAGGACGGGTAAATAGGATATTTAGAAGAACAGTCCTAGACGTCATGATACATCTCACAAAAACCCATTCTCACACTCCCTTACCAAAATCCAAGGAATCCCACCGAATCTACTACTCCGGCCCTTATTCCCTCAATCTTGGTGCAACGCGTTCTCGCGGCCACAAATGTGAAGAATTGATCAAGACTCATAGCTAACCTCCTCGGTCTTCATGAAGTTCAATTCAGGCTCCTTATTCCATTTCACTATCATTTTATGTTTTTTTTTTTCTTTTTTTTTTTTCAATTCCTTACAAATAAGCACATGGAGCCACCAATGATGATAAAAATATCCAAGGAGATCTGATGTCAAGATAGATAACGTAGAATGAAATGTGTCAAATCAACGATGTAATCAATATATGTCGACACCCCCACACTCGATGTAAACCATATCTCGAACCCGATAGTCATTGTAACACGTGCTAATTCCAACCAATCCTCTGCATCACCTAAGATGTAGAAAATATAAATGAAGCACAAGCACGTCCTCCTATAAGATCAACCAACCCCACCCCATATCGTGCGGAAATGTCATGCACTATGGCACTCCTCCTGTGATCGTGATGTATAGACACGACTCATCGCTACACGGAAGTGTGCTACCGTCTCTATCTGACCCTCACATCCACTCAAAAGATGAAATGTAACAGTATTCACGTAAGATGTATAATATCAGCTCACCCTCAACGAACCTCCCTAACTCAACTCCCTCTAACATGATGCATAGGAAGGGACCATTCTAACTAGTGATGAAAGTCATAAGGAATGGCTTCCTAGGCTTGAGGCTGTGAATAAAAGAGGTAGATGGATCAAATGGGGGTAACTAGTGGAACTAGGCGATGGAGACGGGACGTGAGGTCCCCATACAAATCACTCGCACAGCTGTTCTGTTGCCACTACGAGGAGGGTTGACGACTACCTAAGTGACGGTGGTTTAGCGCTAGTAGGATAACTAGTTTGAGAGACAGCTACTTACACTTATCGAGTGCATTGGCCATATAGCCTTTCTACTCCAAATTCTCGCGTCTACCTCACCCAGATTTTCATACTACCTAGGGAATACTATCATTAAGCCCTCTCCACGCTTACTCTCTTCAATTGCCCTTTCTCAAAAAAATTCAATTTTTAGGATTTTCTTGTTTTTTTTCATTTTTTAATTATTATTTTTTTCGACACTATATTTAACTGGCCAACTCGACTAACCAACAACAAAGAGTAGGTGAACTCAATAAATAAAAGTGCAACAATATATACATTGCATAAAATAAACGTGCACATGCAAAACTAACGGACTCGACACCTACATGCAAACGCGACTCACTAAACTACATGTAACAAGGCAATGCAATTTCTAACTAGCAAAAAGGCAAAAACTCCCCCCCCCCACACTTAAGCGCTTCGTTGTCCTCAACAAAATATAAGGTGAAATCAACAAGACTCGTCTGTCTAAGCGTAGTGCCGGTTGGTCAAGTCGGAGTGAGTGCATGTGAGGTCTAGAGTGAACTAAACGAGTATCCAACAATCCGAGTATGAGCAAGTAAAAATTTTCAAAAAAAATAAGCCCTAAGAGTGCCTAAGAAAGTTTTAAAGCCGAGAGATAGAAAATTGTACCAACTTTTTCGGAAACACGAGCAAGTGAAGGCAAGAGTACCTCCTTAAGATCCTCGGTGTCCCCGTCAAAAGTCTCTTCTTGAGCTAAGGCCAAATCCTACTCCAAGTATACGAATCAGAGAATTTTGTTCTTGGAGCTCTTCCTCTTTGTTTTCCCCCACACTCAAACCGTGCACTATCTCTCAAAACTCCAAGACTTAATGTTGATGGCGAGCTTGCAAGGAACAAAATCCACCAAAAAGTTTTGGATTCGGAGATGTTTAGGGTTTTGTGTTTTAAAGCTCAGGTTGTTCAAGACTTGAAAGAGCCTGGCTATTTCAAGGCCTTGAAACAGCTCTCAAAGCCTTGAATCAGCATCAGAGGCTTGTAAATATTCTTGGCTATTTTTAAGGCCTTGAAACTGGATTCAAAATCTTGAAACTGTTAAACCTGAAAGCATATTCTCAGGGGGAGTTTTTCTGCTTACTCTCTGATCTAATTTATTATCTCTCTTGCATATGTTTGATTACTTTTTGTTAGATCATGAAATACAAATTGTTTCAAATGTTTTGAATCGTGCTATATCAACTGTTTGACCATGATAATGCAGGAAATATTGTTTCTAAGTTTTGCAGGATTGTTTCCTAAACTGGATTGCTGCACACTTGGAAACACTTGAAGACTATGATCCTATGATCAATCAGACGTGTTTGACAGCTTCTCTTGATGGTTAAAAGAAGTATTACTACAATGCCTCAGAAGATTACAATCATTCAACCGTTGGAGAAGATATCAAAATAAGTCAAACTCTGTTGCCTACAAAATAGGAAGGTTGTTGTTGAAAATCTGGAGAGGTTTGCAGAGTTATTTGAAGTATTTAAAGAGCTCAAATTCAAAGCAACAAAAACACAATTCTCAACGGGTAAATACAGAGAAAGCATTCTGGATTGACAAGCATGAAAGAAGCTCTTCATCTCTAACAATCCATACAAAGAAGTTCACTGCAGCTTTCTACTCTTAAGTGATCTTCTGTATAGAGATATATTGGTAGATCATTTCTGTATTACTTCTATTACATTCTCAAGGATTGTTCAAAGTGAACAATATAGATTTCTTAGTTAATCAGTTAGCTAGAGCAGGGACTAGACAGGTTAGGGAAAACCACAAGCTGTAACAGAGTAAGGGAACTCTCTGTGCTTGAGTTCTAGGGCATAGCTTTTGATTAATAAGAATTGAGTTGAAAATCCTGCAGGGATCTAATCCCTGAGGTCGAGACATAGGTCCAAGTGGACTAAAATCTATAAATCACTTGTGTTGTGCATTTTCAGTTCATCTACTTTCAAAGCTTTTGCAGCATACAAAAACTGTTTATTTTTCAAGGTTTGAACTAGTTTTCAAGGCCTTGAAAAAGGCATCTGGTTCTAAAAACTTTCTTCTTCTCTTCAAAGTCTTGAACCTGTGTTCAAGTCCTTGAATTCGCTTGTCTGCACTAGTTCTTCTACTTATTAGCAAGTTTTGCAAAAAGTTGGCATACTCTATTCAACCCCCCCCCTTCTAGAGTATCTTAGTTGCTTATACATCTACATACTCACACTTTCAGTTCGTGTGAATGTTCTTGAGAGTTTGAGAGGAAGAAGATGAAGAGGAGTGTTTTGATCCGAAATTGGGGTTGGAAGTGTTAAAAATCCGGTTTTTACCTTTAAATAGTAGCTCCTGAATACCCAAAATGGCCCCAATTAAGGAGGTGTTCAGACCATTTCGGCCCGAAATGGTTTGGAAATTTAAAAACAGAACCCCTTTTCATTTCGGCCTGAAATCAATGGATTTTGGCTCGAAATGATTTCATTTCGGCCCGAAATGCCCTCGAACTTACCAGTTTTTGTTTTTGCTTTAGTTTCTTCATCCAGGGTCCGAGTCCTTCGATTCTTGCGCTCACGGACTCGTCATCTGGGCCTCAACTAGCTAATAATATACTCAATAAATGAATAGCTACTCCTCTACCTCGAGTAGCCTCTCTTCCAAGATCCTATTATCAAATTTCTCATTGTGCCTCGTTTTGCGTGCAATGTAGTGGAAAATATTAAACCGATATCTCTCACATCTCTCAATAAAGTATTAATATCAAAAAACAGAATACAAAAAACACATACGACTACCTAAATTGGGTTGCCTCCCAATCAGCGCTTGTAATTTACGGTCGACGGCCCAACCAACTTACCTCTTCCACCTAGAAAGCTGGCTTGGCACGATGTGCCCCATCCTCTTGTGGTCTTTGCAGGATCTTCCAAACCACCTTGTTCTTTATATTAGGATCAGGTGGATCCTCCTTTGTCACGTCTTGAATTTGGAGCGCTCCATGCACGGCAAGTGGAACCGCGGACTGCCCCTGAGTCTGTTGGAGAGTAGGGTTGAAAACCTTGAAAGTCTCACGCACATCATTAATCCTCATGATCAACTATCCATTCTCAACATCTATAAATGTCCGACCGGTAGCCAAGAAGGGCCTTACTAGAATAATCGGAATGTCTCCTAGCGGCATATCTAGAATGACAAAATCAGCTGGGATGATGAGACTCCCAACCTTCACCAAGACATCTTCAACCACCCCATAGACTTTCTTCGATGACATATTTGAAAATTACATATTGATCTAGGTGGATTGCGCCCCCACACCTAACTTCTTAAATACTGAGAGTGGCATCAGATTGACACTAGCCCCCAAGTCACACAGGACCTGTCCAGTGTAGGCTCCACCTAGAGTAGCTTCAATTAGAAATTTTCCTGGATCCTTCTGTTTATGAGGCAACCCATGCAAGGCACATGAGCTAACCTGCTCAGTCAAGTCGAAAGTCTGAAAGTCATCTACAGCTCTCTTCCCCAACACTGCATCTTTCATGAATTTAGCATACTTAGGCATCATCTTGACTGCCTCAATCAGTTGTATGTTAATGTGAAACTTGGAGAAGATAGATACGAATTGCCTATAATCCTCATAGTCATCTTTCCTCTTACTTCTACGCAATGGAAAAGGGGGATCCTTGGAAGAATTAAGGGACGGAGTTACCTCATTATTTCCCTCCTCAGGTGGCAGAGCTTCCTGTTGCTGTTGATACAACTCTGAAACATCTGCTTCAAGTTTTACCTCCACCGCATTCACCTGAACTGTGTTGTATGCCACTGAGCTATGCTTCACCAAAACTTGGTGCTGGTAAGAATAAACCATGCTCTCCTCTTTCTTAACCACACATCTGACCAACTTATATGCTCCCTCCAAATCACAGTTGAACTAGAAATTAGCCCCATATTCAATATCGACCTTGTCTTTATCAGACTTGTCAAGTGCATCATAGAATACCTGGATGATGTGACCCTTAGCAATTCTATGTTGGGGCATTTACTCAGCAAGAGGTTGAGGCGCTCCCATACTTGGACCAATGATTCACTCTGCCTTTGTCTTGAATTCCAAATCTCGTTTTGCAATTGAATCATCCGCGAGAAAAGAGAAAATTTGACCATGAACTGTGAGACACACTCTTCCCAAGTTTTGATGGAGTTGGATGGAAAAGAGTCCAACCAATCCTCAGTAGCTCCGGTGAGGCAAAAAGGGAACGTCATTAGTTTAAGGGCTTCAGCAGTGACCCCCATAGTATGGGCATAATTAGAGTAATGCTCAAATCCCCCAATAAATTCATGAGGTTCTTCGTCCTCTATGCCGGAAAACAGAAATTTTTCCTTCACAAACTGAATTTCCTTCAACTTTAGGCAAACATTCTCCGCCTGAATTGGTGGCACCACAATTTTCGGTTCAGTTACTTTCAGGTTCACCTCAAATCCCTTGATTATTGCCTTCCCAGATCTATTATATGGCATTGAGGATGTTGCTACCCGCACTTGCTCTTCAACTTTAGCTAACAAAGCTTCCAGCCGCTCTCAGGTAGTGCCACTATGCTCTTGTCCCTCTGCCATTGATTCATGAGAAAACAACACTAGCAAACCCATGAGGTAAAAAATAACAAACAAAACAAAATAAAGAGTAAACTAAACCAATTGCTAACTAAAACTTGTTAACCGTTGTCCCCGGCAACGGCGCCAAAAACTTGGCACGTATTCTTACGTGTGTACGCAAGTGGACGGTCGATTAATAAAGTGTAAGTATTTTTAATACTCGGGATGTCGAATCACACGAGGACAAGCTCGTAACAAGCTTTAACTAACGAATTAATTGAGTTTACTATGTAACCGGTAAGAAGTGTTGAGAGTTGTGAGGTTGCCACCCCCAAACAAGTGGTTGTACGTAATGACTGAAATAGTAGAAAAGTGAACTAAGAAGAAGTCTTAATCGATTAATGGAGAAACTAGGAAATCTCGTAGATCACCTAGGGCTGTAAACGATTTCCGGATAATCTGAATAACACGTTAATTCGGTCTAACTAAGCTGGGTACTAGCATTGACCATCTCCTCTCGGTCTCAGGTCTTTTTACGTCACGGTTCACCTAGGGTCCTTTCAGTCCACCTATGTCTACCGGTCCGGTCTAGCAGGTTCTCTATTGATTTACTAATGGGTCCTATCGGTCCACCAAATCACAGAACAACTAAGTAATCCTACTGATCCTACCCACAATGGCCAATCCTAACAATTGTCCTTTCGGTCTCAATTGTTGGGATTGACGTTCATATCATCTAGCTAGATTAAGTCACTTTCGTGCACTCACTAGCTACATAGTACATCAACAATTAGTTTAGAACGCAATATAAATTAAGCATCAATCATCTATTGAACAAATCCCTAGCTCATGATTATTAAATCATCTCCTACTCGTGTCAATAGACTAGGATCACTAATGGAATCAAGAAACTACAACTTATTCAATAGTAGAAATCATCAAAGCATGAAATAAGATTCAATCCGGAAAATATTAGTTTACATGAACCCTTGGATCTCATATGATATGCCTAGCTATGAGTTTAGCTACTCATAGCAAAAGATAACATGGTGTTCAAATATTTCATACAATAAACTAGAGAGAAAATAGATCAAACGCCAGAAATCGTGAAGATTGGCACGACCCGGGCTCTTCTCCTTTCTTGAGGTTGATCCCAATGAAGTCTCCTTGCGATCCTCCTTGATCGTGGCTCTCTCTATGCGTTAATGACGTATTTTTCCATCCCTATGTCGTCCTTCAATCATAACCCGCATAAGTCTTCATTAATTGCACAATATCCCCCTCAAAATCTGCTCCTTACTTCGCCGGCCATAACTTCTTCGTCCGACCATGGATTTAGCTCTGTGACCTATCGTTGGAAAGCTCTTTGAGTCTACTTTCATATGGCACTGGCCTCATCCCAAATTAATTGTATCACTACAGCTAGGACCAAAATAGTGCAAACTTTTCATCCAAGCTCCTCCAATTCGGCTTCTCTTTACTCCACTTGGCTCCCGTTGTTTCCGAAGTTCGTTCCATGCCTCCTATCAGCCGATTAGCATCCGTTCCTGCCAAGACAACATGAAAGAACATACCAAGCAATTATATTTGAGATATAACAATGAAATATGCATAGAAAACGCCCGGACTAACAATATAGCACATGGCGAGCAACAAGTGATAAAACGACCTTTATTTCTATAAAATTAGGCTCAAATACCTATCCAAATACCTATTAATATGTGGCAAATTCTAAAGAACTACAGCTCCTAAAAGGCGCTATCAGTGTTCGATCTTTCTTTGCCTTCTTCTTTGGAGGAGGAGGTGCCATGTCTTCTGCTCTTGGAGTCTTTGAACTGGAATCCCCATTCACGGTCTGAACCTCTTCCACAGTGGCCTTTCTTTTCCTTCCTGTTCCGAGACACATCGCATGAGTATTCCGCCGGGGCCCTTGTAATAGAGGGTGTTGTCGTGTATGCAATACCCCTTTGTAGATGTCCAATTTTTGTTGCTCGTGCCTTCTACGATAGCACGTAAGATTGATTTTCTCCAATCCGCGTCATCCATTGATTCGTCATCGCATGCGTTTTCTGTCAAAACCGAGGATGTTCGCACTTCAATCGAGATTCTCGCGGGACATTTATCCGTACTAACCTTGGATCCCAAGGTAGCTAAAGCATCAGCATGCCTATTGTCCGCTCTGGGTTTGTGCTCGTACTTGACGTCGCAGAACTATTGCACCAGTTTCTGTACCAAGGTCCGGTAGGGCAACAAGTTGATCTCCTTCAAACCATACTCGCTCGAGGCTTGTTTGACGATTAGCTTGGAGTCTCCCATAACCGTCAAGTTGCTTACTTCTAGTGCCTTTGCTGCGCGAAGACCAGCGATGAGAGCCTCATACTCTGCTTCATTGTTAGTGACTGCGAAGTCAAGCTTTGGTGACATCTGTATGACCTCTCCATTGGGCTTGGTCAAGACTATCCCAATGCCTCCACCTTTCCTTGTTGACGAACCTTCGAAGTGGAGTGTCCAATAGGGAAACTCAACTGCGTAGATTTCAGGTCCTTCCAATTCTTCTTCAATCACAGGCTCATGACTGTTATCAGGGAAGTGCACTAATAAATCTGCCACCGCTTACGATTTGATTGCCCGGGGTCGAGCACATGTGATGTCATATTGAGAAATGGTCATATACCATTTTGCCAATCTTCCCCCAGGAGTAGTATGAGTCATAAGATACCGTATAGGATCGCTCTTTGTGACCACTACTACTTTGTGTGAAGCAAAATAGTGCCTCAACTTCTCTATTAGAAATAATAAAGCAAGGCAATGACGTTCGATGTCCGTGTACCTTGATTCTGCTGGCTGCACTATGCGAGAGATGTAGTAGATGGGCCTTTCTTGACCCTCATACTCCTGAGCTAGGAGTGCCCCTATAGACCTCCTCGTTGACGTCAAGTACAACAAAAGTGGTGATCCGAGCTGAGGTGCGATCATTACTTTTGACGATGTTAGCAGTTCCTTTAGCTTTCCGAACGCAGCCTCATGCTCTGTAGTCCAGTTGTATGCAGCATCTTTCTTGAGAAGATCGCTGAAACAGAAGGTGATTTCGGCAATCGCTGGGATGAACCTTCGCAGGTAGGATAGCTTTCCCAAGAAGGTCTTCAAGGTACTTTGGTTGTGCGGCGCAGTCATGCTAGTGATGGCCGATACTTTCGCAAGATCAGGTTCTATTCCTTGACGATGCACCACACATCCCAAGAACTTCCCTGATGTTACCCCGAATACGCACTTCATGGGGTTCATTTTTTATTGAAAGCTTCTGCATCTGTTGAACACTTTCCGCAAATCCCCCAAATGGTCTGCCTCTTCCTTGGATTTAACAACGAAGTCATCCACGTAGAATTCTACTTCCTTGTGCATCATGTCGTGAAACAGGGCCATCATGGCCCGCTGATAAGTCGCACCTGCGTTCTTGAGGCCAAAAGGCATAACCGTGTAATTGAAGACTCCCACCGGGGTGATGAATGCGATTTTCCGTGCATCTTCGGGGTCCATCTTGATCTGATTGTACCCACTGAAGCCGTCCATGAAGCTGAACATGCGATGACCCGCGGTCGAATCGATAAGTAAGTTGATGTTGGGGAGTGGAAAATCATCCTTAGGGAAGAAACGATTGGGATCTCGGAAGTCTACACAAATGCGAAGTTGCCCATTCTTCTTTACCACTGGCACAATATTGGCTAACCATGTGGGATGGTGATTTGGTTCTATGAATTTGGCATTCAGAAGTTTGACAACTTCCTGCTTGATCTTAACGTTAAGCTCCGGTCTAAAGCTTCTCGTGCTCTGCTTTATCGGTTTGGATCCTGGGATTACATCCAACTGATGCATAGTGATGCTCGTGTCCAGGTCGGGCATCTCATCGTACTCCCATGCGAACACGTTTTTGTACTCAGTCAGGAGTTGCAGCAATCTTTCCTCCTCCTCACCTGCGAGGTCTGCACTTAGAAAGACTGGCCTCTTCTTTTCTTCGCTCGGGCTCAGGAATACCTCCTTTAGCTCCTGCTTTTGCGGTCTGGGTTTGTCCTCCATGCATTCAGGCGCTTATTTGAGTTTCTCCTCTAGAACGCTTGGCATTGGTTTGTCTGGTTCCAAAACCTGCTCAATCTGATTGATTTGCTCAGGGATGTCCCAATGCTCGCTTCAGGACACCCCCGCGCACCTTCATTTGCGATAGCATTTCTTTCCGTTGGCGTAGAAACTCTCTATTTCCTTTCCTTCGGGATCATGTTTTGCTATCCTCTTCAGAGTATACACATTCTTTCGCTGGTAGGCAATCTGCGGCACCTCTTCTCGCGTAGGCGGCTTTTCCTTGGCTTCCTCTCTTGTTACCATCACTCCTGCGGGTGACTGATCTTTGATGTCCTCCCAACGGGGCAAAGGAGTGGGGTTGAACGGTCCCGGCGTTTGCTCATCTGCCATCTCAGTGAACCATACCGCCTCACTGAGATGCGCTTCGTCCATGTTGAAGGAATTTATCGAAGCTGGTGTCTCCACTATTCTATCATTCCAGATAGCTTTCATCACTTGCTGAGCTGTTGAAGGGACAGCATCAAAGCGATGAATCCAGGCCCGACCTATAATCATGTGATACGTGGTGTTCGCATCTATGACATAGAATTTTGCTGAACACTTAATTTTGTCCGATCAGGATACCCAGGCGGATCTAGCCTATTGTCATTTTGGAGTCGCTTCCGAATCCCATCAGCGGGGATGGGCGCTTAACGATCTTGTGCTTTGGAATTCTTGCAACCTTCAGAGTATGGAGCGAAACGACGTTAACTGCCCCTCCTCCTTCAACGAACGCTCTTTTGAATTCCAGACCATTGATGATTGTTGTTACATACAGAGGCTTGTGGTGGCTTGCATCTGTCTTTTTGTCGCTTGCGGAGAAGGTTATGACTTTTTCTGTAGAGCGAGATGCCCTGACAACCTTTCCATTGGAGACTACAAGATCCTCCTCGTAATCTTCTTCTATCCTCAGGATCGCTTTTGTCATCTCCATTCGGCATTTCTCTGAGCAATTCATCTCATCAAAGAACCTGCTGAACCCATGCGACCCCTTCATTCGGTCTGCAGGTTCGTCCTCGGTGTCTATACCGTAATCTTCGTCGTTGTGAATCTCGTCAATGATGGGTAGACCATCCTCCGCAACCTCTTCAAGGTCCACAATCGAGATCATAGCGACCTCTTTGCCCTTTGGCTCTTGCTCCGCATGGGCAGGGAGTGGATTGTTTCGCACATTCTCCCTTTGATTGCTGACGACCAGTTCGCCATTTTTCATCTTTTGGCTTACCATGATTCTGAGCTTCTTGCAATCAGCTGTGGGGTGCATGACCTTTCCGTGACATTCACACCACTTCGGGTCTCTCACCATTTCCTTGGAAGGTGCTTTTTCGAGCGGTGGCAAAACACCGTCTTTACGCCATTGTCAGCACAGGTCGCTCGCCTCCTCTACCGAACATGGCAATGGTGGCGCATCGAAGTTCACTACCTTCGGCTTCTTTTGGGGCGAGATTGTATTCACTTCATCTTCGCGTCCCCTCTTGTAGCTGAATCTCCCAATTTTGAAAGTGTTTCCGCTCGAGGATCTCTCAGGGGCATTCCTCTTTTTCTGCCTCTCCACTATAGGCTCGATATTCTTCGTGCATTCGATTAGCTTCGAAAACGTAGGTGTTTGCAGGTTGATAAGCATACCTTTGTATTCGTCTCGCATGCATTGCAGGCATATCTCCACGAGTCTGCTTTCGAGTATCACATCTTTGCACTCCAAGGACTTGGCCCTAAACTTCTTGATGAATGTTATTCCATCCTCTTCGCGCTTATGGTACATCCGCGAGAGATGAATCATTGTCACCTTTTCTTCCATCTGAAAGAACTTAGTGTAGAACTTCTGGACCATGTCGTCCCAAGTCTTCACGGATCCGGCTTCTAACGTCCTGTACCACTTGTAGGCCACGTTCCCCAATGATTTCGGCAACTCGCGCATCAGCAGCTTGGAATCAGCTCCATACGGCCCCATTAGATCAATGAAGCGCATGACATGCTCGTGGGCGTTCCCATTAACATCTTTGAACTTGTCCCATTTAGGAGCCTTGTATCCAGCAGGGTTAGGCATGAGGTAGATCTCTCGTGGGATAGGCGGATCGTTGTCAAGTTTCGGGATGATGGTATCCGCGAACGATTGGTGAGCCAGAATGGTGTCTATGCGCCGCTGCAGCGACGTCATACACTCCGGAGCACTTCCCTCGGCAGCGGGAGGAGGGGTTGCCGCAGGCGGAGGTGACACATATGTCGTAGGAAGGCTAGAAACATATTTTGGATTCACGTTACCCCATGTTGCCGTTGGAAGAGGTAAGGGATACTGTGAGGCCGGATTGGGTACCAAAGTTGGAGGTTGAGGAGTATGAGTAGCAAGAGGCAACATTTGAGCTGTTGGCCCCTGAATTGAGGGTAGCTGCGTTGTTGCCGGTGGAGTTTGCAGGTTAGGATTGGGTAATGTGGTTGACACTCCCAATCCTTGGGTGGTGGAGGCTCCTCCTCCCTGAGAGACGGTGGTGGCTGGTGTGGGGTTTGGAGCGAGAGTCCCCAGGAAAGCCATTATCCGTTCTAGCTGCGCGGATTGAGCTTTGAGAACATTCGCCTGATTCTGGATGGTGGCGTCCAAGGCTTCTAGCGTCGGAGCTTCACCGGTGGCTGTAGGAGTACGGCGAGTCTCCTCTCCCAAGGTGGTTTCCGTGGAAGGCGATCTATTACTAACATCATCCTCATGAGACAAGGTTGCTTGCAATGGTAAGTTCACGTCGGGTTCACCAAAATGTGTACAAGAGAATCCGGCAGAGAGAACTCTGTGTACACCAAAGGCAGGGAATAGAAGATGGCACAGGAAATGTGGGGTTGTGTGTAGGGAGAGAGTAAGGCAGTAGTACTGTGAGAGAGAGAGACAGGATTCTGGCAGAGCTTTCGCGTATCTCGGGTCGTTCTCCTTGTATGGAAGGGTTAACGTCCTATATATATAACGGAGAATGTGACTGTTGTAGTGTGGTTAATGCGCCCATCAATGGCGGCTTAATTAGCTTAACCACAACGGCACGTTCGTCCGCGTATATAGCGACCGTTACAGCACGTTATCCGCGGATACCGTAACCGTTATGGGGTTGACCGGGTTTGACCGAATTGACAGGGTTTATGGAGCTCGTGCCATAAATCTCTCAAAAGCAGTTACTAAAGGTCGCGCGCGAGCTTGGCTCGCATGCGACAGGACTTACTCTAGCCTCCAGACAACTAAGTCCCTACAAGTCCCGTGCAGTGGTATGCGAAGGCCCTGTCTCGCAGCCCCCACGTTGATCAGCGCGGCTGATGATCCAGTGTGTGTGGGGCACAATATGGTGTGCTAGATGATTGCAACGTGGCTAAGATCTTCTTGTCCAGAAAGAACTATCTACAATTATATTAAATATCACAATATATAATAAATGAATATTCTAGCCAATAACAATGTTCAAACTTAATATTAGATTGCCTCTTGAGCATCTATTCCAACAGTCTCCCACTTGCACTAGAGCCAATCTGGTGCATCTCGTATGCCTATAGATCTGGCGTGCCCTTCATGCTTTCGCTGCGCAAGAGGTTTTGTGAGTGGATCTGAAAGATTGTCATCCGTTGGAATCTTGCACATCTTCACATCTCCTCAATCGATCATATCACGAATAAGATGGAATCTCCTAAGTACATGCTTTGATTTCTGGTGTGATCTTGGTTCCTTGGCTTGTGCGATCACCCCGGAGTTGTCACAATACAACTCGATGGGATCCACGATGCTAGGGACCACACCGAGCTCAGTGATAAACTTCTTTATCCAAACTGCCTCTTTTGTTGTTTCTGCAACAGCAATGTACTCAGCTTCTGTTGTAGAATCAGCAACTGTCACTTGCTTGGAACCCTTCCAGCTCACAGCTCCTCAACTCAGCTAATGAAGTAGGTGTAACCACCTCTGGCAGGCCTGGGAAACGGCCGCATACATCGGTATGTATGAGTGCCAATAACTCACTAGTCCTCTCACCTTTCTAATTGAAAGGGGACTTTGTCATTATTCCTAATAAACAAGATCCACTTGTCTCATACGATTCCATATCAAATGAGTCTAGAAGTCCATCCTTATGGAGTCTAGATATGCGTTTTTCATTTAATGGCCTAAATGACAATGCCATAAATATGTAGGATTTAAATCATTAGTTTCAATCCATTTAGATTGGACTATTTAGATCAAGGATATACAATCCATTAGACAAATGCGCACTACAATAGTGCATACTATCAAAATAAATGGAGCAAAACTTGTACTTTATTGAAATAGAAAAACCCTTCTCGTCCAAACAACAAACGGAAATAATGTTTCTGCTTATAGCAGGCACATAAAAGCAATTGTCTAATTCTAAAATAAGTCT
Source organism: Linanthus parryae (assembly GCA_023055425.1). NCBI lineage: Eukaryota > Viridiplantae > Streptophyta > Magnoliopsida > Ericales > Polemoniaceae > Linanthus > Linanthus parryae. The sequence continues at coordinate 88,588,553 of JALGPY010000005.1, forward strand.
AGAAGGCAAAGATAGCTCATAAACGCCTACCGCCAATGCAGCAACTTTTGCTCCATTCCCGACGCGCAGATCTATCTCCCCTTTAGCCAATCTTCTACTTCTTTTCAAATCCTGCACATTTCGACAAATGTGAGAACCAAATCAAGTATCCAATAACCAAGATGAAGAAATAGAAAGATTGACGTCTATAACATAAATACCTGGTGGTGGTGGAATCAGTATTCCAAGCTTCTTATCCTCCAGATATTTAGGGCAATTCCTCATCTAGTGACCCGGCTGGCTGCAATAGTGACATTCACCTTTAGCCACACCTCCACTAGGCTTTAGCGCTTCCTTGGATTTTGCAAATTTCTTGCGTTTTCCTTTGGAAGTAGAGGCAACTCCTTTTCCCTTCTTCCTATGCACCATCATATTATAGTTCATAATGAACTGATTATAACTATCAGGCAACGATTGCAAGACAAGATCAGTTGCCAAATCTTGGCCAAGTGGGAATCCCAGTCTCTCAAGGTTCTCAATGTACCCGATCATTCGGAGTACGTGAGGCCCTACTGGATTCCCCTCTACGAGACTACTCTTGAATAATGCTTTAGACACCTCATAGCGCTCATGCCTTGCCTGTTCCTGAAAAAATTGTTTCAAGTGTATGATCATATCACAGGCTTCCATATTCTCGTGCTGCTTCTAAAGCTCAGGAGTCATGGTGCAAAGCATGAGGCAATTCACGTCATTAGAATCATCAATATGTTTCTGACGTGCTCTCACTTCCGCAAGAACAGACTCATCTTGTGGTGGGGCTGGAATTGGAGTGTCTAAGACGTACCACTTCTTTTCTTGCTTAAGAAAAATTCTTAAGTTTCTGTACCAGTCAAGGAAATTTGTTCCTTACAGTTTATCCTCCTCAAGGACAGATCGTAAGGATGAAGTCGATGCGTTGTTGTTTGCCATTTGGAATTCTACAAAACGAGATATGTGCAATTTTATTATTTTGAACAATTTAACTATATTCAACAATGGCTAGATCATCAAATATAGCTCCCACTATTTTTCTCGGATTAATAGACCTCACCATTAATGCGGAAAATATCATTATATTTTCTAGTAGGTCCAAGATCCCTTTTTCACTTCTTCTTGAGCTTGCTTTGGCAAATCACCCAAGAATAGGTTATTTAGGTAGGAACCATTCCAATTGCATCCCTATTCAACTCTTGGTCCAATTAGGTGAATAACTCTTTATTCTTTATCCCATGGATAACGCCTAGTTGTCATGCCTCTAGGTTCATCAATCCAATTGATTCTTACTCAGTTTCGTCCAACCTCTTGCTTCAACATACACACATTACTAGCTTGTGTCGTCCTCAACACATCATGGTAAATTAAAATCGCCTTGCTTTGGCAAGCCCGAGTTTTAATAAACCTTGATCATGAAGGGTGTTTTGGAAAGAGAAGGCAAAACGCAATATTTAATTGAGGGATTTAATTTTCTTAACTTGTTTGGTTGATATAATCAACATGATCTACTTATTTGGATTGGGCATTCCACAATAAAAGACCATCCTTGTTTATTATTATCTTGTTAACATTTTGCTAGTATCGCCATACACACAAAAATAAATAACAAGACATAAATAATAAACATCCACAAAATAAAATAAAAAACGTGGCATGGATATGGCCCCTAGACTAATATTATCAAGCCAATGATAATATCCAATTGCCCTAAAGTGACAAGCTCATGTCCATGTGCTCCACCATAGCCGCGCGCCTAGGGGGTGTCTTCTTTGTCTTTTGGCTCTTTTGGTTCTCCGGTCTTCTTCTCCATGCTCTTGGCTATCATCTAAATATTTCTAATTCTAGCCTAACATCTAGAATAAATAAATAATAAAAGCCTCACATGTCGAGGAGAAAAGACGACTCGCAGGCCGTAAAACTTAATTAATTATTACATTACTTTGATCAGCTCGTAGGTCGTAAACCAAACCACAAAGAAAAAAGCATCCACTACCTAGGCCATGTCCATCCACCATGAAAAAAAGCACAAAATACAGTTAAAACCAATTTTTAACGCGCTTGTTCAATTTTAATTGAGTTGGGTAATTAGGGTTACAACGGTCTAAGGGGTCCAACCTAAGCCTAGGCCGAACCTCAAGGACCGCCGCCCGCCACTTGGGCCCGGCCGCCCTATGTGACCCGCGGCCTTTGCTTGGCGTGCAAGGAAGGGGGCGGACGGCTAGGGTTTCAACCCTAGCCTCCTTCCCTTCTTCCTTGTTGCCCAAGCATGGTTGTTTCCTTTATGGATGTTTTCATAAATTTTTTTTCCATAATTGAAAACTCTTTTACAACTATGTGCCCATAAACCCTAATTTTTCAAGAACCCAATAATTCATATCCTATGTGATTAAACTCACCAATTCTAACATCCAATGTTAAATTAGGTCTTGTTTATTGCTGAATGAAATTCAACTTTGCATCTACTATGCCAATTAATTTTAGTTTTCGCGTAATAATAAAAATACGGTGTATAAACTGAAATCGTAACACATAAAGCCATGTTATGCACTGCGACCTGTGGCTCTGATACCACTGTTGGGTTTTGACGTAGGTAATGCAGCGGAATAACAAAATTTAACTCTACTCAAAGACCACCAAGGATCACAAGAAGAGACATCATAACATGATAAGGGACATAGTAATTGTGTACCTTTTGGTTTGAGAGATCACACGAAGAATGATGTCCTCGTCTCTACAGTTGATCCATGTCTAGAGGTGAGATCTAGATTCTTCCTTCTAAAGTGCTAGCTTGGACCGGAGGAAGAGGGAAGAAAAAATCAAGCAACGAGGGACAAAGGAGGGTTTTGGCCCTCCTCTTTGGCGCCGACGGGAAGGGGGCGAACGGGCTTAGGGCGGCGGTCTCTAAGCTTTGTCTTGCTCTCTCTTTTTTTCTCTCCCACTCTCTTGTGTTATGACTAATAACATTAAGTGTGAAGGAAGCTAGAGCCTCCTTTATATAGTCCAGCAACTCCTTGTTAACTACATAAAGGTCCCTCCTGGCTCTACATGAACTTTAATTAGTCCCTTCCTTGCAAATTAGTCCTACTAAGTTTGCAAGGTGTTACACAATGATCCTTCTTATTAATTAATCATATTAATTAATCCCAAATCTAGTTCTACTCCATTTGACGTGTGACCCCATAGGTTTCTACTTAGTTGGTAGTAACATATTACTAACATGGAGCGGTGTCTAGCAACACAACAATGCCACCCAACTAATAGAAATAGTCAGTGATCCCGACAAACCTCTTGTGCCCAATATCTCATATTGCACTATCCCTTTGTCTCCATATCCGGATTGGACACGAGACATAAATAGTCACACTCGTATATCCAATCCATAGTTCCTCGAACCTAGGAATATGCTTATGCAAGCAGATAATATCAATATCTCCATATTGATTTATCTGAGTCTGGCCAGGCATTCAACAAGCCTCATCCCTCGAGTGGTCGTGGATATTTTCTCCCATTATGTGGGAGGGACGAATCCTCTCTACATCACTACGATCTCTAAGCTTGCTTCCTATCATGCCCGATAGTTATCTTTGCGATTACCCAGTTACGGTGTAATTTTTGATAACATCAAAGCACGATATTCCACAACTAGAGTATGTAGACTTTAAGTCTAAGGATTGCAATCATATTAGCACTACGAAAAGCGATTGTGACTTTAACATAATCTTATGTATCCTCCTCGTTGTGGATCAATCCAGCATGCCATTACTCCTAATGCATACCCATGTGTTAGACTTGAAATCTCCATATCAATATAAACACATACTAGTCTATATTTGGTCGTCCTATTAATCAATATAGTGGACTAGGGATATTTAAGATAAACAACACATTGTATCTAAGGACTTCATTATATTAAATATCACAATGTATAATAAATGAATATTGTAGCCAATAAAAATGTTAAAACTAAATATTAGATTGCCTCTAGGGCATCTATTCGAACATGTCAGACTTAGAAAATAATCTCAGAAAATTTACACCAAAAAATAGATACTTTATTTACTTTTCTTTATTTACTGCACTTTAGTTTAAAAATCACTATCACAACTATACCTCCTTTTTACAGCTTTTCTATTAGTTTTGATTATTCAAGTACAATCTAAAACTATTATCGGGGGTTCGATATCTGAGTCGTTAAATACTTTACTTTATTACTTGATCGTACACTTGCGAAAATAACAGCTAAGAATTGCCGTTATAGTTTTTGGCGTCGTTGCCGGGGAAAGTAACAGTTTTACTTAAAATAGTTAGAATTAGTTTCGAAGTTTGTTCTCTTATTTTTTCTTTTTCTTTTTTTTCTCACTTCTCTTGAAATTTGATTTTCAGGATATTCTATTGTATGCCCAGATTACCTTGTGAGCTTGTACCATCACTCGAAGACCCAGAAAAACTTTTTAGAGAGCAAAACAGCAGACACCGAGAAGCCAGGATGTCTGAACACGGAGACGACAGTGAGAACGGAGAGGATGCACCCACAGGACGTGAGACACGTACCCCAGCTCAGATGGCCCGTTAAATTGAGGAACTGATTAGGGCAGGCTTTGCTGCCCGGAACAACCAGAGGACAAACAACCGATCTGGGCGCGCTTTGGTGGAAAATTTTGAAGTCCCTAATGGAGGGCATGGGCCAGCAATCGTAGTGCCTCCAATCACTGCGAAGCACTATCATCTAAAATCATCCACCATTCAAACTGCCGAGACCCAGTGGCCGTTCAATGGTAGAGCTGATGAAGACCCAAACGAATTCATCGAGAAGTTCGAGGATTACTGCAACAAGATCAAATACTGGGTAGTCGAGTCGGATACTCTCAAAATAATCTTGTTCCTCTACTACCTATTCGGGATAGCAAAAGAGTGGCTCGAAACAAGACCACCGAGGTCCATCACAACATGGGATGGATGTGTCTCTGATTTTTTGGCAAAATTCTAACCCGCCTCTCGGGTTATCAAACTTTAGAGTGAAATTTTATCTTTCAATAAGAAGATGGGAGAGACGGGGGATCCAAAAATGCTATAATCACGTTAATGAGGATTGTAAAAAAATGCTATAATCACGGTTTCGGGGATCCAAAAATCCTACAAGTATTCTACCATGCCCTGGACATGGGGAATTATGACAGGTTTGACTGGGAAGCCGTCGGTAATTTTCTATACCATGTGTACAAAGACGGAGCATATGATTTGATGAAGCAATTGGCCAAACAGGATACTCTTCTGGTTCACGACCGCATGCTCACAACATTGGTCGAACCATTGGCTGACGACAAGATTGATAATCTGACCAAAGCAGTCACAGACCTGGTTCATAAAGTATACTCAGAATAGAAGATGAAGACCGTGGAAGAACAAGGCTTGGGCTCAGCCATCGAGGACCCTAGGAAGGAAGATGCGAACAATGTGCAGCAGCAATGGGACCCAAGCCGGTATAGACCTGGAACGAGAGATGCACTAGGTTTTCAGCACCGGCCACATTCACAACAGGCTGTACCTGCACATCACCAGTACTTCCAGCACCGATAGGGTTATCAGCGCAACTATTTGAGAGCTGCATGAGTAAACTAGACGCCTGGTTGGAATCTAGGTTTGAACAGATCGACGCACTCACAGCTGACATGACCACTATGAAAACTGCGATACGAACTTCAATTGGCACAGCAGCAAGCAGAAAGAGCACCAGTGAACTTACCTTCAAACACAATGAACAATCCACGCGCCCAAATCAAAGCCATCACCGATCGGAGTGGAATAGCAATACAAGATCCGCAGTATCCCAGTCATGCAAGTGCAAATAAGTCGGAGAATATCGAACACGAAGTTTTTGACAGGGAAGACAGCCCAACCTTCAGCACCCAGCTGAAGGGCCCGGTCAGACAGGATGCAGTGCAAATTGAAAAGGGTAATCCAGAAACAGTACCTGCAAAAGTGGAGAGTTGTCCATGCAAATCAACGAAGACAAAGTAAAATTTAATGTTTTATAATGTCTCTCAAGCTCACAGATTACTACAGCCATGAAAAATGTTTTGTTGAGGAAGTAATTGATGAAGGAGTGGAAAACGAAGAGATGGATGAGAACTGAAAATTGGACCCCTTTATACAGCGAGGAAGAAGGCGAGCATAAAATGGCTCTGGCCCCATCACTCGAAGAGCCACCAATCTTGGAGCTTAAACCACTACCATACCACCTCAGGTATGCATACATTGGGGAAAATAAAACTCTGTCAGTAATTATCTCGTCTCTTCTATCTCCGGATCAGGAGAAGAAAATTGTTGGAAGAGCCGAAAGAACATATAGATTCCATCGGATTACCGATTGCAGATCTAAAGGGGATCAGCCTTTCCTACTACATGCACAAGATCGGGATAGAAGAAGAAAATAAGCCAGTAATTCAGACTCAATGGAGACTAAACTCGATCATGAAGGACGTTGTGCGCAAGGTGGTCATGAATTAGCTAGAAGCTGGAATTATATATCCTATCTCAGACATCACTTGGGTCAGTCCTGTCCAGAGTATGCCCAAGAAAGGGGGTATGACAATGGTACAGAATGCTGATCCGGAACAGATCGCGCATCGCACAGTTACAGGCTGGCGAATCTGCATGGACTACTGGAAGCTCCATGACGCAACACTGAAGGACCACTTCTCCCTGCAATTCATGGACTGGATGCTGGACAGGTTTTCCCACCATGCCTACTACTGTTTTCTTGACTGGTGCTCCGGGTATAACCAGATCTACATTGATCTGGAAGATCAAGAAAAAATAACGTTCACATGACCATACGGTACTTTTGCCTTTCGGTGTATGCCGTTTAGCTTGTGCAACGCTCCAGCAACATTCCGGCAATGCATGATGGCTAAATTTTCAGATATCATAGAGAAAGATCTGGAAGTCTTCATGGACTGTTCACTGTCCGGGGACAGTTTTGAGGACTGTCTACACCACTTGCCAAGAGTCCTGATTCGGTGCAGGAAAACTAATTTGGTGCTAAATTGGGAAAAATTAAACTTTATTGTCACTGAAGGCATTGTGTTGGGACACAGGCTTTCCATCAAAGGTTTAGAAATGGATAGATCAAAGATTTCGGTGATGAAACAACTTCCATACCCAAGCACAGTAAGGGCGATCAAGATTTTTTTTGGCCGCGTAGGGTTTTACAAATGATTCATTAAAGATTTTTCCAAGAATACAAAACCACTGTGTAATCTGTTGGAGAAAGATGTGCCATTCGTATTTGACGAATCCTGCAAACAAGCCTTTGACCTACTCAAAGATCGCCGTAATACTGCCCCGATAATCACAACTCCAGATTGGTCACTTCTGTTCGACTTGATGTGCAACATGAGTGACTACGCAGTTGGAGCGGTACTGGGACAGAGAAAAGATAAAGTCTGCCATGTAATTTACAATGCTAGAAAAAATTTGAATGATGCACAGATTAACTATGGTACTACAGAAAAAGAACTGATGGCAGTAGTATTTTCCCTGGCCAAGTTCAGACCATATCTGGTGGGGTCGAAAGTCGTCATCTTCACATATCACAACGCCCTAAAGTACCTTCTAGAAAAGAAGGACGCAAAACCAAGGCTGTGGCACTGGATTCTGCTGATGCAGGAATTCGACGTAGAAATCAGGGACAAGAAGGGAGTCGAGAATGTGGTGGCTGATTATTTTTCTCGGATGGAGAACCCAACTCAAGAATCAGTCCCAATTAAGGAAAAATTTACTGATGAGCAAAGCCAACAGACAACCATGGTACTACGCCATAGCCAACTATCTAGTAAGTGGAGCTCTCCTTGAAGGTATCACCCCTTTGCAAAAGAAGAAGTTCATCTCAGAATGCAGTCAATATTTATGGGATTAACCATTCCTATTCAAAAAGGCAGCTGATAACATCTTGCGGAGGTGTATTCCATGTCACGAGATCCTACAGGTAATTTATCACTGTCACTCAGCTTAGTGTGGGGGTCACTTCAGTGGACCTAGGACAGCGCACAAAGTCTTTCAGTCAGGTTTTTTCTGGCTGAAAATTTTCAAGGATTGCCACGACTATGAAAAGAGTTTTGATCGCTTCCAGCGCACAAGAAATATTTCCCAATGGAATGAGATGCCCATGACACTATGGCAAGAGGTAGAACCTTTCTATGTTTTGGGCATTGATTTCATGGGACCCTTTCCATCATCCTTGGGTAATATATATATACATATATATATATATATATATATATATATATATATCCTTCTGGCATTTGATAATGATTCCAAGAGGGTAGAAGCTATGGTTTTCAGAAAAATGACGCAGAAACAGTGGAGCGGTTTCTCAAGAAAAATATTTTCACCAGGTTTGGCATTGTCAGTGATGAAGGCTCTCACTTTATCAATAAAGTCTTTGCCAAAGTTTTAAAGCAGTATGGGGTGTCTATCCACAAGGTATCACTGCGTTACCACCCTTTGGAAAATGGGCAAGTAAAGGTGTCAAATCGTGAAATCAAGAGCATATTGGAAAAAAATTTGAATCAAATACGAAAAGATTGGTCCTTAACGCTAGACAATGCACTTTGGGCGTCTAGGACATCTTACAAAACCCCGCTAGGAATGTCCCCGCACCAGCTGGTGTTTGGTAAAGCTTGTCACTTACCTGTAGAATTATAATACCTAGCTTATTGGGCAATCAAGCAGCTGAATGTGGATCACAACTTATCTGGAGATAAGAGGAAGATTGCACTGCTCGAATTGGAGGAATTCAGAAAAACAGCTTATGAGAGTGCCAAGATCTATAAGGAAAAAACGACGAAATGGCATGACAATCGCATTCTACCAAAGAAGTTAGTGATTGGGAAGAAGGTTCTCCTTTACATTTAAGGATGAAGTTTCTATACACGGATGTTGCGCTCACGATGGTCTAGATCATTTATTATGAAATACATTACATCCTGGGGAGTAGCGGAACTGGAAAACCCAAGGGACAACACAATTCTCAAGGTGAATGGGAACAGAGTCAAGCCATAGAGAGATCAGCAGGAGGCTACAGATGTAGGGGCCATCTACCTCGATGATCCTTAAGCACCAATGAGGTTTCTGGGTCGGACCGTCGACCGTAAATTACAAACCGCTGGTTGGGAGGAATCCCAACACGTATTATTAGTTTTTAAATACAGTAATTTTAATAAAAAAGTCATAAAAAGAGAGATGTGAGAAGAGGGGTTGTAATGCTGGATTTGAGTATTTCAGCAATACAGGTACAATTTTTGCAGAAATTGACTCTGCGTTCAAACACATCTGTGCGTTCAAACACATATGTGCGTTCAAACACATAGTTGTTTCATTCAAACGTAGAAAGCCACGTCATTGAAATTTTTCAGTATAGAACAGTCAAGCACAGAGGAGTCCTACGTTCAAACGCGGAAGACCTGTGTTCATATGCACATCTTCGTCTAGACGCCAAAGGGTGGCCTTCAAATGCAGGAACTCCAACACAGAACAGAAGAAGTTTTTAACACACCAGACATGTGTTCAACTAGAAATTTCAGAAGATCAAGCTTGCGTTCAAACGCAGAGAGTCTGCGATCAAACGCAGAATACATAGCTAGCAATTTTGAGAAAGGAGTCTAAGTTCAATGCAGGGGGTGCGTTCTAACGTAGAAGAGCATGTTCACAAAGAATACAGAGAGATAATTTATGCATTCAAAATCAAAGGCTGAGTTCAAACGCAACTCACTAGAAAATTCCAGAATGTCCCAGAAATGAAGCTATGCGTTCAAACACAGGAGCTGCGTTCAAATGAAGCTCATCAAGATCAGTAATTTTCCAGAAATTTGAAGGCCTGAGTTCAAACGCAGAAGTTGCGTTCAAACACAGACTGGGCGGGATTAGAAAATTTTCAAATTTTATGAAAACTTTGAAATTTCAGGGGCGTATTTGCAATTTTCAGAAGTTTGCCCATTTACAATGTACGGTTGAAAGTGACCCATTTTCACTTCAAGACAAATCATTTCAACTCTCTCTCTCTAGAAAAACACTCTCTGCCCTACTCAGCCGCCGCCAGTCACACTCCGGAAACCACCGTCGAGCCGCCAGATTTCTCTGAACAGTGTGGGGGGGAGCTGACAAGAATGATCAGGCGGTTCCAGATCTGCTCAAGAGAATAGAGTTTTCAGATCTATACCCGTACGATTTACTCCGATACCCAGGTTATGTTGTTTCTCTCTCTTCGCAATTTCAATTTTTTTCTGTCTTTTCATTTCTACAATGGCAGTTGACCGGCCATTTATGCGAACAGACCGGGCCATGGCACCGTCGAACAACATAGATGTTAGGTTCTTGAGGGATAACCATTTATGCGACTATCGGTTTGTGAACAAGGATGCCCATATGTTCTTATTGCAGGACCTTAGAACAAATATGACGTTCCAATTGAACGGACCTTTCCCTGTGACCCTGTGTCTATGGGCCAAGAACTTTTGGACTTTACTGAATTAGGTCAGTTTGGGAATTCCTTCACTGGATTCACTTGTTTTCAGGCAAGTTTTGTCATCGCTAAGGAGATTTACAGTAATCTCCATGAGTGTATGAACAGTGAGGACCATTCACTTGAGGGGATCTACTGTAGAAGAACATGGGTTAGGATCACTCCTGATTCAATTCGTGAGTGTCTAGGGATGGAATTGGTGTTAGTGACTTCCAGTTTCAAGAACTTAAAAACCACCCTTCGGAGGAGCTTAGTGCTCAGATTGTCGAGATTCTGTGTGCGGGTGTACCTGGGGCTGCATGGTACTACCCCAAACGGAGTCCGGCTAAAAGAACTCTTCCTTCTACCTACCTGATTCGGGAGGCGAGATGGAATGGGGTTGTAAGTATTAAACACATGACCCGAGTAGACAATGACATCGCTCTGCTGGTTTTCTGTCTTACGAAGCGAGAACCCATTGATCTCCCTGAAATTATTTATGCCTACTTTAGAGAGATGATGGAAGGGAGAAGTAGGAAGGGTTTGGGGATCATTGAAATGCTGACCAAATTGGATCAGGCCTATCTGGTAGTGATCCCAGCTAAGGTGAGAGACCCAAAACCCGTTCAGGTACGAAAGTACTCGAAGAGTAGATGTGCATTCGAGGAGGCCTTACTGGGGCCTCCTGAATTTGTTAATGTTGGGGATGATGATGATGGGATGCCACCATCACCTCCGGCAGGTTGTGGTCTGCCTGCTTTACGAGGACCTCATGGACTGCCCCAGTCACCCAGTTCGAGTGAACCCAGTCCGGCCGAGTACGACCACGGGTAGTCCAGAAGGGGTGCCAGGCACATTTATTTTGGGCTCGTGGTAAGGACCGAGCATGATGAGTGGGTCAAAAAGAAAATTAAGGCCCAAGATAAAAAGATGAACTACCTAGTGAGGACGGTAAAGAAAATGGCTAGTGGTCTAGGGAAACTCTTTAAGACCTAGAAACATATATACCATGCCATCACCGCCGCTCATCAAAATCATGAGGCAGCCTTCATTGAGATTCAGAACACATGCGTAGCAAGAAATTTAACTTCCCGGCCTGCTAATCCAGTGCCAACTGCCCCAGTCGGACGATGGAGGACAGTCAGCCGTATGACCTCTTCTCTGGCCATGACCCTACCCCGAGCCCAGAGCATGCTGACTTTTTTTGTGATCCTGGCAGACCCGGTACCCAGTTCTCACCCATAAAACATGCAGACCCTGAGATCTGTAGTGCCCACTCTGGTGCCAGTCATGCTGGTACGACAGCAACGGCTAGAAAGGCTGCTCGGAAGAGGTATAGGGGGAGGCAAACTCCCGAGCCATCTCCTGAGCCAACAGACCCATCTACCCAGGAGAAAACAGATTGATAGACCATATCGTTAGAGTCGCGAGGACATGCTACCTCTAGTGTGGGGGTGGGGAACCATGTCCTCCTGCATAGCCATGTCTGCACGTTTTTTTAATTTATTTTATTTTTAATTTTTTTTTGAGTCAGCACGTTTTCTATTTTTAAGTCTACCCACCTAGTTTCTGACCTTTCATTTAGATTTAAAAAAAAACAAAAAACAAAACAAAAAATTTGATTTTTTTTATAAAGGGAAATTGAAATGATCAGAAATTGGGGAGATTTAGTGATAAAGTCTCCAACAGGAAAGAAAATTGACACCGAGGTGTAGTAGTTTGTTTTTATGTTGGTTGGTTAGATCCAATGTGACCCAATATTCTCCGGAAGTTGTACCCTGATTTAAGAATCCGACTATTTTCCACACCACCGTCACTTAGGTAGTCGACAACCTGCCTACGGGCGCCAGTACGGTCACTGCATTTTTCAGTGGAGTGTTTGGCTCATAACGGACCTCACTTTCTGTTTCTCAGCCTTAGGTAGAAATAGTCAGCCCATTTTCACCCGTTTACCCCTTCATTCACAGCCACTGTAGCCTACGAAACCTTATTTGTGCCTTTCATTACTTGTTTAGTTGGCTAGTACTACGAGTTATGAAAGAGGGAGTGGGTCTGGGAGGGTTTCAGATGGACTAGAACTTCATATCAGATCAGTTTGGGCAGCTTTGAGGGTGAGACATGGTGAGTTAAAGGGCACATCATTTATTTTCAGAAGGTGATTCACAACATTACACAGTGATCACAGGGGGAGTAGTCGCGTGCGGGGCATCTTAAAGCACAAATCAGGTTATGGGGGTTGTTGGGAGTAATTGGTGGTCGTGCCTATTTCTACATCTTTGGTGATGAGGAGGTTTGGTGGGACTGCACGATATTTCTGGACTACAGGGGTGTGCGCTTCACGGCTACTGTCGGGGTATTTTTACATTCTGACATTTTGCACCCCACAACTTGAGGTACTTTACCACTCAACTCAGGATTAGTAAGTTTTTTTTTCTGTTATTATGTGTGTATGTTTAATAATAATAATAATAATAATAATAATAATAATAATAATAATAATAATAATAATAATAATAATAATAATAATAATAATAATAATAATAATAATAATAATAATAATAATAATAATAATAATAATAATAATAATAACAATAACAATAATAAAAATAAAAATAATAGTAATAGTAATAATAATAATAATAATAATAATAATACGTCTATTTTTAGTTAAAATTTTAGTTTATTATCTTCAGTTAATAAAATTAGTACTGAGCTTAGTGGGTGACATTGTTTTTGGACTTCACTCTTCTTCACATTTGTGGCCCCGCGAACGGCGAATCAGCACCACGATTTCAGGGAAATTGAGATACAAGGACTTAGTTGTTCTGGACAGTTTTCAGGGACTTGGTGAGGGGTGTGAGTTGGGAACAGAGAGATGTCATAACAAGCAGGATTGGCCTTACCTGATATAATTAAAATCCTATATACTTAGACCTAGGATCCCTTGATTGGTAAATAGCTCGGAAGGTAGGATAACTAGGGATTTGCTCAGGATACAGGCGAAAGTAACAGTAGGGGAAGCTAGTGCTTATTTTAATGCCTAATTTGTTTATTTTGGTATGATCGCGGGTGCTTGCTGTTTTGTGCAGGAAACAGGTACCATGAATGCATGCAGGAGGCTCGAAAATGAAGGCAGAGTACCAAGGAGTCAGAGCAGAACAAGTGTAGAAAAGATGGCTGCGTTCAAACGTAGACCCCCTGCGTTCCGACGCAGGATTCCCGACAGCAGAAAGAAGAAAAGGAAACTGACGAGGAGAATAAGTAAGCTGCGTTAAAATGCAGGAAGTTTACAATTGAGAAAAAGTTAACTCAGGCCAAAAGTCAAGCAGAAGACCAAGAGGAGTTGCGTTTAGATGCACGACCTCTGCGTTCAAACGCATGATGCATTTAGACGCAGCCTCTTTGCGTTCAGACGCAGGGAAGAAAGTCAGGAAGTTAAGGTCAGATTCAACAATCAAGTTCGTGCGTTCAAACGCGGGAGAAGTGCGTTCATACACAGCTCTGCGTTCAAACAGAGGCAGGCTGCGTTCAGACGCAGGAGACGATTTCCAGAATCTTCCCAGGGCTGTATTGACAGGGCAGAACATGAATTACAGGCATCTGTTTTGACACTATGCCAGTATAAATAAGAGACGTCCCAGCACAAAATAATCATCGAAAAAACAAATTCACTAAGTCAGAACCGGAGTATGGAGCAGAGCAGGACCATGGAGCAGCCCAAGTTTCAGCTATAAACTCGTTTGATCTATCTCCAATTTTTCTTTACGAAATTCTGTTTTTCAATAATGTACGCTAGATAAACTTTTTACCTAGGTTCATGGTGAACCTAGGGTTTATCATCTAGCGACTTGGATTGATTTGGTTATCAGACTCATGTCTATCTAGTCTTAATACAGAAATGGAATGTTTATTATTTTTTCCTGGATTTTTACTTTATACATGAATTGCCTGATTACCCAGGAGAGCTACTGACATGATCTGGTGCGCGAGAGCGGCCAGTGAGAGTTAGGAAGAAAAGACAGGATTTAGTACCCTGCCTTGATGGACCGAGAAGTGAAAAGAATCAGGGTATTATCCAAAAAGCATTAGACCAACTGTAAAACGTTTAGGGGGAGACCGACTACTTTCACGGAATTCACATGGTTCAACAAGCAATAGATATTTCACGATCAAGGGTGACCGAGAGGAGAAACTATAACCCTAAGAGCCATAGAACAAACCTGCAGATCTAGGTGGACCGAGAGGACCCGAAACTCTGCAGGAGAGTGATAGTTGCATGAGACCGAGAGGAGATTGCATAACTGGTATGCTGGCATAAACAAAACCTATGTGTGTTTCTGAAGTCAAAATAAACTGCAAAGCTGAATAGTAACCCTTGGGGATCCTAGAGCATGGACTTTTAACTCACCAGTTTCACATTTTAGAAAATATTCTCTGAAAATTTACACCATAAAATAGATACTTTATTTAATGTTCTTTATTTACTACACTTTAGTTTAAAAATCACAATCACAACTATACCTCCTTTTTGCAACTTTTCTATTATTTTTTATTATTCA
Source organism: Linanthus parryae (assembly GCA_023055425.1). Lineage (NCBI taxonomy): Eukaryota > Viridiplantae > Streptophyta > Magnoliopsida > Ericales > Polemoniaceae > Linanthus > Linanthus parryae. The sequence goes on from JALGPY010000005.1 coordinate 88,603,625, forward strand.
AGTAAAATCTAAAACAGTTCTCGTGGGTTTGATATCTGATTCGTAAAATACACTACTTTATTACTTGATTGTAAACTTGCGAAAATAACAACTAAGAATTTTCGTTCAGCCACACAGATCCATATGAGGCAATTCAATAGGTCTAGTTGTACTTATAAAGTTCTTTGTCTTGAATGAAGTTCATATCTGCTTTCCTTGAGAACAAGCCTTGCTTACATCTTCATTTTTGAACTTGATGGAGGGTAAACCTCTAACCATGTCTTTAAAAAGTAGTTTGTTAAGTGTATGCAGGCTGATATGTCCAAGCTTTCTATGCCAAATCTTTAAATCCTCTTTCAAAGCCTTGAGATATTTCAGACTTTCTCTTGCAACTTTGTTAGTATTCAAATAATAAGCATTGTCTGACCTTTGAGCAGGGAAAATGGAATTTCCAGATTTTTCATGTTGCACCACACATTTCTCTTTTTCAAAGATAACCTTATTGCCTTTATCACCTAAGTGAGATACACTAAGAAAATTAAACTTCGAACCATCTACAAGATAAACATCTAACATAGAATTTTCAAAACCGTTACCAACTTCATCAATTCCTATGATGTTGCATTTGCCAGCAAGTGTGATTGTTAATTCTGATTGCTCTTTCAGTTAAGAAAATAGAGAGCTTTTTCCACCCATGTGCCTGAAGCAACACCTATCCATAATCCATCTCTGCTTTTTGCTCTTGGTGACAACCTGCAAATACCATTCACTGTCTTACCCAGCTGTTACACCAAGTGTGATAATTTGATTCATATTCAGGATCAACCATGTTGGGTTGTCTGATCCCTTTGGGAACCCAAATCTGCCTCACCTGTCACTTTAGTTGAAATGGTAAGGTATTCCTCACAATACGACGTTCTCTTCTATTGAAGGGACATGCCATTTTAACATGACCAATTTTATCACAATAATTACATTTTGGAGAATGCCTGCCAGTTGTTTTCAAAAATCTTCTATAGTTCTTTCTTGAAAGTTTTGATTATATCCAATACCTGTTTTGTGAACAAAATGCAAACTTACTCTAAGAATCAAGTTGAGATTGTGTTCTGAGCCAGCACGTTTTCTCATAAAATTATTGGAGGCTTGAAGTTTGTTAGTCAAGAGAGTCTTCTGTTCCTCTAATTCATCATGCTGATGACTTAGAGAAATGAAGTTGTCACTAAGAGTGGAGTTCTCAGTTACAACCTATTTGACTTGAGTTTTCAAGGCCTTGAAATCGGTTTTGAAGGATTTGAAATCTCTGTCCCTAATTTCCTGGGAAATATCAAGATTCTTGTTCTGGAAAACTAATTCCTGATTCTGCTTTGCTTGCCCATGAACTTTCTCCTTCAAAGACTTGATTTCACTTAAATAGTCATCTTCATTTGAAATCATACTTTTCAAAATTTTAGAAAGTATATCAACATGTTTTGACATTTTACAGATCATCATTGCCTCAATGAACTCTTCTGAACTTTCATCAAGCATGGCCATAATACAAATATTGGCTTGTTCTTCTTCAGATTCTGACTCATTTGAAGCTACCATAGCTTTCTTCCTTCTATCATTGTCCTTCTTTTTTAATTGCTTAATTTTCTTGTGTGGACAATTTTTGATTAAGTGTCCTACATCACCACATTCAAAGCAATTCATTACTTTAGATTTATTCCCATGGGAAGAAGATTTACCTTTGTAGTCCTTGCTACTAGAATATCTGGATCTATCTCTGCTGAAGTCTGTGTTTGCAAACTTCTTCTCAATTTTGAGAATCCTTGTCAAGGCTTTAGAAATGAGAGAATTAAGATATTCATCAACATCTTATTATTTTTCAAGGCTTTGAGGTTGTTCACTCTCTTTTACTTTAGTGTCAAATTCTTGACATTGTCTCGTGATTCTCTATCAGCTTCACGCATGGAGATCTCATGTGTGAGTAGATTTCCCTGTAAATCATCTAGTTGGAGGGAGGACATATCTTGAGCTTATTCAATGGCGATGTTCTTTGGTTCCCATTTGGCTTTGTGAGACTTCTCAAGATTTTTCTAATTTTCTATTCATTGGAAAATACTTTCCCCAAGGACTCCGGATTGTGGACAATATCTTTAAATCTTTTGAACATGTACTTCATAGATTCATCTCCATTCATCTTAAACAATTCATATTGTCTAAGGAAGATATTGATCTTGGTTTGCTTCACTTGGCATGTTCCTTCAAAGGTTACCACCAGTTTATTCCATATCTCCTTAGAAGTTTTGCATGTGGATATCTTGTTGAAGTCATATGCATTCAAAGCACAATATATGAGCTTCATCGCTCTATAATTCTTTGAAAGATTTTCTAATTCAGAAGTAGAGAGATAGTTCTCAGGTTTGGGAGTTGTAATCCTGTATTTTTTGTGTAGAACATGTGAGGTTCGTTTTGGATGATAGACCTGATTTCCATGTCTTGATCCATGATAAACTTTTTCACCCGGGCCTTCCAGTGTACAAAATTTTCTCCACAGAAAAAAGGAGGTCTGTTAGCAGCTCTTACCTGTGAGAAACCAACATCACCTACAATAATAATGATCACAAGATTGTTAGATCAATACGTAGGTATGCAATACATGATCAAATACTTCAGAAGGGGGGATTGAATAGAGTATGGAAAATTTTGCCAAAAGTGTGGTTTTAATACAAAGTGTGAAGAACCAGAAGTATTTCAATGCCTTGAACTCAAATTCATGCCCTTGAAATCAAAACAGATTGATAATAAGTTACTGGTAGTTTTCAAAGCCTTGAAAAGCCTTTCAAGTATTTGAACTGAAATCTGTTGTGAAGCAGTTAACAAGTTAAGTGCATAACTAAAAGGTGAAGTCAAGGAACACGATGATTTAATGGAGTTCAGTCCTCAATGACCTACGTCTCCACCTTAGGGATCTAAATCCCTTCAGGATTTCAACACATTTCTTATTAAGCAAAAGCTTAGCCCTAGATCTCGAGCCTAGAGAATTACCTTACTCTTTTTACAGCTTGAGGTTCTCTCTAACCTATCTAGTACCTGCTCTAGCTAACTGATTCATTAAGAATCTCTTCTTGTTCCTCTTGAACAACACCAAGAGATTAAATGATAAAGAAATGCAACAAAATTATATACAAATAATGCTCATATGACGAACACTCTAACACAAAGAAGTATTTAAGCTTGAATTATTCTTCAGGAACATGGATTGGATGATTTGATCTTCCTCAGTGATGCATGTCAATCCTTTGAGAATATTTGAATCTCTATAAAGGTCTGTGTTCGTAAAACATCTCTCAGTTCTCTTGTTGTAGTTGTTCTTGTCCTGCTGATTGGAATCACAAAATATATAGCAATCTTCAAAACAGAAATCCCTAAAAATATGCAGCATTTCTTTGAATCTCAACATCTTGATTCGAATGGCCAGTTGCTTGCTTTTCTGACTTGATTTTGATCTGATCTTTCATCTTCAAGCTTAAGGAATGTTCAGACAACCTTCTTTAACAATAGCACACAATCTGAAAACATTGATTTCCATTTGTACATTTTTGTAAATAAGTAAACTTACAAAACCTGCATACACATAATTAGTTAACAGTCCATGCAAATTAACTTGGGAAAATCATGAGATCAAGGAATTATAAACCACACAATCAATTTTGGTTTCATCATGTAATGCAGTATGATCAAGTGAAGGTGTTTAGAGAAGCATATGAGTAGTAACTCCTCCTCAGTACATGCTTTTCAGTTTAAAGGCCTTGAAACCAGTTTCAAGCCTTTGAAATGGACTATGAACTTACAGTGCACATTTACTTTGATTATTTTGCGTAAAATACAAAAGCATATTTCTAAAGAAAATTATCCGTTAGCAATGAGAAAAAAACTAAAAGTTTAGGAAATACATAAAATTTTAGGAACCTGAAAGTCCTGTAAAAGGACAAAGAATCTCCTCCTCTTCATGCAGGCGTTTGCGAATGGGTTCCATGGTAAGAGGATTTTGGGGAGGGGATTTTCCATGACTGAGTGTGAAATGGAGGTTAGAAATTTAATGGGGATGACAGGTCCATTAACCTACAATTTTGGGAATTTGAGCAGTTGTAATTTTGTGTTTCTTCCATTTATATTACTGATCTGGGACTCTTTATGGTGATTATGATGTTCTGCTTGCTCACTACTTGCTCAATGTAAGAGGCCGGGATGATATGGATATATCGAATTCACTCGTAGAAGCTGGGAGAGTTGGAATATGCATGGCGAGGAAAAATCCTTTTACAGCCTCTGAACATCTCTTATTTTATTTTCAAAAATAATTTTATGGGCCTCTTTCTGCATGTATTTCTTAGAATTTTCCAGTTTTCATCTCTGGTTTAGAGGATGAAAATTAATGATGACAACCGGAACGAATCATTATTCTAGAAGATATTTTATGTTATGTTGCTTCATGCCTATCTCTATTGCGGTGCTATATTATGTGATTGTTGTGTGACCTAAGCTACCTCAGTGAAAATACTGATTCAGGGTTCAAATTTGAAAGTATTTAATAGTTCTGATAGTTTTTTATATGAGATGTTCAGAAGGCCAGATTGTATCAGTGATCTTTAAAAGCTGTGATGATATGGATCCATCGATAACTTGAGAGATTCTAATACGCGTGGCGGGCCAATATCCTTTTGCAACTTGTGATCATCTCTTATTTTGAATTCATTTACAGATTTGAGCCTATTACTATTCTTTAAACAGTTTCACTATTGTAAGAATTGCAATAATTTGCTACTGACTCAAACATTTTAGTACATGAGACCCAGATTGAATTAGTTTGTTCCTGATCAATCTCTTATTGACAGTTTGTGTGTGCTGTCTTGTAGCAATGAATCGCAAACAGACTTACAATGCCGTATTTGTTGGCCGACAAAGCGGCGTATATTGTCATGGGAAGAGTGTCAGCAACAAACAACAGGATACAAGGGTACTTGCTTTCACAAGTATGCAAATTATGTAGAGGCTACGAATGCCTTGTTGGTAGATCAGAAACACCGTCGTGTATACATACACGCCGATCCGTCCAATTGTTATGCAGGACGTGCTACATCTATAGCAAAGAATAACTGGCTACTTAGCGGCACTCTAGGATTTTTTTTTGAGCTTTTGTGTCGCATTTATAATGAAGTCGTAGTTATGTTCATGAAATTAATATTTTTTGTAATGTCGTTTCGATCTATGTAATTTTGAATATGTTGCAATATGGTTTGTAACATCATTTGAAACTCTGTAAATACTTTGTTTCAAATATTACATTACCCTTTTTGTGAAATTTTGTGACTTTTCGTCTAGAATGGCAACATATATTCATTAATAATTGACGTAAAACAAGTAGAAAGTAATTAAGTAATAGGTTCAGTCAAAGATAGTCAACAATAAATTAAAAGTTCAACCGTACAGTCACTGGTAGACTCATAAGTCAACATATAGTCAACGGTCAACTATGCAGTGTCCATTCAGAGAAACTAATATGTTCGGTTAAATAAAGTTAACGGGGAACTAAAAAGTAAACTCTACGGTGAACTGTCAAATCACAAGTAAAGTATATAGTCAAATGTCAACTTTGCAGTGTCCAATTAGAGAAACCAAGTTCTGTCAAACAAAAAGTCTACTATATTGTATACGGTCATCTCATAAGTAAATTATAGACTCAACAGTACACTTCTCGGTCCCCAATCAACCCTAAGCCCTAAACCACTCATCACGAGCTCATAATTTCACTCTACAGTCAACGATCAATGTTCTGGTCTCCACTAGGTGAAACTAATAGGTTCAGTTGTGGACACAGGAAATTCGGATACCATTGACAAGCCACGTGGTGCCCCGGATAAGGGACATGTGCACAACTGTCAAGCTCCACATAGCACCAAAAGGATTCCTCAGCCTATGTATGTGTGATGGATGGCGTAACAGGGTCCTTCGAACATACGCCTTATGCTAACGGGATTTGGAGGTGCGAATGGCTGGGAGGCTAGAGTAAGGTCTATCGTTTGTGAGAGGCCTATTTCGCATGCGACCTTGTATGTTATCCAAAGATCCACGAACGGACTGTCACATCATCGAATTCATGGAACACGATCCTTACATATACGAGTTGTGATCCTTCCATTGACAAGTCTCGTCATCGTCGTACGTGCTAACCCACGTCTGTATAATGCCCTGTATGAAAAGAATATGTCCTCTACGCAACGAACGGAAGATCGATCATAGACACACACAGAGATCTACTATCTCTCAGCCCACCTATTACTGTCTCACCTTTGGATAACATACGTTGCCTTTCTCTTACCCGAACCGGCTCTCATCTCCGGTCCCCCCAAACAGGTCACCAGGTGTTTTGTTTTTGTTCTATGATTACAAGAACACGGAGGAACTGCCCAGCCGAGGTCCTTCGTATACATTGGTTAATCCAACATGAACAATCTAGACAATTCACCAAGTTAACTATTACCGAAGGCTTCAATATGGCTCCCCCCTTCCTCCCGGAGTTTCGGATGTCAAGAGTCGATCGTCACCGCCAACAAAGTCCACCAAAAACCACGATGGTCAGAATCGCCTCTCCCAATTCAAAGATACCGATTGAACATCTCTATCAAACCTGATCGAGAGGCTCAGTTCCACCATGAAGAACCAAGCGGCCATGATCTAGAATCAGATGAACCAGATGGCGCAGAGGCAGACACCAACGCAGAATCAGTGGTCGCAGACGACACACATGGCGTCAATTGCGTCAGGAACCCCTAATGTCCCTTTGTTGCGTCCCTCGTACGGTGGCTCATTCCCACTGGTGCAGTCTTACGTGCCGCACATACCTAACGAAGTGCCAGGAATCTCGTTCTAAATAGGATCTGCCTCGCACTATTCCATCCTATCATCCTGCCATCGCTGTTGACGCCCGGAGTGCAGCCGTTTTGCGTGCCACAAACTACAATAAACCAACAATTCCAAGCTCGTACCTATGGAATGATGATTGCGTACGCAGGTATGCACGCACCCCACGACCTGAATATCCTGTTCTTGCAGGTACCACCCGTGGCTCCTCCTCTGCCTATGATTTCCTTCGCTTCCTTGGAACAAAGGTTGTATGACTTCATGGTGAATCATGGCAGCATCTGCAATTCTCTACCCAATATAGAGTGTTCTCCTCCGATCGCAACGGAGGTCTACCTAATGCCCAATCCACCGCGGTATAATCCGCCGAAGTGGAATAAGTACAATGAAGTTGAAGGGATTGTGAAGGAGCATATCATGCAGTTTATCAACCTTCTAGGGCCATACGGAGGCAACATGAGCCTGATACTCCACCAGTTTTCAAAATCCTTGGGAGTAGTGGCGAACAAAATGCTACAACAAGCTTGACCCTTGGTCCGTGCTAATATAGGTGGATGTGGTGAGAAAGTGTAATGCCAAATTCTTCCAGGTCAAGGAACAGGTTCACTATCATCCACCTCTCTCGGGTGAACAAAATTCGTGATGAGGAAGGCGTTACTTTTATCCGGAGCTTCCTGGCAAAATCTCTCCAATGCTCAGAAAAGGTCGCAGATTAACGCCTTGTAGAGATTTGTTTGCAGGGAATGCTACTCAAGTACAATGAAATGCTGATGCATCATCATATGCCCATTTTCTTGAAGCTACTCGGCTACACGCGGAATGTCAAACCAATCATGGAAGAAAAAGGCAAGCAATACTAGTCAAATGTTTCGGAATTCAAATGAGGAAGATTCAACTTCAAGAGAGGACGAAAAACGAAGGTCCATACGATATCTGGAGAGCCAATGTTCCAGAAAGGATCTTATAAACCACTCCCTCAGCTTCCATGTCCTTTTTCGGAGGTTGTGAAACTCTTCAAAGCCTGGAGTAAGGACAAAATTCTACCCAAGGTGTAAGAGCCACACAGCGGAGGACTACTGCGTGATCCTAGGTGGTGCGAATTCCATGGAGAGGTTTCGCATCAAACCAAATAATGCATAAAGGTGCGGCACCTCATAAATGACAAGATGAAAGTGAAAGATAGTATGTAGGTATGCAAATACATGATCAAATACTCTAGAAGGGGGGGTTAAATAGAGTATGGCAACTTTTGCCAAATGTGTGCTTTTAAAAAAAAGTGTGAAGAGCTAGAGGAATTTCAAGTCCTTGGAAACAAAATCAAGCCTTTGAAATAAAAACAGACTGAGTAAAAGTAACTGATGGTTTTCAAGACTTAGAACAAAAACCTGCTTTCAAGCAGTTAAAAGGGCAGGTATGGAACTAAAATGTAAAGGAAAGAAACACAATTATTTTCCATAGTTCAGTCCGCAATGACCTACGTCTCAACCTGAGGGATCTAATCACTTCTGGATTTCAACAGACTTCTTATTTATCAAAAGCTAAGCCCTGGATTTCAGACCCGGAGAAGTGCCTTACTCTATGCAGTTTGTGGTTCTTTTTAACCTATATAGAACCTACTCTAGATAACTGATATAATAAGAATCTCTTGTTGTTCCTCTTGAACAACACCATTATATTAAGTGATAAATAAATATACCATGATGATATACAATTAATGCTCAGATGAAGAACACTGTATCACAGTGAAGCAGTTAAGCTTGAAGTGTTCTTCTAGAACTTGGATTGGATGATTCGATATTCCTCAATGATGCTTGTCAATCCTTGAGAGTTGTTTGAATTTGTGTAATGCTATGTGCTTCGTAATATCTACGTGTGTGGTTGTTATTCTGCTCAATTGAATTGTGGAATATATAGCAATCTTCAATACATAAATCCCTAAAAATATGTAGCATATCTTTGACTCTCTACAGTTATATTCCAACGGCTAGTTGCTTGCTTTTCTGACTTGGTTTTTAACTAATCTTTCATCTGCAATCTTATGGAATGTCCAGACAAGCTTCCTTAACAATAGCACAAAATCTGCATACGTTTGTTGCCACTTATACATCTCCATAAATAAGGAAACTTTACTAATCCTGCATACACAGAATTGGTTAGCAGTTCCTGCAAAATAACATAGAAAATAATGAGATCAAGGCAAGTTAAATCACATAATTAATTTTTCTTTCATCATCTAATACAGTATGATCGAGTGCAGGGATTCAGAGAAGAATATGAGTAATAACTCCCCCTTAGTGCATGCTCTTCAGTTTCAAGGCCTTGAAACCATTTTCTAGCCTTTGAAACAAACTATGAACTTACATTCTCCCCCTTTATGAAAGACAAAACCAATTATCCTGTCGGAACGGTTTCTCTGCAAAAGATAGACATTAGTAGCACAGAAGAAACAGTTATATAAGATCAAAACTAATTTTCATAACTAATAGTTGTAAGAACTAACCAAACTGAATTAAAATGAAACCAAGTAACCAAATCAAAACTTACTAAGCAGGTCAACAAACCAACTTCCACACCGCCAAACCCGAACTGAATTATCCCCCTAAATTCTCCCTAAATTTGTCCCCCTTTTGACTTCAATAAAAAGTAAAAAGGTGACAAAATGTTGGATCAAATTGCTTTTGAAAAAAAAAAGTCATGAATTTTTTGAAATATGAAGGATGATGTCAAGGCTTTGAAAAGAAGAAGGAAAGGCTAGTATCAAGGTTTTAGGTCTTCATCTCCCTAAGGCTCTTCAGCCGCCTCCTGATCACTTTCTTCTTCATCTTCCTCATCCTCTAGCTTGTCTTCTTCTTGTGCCACTTCTTCACCAGTCTTATCAGCCACATCACCACCCTCAAACAAATTAGTTGAAGTGACAATGGCTAAAACATGTGCTTTCTTTTTCTTCTATTTCAATTTTTCGCATAGGAACCCCGAGTCTACACTGTCATCTTCATTCTGTTCCTCATCCTCATTAGCCTTTACCCGCCAAAAAAATTAGCTATTGATCCTGCCTTCCTTGATCCTTCTAGAGCTTGTGAAACTTCTTCTTACACATGGATCAAGTTGATACTTATGAAAAAATATTCAAACATATACTTCATCTATTTGAACTCAGTACACAACTCATACTGACCCCGCTTCTATTCATCCAATTCATGTTCATTGAAGTCTACTCTTTGAAGGATTAGGGATTGATCCTTAGATTGAGAGGGTAGGGTTGATTGAGAGAGTAGGGATTTAGGCTTTGGTAACCTCTTAGCCTGCAACTCTTCAACAGAAAATTCAGAATAGATCTTCCATGCTCCCTCACTGGTTTTCACAATTCCAAACCTTTGAAAAGAACTTTCATCAAGTATTTCAAAACTAGTAATAAGTGTCTCTCCCTTAACTGGAATTTCAATGTGTTGAATGAAGAGTGTAAGGAGGTTGGCATAGGGTATAAGATGTTTCCTTTGCTTGGTGCAGGAGTAAAGCATGTGTACCATCACAATGCTTGGAAAATCAATCACATAACCATGCATAATCAGATACATCAGATACAATACCCTATCAGACATCAACTCTTTTGAGTTCTCATTAGTACCTACACACCTCATAAGAATAGTAAAAAAAAGCTTGCCTTCAGCAGTTAACACAGAGTGAGTCAACTGTTTTCAGGTAGTAGCTGCACTAGGCAAAAATAATTATTCCTTAAACAACTTTAAAGCCTCAATATTACTAGGGTGATTGTCTGTATTGTATCTCTTTGGACAACGTAAGACATTGGCAAACTCAGCATGATCCAACTCCATATTAATGCCAGCCACCTTATAAGATAGATTCAAAGCCAATGTTTTCTCTTGTTTCAAGTTGAAATTGAAGCGTCTTGTAAGCCTAGTGTATGCAACTTTAGATGGGTTAAGGATTTTCCACAGAGAACTCTGTTTCAGTCTCCTTATGCATTCCAAATTCATACCAATTAACATGCTGGTACTGATCAAGCTACAGGAAGCAATAGGTGTATAATAAAAACCATCTAACCAATTATATCTTCCATAATGACTAATAAACCTCTTGCTAGAAAGAGTTTTCTTACCATAAAGGGATTTCTTTTCAGAGTAGATCTGAAGCTCCTTCCCAGTGTCCTTCTAATTCCTGAATCTCCTTCCCAGCGACCTTTTATCTCCCTTTGTCTGATTTCCGAGGCTTCCAATTCACTTTATTTGGACTTTCAATTTGAACACCTTTTGATTTCTCAGAGCTATCTGTTGGATATGTCCTTTTCTTTATGGAAGTAGAAGTCTGATCCCCCTTATCTTTTTTGTTTTTCTTCTTTGGAGGAGGAGAGGGTGGCCTTGGTGCACTAGGAGTTTTGGAACTGGATCCATTACTAACTGCTTGAACTTCTTCTTCTGCAGCTTTTCACTTCTTCCCCGAGATTTTCTTTGAGCCTACAGCCATCTTGATTCTATTAGAGGTTCTTCGTAAGTTCATTAGGGTTTGGAAGTTTAGAAGAGAGGGGCATGAGTGATAGAAACGAGAGAGAGGAGAGAGAAGATAAGTACTGCAGTGTTTGAGTTTGGAAAGGAAACTAATTATTCCAAAATATTTCAAGAAAGAAGGTTTGTATGAAATTCAAATTATGTGTGTGACGTGTGGAAGGAAATATAATAATACTAATTTGGAAAAGATATGTTTTAAAAGGTAAAAACATTGTTAGGAAATTATCTACATAATAAAACCCATCATTGGAAATCCATTCATTGACTATATAGTACAAAAATTTATTTTCAAGGCTTTGAAAAGAATTTCAAGGCCTTGAAAAACTATAATACTGCAGGCAAATAGAATCAGTACTTTGAAAAACTCTCCAAAATATTAAAACACACAAGACATACCCATTGCTCCTCCTAAACCAATGCTATCTTCTTTAAAATGCCCATTTCTATTCTCACGGTTGTGAATCTATCATTTGGCAGTGGTTTTGTGAAGATGTATGTAAACTGCATGTTAGTAAGCACAAATGGCAAAGATACAACACCTTTCTCCACATGATCTCTTATAAAGTGATGTCTAACATCTATGTGCTTAGTCCTTGAATGTTGTACTCAATTCTCTGTAATTGAGATTGCACTTGTTTGTTCACATTTGATGGAAATATCTATGAAGTTATAACCCAAATCTCTCATCTTTTGAGCTATCCACAGCACTTGACGGCAGCATGCTCCAGCTGTTATATATTAAACTTCTGTTGTTGATAAAGCTACTTAATTTTGCTTCTTAGAATCCCAGCTTATCGGAGATGATCCAAGAAACTGGTAACACCCTTAAGTGCTTTTTCTATCAACTTTTTATTCTGCAAAATCAGCATTTGAATAGCCACACAAAGAGAAGTTAGACTGTTTTGGATAACAAATCCCTAAGTCTTTCGTACCATTGAGATATTAAAATATTCTTTTAACGGTAACTAAGTTATACTCTTTAGGATCAGCTTGAAATCTAGCACACATACAAACACTCTTACATGCTTGTAGCATGATAGTGCAATGAAACAATCATACCTTTGAATTATTTCGAGTTCACACTCTTACCATTTTGATCCTTGTCTAAGGATAGTAGAACTCATGGGTTTTTCGGCAGCCTTGGATTGAGACAAGTTGTACTTGTTCAGGAATTCCTTGGTGTACTTGCTCTGGTGTAGAAAGATTCCTTTTCTTCATTTGATGTAAATGAAGTCCAAGAAAGAAATTTAACTCTCCCATCAAGCTCATCATATTCCTGGATCATAAGACTTGAGAAATCTTTGGAAAAGTACTTTTACTTCTCCTTTCTATTCTAATTGACGAATCAAACTTTTTAAAGGAGAAGAAATTTTCTAAGAATGAAGTAGGGGCATGGCATGGAAAGAAATTTCCAGGATTGGGGGTGGGATAGCATAATTTTCTTTGTTCCACCTCCCTAGTTGTAAATAAATAAATTAGTTTATCTCTATTTCTTGCATTTTCTTTTATTTTACCATTTTGTAGGTTGCTCTTGGAGGAGGACTTGTGCTTGGTGGCGAAGAAAGCTAAAATAAGGTCTATCTATCCCTCGTCTCTTATATGAACTTGTATGCTCTTCCATTGTTCTCACACATTGAGGACAATGTGACATTTTAGTTGGGAGGTGGGAAGTAGATATACTACTTGGCTTAAATGGTTACTAGCATGCTTTTTCGTCATTAGTGATTTACTTGAAAAATACAAAAAAATTGAAAAAATTGAAAAAATCATAAAAATTAAAAAAATTAAAAATGTTGAAAAAATTGTGTGAACCTTTCATGAGAAGCATCACTCTTTCCCCGTATCAAACCATAATTTTTTTTCTTCTTCTTTCTTTGGTAGTTTTATTTATTTTAACCTTTCATCTTGAGTCTAGATTTTATTTTCTTATTTGATAGATTTATTGAGTCTTAGGAAGTTACAGTTGAGTCACTTATTTTGAAAAAAGAAAAAAAATTGAAAAAATTGAAAAAATGAAAAAAATGAGAAAAGTGAAAAGGGGGAATTTTAGGAAACTAGATGTTTTCAAAGAATGAAATCTCTTAGTCCATGTTTTTTTTTATTTTTATTTTTATTTTAGAAATGAATTCTTTGCATATACTCAATACATCTACACCAATGTCCCACCTTCCGCGATATCATGCGTTCTCACAAAACGACACACTAAATTTACGTTTCATGTTTAAGTCCTTCAAGCTAAGTTGATCACATAAACTTTGACGTCTTTCTACTTTTGATAAAGGGTGCATTTCTAAAGCTATTTGAACTCTACAAAAATGATTTTGTTATAATCGTTTTTGCGGTGGGAACTTGTAGCTCATTGGAGTGGTGGTTACCAATGACACCCCATGCAATGTCAAAGAAATAGAGGGGTGTCCGGGAATAATGTTACGTCACCACCTAGATAGCTCCATTAGTTTAGCTTAAAATGCCCACTCGCTTGTATATTCCTCTGTTTTGTTGTGGGTCTTGGAGAGCCTTGTATTGGAGGTGAAAAAAAAAACAAAAAAGAGTTAATGCTATAAGTCTCGAAAAAAATGAAATTATAATAATTCGCACTACCTCCCAATCCACAAAAGGATCATACAAGCCCACAACCACATCCCCCATTCTTAAACTTTTTGTTCAAAGATTTGGAGGTCCATCCTACATGGGTGCTTTTGAATAAGTATGAGAATGTCTAGTTTCATGGGATCCTTATTTTTTAAGGCATACTTTCTCGCAAATTGGACTTAATTAAACAAGATTTGTGGTTCGCATGAGTCACCTTCTACAAAACACCGCCCACATTTGTATGAGTATATGTTTAGACGTCCATAGGCTTCTTTCTCAATCTTTGTGGACTTTGAGAATTTATTTGAGGAGACATTTGTGCATTCTTCTTTTTCCCCCACAAAAAAATTAAAATTAGCTAGTAACTTTTAGTATTTTTACTTCTTTGGGTTTCTCGCTTAGGATAGATAATGTGTGTGTGCGCTTTTGTAAATATTTGAGTCTAGTTTAGAATTGAGTCAAGCCTTGTCTAGTTGAGTGTGTGTCTCTCATGATTGGTTCTTCACTAGTTTACTACTTATATCGCTCTCTTTGCTCGAGGACGAGCAAAAGGCTAGTTGGGGGGTTTGTTAACGACATAAAATTGCATTTTTTAGTATGTTAATGAACTCTTCATAACTTGCTAATATGTGTAATTTATCTATTTTATCACTCTTTCTAGACTTATGCTTGTTTTCGTAGTTTTGGTTTTTTTTTCCCTCGTTTTGTAGGTGAAGACGTGCTTTAAAACGCAAGAAGCTAGCTAGGGGAGAGCTTGAATGATGAATTGAGACGCTTTGGAGGGGCCAAGAGACACGAATACGGAATTTGAAGGCTTAATTTGAAGAAGTCAAGTGATGAAGAGGCTAAAGTTGAAGACAAAGCAACTAATTTGCATGTTAAAGAGAAGTTTCAAGGGTTTAAATGAAGAGGACAAGGGAAGATAGAGGCCAAAAATGAAGATTTAGAAGCCAAGAGGCCACATTACAAGGCCAAAGTTGCATCTAAGGGGTTGTTTGAGAAGAAACTAACGGAATCGGGGCCAAAATGCAAGGTTCTAAAGTTTCTAAGGACTTGAAAGATGACATTTTAACGGATTGGGGGTGGAGTTGTAATATTCCAAACTTTTTAACGGAATGGGGGTGGGGGCCTTTTAAATCCCCCAGCAAACTAGAGGGGGCTAAATGCAATTCGGGCGAAATTTTAATACACCAGCTGGCGTCCTTTCTCTCTCCCCGACGCCAAAACACGCACAAAATACAAGACCACCATTGTTGCTCGAGGAAGCTTCGACCAGCCCTTCAAGACCAACCCAAATGGCCACCAAATAACTCAAATTCGGTACCAATTTACTCCCCAGCCCGTTCTCTACCTCCCTCTTCCCTCAATTCGGCCCAAGACGCAAAGAATAGAAAAGCCCTAAAACTTAGGGTCCATAAGAAGCTTCTAAAAATTGACGAATGGGATGGTTTCATACGAATTGAATGGATGAGATGAGTTCTTGGAGGCCAAGTAATCCCAAAAACAAGTCTATATAAGTCAGAATCGAAGAAATTGAATCTCTTCTCTGACCCGTCGGCACAGTTACAGTCCCCTGTTTCTGGGTTCGTACGTCTCCTCTCTCTCTCTCCGATTTCTACCCAATTCTGGGTTTGTTCTTGTGCACCTGAGCTCATTCTTGAGCAGAATCAGGGGTAAGAACCAGAAGAAATAGGAAGAGAGGGAGAGAGGAGTACTGTTTGGGTGATTTTGTCTCTGTTCTGGGTTTGTTGTTTCACAGCAGCTGTTGTGTTCTTGCTTTGTTCATCATCAGCAGCAGCAGCAGCTTAGGTTATTTTCTCATCATATTGGTAGCTTAGTAGTGAATTTTGGGTGGTTTTGCTCTAGTTTTGTGTAGTTTGATTCAAGTGGATGGTTTGTTCTTCATGTTTGTAGTTTGAATCAAACTTAGAGGTTGGATTGGTGATATCTAGTGTATGAATCAAAGTGTTGCTAATGAAAATATCATTTCTCTTAACTTCTCTTGATTTCATTCTAATGTCTAGCTAGTTTAATTGTTGGGTTACTTGATGAAGTTGGATGACTTGTTGTGAAGTTTCAATTATTCTTCAAAGTTTCACAAGTTTGGATGTCGAATTCATTGAATTCTTGTGTCGAAAGACAAATCCGAATTGTGGCTTGATCTTGTATGTGGACTCACTTAGATGAGTACATATCCTTGATGCTTGACATAACTCGATTTTGGGTTTCGCTCTTGAATTCGTGAGCTAGACGATTCCGTTTGCTTTAGAATCCATGTTTCGTCGTTTCATACAAAGTTTGGGTGTTGGACTTCACTTGCAAGTTTTCTAGTGAAATCAATTGACCCAACTCCATTATCTTGAATCGTAGTAGTATTAGTATTCGTTTCCTTTGTTTATTACTTGAATTCTCAAACTTGCTCCATCACTAGTGGTGGATTTGATAGCTTGGCAAGCTCTAAAGCCATTGAGAAGTTGCTTTTATCGTTTAGTTAGTCGTTTACTCTAGTTTTGCAAGTACTTCTCTAATCCTCCTCTCCTTGTGGATTCGACTCTGGACTTACCGGATTATTACTTGAGACGATATCCTATACTTGGGATTTTTTCGAACAAGTTTTTGGCGCCGTTGCCGGGGAGAGGCTAGGTTTTAGATTTGATTTGCTTTACTTTCTTAGTATTTTTCTTGACATTTTCCACAGTTGCTTGTGGTTACTTATGCTTGTGAGATTCAAGAGGGCTTGTGAAATTCATCAAGTACCTCTCATCCACTTGCTTGAAAAAAAAAATGTCTCGTGAATATGTTAATTTTGGTGAGAGACGGCATAACATTCCTTCATATCCTTACTATCATGCATTTACTAGACATGAAAATCATTCTATGGAATCAATGCATTCCAAACGTGAGCGTGCTTACAAAAATGGTGATTATTCCCCTAAGAATGATTATTCTTGGCATGATAGTAGGACACTAGATTACACATCTCATGCTTCTTGTGAACAATCACCTCTCTCAAACACTTACATGTTTTTGAACTCTCATGATTCTTGCACTTATCAATATAATGATATGATGTGTGAATCAAGAGCAGTTAATCATTTTGAGAGGGAATTGTTTTTGAACGATGAGCTAAATACGCCTATAAGTGATTCTCTATACGAGAAAGTTCAAAAGTTTATTCAAAAGTTTTTTCAAAATAATAATGAAATTATGGAATTACTAAGAGAATCACGAAAAGAATTAGTAGAATCTTTTTCTCATTTGGAGGATAGAGTGGCTTCCTCACAATCGCATGATGATTCTCTTGAATATAGTACTTACTCTTCACAAGACTCGCCATCATATGAGTCTTAAGTTCCTATTCACACACATCACGAGCTTGCTCAAGATCAAATTTTAGATGATGTGTTTGATGATGGAGTTGATGCCACTAGGATAGGTGATTGTATTCATTTCTCATTTGCACAATCTAAAGAAGCATGTGATAGTGATATCGGTAGTGAGATTGATATTTTTGATGATGACTCTTCAACCCATGACATGAGTGAAGCTATTTTGGATGACTCACATAGTGAAAAATGTGAGGAGGATTCGCAAAATGAAAATCACTCATGTGATGAGTTAGGGGTCAAAATTGATGCTACCACTAGTGAAGGGAATGTAGACTTGTCTTGTGCTCTAGAAGAGCCTAGTACTTACCGGATTTCCTATGATCTTGATTGTGACGAAATTGAAGTTTTATTGGGAGGTACTCCGGTTAGTATTGACATGTCTAATGAAGATCCGGGGAGCTATGCTCATATTTGTGACGAAATTGAATTTTACTTGAATGCTCCCTTGGATTCTATCATTATGGAAGATGTGCATAAGGGTTTGGATGGGGATTCAAGTTCTCAAATTATTTTTACTCCCACTTGTGAAGCCCCATCCCCAAATTCATATGACTTATTTAAAAGTGATGAGATTGAGGATTCACAAGTTGCCACCATCTCTCAAGTTTTGATTTCAAATAAAAGTTTGGCAACTTGTGAAGACTCATTTTATGATTCAATTCATTTGAGGATTTCAAACCCTTTTCTTAAGATGATGCATGACATAATTGCTCTAGATTAATTGTTAGATTTTGCTTGCATCTCTTATTCATCTTTTGTGTCTTGCCCCTACTTCTCCTTTCTATTCTAATTGACGAATCAAACTTTTTAAAGGAGAATTACTTTTCTAAGAATGAAGTAGGGGCATGGCATGGAAAAAATTTCCAAGATTGGGGGTGGGATAGCATCATTTTCTTTGTTCCACCTCCCTAGTTGTAAATAAATAAATTAGTTTATCTCTATTTCTTGCATTTTCATTTCTTTTCTTTTACCATTTTTTAGGTTGCTCTTGGAGAAGGACTTTGTTCTTGGTGGCCAAGAAAGCTAAAATAAGGTCTATCTATCCCTCGTCTCTTATATGAACTTGTATGCTCTTCCATTGTTCTCACACATTGAGGACAATGTGACATTTTAGTTGGGGGTGGGAAGTAGATATACTACTTGGCTTAAATGGTTACTAGCATGCTTTTTCGTCATTAGTGATTTACTTGAAAAATACAAAAAAATGAAAAAATTGAAACAATCATAAATATTAAAAAAATTTAAAATGTTGAAAAAATTGTGTGAACCTTTCATGTGAAGCATCACTTTTTCCCGTGTCAAACCATAGATTTTTTTTTCTTCTTCTTTCTTTGGTAGTTTTATTTATTTTACCCTTTCATCTTGAGTCTATATTTTATTTTCTTATTTGATAGATTTATTGAGTCTTAGGAAGTTATAGTTGAGTCACTTATTTTGAAAAAAGAAAAAAAAAATGAAAATTGAAAAAATGAAAAAAATGAGAAAAGTGAAAAGGGGGAATTTTAGGAAACTAGATGTTTTCAAAGAATGAAATCTCTTAGTCCATGTTCTTTTTATTTTTATTTTAGAAATGAATTCTTTGCTTATACTCAATACATCTACACCAATATCCCACCTTCTGCGATATCATGCGTTCTCACAAAAAACGACACACTAAATTTACGTTTCATGTTTAAGTCCTTCAAGCTAAGTTTATCACATAAACTTTGACGTCTTTCTGCTTTTGATAAAGGGTGCATTTCTAAAGCTATTTGAACTCTACAAAAAGGATTTTGTTCTAATCGTTTTTGCGGTGGAAACTTATAGCCCATTAGAGTGGTGGTTACCAATGACACCCCATGCGATGTCTAAGAAATAGAGGGTTGTCCGGGGATAATGTTACGTCACCACCTAAATAGCTCCCTTGGTTTAGCTTAAAAAGCTCACTCGCTTGTATATTCCTCTGTTTTGTTGTGGGTCTTGGAGAACCTTGGATTGGAGGTAAAAAAAAATGTTAATGCTATAAATCTCGAAGAAAAATAAATGAAATTATGATAAATTGCACCACCTCCCAAAAATCCGTAAAAGAATCATACAAGCCCACAACCACATCCCCCATTCTAAAACTCGTTTTTGTTCAAAGCTTTGGAAGTCCATCCTACATGGGTGCTTTTGAATAAGTATGAGAATGTCTAGTTTCATGGGATCCTTATTTTTGAAGGCATACTTTCTCGCAAATTGGACTTAATTTAACAAGTTTTGTGGTTCCCATGAGTCACCTTCTACCAAAAACCGCCCACATTTGTATGAGAATATGCTTAGACGTCCATAGGCTTCTTTATCAATCTTTGTGGACTTTGAGAATTTATTTGAGGAGACATTTGTGCATTCTTCTTTTTCCCCCACAAAAAAATCAAAATTAGCTAGAAACTTTTAGTATTTTTATTTCTTTGGGTTTTTTGCTTAGGATAGATAATGTGTGTGTGCGCTTTTGTAAATATATGAGTCTAGAATTGAGTCAAGCCTTGTCTAGTTGAGTGTGTGTCTCTCATGATTGGTTCTTCACTAGTTTACTACTTATATCGCTCTCTTTGCTCGAGGACGAGCAAAAAGGCTAGTTGGGGGGTGTGTTGACGAAATAAAATTGCATGTTTTAGTATGTTAATGAACTCTTCATAGCTTGCTAATATGTGTAATTTATCTATTTTATCTCTCTTTCTAGACTTATGCTTGTTTTCGTAGTTTTGGTTGTTTTTTCCCTCATTTTGTAGGTGAAGACGTGCTTTAAAACGGAAGAAGCTAGCTAGGGGAGAGCTTGAATGATGAATTGAGACGCTTTGGAGGGGCCAAGAGACACGAATACGGAATTTGAAGGCTTAATTTGAAGAAGTCAAGTGATGAAGAGGCTAAAGTTGAAGACAAAGCAACTAATTTGCAAGTTAAAGAGAAGTTTCAAGGGTTTAAATGAAGAGAACAAGGGAAGATAGAGGCCAAAAATGAAGATTTAGAAGCCAAGAGGCCACATTACAAGGCCAAAGTTGCATCTAAGAGGATGTTTGAGAAGAAACTAAAGGAATCGGGGCCAAAATGCAAGGTTCTAAAGTTTTCGTACTCTGTTTCAGTCTCCTTATGCATTCCAAATTCATACAATTTAACATGCTGGTACTGATCAAGCTACAGGAAGCAATAGGTGTATATTAAAAACCATCTAACCAATTATATCTTCCATAATGACTGATAAACCTCTTGCTAGAAAGAGTTTTCTTACCAGAAGGGGATTTCTTTTCAAAGTAGATATGAAGCTCCTTCCCAGTGTCCTTCTAATTCCTGAATCTCCTTCCCAGCGACCTTTTATTTCCCTTTGTCTGATTTCCGAGGCTTCCTCTTCACCTTATTTGGACTTTCAATTTGAACACCTTTTGATTTCTCAGAGCTATCTGTTGGATATGTCCTTTTCTTTATGGAAGTAGAAGTTTGATCCCCCCTTATCTTTTTTGTTTTTCTTCTTTGGAGGAGGAGAGGGTGGCCTTGGTGCACTAGGAGTTTTGGAACTGGATCCATTACTAACTGCTTGAACTTCTTCTTCTGCAGCTTTACACTTCTTCCCCGAGATTTTCTTTGAGCCTACAGCCATCTTGATTCTATCAGAGGTTCTTCGTAGTTCATTAGGGTTTGGAAGTTTAGAAGAGAGAGGCATGAGTGATAGAAACGAGAGAGAGGAGAGAGAAGATAAGTACTGCAGTGTTTGAGTTTGGAAAGGAAACTAATTATTCCAAAATATTTCAAGAAAGAAGGTTTGTATGAAATTCAAATTCTGTGTGTGACGTGTGGAAGGAAATATAATAATACTAATTTGGAAAAGATATATTTTAAAAGGTAAAAACATTGTTAGGAAATTATCTACATAATAAAACCCATCATTGGAAATCCATTCATTGACTATATAGTACAAAAATTTATTTTCAAGGCTTTGAAAAGAATTTCAAGGCCTTGAAAAACTATAATACTGCAGGCAAATAAAATCAGTACTTTGAAAAACTCTCCAAAATATTACACAAGACATACCCATTGCTCCTCCTAAACCAATGCTATCTTATTTAAAATGCCCATTTCTATTCTCACGGTTGTAAATCTATCATTTGGCAGTGGTTTTGTGAAAATGTATGTAAACTGAATGTTAGTAAGCACAAATGGCAAAGATACAACACCTTTCTCCACATGATCTCTTATAAAGTGATGTCTAACATCTATGTGCTTAGTCCTTGAATGTTGTACTCAATTCTCTGTAATTGAGATTGCACTAGTTTTGTCACATTTGATGGAAATATCTATGAAGTTATAACCCAAATCTCTCATCTTTTGAGCTATCCACACCACTTGACGGCAGCATGCTCCAGCTGTTATATATTAAACTTCTGCTGTTGATAAAGCTACTTAATTTTGCTTCTTAGAATGCCAGCTTATCGGGGATGATCCAAGAAACTGGTAACACCCTTAAGTGCTTTTTCTATCAACTTTTTATCCTGCTAAATCAGCATTTGAATAGCCACACAAAGAGAAGTTAGACTGTTTTGGATAACAAATCCCTAAGTCTTTCGTACCATTGAGATATTAAAAGATTCTTTTGACGGTAACTAAGTTAGACTCTTTAGGATCAGCATGAAATCTAGCACACATACAAACACTCTTACATGCTTGTAGCATGATAGTGCAATGAAACAATCATACCTTTGAATTATTTCGAGTTCACACTCTTACCATTTTGATCCTTGTCTAAGGATAGTAGAACTCATGGGTTTTTCGGCAGCCTTGGATTGAGACAAGTTGTACTTGTTCAGGAATTCCTTGGTGTACTTGCTCTGGTGTAGAAAGATTCCTTTTCTTCATTTGATGTAAATGAAGTCCAAGAAAGAAATTTAACTCTCCCATCAAGCTCATCATATTCCTGGATCATAAGACTTGAGAAATCTTTGGAAAAGTACTTTTACTTCTCCTTTCTATTCTAATTGACGAATCAAACTTTTTAAAGGAGAAGTACTTTTCTAAGAATGAAGTAGGGGCATGGCATGGAAAGAAATTTCCAGGATTGGGGGTGGGATAGCATCATTTTCTTTGTTCCACCTCCCTAGTTGTAAATAAATAAATTAATTTATCTCTATTTCTTGCATTTTCTTTTCTTTTACCATTTTGTAGGTTGCTCTTGGAGGAGGACGTGTGCTTGGTGGCGAAGAAAGCTAAAATAAGGTCTATCTATCCCTCGTCTCTTATATGAACTTGTATACTCTTCCATTGTTCTCACACATTGAGGACAATGTGACATTTTAGTTGGGGGGTGGGAAGTAGATATACTACTTGGCTTAAATGGTTACTAGCATGCTTTTTCGTCATTAGTGATTTTCTTGAAAAATACAAAAAAATGAAAAAATTTGAAAAAATCATAAAACTTAAAAAAAATTAAAAATGTTGAAAAAATTGTGTGAACCTTTCATGAGAAGCATCACTCTTTCCCCGTGTCAAACCATAATTTTTTTTCTTCTTCTTTCTTTGGTAGTTTTATTTATTTTAACCTTTCATCTTGAGTCTAGATTTTATTTTCTTATTTGATAGATTTATTGAGTCTTAGGAAGTTACAGTTGAGTCACTTATTTTGAAAAAAGAAAAAAAAAATTGAAAAAAATGAAAAAATGAAAAAAATGAGAAAAGTGAAAAGGGGGAATTTTAGGAAACTAGATGTTTTCAAAGAATGAAATCTCTTAGTCCATGTTCTTTTTATTTTTATTTTTATTTTAGAAAATTATTTGCTTATACTCAATACATCTACACCAATATCCCACCTTCCGCGATATCATGCGTTCTCACAAAACGACACACTAAATTTACGTTTCATGTTTAAGTACTTCAAGCTAAGTTGATCACATAAACTTTGACGTCTTTCTACTTTTGATAAAGGGTGCAATTCAATAGCTATTTGAACTCTACAAAAAGGATTTTGTTCTAATCGTTTTTGCGGTGGAAACTTGTAGCCCATTGGAGTGGTGGTTACCAATGAAACCCCATGCAATGTCAAAGAAATAGAGGGGTGTCGGGGAATAATGTTACGTCACCACCTAGATAGCTCCCTTGGTTTAGCTTAAAAAGTCCACTCGCTTGTATATTCCTCTATTTTGTTGTGGGTCTTGGAGAGCCTTGGATTGGAGGTGAAAAAAAAAACAAAAAAGAGTTAATGCTATAAGTCTCGGAAAAAAAATGAAATTATAATAATTCCCACTACCTCCCAATCCACAAAAGAATCATACAAGCCCACAACCACATCCCCCATTCTTAAACTTTTGGTTCAAAGATTTGGAGGTCCATCCTACATGGGTGCTTTTGAATAAGAATGAGAATGTCTAGTTTCATGGGATCCTTATTTTTTAAGTCATACTTTCTCGCAAATTGGACTTAATTAAACAAGTTTTGTGGTTCGCATGAGTCACCTTCTACCAAACACCGCCCACATTTGTATGAGTATATGCTTAGACGTCCATAGGCTTCTTTATCAATCTTTGTGGACTTTGAGAATTTATTTGAGGAGACATTTGTGCATTCTTCTTTTTCCCCCACAAAAAAATTAAAATTAGCTAGTAACTTTTAGTATTTTTACTTCTTTGGGTTTTTCGCTTAGGATAGATAATGTGTGTGTGCGCTTTTGTAAATATTTGAGTCTAGTTTAGAATTGAGTCAAGCCTTGTCTAGTTGAGTGTGTGTCTCTCATGATTGGTTCTTCACTAGTTTACTACTTATATCGCTCTCTTTGCTCGAGGACGAGCAAAACGCTAGTTGGGGGGTTTGTTAACGACATAAAATTGCATTTTTTAGTATGTTAATGAACTCTTCATAACTTGCTAATATGTGTAATTTATCTATTTTATCTCTCTTTCTAGACTTATGCTTGTTTTCGTAGTTTTGGTTTTTTTCCCCTCATTTTGTAGGTGAAGACGTGCTTTAAAACGCAAGAAGCTAGCTAGGGGAGAGCTTGAATGATGAATTGAGACGCTTTGGAGGGGCCAAGAGACACGAATACGGAATTTGAAGGCTTAATTTGAAGAAGTCAAGTGATGAAGAGGCTAAAGTTGAAGACAAAGCAACTAATTTGCATGTTAAAGAGAAGTTTCAAGGGTTTAAATGAAGAGGACAAGGGAAGATAGAGGCCAAAAATGAAGATTTAGAAGCCAAGAGGCCACATTACAAGGCCAAAGTTGCATCTAAGGGGTTGTTTGAGAAGAAACTAACGGAATCGGGGCCAAAATGCAAGGTTCTAAAGTTTCTAAGGACTTGAAAGATGACATTTTAACGGATTGGGGGTGGAGTTGTAATATTCCAAACTTTTAAACGGAATGGGGGTGGGGGCCTTTTAAATCCCCCAGCAAACTAGAGGGGGCTAAATGCAATTCGGGCGAAATTTTAATACACCAGCTGGCGTCCTTTCTCTCTCCCCGACGCCAAAACACGCACAAAATACAAGACCACCATTGTTGCTCGAGGAAGCTTCGACCAGCCCTTCAAGACCAACCCAAATGGCCACCAAATCACTCAAATTCGGTACCAATTTACTCCCCAGCCCGTTCTCTACCTCCCTCTTCCCTCAATTCGGCCCAAGACGCAAAGAATAGAAAAGCCCTAAAACTTAGGGTCCATAATAAGCTTCTAAAAATTGACGAATGGGATGGTTTCATACGAATTGAATGGATGAGATGACTTCTTGGAGGCCAAGTAATCCCAAAGACAAGTCTATATAAGTCAGAATCGAAGATATCAAATCTCTTCTCTGACCTGTCGGCACAGTTAGAGTCCCCTGTTTCTGGGTTCGTACGTCTCCTCTCTCTCTCTCTCTGATTTCTACCCAATTCTGGGTTTGTTCTTGTGCACCTGAGCTCATTCTTGAGCAGAATCAGGGGTAAGAACCAGAAGAAATAGGAAGAGAGGGAGAGAGGAGTACTGTTTGGGTGATTTTGTCTCTTTTCTGGGTTTGTTGTTTCACAGCTGCTGTTGTGTTCTTGCTTTGATCATCATCAGCAGCAGCAGCAGCTTAGGTTATTTTCTCATCATATTGGTAGCTTAGTAGTGAATTTTGGGTGGTTTTGCTCTAGTTTTGTGTAGTTTGATTCAAGTGGATGGTTTGTTCTTCATGTTTGTAGTTTGAATCAAACTTAGAGGTTGGATTGGTGATATCTAGTGTATGAATCAAAGTGTTGCTAATGAAAATATCATTTCTCTTAACTTCTCTTGATTTCATTCTAATGTCTAGCTAGTTTAATTGTTGGGTTACTTGATGAAGTTGGATGACTTGTTGTGAAGTTTCAATTATTCTTCAAAGTTTCACAAGTTTGGATGTCAAATTCATTGAATTCTTGTGTCGAAAGACAAATCCGAATTGTGGCTTGATCTTGTATGTGGACTCACTTAGATGAGTACATATCCTTGATGCTTGACATAACTCGATTTTGGGTTTCGCTCTTGAATTCGTGAGCTAGACGATTCCGTTTGCTTTAGAATCCATGTTTCGTCGTTTCATACAAAGTTTGGGTGTTGGACTTCACTTGCAAGTTTTCTAGTGAAATCAATTGACCCAACTCCATTATCTTGAATCGTAGTAGTATTAGTATTCGTTTCCTTTGTTTCTTACTTGAATTCTCAAACTTGCTCCATCACTAGTGGTGGATTTGATAGCTTGGCAAGATCTAAAGCCATTGAGAAGTTGCTTTTATCGTTTAGTTAGTCGTTTACTCTAGTTTTGCAAGTAATTCTCTAATCCTCCTCTCCTTGTTGATTCGACTCCGGACTTACCGGATTATTACTTGAGACGATATCCTATACTTGGGATTTTGTCGAACAAGTTTTTGGCGCCGTTGCCGGGGAGAGGCTAGGTTTTAGATTTGATTTGCTTTACTTTCTTAGTATTTTTCTTGACATTTTCTATAGTTTCTTGTGGTTACTTAAGCTTGTGAGATTCAAGAGGGCTTGTGAAATTCATCAAGTACCTCTCATCCACTTGCTTGAAAAAAAAAGTGTCTCATGAATATGTTAATTTTGGGGAGAGGCGTCATAACATTCCTTCATATCCTTACTATCATGCATTTACTAGACATGAAAATCATTCTAAGGAATCAATGCATTCCAAACGTGAGCGTGCGTACAAAAATGGTTATTATTCCCCTAAGAATGATTATTCTTGGCATGATAGTAGGACACTAGATTACACATCTCATGCTTCTTGTGAACAATCACCTCCCTCAAACACTTACATGTTTTTGAACTCTCATGATTCTTGCACTTATCAATATAATGATATGATGTTTGAATCAAGAGGAGTTAATCATTTTGAGAGGGAATCGTTTTTGAACGATGAGCTAAATACGCCTATAAGAGATTCTCTATATGAGAAAGTTCAAAATTTTATTCAAAAGTTTATTCAAAATAATAATGAAATTATGGAATTACTAAGAGAATCACGAAAAGAATTAGTAGAATCTTTTTCTCATTTGGAGGATAGAGTGGCTTCCTCACAATCGCATGATGATTCTCTTGAATATAGTACTTACTCTTCACAAGACTCGCCATCATATGAGTCTCAAGTTCCTATTCACACACATCACGAGCTTGCTCAAGATCAAATTTTAGATGATGTGTTTGATGATGGAGTTGTTGCCACTAGGATATGTGATTGTATTCATTTTTCATTTGCACAATCTAAAGAAGCATGTGATAGTGATATCAGTAGTGAGATTGATATTTTTGATGATGACTCTTCAACCCATGAAATGAGTGCAGCTATTTTGGATGACTCACATAGTGAAAAATGTGAGGAGGATTCGCAAAATGAAAATCACTCATGTGATGAGTTAGGGGTCAAAATTGATGCTACCACTAGTGAAGGGAATGTAGACTTGTCTTGTGCTATAGAAGAGCCTAGTACTTACCGGATTTCCTATGATCTTGATTGCGACGAAATTAAAGTTTTATTGGGAGGTACTCCGGTTAGTATTGACATGTCTAATGAAGATCCTGGGAGCTATGCTCGTATTTGTGTCGAAATTGAATTTTACTTGAATGCTCCCTTGGTTTCTATCATTATGGAAGATGTGTCTAAGGGTTTGGATGAGGCTTCAAGTTCTCAAATTATTTTTACTCCCACTTGTGAAGCCCCATCCCCAAATCCATATGACTTATTTAAAAGTGATGAGATTCAGGATTCACAAGTTGCCACCATCTCTCAAGTTTTGATTTCAAGTAAAAATTTGGCAACTTGTGAAGACTCATTTTATGATTCAATTCATTTGAGGATTTCAAACCCTTTTCTTAAGATGATGCATGACATAAACACTTGCTCTAGATTAATTGTTAGATTTTGATTGCATCTCTTATTCATCTTTTGTGTCTTGCCCCTACTTCTCCTTTCTATTCTAATTGACGAATCAAACTTTTTAAAGGAGAAGTACTTTTCTAAGAATGAAGTAGGGGCATGGCATGGAAAGAAATTTCCAAGATTGGAGGTGGGATAGCATCATTTTCTTTGTTCCACCTCCCTAGTTGTAAATAAATAAATTAGTTTATCTCTATTTCTTGCATTTTCTTTTCTTTTCTTTTACCATTTTGTAGGTTGCTCTTGGAGGAGGACTTTGTGCTTGGTGGCCAAGAAAGCTAAAATAAGGTCTATCTATCCCTCGTCTCATATATGAACTTGTATGCTCTTCCATTGTTCTCACACATTGAGGACAATGTGACATTTTAGTTGGGGGTGGGAAGTAGATATACTACTTGGCTTAAATGGTTACTAGCATGCTTTTTCGTCATTAGAGATTTACTTGAAAAATACAAAAAAATGAAAAAATTTGAAAAAATCATAAAAATTAAAAAAAAAAAATTAAAAATATTGAAAAAATTGTGTGAACCTTTCATGAGAAGCATCACTCTTTCCCCGTGTCAAACCATAGATTTTTTTTCTTCTTCTTTCTTTGTTAGTTTTATTTATTTTACCCTTTCATCTTGAGTCTAGATTTTATTTTCTTATTTGATAGATTTATTGAGTCTTAGGAAGTTATAATTGAGTCACTTATTTTGATAAAAGAAAAAAAAATGAAAATTGAAAAAATGAAAAAAATGAGAAAAGTGAAAAGGGGGAATTTTAGGAAACTAGATGTTTTCAAAGAATGAAATCTCTTAGTCCATGTTCTTTTTATTTTTTATTTTAGAAATGAATTCTTTGCTTATACTCAATACATCTACACCAATATCCCACCTTCCGCGATATCATGCGTTCTCACAAAACGACACACTAAATTTACGTTTCATGTTTAAGTCTTTCAAGCTAAGTTGATCACATAAACTTTGACGTCTTTCTACTTTTGATAAAGGGTGCATTTCTAAAGCTATTTGAACTCTACAAAAAGGATTCTGTTCTATTCGTTTTTGCGGTGGAAACTTGTAGCCCATTGGAGTTGTGGTTACCAATGACACCCCATGCGATGTCTAAGAAATAGAGGGGTGTCCGGGGATAATGTTACGTCACCACCTAGATAGCTCTCTTGGTTTAGCTTAAAAATCCCACTCGCTTGTATATTCCTCTGTTTTGTTGTGGGTCTAGGAGAGCCTTGGATTGGAGGGGGGGAAAAAGAGTTAATGCTATAAATCCAAAAAAAAACGAAAATTATAATAATTCGCATTACCTCCCAATCCACAAAAGGATCATACAAGCCCACAACCACATCCCCCATTCTAAAACTCGTTTTTGTTCAAAGCTTTGGAAGTCCATCCTACATGGGTGCTTTTGAATAAGTATGAGAATGTCTAGTTTCATGGGATCCTTATTTTTGAAGGCATACTTTCTCGCAAATTGGACTTAATTTAACAAGTTTTGTGGTTCCCATGAGTCACCTTCTACCAAAAACCGCCCACATTTGTATGAGTATATGCTTAGACGTCCATAGGCTTCTTTCTCAATCTTTGTGGACTTTGAGAATTTATTTGAGGAGACATTTGTGCATTCTTCTTTTTCCCCCACAAAAAAATTAAAATTAGCTAGAAACTTTTAGTATTTTTATTTCTTTGGGTTTTTTGCTTAGGATATATAATGTGTGTGTGCGCTTTTGTAAATATATGAGTCTAGAATTGAGTCAAGCCTTGTCTAGTTGAGTGTGTGTCTCTCATGATTGGTTCTTCACTAGTTTACTACTTATATCGCTCTCTTTGCTCGAGGACGAGCAAAAAGGCTAGTTGGGGGGTGTGTTGACGAAATAAAATTGCATGTTTTAGTATGTTAATGAACTCTTCATAACTTGCTAATATGTGTAATTTATCTATTTTATCTCTCTTTCTAGACTTATGCTTGTTTTCGTAGTTTTGGTTGTTTTTTCCCTCATTTTGTAGGTGAAGACGTGCTTTAAAACGCAAGAAGATAGCTTGGGGAGAGCCTGAATGATGAATTGAGACGCTTTGGAGGGGCCAAGAGACACGAATACGGAATTTGAAGGCTTAATTTGAAGAAGTCAAGTGATGAAGAGGCTAAAGTTGAAGACAAAGAAACTAATTTGCAAGTTAAAGAGAAGTTTCAAGGGTTTAAATGAAGAGGACAAGGGAAGATAGAGGCCAAAAATGAAGATTTAGAAGCCAAGCGGCAACATTACAAGGCCAAAGTTGCATCTAAGGGGTTGTTTGAGAAGAAACTAACGGAATCGGGGCCAAAATGCAAGGTTCTAAAGTTTCTAAGGACTTGAAAGATGACTTTTTAACGGATTGGGGGTGGATTTGTAATATTCCAAACTTTTTAACGGATTGGGGGTGGGGGCCTTTTTAATCCCCCAGCAAACTAGAGGAAGCCAAATTGCAATTCGGGCGAAATTTTATTACACCTGCTGGCGTCCTTTTTCTCTCCCCTACGCCAAAACACGCACAGAATACAAGACCACCATTGTTGCTCGAGGAAGCTTCGACCAGCCCTTCAAGACCAACCCAAATGGCCACCAAATCACTCAAATTCGGTACCAATTTACTCCCTAGCCCGTTCTCTACCTCCCTCTTCCCTCAATTCGGCCCAAGACGCAAAGAATAGAAAAGCCCTAAAACTTAGGGTCCATAAGAAGCTTCTAAAAATTGACGAATGGGATGGTTTCATACGAATTGAATGGATGAGATGAGTTCTTGGAGGCCAAGTAATCCCAAAGACAAGTCTATATAAGTCAGAATCGAAGAAATGAAATCTCTTCTCTGACCCGTCGCACAGTTACAGTCCCCTGTTTCTGGATTCGTACGTCTCCTCTCTCTCTCCGATTTCTACCCAATTCTGGGTTTGTTCTTGTGCACCTGAGCTCATTCTTGAGCAGAATCAGGGGTAAGAACCAGAAGAAATAGGAAGAGAGGGAGAGAGGAGTATTGTTTGGGTGATTTTGTCTCTGTTCTGGGTTTGTTGTTTCACAGCTGCTGTTGTGTTCTTGCTTTGTTCATCATCAGCAGCAGCAACAGCTTAGGTTATTTTCTCATCATATTGGTAGCTTAGTAGTGAATTTTGGGTGGTTTTGCTCTAGTTTTGTGTAGTTTGATTCAAGTGGATGGTTTGTTCTTCATGTTTGTAGTTTGAATCAAGCTTAGAGGTTGGATTGGTGATATCTAGTGTATGAATCAAAGTGTTGCTAATGAAAATATCATTTCTCTTAACTTCTCTTGATTTCATTCTAATGTCTAGCTAGTTTAATTGTTGGGTTACTTGATGAAGTTGGATGACTTGTTGTGAAGTTTCAATTATTCTTCAAAGTTTCACAAGTTTGGATGTCGAATTCATTGAATTCTTGTGTCGAAATACAAATCCGAATTGTGGCTTGATCTTGTATGTGGACTCACTTAGATGAGTACATATCCTTGATGCTTGACATAACTCGATTTTGGGTTTCGCTCTTGAATTCGTGAGCTAGACGATTCCGTTTGCTTTAGAATCCATGTTTCGTCGTTTCATACAAAGTTTGGGTGTTGGACTTCACTTGCAAGTTTTCTAGCGAAATCAATTGACCCAACTCCATTATCTTGAATCGTAGTAGTATTAGTATTCGTTTCCTTTGTTTATTACTTGAATTCTCAAACTTGCTCCATCACTAGTGGTGGATTTGATAGCTTGGCAAGCTCTAAATCCATTGAGAAGTTGCTTTTATCGTTTAGTTAGTCGTTTACTCTAGTTTTGCAAGTACTTCTCTAATTCTCCTCTCCTTGTGGATTCGACTCCGGACTTACCGGATTATTACTTGAGACGATATCCTATACTTGGGATTTTTTCGAACAAGTTTTTGGCGCCGTTGCCGGGGAGAGGCTAGGTTTTAGATTTGATTTGCTTTACTTTCTTAGTATTTTTCTTGACATTTTCTACAGTTGCTTGTGGTTACTTAAGCTTGTGAGATTCAAGAGGGCTTGTGAAATTCATCAAGTACCTCTCATCCACTTGCTTGAAAAAAAAATGTCTCGTGAATATGTTAATTTTGGTGAGAGACGGCATAACATTCCTTCATATCCTTACTATCATGCATTTACTAGACATGAAAATCATTCTATGGAATCAATGCATTCCAAACGTGAGCGTGCTTACAAAAATGGTGATTATTCCCCTAAGAATGGTTATTCTTGGCATGATAGTAGGACACTAGATTACACATCTCATGCTTCTTGTGAACAATCACCTCCCTCAAACACTTACATGTTTTTGAACTCTCATGATTCTTGCACTTATCAATATAATGATATGATGTGTGAATCAAGAGCAGTTAATCATTTTGAGAGGGAATTGTTTTTGACCGATGAGCTAAATACGCCTATAAGTGATTCTCTATACGAGAAAGTTCAAAAGTTTATTCAAAAGTTTTTTCAAAATAATAATGAAATTATGGAATTACTAAGAGAATCACGAAAAGAATTAGTAGAATCTTTTTCTCATTTGGAGGATAGAGTGGCTTCCTCACAATCGCATGATGATTCTCTTGAATATAGTACTTACTCTTCACAAGACTCGCCATCATATGAGTCTCAAGTTCCTATTCACACACATCACGAGCTTGCTTAAGATCAAATTTTAGATGATGTGTTTGATGATGGATTTGTTGCCACTAGGATAGGTGATTGTATTCTTTTCTCATTTGCACAATCTAAAGAAGCATGTGATAGTGATATCGGTAGTGAGATTGATATTTTTTATGATAACTCTTCAACCCCTGACATGAGTGCAGCTATTTTGGATGACTCACATAGTGAAAAATGTGAGGAGGATTCGCAAAATGAAAATCTCTCATGTGATGAGTTTGGGGTCAAAATTGATGCTACCCCTAGTGAAGGGAATGTAGACTTGTCTTGTGCTCTAGAAGAGCCTAGTACTTACCGGATTTCCTATGATCTTGATTGTGACGAAATTAAATTTTTATTGGGAGGTACGCCGGTTATTATTGACATGTCTAATGAAGATCCGGGGAGCTATGCTCGTATTTGTGACGAAATTGAATTTTACTTGAATGCTCCCTTGGATTCTATCATTATGAAAGATGTGCCTAAGGGTTTGGATGAGGCTTCAAGTTCTCAAATTATTTTTACTCCCACTTGTGAAGCCCCATCCCCAAATCCATATGACTTATTTAAAAGTGATGAGATTGAGGATTCACAAGTTGCCACCATCTCTCAAGTTTTGATTTCAAGTAAAAATTTGGCAACTTGTGAAGACTTATTTTATGATTCAATTCATTTGAGGATTTCAAACCCTTTTCTTGAGATGATGCATGACATAAACACTTGCTCTAGAATAATTGTTAGATTTTGCTTGCATCTCTTATTCATCTTTTGTGTCTTGCCCCTACTTCTCCTTTCTATTCTTATTGACGAATCAAACTTTTTAAAGGAGAAGTACTTTTCTAAGAATGAAGTAGGGGCATGGCATGGAAAGAAATTTCCAAGATTGGGGGTGGGATAGCATCATTTTCTTTGTTCCACCTCCCTAGTTGTAAATAAATTAGTTTATCTCTATTTCTTGCATTTTCTTTTCTTTTCTTTTACCATTTTGTAGGTTGCTCTTGGAGGAGGACTTTGTGCTTGGTGGCCAAGAAAGCTAAAATAAGGTCTATCTATCCCTCGTCTCTTATATGAACTTGTATGCTCTTCCATTGTTCTCACACATTGAGGACAATGTGACATTTTAGTTGGGGGTGGGAAGTAGATATACTACTTGGCTTAAATGGTTACTAGCATGCTTTTTCGTCATTAGTGATTTACTTGAAAAATACAAAAATATGAAAAAAATTGAAAAAATCATAAAAATTTAAAAAATTAAAAATGTTGAAAAAATTGTGTGAACCTTTCATGAGAAGCATCACTCTTTCCCCGTGTCAAACCATAGATTTTTTTTCTTCTTCTTTCTTTGGTAGTTTTATTTATTTTACCCTTTCATCTTGAGTCTAGATTTTATTTTCTTATTTGATAGATTTATTGAGTCTTAGGAAGTTATAGTTGAGTCACTTATTTTGATAAAAGAAAAAAAAATGAAAATTGAAAAAATGAAAAAAATGAGAAAAGTGAAAAGGGGGAATTTTAGGAAACTAGATGTTTTCAAAGAATGAAATCTCTTAGTCCATGTTCTTTTTATTTTTATTTTAGAAATGAATTCTTTGCTTATACTCAATACATCTACACCAATATCCCACCTTCCGCGATATCATGCGTTCTCACAAAACGACACACTAAATTTACGTTTCATGTTTAAGTCTTTCAAGCTAAGTTGATCACATAAACTTTGACGTCTTTCTACTTTTGATAAAGGGTGCATTTCTAAAGCTATTTGAACTCTACAAAAAGGATTTTGTTCTAATCGTTTTTGCGGTGGAAACTTGTAGCCCATTGGAGTGGTGGTTACCAATGACACCCCATGCGATGTCTAAGAAATAGAGGGGTGTCCGGGGATAATGTTACGTCACCACCTAGATAGCTCTCTTGGTTTAGCTTAAAAATCCCACTCGCTTGTATATTCCTCTGTTTTATTGTGGGTCTTGGAGAGCCTTGGATTCGAGGGGGAAAAAAAAGAGTTAATGCTATAAATCCAAAAAAAAAAAACGAAATTATAATAATTCGCATTACCTCCCAATCCACAAAAGGATCATACAAGCCCATAACCACATCCCCCATTCTTAAAACTTTTTGTTCAAAGCTTTGGAGGGTCATCCTACATGGGTGCTTTTGAATAAGTATGAGAATGTCTAGTTTCATGGGATCCTTATTTTTGAAGGCATACTTTCTCGCAAATTGGACTTAATTTAACAAGTTTTGTGGTTCCCATGAGTCACCTTCTACCAAAAACCGCCCACATTTGTATGAGTATATGCTTAGACGTCCATAGGCTTCTTTCTCAATCTTTGTGGACTTTGAGAATTTATTTGAGGAGACATTTGTGCATTCTTCTTTTTCCCCCACAAAAAAATTAAAATTAGCTAGTAACTTTTAGTATTTTTATTTCTTTGGGTTTCTCGCTTAGGATAGATAATGTGTGTGTGCGCTTTTGTAAATATTTGAGTCTAGAATTGAGTCAAGCCTTGTCTAGTTGAGTGTGTGTCTCTCATGATTGGTTCTTCACTAGTTTACTACTTATATCGCTCTCTTTGCTCGAGGACGAGCAAAAGGCTAGTTGGGGGGTGTGTTAACGAAATAAAATTGCATGTTTTAATATGTTAATGAACTCTTCATAACTTGCAAATATGTGTAATTTATCTATTTTATCTCTCTTTCTAGACTTATGCTTGTTTTCGTAGTTTTGGTTGTTTTTTCCCTCATTTTGTAGGTGAAGACGTGCTTTAAAACGCAAGAAGATAGCTTGGGGAGAGCCTGAATGATGAATTGAGACGCTTTGGAGGGGCCAAGAGACACGAATACAGAATTTGAAGGCTTAATTTGAAGAAGTCAAGTGATGAAGAGGCTAAAGTTGAAGACAAAGCAACTAATTTGCAAGTTAAAGAGAAGTTTCAAGGGTTTAAATGAAGAGGACAAGGGAATATAGAGGCCAAAAATGAAGATTTAGAAGCCAAGAGGCCACATTACAAGGCCAAAGTTGTATCTAAGGGGTTGTTTGAGAAGAAACTAACGGAATCGGGGCCAAAATGCAAGGTTCTAAAGTTTCTAAGGACTTGAAAGATGACTTTTTAACGGATTGGGGGTGGAGTTGTAATATTCCTAACTTTTTAACGGATTGGGGGTGGGGGCCTTTTAAATCCCCCAGCAAACTAGAGGGGGCCAAATTGCAATTCGGGCAAAATTTTAATACACCAGCTGGCGTCCTTTCTCTCTCCCCGACGCCAAAACACGCACAGAATACAAGACCACCATTGTTGCTCGAGGAAGCTTCGACCAGCCCTTCAAGACCAACCCAAATGGCCACCAAATCACTAAAATTCGGTACCAATCAACTCCCCAGCCGGTTCTCTACCTCCCCCTTCCCTCAATTCGGCCCAAGACGCAAAGAATAGAAAAGCCCTAAAACTTAGGGTCCATAAGAAGCTTCTAAAAATTGACGAATGGGATGGTTTCATACGAATTGAATGGATGAGTTCTTGGAGGCCAAGTAATCCCAAAGACAAGTCTATATAAGTCAGAATCGAAGAAATGAAATCTCTTCTCTGACCCGTCGCACAGTTACAGTCCCCTGTTTCTGGATTCGTACGTCTCCTCTCTCTCTCTCTCCGATTTCTACCCAATTCTGGGTTTGTTCTTGTGCACCTGAGCTCATTCTCGAGCAGAATCAGGGGTAAGAACCAGAAGAAATAGGAAGAGAGGGAGAGAGGAGTACTGTTTGGGTGATTTTGTCTCTGTTCTGGGTTTGTTGTTTCACAGCTGCTGCTGTGTTCTTGCTTTATTCATCATCATCAGCAGCAGCAGCTTAGGTTATTTTCTCATCATATTGGTAGCTTAGTAGTGAATTTTGGGTGGTTTTGCTCTAGTTTTGTGTAGTTTGGTTCAAGTGGATGGTTTGTTCTTCATGTTTGTAGTTTGAATCAAGCTTAGAGGTTGGATTGGTGATATCTAGTGTATGAATCAAAGTGTTGCTAATGAAAATATCATTTCTCTTAACTTCTCTTGATTTCATTCTAATGTCTAGCTAGTTTAATTGTTGGGTTACTTGATGAAGTTGGATGACTTGTTGTGAAGTTTCAATTATTCTTCAAAGTTTCACAAGTTTGGATGTCGAATTCATTGAATTCTTGTGTCGAAAGACAAATCCGAATTGTGGCTTGATCTTGTATGTGGACTCACTTAGATGAGTACATATCCTTGATGCTTGACATAACTCGATTTTGGGTTTCGCTCTTGAATTCGTGAGCTAGACGATTCCGTTTGCTTTAGAATCCATGTTTCGTCGTTTCATACAAAGTTTGGGTGTTGGACTTCACTTGCAAGTTTTCTAGCGAAATCAATTGACCCAACTCCATTATCTTGAATCGTAGTAGTATTAGTATTCGTTTCCTTTGTTTATTACTTGAATTCTCAAACTTGCTCCATCACTAGTGGTGGATTTGATAGCTTGGCAAGCTCTAAATCCATTGAGAAGTTGCTTTTATCGTTTAGTTAGTCGTTTACTCTAGTTTTGCAAGTACTTCTCTAATTCTCCTCTCCTTGTGGATTCGACTCCGGACTTACCGGATTATTACTTGAGACGATATCCTATACTTGGGATTTTTTCGAACAAGTTTTTGGCGCCGTTGCCGGGGAGAGGCTAGGTTTTAGATTTGATTTGCTTTACTTTCTTAGTATTTTTCTTGACATTTTCTACAGTTGCTTGTGGTTACTTAAGCTTGTGAGATTCAAGAGGGCTTGTGAAATTCATCAAGTACCTCTCATCCACTTGCTTGAAAAAAAAATGTCTCGTGAATATGTTAATTTTGGTGAGAGACGGCATAACATTCCTTCATATCCTTACTATCATGCATTTACTAGACATGAAAATCATTCTATGGAATCAATGCATTCCAAACGTGAGCGTGCTTACAAAAATGGTGATTATTCCCCTAAGAATGGTTATTCTTGGCATGATAGTAGGACACTAGATTACACATCTCATGCTTCTTGTGAACAATCACCTCCCTAAAACACTTACATGTTTTTGAACTCTCATGATTCTTGCACTTATCAATATAATGATATGATGTGTGAATCAAGAGCAGTTAATCATTTTGAGAGGGAATTGTTTTTGACCGATGAGCTAAATACGCCTATAAGTGATTCTCTATACGAGAAAGTTCAAAAGTTTATTCAAAAGTTTTTTCAAAATAATAATGAAATTATGGAATTACTAAGAGAATCACGAAAAGAATTAGTAGAATCTTTTTCTCATTTGGAGGATAGAGTGGCTTCCTCACAATCGCATGATGATTCTCTTGAATATAGTACTTACTCTTCACAAGACTCGCCATCATATGAGTCTCAAGTTCCTATTCACACACATCACGAGCTTGCTTAAGATCAAATTTTAGATGATGTGTTTGATGATGGATTTGTTGCCACTAGGATAGGTGATTGTATTCTTTTCTCATTTGCACAATCTAAAGAAGCATGTGATAGTGATATCGGTAGTGAGATTGATATTTTTTATGATAACTCTTCAACCCATGACATGAGTGCAGCTATTTTGGATGACTCACATAGTGAAAAATGTGAGGAGGATTCGCAAAATGAAAATCTCTCATGTGATGAGTTTGGGGTCAAAATTGATGCTACCCCTAGTGAAGGGAATGTAGACTTGTCTTGTGCTCTAGAAGAGCCTAGTACTTACCGGATTTCCTATGATCTTGATTGTGACGAAATTAAATTTTTATTGGGAGGTACGCCGGTTAGTATTGACATGTCTAATGAAGATCCGGGGAGCTATGCTCGTATTTGTGACGAAATTGAATTTTACTTGAATGCTCCCTTGGATTCTATCATTATGAAAGATGTGCCTAAGGGTTTGGATGAGG
The DNA here is from genome assembly GCA_023055425.1 of Linanthus parryae. Lineage (NCBI taxonomy): Eukaryota > Viridiplantae > Streptophyta > Magnoliopsida > Ericales > Polemoniaceae > Linanthus > Linanthus parryae. Next base: position 88,641,983 of record JALGPY010000005.1, read on the forward strand.
CTTCAAGTTCTCAAATTATTTTTACTCCCACTTGTGAAGCCCCATCCCCAAATCCATATGACTTATTTAAAAGTGATGAGATTGAGGATTCACAAGTTGCAACCATCTCTCAAGTTTTGATTTCAAGTAAAAATTTGGCAACTTGTGAAGACTTATTTTATGATTCAATTCATTTGAGGATTTCAAACCCTTTTCTTGAGATGATGCATGACATAAACACTTGCTCTAGAATAATTGTTAGATTTTGCTTGCATCTCTTATTCATCTTTTGTGTCTTGCCCCTACTTCTCCTTTCTATTCTTATTGACGAATCAAACTTTTTAAAGGAGAAGTACTTTTCTAAGAATGAAGTAGGGGCATGGCATGGAAAGAAATTTCCAAGATTGGGGGTGGGATAGCATCATTTTCTTTGTTCCACCTCCCTAGTTGTAAATAAATTAGTTTATCTCTATTTCTTGCATTTTCTTTTCTTTTCTTTTACCATTTTGTAGGTTGCTCTTGGAGGTGGACTTTGTGCTTGGTGGCCAAGAAAGCTAAAATAAGGTCTATCTATCCCTCGTCTCTTATATGAACTTGTATGCTCTTCCATTGTTCTCACACATTGAGGACAATGTGACATTTTAGTTGGGGGTGGGAAGTAGATATACTACTTGGCTTAAATGGTTACTAGCATGCTTTTTCGTCATTAGTGATTTACTTGAAAAATACAAAAATATGAAAAAAATTGAAAAAATCATAAAAATTTAAAAAATTAAAAATGTTGAAAAAATTGTGTGAACCTTTCATGAGAAGCATCACTCTTTCCCCGTGTCAAACCATAGATTTTTTTTCTTCTTCTTTCTTTGGTAGTTTTATTTATTTTACCCTTTCATCTTGAGTCTAGATTTTATTTTCTTATTTGATAGATTTATTGAGTCTTAGGAAGTTATAGTTGAGTCACTTATTTTGATAAAAGAAAAAAAAAATGAAAATTGAAAAAATGAAAAAAATGAGAAAAGTGAAAAGGGGGAATTTTAGGAAACTAGATGTTTTCAAAGAATGAAATCTCTTAGTCCATGTTCTTTTTATTTTTATTTTAGAAATGAATTCTTTGCTTATACTCAATACATCTACACCAATATCCCACCTTTCGCGATATCATGCGTTCTCACAAAACGACACACTAAATTTACGTTTCATGTTTAAGTCTTTCAAGCTAAGTTGATCACATAAACTTTGACGTCTTTCTACTTTTGATAAAGGGTGCATTTCTAAAGCTATTTGAACTCTACAAAAAGGATTTTGTTCTAATCGTTTTTGCGGTGGAAACTTGTAGCCCATTGGAGTGGTGGTTACCAATGACACCCCATGCGATGTCTAAGAAATAGAGGGGTGTCCGGGGATAATGTTACGTCACCACCTAGATAGCTCTCTTGGTTTAGCTTAAAAATCCCACTCGCTTGTATATTCCTCTGTTTTATTGTGGGTCTTGGAGAGCCTTGGATTGGAGGGGGAAAAAAAAGAGTTAATGCTATAAATCCAAAAAAAAAACGAAATTATAATAATTCGCATTACCTCCCAATCCACAAAAGGATCATACAAGCCCATAACCACATCCCCCATTCTTAAAACTTTTTGTTCAAAGCTTTGGAGGGTCATCCTACATGGGTGCTTTTGAATAAGTATGAGAATGTCTAGTTTCATGGGATCCTTATTTTTGAAGGCATACTTTCTCGCAAATTGGACTTAATTTAACAAGTTTTGTGGTTCCCATGAGTCACCTTCTACCAAAAACCGCCCACATTTGTATGAGTATATGCTTAGACGTCCATAGGCTTCTTTCTCAATCTTTGTGGACTTTGAGAATTTATTTGAGGAGACATTTGTGCATTCTTCTTTTTCCCCCACAAAAAAATTAAAATTAGCTAGTAACTTTTAGTATTTTTATTTCTTTGGGTTTCTCGCTTAGGATAGATAATGTGTGTGTGCGCTTTTGTAAATATTTGAGTCTAGAATTGAGTCAAGCCTTGTCTAGTTGAGTGTGTGTCTCTCATGATTGGTTCTTCACTAGTTTACTACTTAAATCGCTCTCTTTGCTCGAGGACGAGCAAAAGGCTAGTTGGGGGGTGTGTTAACGAAATAAAATTGCATGTTTTAGTATGTTAATGAACTCTTCATAACTTGCTAATATGTGTAATTTATCTATTTTATCTCTCTTTCTAGACTTATGCTTGTTTTCGTAGTTTTGGTTGTTTTTTCCCTCATTTCGTAGGTGAAGACGTTCTTTAAAACGCAAGAAGATAGCTTGGGGAGAGCCTGAATGATGAATTGAGACGCTTTGGAGGGGCCAAGAGACACGAATACAGAATTTGAAGGCTTAATTTGAAGAAGTCAAGTGATGAAGAGGCTAAAGTTGAAGACAAAGCAACTAATTTGCAAGTTAAAGAGAAGTTTCAAGGGTTTAAATGAAGAGGACAAGGGAAGATAGAGGCCAAAAATGAAGATTTAGAAGCCAAGAGGCCACATTACAAGGCCAAAGTTGTATCTAAGGGGTTGTTTGAGAAGAAACTAACGGAATCGGGGCCAAAATGCAAGGTTCTAAAGTTTCTAAGGACTTGAAAGATGACTTTTTAACGGATTGGGGGTGGAGTTGTAATATTCCTAACTTTTTAACGGATTGGGGGTGGGGGCCTTTTAAATCCCCCAGCAAACTAGAGGGGGCCAAATTGCAATTCGGGCGAAATTTTAATACACCAGCTGGCGTCCTTTCTCTCTCCCCGACGCCAAAACACGCACAGAATACAAGACCACCATTGTTGCTCGAGGAAGCTTCGACCAGCCCTTCAAGACCAACCCAAATGGCCACCAAATCACTAAAATTCGGTACCAATCAACTCCCCAGCCGGTTCTCTACCTCCCCCTTCCCTCAATTCGGCCCAAGACGCAAAGAATAGAAAAGCCCTAAAACTTAGGGTCCATAAGAAGCTTCTAAAAATTGACGAATGGGATGGTTTCATACGAATTGAATGGATGAGTTCTTGGAGGCCAAGTAATCCCAAAGACAAGTCTATATAAGTCAGAATCGAAGAAATCAAATCTCTTCTCTGACCCGTCGCACAGTTACAGTCCCCTGTTTCTGGATTCGTACGTCTCCTCTCTCTCTCTCCGATTTCTACCCAATTCTGGGTTTGTTCTTGTGCACCTGAGCTCATTCTCGAGCAGAATCAGGGGTAAGAACCAGAAGAAATAGGAAGAGAGGGAGAGAGGAGTACTGTTTGGGTGATTTTGTCTCTGTTCTGGGTTTGTTGTTTCACAGCTGCTGCTGTGTTCTTGCTTTATTCATCATCATCAGCAGCAGCAGCTTAGGTTATTTTCTCATCATATTGGTAGCTTAGTAGTGAATTTTGGGTGGTTTTGCTCTAGTTTTGTGTAGTTTGGTTCAAGTGGATGGTTTGTTCTTCATGTTTGTAGTTTGAATCAAGCTTAGAGGTTGGATTGGTGATATCTAGTGTATGAATCAAAGTGTTGCTAATGAAAATATCATTTCTCTTAACTTCTCTTGATTTCATTCTAATGTCTAGCCAGTTTAATTGTTGGGTTACTTGATGAAGTTGGATGACTTGTTGTGAAGTTTCAATGATTCTTCAAAGTTTCACAAGTTTGGATGTCGAATTCGTTGAATTCTTGTGTCGAAAGACAAATCCGAATTGTGGCTTGATCTTGTATGTGGAATCACTTAGATGAGTACATATCCTTGATGCTTGACATAACTTGATTTTGGGTTTCGCTCTTGAATTCGTGAGCTAGACGATTCCGTTTGCTTTAGAATCCATGTTTCGTCGTTTCATACAAAGTTTGGGTGTTGGACTTCACTTGCAAGTTTTCTAGCGAAATCAATTGACCCAACTCCATTATCTTGAATCGTAGTAGTATTATATTCGTTTCCTTTGTTTCTTACTTGAATTCTCAAACTTGCTCCATCACTAGTGGTGGATTTGATAGCTTGGCAAGCTTTAAAGCCATTGAGAAGTTTCTTTTATCGTTTAGTTAGTCGTTTACTCTAGTTTTGCAAGTACTTCTCTAATCCTCCTCTCCTTGTGGATTCGACTCCGGACTTACCGGATTATTACTTGAGACGATATCCTAAACTTGGGATTTTTTCGAACAAGTTTTTGGCGCCGTTGCCGGGGAGAGGCTAGGTTTTAGATTTGATTTGCTTTACTTTCTTAGTATTTTTCTTGACATTTTCTATAGTTTCTTGTGGTTACTTAAGCTTGTGAAATTCAAGAGGGCTTGTGAAATTCATCAAGTACCTCTCATCCACTTGCTTGAAAAACAAATGTCTCGTGAATATGTTAATTTGGGTGAGAGGCGGCATAACATTCCTTCATATCCTTACTATCATGCATTTACTAGACATGAAAATCATTCTAAGGAATCAATGCATTCCAAACGTGAGCGCGCTTACAAAAATGGTGATTATTCCCCTAAGAATGATTATTCTTGGCATGATAGTAGGACACTAGATTACACATCTCATGCTTCTTGTGAACAATCACCTCCCTCAAGCACTTACATGTTTTTGAACTCTCATGATTCTTGCACTTATCAATATAATGATATGATGTGTGAAATCAAGAGGAGTTAATCATTTTGAGAGGGAATCGTTTTTGAACGATGAGCTAAATACGCCTATAAGTGATTCTCCATATGAGAAAGTTCAAAAGTTTGTTCAAAAGTTTATTCAAAATATTAATGAAATTATGGAATTACTCAGAGAATCACGAAAAGAATTAGTAGAATCTTTTTCTCATTTGGAGGATAGAGTGGCTTCCTCACAATCGCATGATGATTCTCTTGAATATAGTACTTACTCTTCACAAGACTCGCCATCATATGAGTCTCAAGTTCCTATTCACACACATCACGAGCTTGCTCAAGATCAAATTTTAGATGAAGTGTTTTATGATGGAGTTGTTGCCACTAGGATAGGTGATTGTATTCATTTCTCATTTGCACAATCTAAAGAAGCATGTGATAGTGATATCGGTAGTGAGATTGATATTTTTGATGATGACTCTTCAACCCATGACATGAGTGCAGCTATTTTGGATGACTCACATAGTGAAAAATGTGAGGAGGATTCGCAAAATGAAAATCACTCATGTGATGAGTTAGTGGTCAAAATTGATGCTACCCCTAGTGAAGGGAATGTAGACTTGTCTTGTGCTCTAGAAGAGCCTAGTACTTACCGGATTTCCTATGATCTTGATTGTGGCGAAATTGAAGTTTTATTGGGAGGTACTCCGGTTAGTATTGACATGTCTAATGAAGATCCGGGGAGCTATGCTCGTATTTGTGACGAAATTGAATTTTACTTTAATGCTCCCTTGGATTCTATCATTATGGAAGATGTGTCTAAGGGTTTGGATGAGGCTTCAAGTTCTCAAATTATTTTTACTCCCACTTGTGAAGCCCCATCCCCAAATCCATATGACTTATTTAAAAGTGATGAGATTCAGGATTCACAAGTTGCCACCATCTCTCAAGTTTTGATTTCAAGTAAAAATTTGGCAACTTGTGAAGACTCATTTTATGATTCAATTCATTTGAGGATTTCAAACCCTTTTCTTAAGATGATGCATGACATAAACACTTGCTCTAGATTAATTGTTAGATTTTGATTGCATCTCTTATTCATCTTTTGTGTCTTGCCCCTACTTCTCCTTTCTATTCTAATTGACGAATCAAACTTTTTAAAGGAGAAGTACTTTTCTAAGAATGAAGTAGGGGCATGGCATGGAAAGAAATTTCCAAGATTGGGGGTGGGATAGCATCATTTTCTTTGTTCCACCTCCCTAGTTGTAAATAAATAAATTAGTTTATCTCTATTTCTTGCATTTTCTTTTCTTTTCTTTTACCATTTTGTAGGTTGCTCTTGGAGGAGGACTTTGTGCTTGGTGGCCAAGAAAGCTAAAATAAGGTCTATCTATCCCTCGTCTCTTATATGAACTTGTATGCTCTTCCATTGTTCTCACACATTGAGGACAATGTGACATTTTAGTTGGGGGTGGGAAGTAGATATACTACTTGGCTTAAATGGTTACTAGCATGCTTTTTCGTCATTATAGATTTACTTGAAAAATACAAAAAAATGAAAAAATTTGAAAAAATCATAAAAATTAAAAAAAAAATTAAAAATATTGAAAAAATTGTGTGAACCTTTCATGAGAAGCATCACTCTTTCCCCGTGTCAAACCATAGATTTTTTTTCTTCTTCTTTCTTTGTTAGTTTTATTTATTTTACCCTTTCATCTTGATTCTAGATTTTATTTTCTTATTTGATAGATTTATTGAGTCTTAGGAAGTTATAGTTGAGTCACTTATTTTGATAAAAGAAAAAAAAAACGAAAATTGAAAAAATGAAAAAAATGAGAAAAGTGAAAAGGGGGAATTTTAGGAAACTATATGTTTTCAAAGAATGAAATCTCTTAGTCCATGTTCTTTTTATTTTTATTTTAGAAATGAATTCTTTGCTTATACTCAATACATCTACACCAATATCCCACCTTCCGCGATATCATGCGTTCTCACAAAACGACACACTAAATTTACGTTTCATGTTTAAGTCTTTCAAGCTAAGTTGATCACATAAACTTTGACGTCTTTCTACTTTTGATAAAGGGTGCATTTCTAAAGCTATTTGAACTCTACAAAAAGGATTTTGTTCTAATCGTTTTTGCGGTGGAAACTTGTAGCCCATTGGAGTGGTGGTTACCAATGACACCCCATGCGATGTCTAAGAAATAGAGGGGTATCCGGGGATAATGTTACGTCACCACCTAGATAGCTCTCTTGGTTTAGCTTAAAAATCCCACTCGCTTGTATATTCCTCTGTTTTGTTGTGGGTCTTGGAGAGCCTTGGATTGGAGGGGGAAAAAAAAGAGTTAATGCTATAAATCCGAAAAAAAAACGAAATTATAATAATTCGCATTACCTCCCAATCCACAAAAGGATCATACAAGCCCATAACCACATCCCCCATTCTTAAAACTTTTTTTTCAAAGCTTTGGAGGTCCATCCTACATGGGTGCTTTTGAATAAGTATGAGAATGTCTAGTTTCATGGGATCCTTATTTTTGAAGGCATACTTTCTCGCAAATTGGACTTAATTTAACAAGTTTTGTGGTTCCCATGAGTCACCTTCTACCAAAAACTGCCCACATTTGTATGAGTATATGCTTAGACGTCCATAGGCTTCTTTCTCAATCTTTGTGGACTTTGAGAATTTATTTGAGGAGACATTTGTGCATTCTTCTTTTTCCCCCACAAAAAAATAAAATTAGCTAGTAACTTTTAGTATTTTTATTTCTTTGGGTTTCTCGCTTAGGATAGATAATGTGTGTGTGCGCTTTTGTAAATATTTGAGTCTAGAATTGAGTCAAGCCTTGTCTAGTTGAGTGTGTGTCTCTCATGATTGGTTCTTCACTAGTTTACTACTTATATCGCTCTCTTTGCTCGAGGACGAGCAAAAGTCTAGTTGGGGGGTGTGTTAACGAAATAAAATTGCATGTTTTAGTATGTTAATGAACTCTTCATAACTTTCTAATATGTGTAATTTATCTATTTTATCTCTCTTTCTAGACTTATGCTTGTTTTCGTAGTTTTGGTTGTTTTTTCCCTCATTTTGTAGGTGAAGACGTGCTTTAAAACGCAAGAAGATAGCTTGGGGAGAGCCTGAATGATGAATTGAGACGCTTTGGAGGGGCCAAGAGACACGAATACAGAATTTGAAGGCTTAATTTGAAGAAGTCAAGTGATGAAGAGGCTAAAGTTGAAGACAAAGAAACTAATTTTCAAGTTAAAGAGAAGTTTCAAGGGTTTAAATGAAGAGGACAAGGGAAGATAGAGGCCAAAAATGAAGATTTAGAAGCCAAGCAGCAACATTACAAGGCCAAAGTTGCATCTAAGGGGTTGTTTGAGAAGAAACTAACGGAATCGGGGCCAAAATGCAAGGTTCTAAAGTTTCTAAGGACTTGAAAGATGACTTTTTAACGGATTGGGGGTGGAGTTGTAATATTCCAAACTTTTTAACGGATTGGGGGTGGGGGCCTTTTTAATCCCCCAGCAAACTAGAGGGGGCCAAATTGCAATTCGGGCGAAATTTTAATACACCTGCTGGCGTCCTTTTTCTCTCCCCTACGCCAAAACACGCACAGAATACAAGACCACCATTGTTGCTCGAGGAAGCTTCGACCAGCCCTTCAAGACCAACCAAAATGGCCACCAAATCACTCAAATTCGATACCAATTTACTCCCCAGCTCGTTCTCTACCTCCCTCTTCCCTCAATTCGGCCCAAGACGCAAAGAATAGAAAAGCCCTAAAACTTAGGGTCCATAAGAAGCTTCTAAAAATTGACGAATGGGATGGTTTCATACGAATTGAATGGATGAGATTAGTTCTTGGAGGCCAAGTAATCCCAAAGACAAGTCTATATAAGTCAGAATCGAATAAATCAAATCTCTTCTCTGACCCGTCGGCACAGTTACAGTCCTCTGTTTCTGGGTTCGTACGTCTCCTCTCTCTCTCTCCGATTTCTACCCAATTATGGGTTTGTTCTTGTGCACCTGAGCTCATTCTTGAGCAGAATCAGGGGTAAGAACCAGAAGAAATAGGAAGAGAGGGAGAGAGGAGTACTGTTTGGGTGATTTTGTCTCTGTTCTGGGTTTGTTGTTTCACAGCTGCTGCTGTGTTCTTGCTTTGTTCATCATTAGCAGCAGCAGCAGCTTAAGTTATTTTCTCATTATATTGGTAGCTTAGTAGTGAATTTTGGGTGGTTTTGCTCTAGTTTTGTGTAGTTTGATTCAAGTGGATGGTTTGTTCTTCATGTTTGTAGTTTGAATCAAGCTTAGAGGTTGGATTGGTGATATCTAGTGTATGAATCAAAGTGTTGCTAATGAAAATATCATTTCTCTTAACTTCTCTTGATTTCATTCTAATGTCTAGCTAGTTTAATTGTTGGGTTACTTGATGAATTTGGATGACTTGTTGTGAAGTTTCAATTATACTTCAAAGTTTCACAAGTTTGGATGTCGAATTCATTGAATTCTTGTGTCGAAAGACAAATCCGAATTGTGGCTTGATCTTGTATGTGGAATCACTTAGATGAGTACATATCCTTGATGCTTGACATAACTCGATTTTGGGTTTCGCTCTTGAATTCGTGAGCTAGACGATTCCGTTTTCTTTAGAATCCATGTTTCGTCGTTTTATACAAAGTTTGGGTGTTGGACTTCACTTGCAAGTTGTCTAGCGAAATCAATTGACCCAACTCCATTATCTTGAATCGTAGTAGTATTAGTATTCGTTTCCTTTGTTTCTTACTTGAATTCTCAAACTTGCTCCATCACTAGTGGTGGATTTGATAGCTTGGCAAGCTCTAAAGCCATTGAGAAGTTGCTTTTATCGTTTAGTTAGTCGTTTACTCTAGTTTTGCAAGTACTTCTCTAATTCTCCTCTCCTTGTGGATTCGACTCCGGACTTACCGGATTATTACTTGAGACGATATCCTATACTTGGGATTTTGTCGAACAAGTTTTTGGCGCCGTTGCCGGGGAGAGGCTAGGTTTTAGATTTGATTTGCTTTACTCTCTTAGTATTTTTCTTGACATTTTCTATTGTTTCTTGTGGTTACTTAAGCTTGTGAGATTCAAGAAGGCTTGTGAAATTCATCAAGTACCTCTCATCCACTTGCTTGAAAAAAAAAATGTCTTGTGAATATGTTAATTTTGGTGAGAGGCGGCATAACATTCCTTCATATCCTTACTATTATGCATTTACTAGACATGAAAATCATTCTAAGGAATCAATGCATTCCAAACGTGAGCGTGCTTACAAAAATGGTGATTATTCCCCTAAGAATGATTATTCTTGGCATGATAGTAGGACACTAGATTACACATCTCATGCTTCTTGTGAACAATCACCTCCCTCAAACACTTACATGTTTTTGAACTCTCATGATTCTTTCACTTATCAATATAATGATACGATGTGTGAAATCAAGAGTAGTTAATCATTTTGAGAGGGAATCGTTTTTGAACGATGAGCTAAATACGCCTATAAGTGATTCTCCATATGAGAAAGTTCAAAAGTTTATTCAAAATTTTATTCAAAATAATAACGAAATTATGGAATTACTAAGAGAATCACGAAAAGAATTAGTAGAATCTTTTTCTCATTTGGAGGATAGAGTGGCTTCCTCACAATCGCATGATGATTCTCTTGAATATAGTACTTACTCTTCACAAGACTCGCCATCATATGAGTCTCAAGTTCCTATTCACACACATCACGAGCTTGCTCAAGATCAAATTTTAGATGAAGTGTTTGATGATGGAGTTGTTGCCACTAGGATAGGTGATTGTATTCATTTCTCATTTGCACAATCTAAAGAAGCATGTGATAGTGATATCGGTAGTGAGATTGATATTTTTGATGATGACTCTTCAACCCATGACATGAGTGCAGCTATTTTGGATGACTCACATAGTGAAAAATGTGAGGAGGATTCGCAAAATGAAAATCACTCATGTGATGAGTTAGGGGTCAAAATTGATGCTACCCCTAGTGAAGGGAATGTAGACTTGTCTTGTGCTCTAGAAGAGCCTAGGGCTTACCGAATTTCCTATGATCTTGATTGTGGCGAAATTGAAGTTTTATTGGGAGGTACTCCGGTTAGTATTGACATGTCTAATGAAGATCCGGGGAGCTATGCTCGTATTTGTGACGAAATTGAATTTTACTTGAATGCTCCCTTGGATTCTATCATTATGGAAGATGTGCCTAAGGGTTTGGATGAGGCTTCAAGTTCTCAAATTATTTTTACTCCCACTTGTGAAGCGCCATCCCCAAATCCATATGACTTATTTAAAAGTGATGAGATTCAGGATTCACAAGTTGCCACCATCTCTCAAGTTTTGATTTCAAGTAAAAATTTGGCAACTTGTGAAGACTCATTTTATGATTCAATTCATTTGAGGATTTCAAACCCTTTTCTTAAGATGATGCATGACATAAACACTTGCTCTAGATTAATTGTTAGATTTTGCTTGCATCTCTTATTCATCTTTTGTGTCTTGCCCCTACTTCTCATTTCTATTCTAATTGACGAATCAAACTTTTTAAATGAGAAGTACTTTTCTAAGAATGAAGTAGGGGCATGGCATGGAAAGAAATTTCCAAGATTGGGGGTGGGATAGCATCATTTTCTTTGTTCCACCTCCCTAGTTGTAAATAAATAAATTAGTTTATCTCTATTTCTTGCATTTTTTTCTTTTCTTTTACCATTTTGTAGGTTGCTCTTGGAGGAGGACTTGTGCTTGGTGGCCAAGAAAGCTAAAATAAGGTCTATCTATCCCTCGTCTCTTATATGAACTTGTATGCTCTTCCATTGTTCTCACACATTGAGGACAATGTGACATTTTAGTTGGGGGTGGGAAGTAGATATACTACTTGGCTTAAATGGTTACTAGCATGCTTTTTCTTCATTAGTGATTTACTTGAAAAATACAAAAAAATGAAAAAAATTGAAAAAATCATTAAAATTAAAAAAATTAAAAATTTTGAAAAAATTTTGTGAACCTTGCATGAGAAGCATCACTCTTTCCCCGTGTCAAACCATAGATTTTTTTTCTTCTTCTTTCTTTGGTAGTTTTATTTATTTTACCATTTCATCTTGAGTCTAGATTTTATTTTCTTATTTGATAGTTTTATTGAGTCTTAGAAGTTATAGTTGAGTCACTTATTTTGAAAAAAAAAATGAAAATTGAAAAAATGAAAAAAATGAGAAAAGTTGAAAGGGGGAATTTTAGGAAACTAGATGTTTTCAAAGAATGAAATCGCTTAGTACATGTTCTTTTTATTTTTATTTTAGAAATGAATTCTTTGCTTATACTCAATACATCTACACCAATATCCCACCTTCCGCAATATCATGCGTTCTCACAAAACGACACACTAAATTTACGTTTCATGTTTAAGTCCTTCAAGCTAAGTTGATCACATAAACTTTGACGTCTTTCTACTTTTGATAAAGGGTGCATTTCTAAAGCAATTTGAACTCTACAAAAAAGATTTTGTTCTAATCGTTTTTGCGGTGGAAACTTGTAGCCCATTGAAGTGGTGGTTACCAATGACACCCCATGCGATGTCTAAGAAAAAGAGGGGTGTCCGGGGATAATGTTATGTCACCACCTAGATAGCTGCATTGGTTTAACTTAAGAAGCCCACTCGCTCGTATATTCCTCTGTTTTATTGTGGGTCTTCGAGAGCCTTGGATTGCAGGTGAAAAAAAAAAGAGTTAATGCTATAAATCTCGAAAAAAGAAATGAAATTATAATAATTCGCACTACCTCCCAATCCACAAAAGGATCATACAAGCCCACAACCACATCCCCCATTCTTAAAAGTTTTTGTTCAAAGCTTTGGAGGTCCATCCTACATGGGTGCTTTTGAATAAGTATGAGAATGTCTAGTTTCATGGGATCCTTATTTTTGAAGGCATACTTTCTCGCAAATTGGACTTAATTTAACAAGTTTTGTGGTTCGCATGAGTCACCTTCTACCAAACACCACCCACATTTGTATGAGTATATGCTTAGACGTCCATAGGCTTCTTTCTCAATCTTTGTGGACTTTGAGAATTTATTTGAGGAGACATTTGTGCATTCTTCTTTTTCCCCCGCAAAAAAATTAAAATTAGCTAGTAACTTTTAGTATTTTTATTTCTTTGGGTTTCTCGCTTAGGATAGATAATGTGTGTGTGCGCTTTTGTAAATATTTGAGTCTAGTTTAGAATTTAGTCAAGCCTTGTCTAGTTGAGTGTGTGTCTCTCATGATTGGTTCTTCACTAGTTTACTACTTATATCGCTCTCTTTGCTCGAGGACGAGCAAAAGGCTAGTTGGGCGTTGTGTTAACGACATAAAATTGCATGTTTTAGTATGTTAATTAACTCTTCATAACTTGCTAATATGTGTAATTTATCTATGTTATCTCTCTTTCTAGACTTATGCTTGTTTTCGTAGTTTTGGTTGTTTTTTCCCTCATTTTGTAGGTGAAGACGTTCTTTAAAACGCAACAAGCTAGCTAGGGAAGAGCTTGAATGATGAATTGAGACGCTTTGGAGGGGCCAAGAGACACGAATACGGAATTTGAAGGCTTAATTTGAAGAAGTCAAGTGATGAAGAGGCTAAAGTTGAAGACAAAGCAACTAATTTGCAAGTTAAAGAGAAGTTTCAAGGGTTTAAATGAAGAGGACAAGGGCAGATAGAGGCCAAAAATGAAGATTTAGAAGCCAAGAGGCCACATTACAAGGCCAAAGTTGCATCTAAGGGGTTGCTTGAGAAGAAACTAACGGAATCGGGGCCAAAAAGCAAGGTTCTAAAGTTTCTAAGGACTTGAAAGATGACTTTTTAACGGATTGGGGTGGAGTTGTAATATTCCAAACTTTTTAACGGATTGGGGGTCGGGGCCTTTTAAATCCCCCAGCAAACTAGAGGAGGCCAATTTGCAATTCGGGCGAAATTTTAATACACCAGCTGGCGTCCTTTCTCTATCCCCGACGCCAAAGCAGAATAGAAGACCACCATTGTTGCTCGAGGAAGCTTCGACCAGCCCTTCAAGACCAACCCAAATGGCCACCAAATCACTCAAATTTGGTACCAATCAACTCCCCAGCCCGTTCTCTACCTCCTGCTTCCCTCAATTCGGCCCAAGACGCAAAGAATAGAAAAGCCCTAAAACTTAGGGTCCATAAGAAGCTTCTAAAAACTGACGAATGGGATGGTTTCATACGAATTGAATGGATGAGATGAGTTCTTGGAGGCCAATTAATCCCGAAGACAATTCTATATAAGTCAGAATCGAAGAAATCAAATCTCTTCTCTGACCCGTCGGCACAGTTACAGTCCCCTGTTTCTGGGTTCGTACGTCTCCTCTCTCTCTCTCTCTCTCTCTCTCTCTCTCTCTCCGATTTCTACCCAATTATGGGTATGTTCTTGTGCACCTGAGCTCATTCTTGAGCAGAATCAGGGGTAAGAACCAGAAGAAATAGGAAGAGAGGGAGAGAGGAGTACTGTTTGGGTGATTTTGTCTCTGTTCTGGGTTTGTTGTTTCACAGCTGCTGCTATGTTCTTGCTTTGTTCATCATCTTCAGCAGCAGCAGCTTAGGTTATTTTCTCATCATATTGGTAGCTTAGTAGTGAATTTTGGGTGGTTTTGCTCTAGTTTTGTGTAGTTTGATTCAAGTGGATGGTTTGTTCTTCATGTTTGTAGTTTGAATCAAGCTTAGAGGTTGGATTGGTGATATCTAGTGTATGAATCAAAGTGTTGCTAATGAAAATATCATTTCTCTTAACTTCTCTTGATTTCATTCTAATGTCTAGCTAGTTTAATTGTTGGGTTACTTGATGAAGTTGGATGACTTGTTGTGAAGTTTCAATTATTCTTCAAAGTTTCACAAGTTTGGATGTCGAATTCATTGAATTCTTGTGTCGAAAGACAAATCCGAATTGTGGCTTGATCTTGTATGTGGACTCACTTAGATGAGTACATATCCTTGATGCTTGACATAACTCGATTTTGGGTTTCGCTCTTGAATTCGTGAGCTAGACGATTCCGTTTGCTTTAGAATCCATGTTTCGTTGTTTCATACAACGTTTGGGTGTTGGACTTCACTTGCAAGTTTTCTAGCGAAACCAATTGACCCAACTCCATTATCTTGAATCGTAGTAGTATTAGTATTCGTTTCCTTTGTTTCTTACTTGAATTCTCAAACTTGCTCCATCACTAGTGGTGGATTTGATAGCTTGGCAAGCTCTAAAGCCATTGAGAAGTTGCTTTTATCGTTTAGTTAGTCGTTTACTCTAGTTTTGCAAGTACTTCTCTAATCCTCCTCTCCTTGTGGATTCGACTCCGGACTTACCGGATTATTACTTGAGACGATATCCTATACTTGGGATTTTGTCGAACAAGTTTTTGGCGCCGTTGCCGGGGAGAGGCTAGGTTTTAGATTTGATTTGCTTTACTTTATTAGTATTTTTCTTGACATTTTCTATAGTTGCTTGTGGTTACTTAAGCTTGTGAGATTCAAGAGGGCTTGTGAAATTCATCAAGTACCTCTCATACTTTCTTGAAAAAAAAATGTCTCGTGAATATGTTAATTTTGGTGAGAGGCGGCATAACATTCCTTCATATCCTTACTATCATGCATTTACTAGACATGAAAATCATTCTAAGGAATCAATGCATTCCAAACGTGAGCGTGCTTACAAAAATGGTGATTATTCCCCTAAGAATGATTATTCTTGGCATGATAGTAGGACACTAAATTACACATCTCATGCTTCTTGTGAACAATCACCTCCCTCAAACACTTACATGTTTTTGAACTCTCATGATTCTTGCACTTATCAATATAATGATATGATGTGTGAAATCAAGAGGAGTTAATCATTTTGAGAGGGAATCGTTTTTGAACGATGAGATAAATACGCCTATAAGTGATTCTACATCTGAGAAAGTTCAAAAGTTTATTCAAAATAATAATGAAATTATGTAATTACTAAGAGAATCACGAAAAGAATTAGTAGAATCTTTTTCTCATTTGGAGGATAGAGTGGCTTCCTCACAATCGCATGATGATTCTCTTGAATATAGTACTTACTCTTCACAAGACTCGCCATCATATGAGTCTCAATTTCCTATTCACACACATCACGAGCTTGATCAAGATCAAATTTTAGATGAAGTGTTTGATGATGGAGTTGTTGCCACTAGGATAGGTGATTGTATTCATTTCTCATTTGCACAATCTAAAGAAGCATGTGATAGTTATATCGGTAGTGAGATTGATATTTTTGATGATGACTCTTCAACCCATGACATGAGTGCAGCTATTTTGGATGACTCACATAGTGAAAAATGTGAGGAGGATTCGCAAAATGAAAATCACTCATGTGATGAGTTAGGGATCAAAATTGATGCTACCCCTAGTGAAGGGAATGTAGACTTGTCTTGTGCTCTAGAAGAGCCTAGTACTTACCAGATTTCCTATGATCTTGATTGTGGCGAAATTGAAGTTTTATTGGGAGGTACTCCGGTTAGTATTGACATGTCTAATGAAGATCCGGGGAGCTATGCTCGTATTTGTGACGAAATTGAATTTTACTTGAATGCTCCCTTGGATTCTATCATTATGGAAGATGTGCCTAAGGGTTTGGATGAGGCTTCAAGTTCTCAAATTATTTTTACTCCCACTTGTGAAGCGCCGTCCCCAAATCCATATGACTTGTTTAAAAGTTATGAGATTGAGGATTCACAAGTTGCCACCATCTCTCAAGTTTTTATTTCAAGTAAAAATTTGGCAACTTGTGAAGACTCATTTTTATGATTCAATTCATTTGAGGATTTCAAACCCTTTTCTTAAGATGATGCATGACATAAACACTTGCTCTAGATTAATTGTTAGATTTTGCTTGCATCTCTTATTCATCTTTTGTGTCTTGCCCCTACTTCTCATTTCTATTCTAATTGACGAATCAAACTTTTTAAAGGAGAAGTACTTTTCTAAGAATGAAGTAGGGGCATGGCATGGAAAGAAATTTCCAAGATTGGGGGTGGGATAGCATCATTTTCTTTGTTCCACCTCCCTAGTTGTAAATAAATAAATTAGTTTATCTCTATTTCTTGCATTTTGTTTTCTTTTCTTTTACCATTTTGTAGGTTGCTCTTGGAGGAGGACTTGTGCTTGGTGGCCAAGAAAGCTAAAATAAAATCTATCTATCCCTTGTCTCTTATTTGAACTTGTATGCTCTTCCATTGTTCTCACACATTGAGGACAATGTGACATTTTAGTTGGGGGTGAGAAGTAGATATACTACTTGGCTTAAATGGTTACTAGCATGCTTTTTCGTCATTAGTGATTTACTTGAAAAAAAAATGAAAAAATTTGAAAAAATCATTAAAATTAAAAAAATTAAAAATGTTGAAAAAATTGTGTGAACCTTTCATGAGAAGCATCACTCTTTCCCCGTGTCAAACCATAGATTTTTTTTCTACTTCTTTTTTTGGTAGTTTTATTTATTTTACCCTTTCATCTTGAGTCTAGATTTTATTTTCTTATTTGATAGTTTTATTGAGTCTTAGGAAGTTATAGTTGAGTCTCTAATTTTGAAAAATGAAAAAAAAATTAAAAATTGAAAAAATGAAAAAAATGAGAAAAGTGAAAAGGGGGAATTTTAGGAAACTAGATGTTTTCAAAGAATGAAATCTCTTAGTCCATGTTCTTTTTATTTTTATTTTAGAAATGAATTCTTTGCTTATACTCAATACATCTACACCAATATCCCACCTTCCGCGATATCATGCGTTCTCACAAAACGACACACTAAATTTACTTTTCATGTTTAAGTCCTTCAAGCTAAGTTGATCACATAAACTTTGACGTCTTTCTACTTTTGATTAAGGGTGCATTTCTAAAGCTATTTGAACTCTACAAAAAGGATTTTGTTCTAATCGTTTTTGCGGTGGAAACTTAAAGCCCATTGGAGTGGTGGTTACCAATGACACCCCATGCGATATCTAAGAAATAGAGGGGTGTCCGGGGATAATGTTACGTCACCACCTAGATAGCTCCATTGGTTTAGCTTAAAAAGCCCACTCGCTTGTATATTCCTCTGTTTTGTTGTGGGTCTTCGAGAGCCTTGGGTTGGAGGTTAAAAAAAAAGAGTTAATGCTATAAATCTCGAAAAAAAAATGAAATTATAATAATTCGCACTACCTCCCAATTCACAAAAGGATCATACAAGCCAACAACCACATCCCCCATTCTTAAAAGTTTTTGTTCAAAGCTTTGGAGGTCCATCCTACATGGGTGCTTTTGAATAAGTATGAGAATGTTTAGTTTCATGGGATCCTTATTTTTGAGGGCATACTTTCTCGCAAATTGGACTTAATTTAACAAGTTTTGTGGTTCGCATGAGTCACCTTCTACCAAACACCACCCACATTTGTATGAGTCTATGCTTAGACGTCCATAGGCTTCTTTCTCAATCTTTGTGGACTTTGAGAATTTATTTGTGTATTCTTCTTTTTCCCCCACAAAAAAATTAAAATTAGCTAGTAACTTTTAGTATTTTTATTTCTTTGGGTTTCTCGCTTAGGATAGATAATGTGTGTGTGCGCTTTTGTAAATATTTGAGTCTAGTTTAGAATTGAGTCAAGCCTTGCCTAGTTGAGTGTGTGTCTCTCATGATTGGTTCTTCACTAGTTTACTACTTATATCGCTCTCTTTGCTCGAGGTTGAGAAAAAGGTTAGTTGGGGGGTGTGTTAACGACATAAAATTGCATGTTTTAGTATGTTAATTAACTCTTCATATCTTGCTAATATGTGTGATTTATCTATGTTATCTCTCTTTCTAGACTTATGCTTGTTTTCGTAGTTTTGGTTGTTTTTTCCCTCATTTTATAGGTGAAGACGTGCTTTAAAACGCAAGAAGCTAGCTAGGGGAGAGCTTGAATGATGAATTGAGACGCTTTGGAGGGGCCAAGAGACACGAATACGGAATTTGAAGGCTTAATTTGAAGAAGTCAAGTGATGAAGAGGCTAAAGTTGAAGACAAAGCAACTAATTTGCAAGTTAAAAGAGAAGTTTCAAGGGTTTAAATGAAGAGGAAAAGGGAAGATAGAGGCCAAAAATGAAGATTTAGAAGCCAAGAGGCCACATTACAAGGCCAAAGTTGCATCTAAGGGGTTGTTTGAGAAGAAACTAACGGAATCGGGGCCAAAATGCAAGGTTCTAAAGTTTCTAAGGACTTGAAAGATGACTTTTTAACGGATTGGGGGTGGAGTTGTAATATTCCAAACTTTTTAACGCATTGGGGGTGGGGGCCTTTTAAATCCCCCAGCAAACTAGAGGGGGCCAAATTGCAATTCGGGCGAAATTTTAATACACCAGCTGGCGTCCTTTCTCTCTCCCCGACGCCAAAACACGCGCAGAATACAAGACCACCATTGTTGCTCGAGGAAGCTTCGACCAGCCCTTCAAGACCAACCCAAATGGCCACCAAATCACTCAAATTCGGTACCAATCAACTCCTCAGCCCGTTGTCTACCTCCTGCTTCCCTCAATTCGGCCCAAGACCTAAAGAATAGAAAAGCCCTTAAACTTAGGGTCCATAAGAAGCTTCTAAAAATTGACGAATGGGATGGTTTCATACGATTTGAATGGATGAGATGAGTTCTTGGAGGCCAAGTAATCCCAAAGACAAGTCTATATAAGTCAGAATCGAAGAAATCAAATCTCTTCTCTGACCCGTCGGCAAAGTTACAGTCCCCTGTTTCTGGGTTCGTACGTCTCCTCTCTCTCTCTCTCCGATTTCTACCTAATTCTGGGTTTGTTCTTGTTCACCTGAGCTCATTCTTGAGCAGAATCAGGGGTAAGAACCAGAAGAAATAGGAAGAGAGGGAGAGAGGAGTACGGTTTGGGTGATTTTGTCGCTGTTCTGGGTTTGTTGTTTCACAGCTGCTGCTGTGTTCTTATATTGTTCATCATCAGCAGCAGCAGCAGCTTAGGTTATTTTCTCATCATATTGGTAGCTTAGTAGTGAATTTTGGGTGGTTTTGCTCTAGTTTTGTGTAGTTTGATTCAAGTTGATGGTTTGTTCTTCATGTTTGTAGTTTGAATCAAGCTTAGAGGTTGGATTGGTGATATCTAGTGTATGAATCAAATTTTTTCTAATGAAAATACCATTTCTCTTAACTTCTCTTGATTTCATTCTAATGTCTAGCTAGTTTAATTGTTGGGTTACTTGATGAAGTTGGATGACTTGTTGTGAAGTTTCAATTATTCTTCAAAGTTTCACAAGTTTGGATGTCGAATTCATTGAATTCTTGTGTCGAAATATAAACCCGAATTGTGGCTTGATCTTGTATGTGGACTCACTTAGATGAGTACATATCCTTGATGCTTGACATAATTCGATTTTGGGTTTCGCTCTTGAATTCGTAAACTAGACGATTTCGTTTGCTTTAGAATCCATGTTTCGTCGTTTCATACAAATTTTGGGTGTTGGACTTCACTTGCAAGTTTTCTAGCGAAATCAATTGACCCAACTCCATTATCTTGAATCGTAGTAGTATTAGTATTCGTTTACTTTGTTTCTTACTTGAATTCTCAAAATTGCTCCATCACTAGTGGTTGATTTGATAGCTTGGCAAGCTCTAAAGCCATTGAGATGTTGCTTTTTTCGTTTAGTTAGTCGTTTACTCTAGTTTTGCAAGTACTTCTCTAATCCTCCTCTCCTTGTGGATTCGACTCCGGACTTACCGGATTATTACTTGAGACGATATCCTATACTTGGGATTTTGTCGAACAAGTTTTTGGCGCCGTTGTCGGGGAGAGGCTAGGTTTTAGATTTGATTTGCTTTACTTTCTTAGTATTTTTCTTGACATTTTCTATAGTTGCTTGTGGTTACTTAAGCTTGTGAGATTCAAGAGGGCTTGTGAAATTCATCAAGTACCTCTCCTCCACTTGCTTGAAAAAAAAAAATTTCTCGTGAATATGTTAATTTTGGTGAGAGGCGGCATAACATTCCTTCATATCCTTACTATCATGCATTTACTAGACATGAAAATCATTCTAAGGAATCAATGCATTCCAAACGTGAGCGTGCTTACAAAAATGGTGATTATTCCCCTAAGAATGATTATTCTTGGCATGATAGTAGGACACTAGATTACACATCTCATGCTTCTTGTGAACAATCACCTCCCTCAAACACTTACATGTTTTTGAACTCTCATGATTCTTGCACTTATCAATATAATGATATGATGTGTGAAATCAAGAGGAGTTAATCACTTTGAGAGGGAATCGTTTTTGAACGATGAGCTAAATACGCCTATAAGTGATTCTCCATATGAGAAAGTTCAAAAGTTTATTCAAAATTTTATTCAAAATAATAACGAAATTATGGAATTACTAAGAGAATCACGAAAAGAATTAGTAGAATCTTTTTCTCATTTGGAGGATAGAGTGGCTTCCTCACAATCGCATGATGATTCTCTTGAATATAGTACTTACTCTTCACAAGACTCGCCATCATATGAGTCTCAAGTTCCTATTCACACACATCACGAGCTTGCTCAAGATCAAATTTTAGATGAAGTGTTTGATGATGGAGTTGTTGCCACTAGGATAGGTGATTGTATTCATTTCTCATTTGCACAATCTAAAGAAGCATGTGATAGTGATATCGGTAGTGAGATTGATATTTTTGATGATGACTCTTCAACCCATGACATGAGTGCAGCTATTTTGGATGACTCACATAGTGAAAAATGTGAGGAGGATTCGCAAAATGAAAATCACTCATGTGATGAGTTAGGGGTCAAAATTGATGCTACCCCTAGTGAAGGGAATGTAGACTTGTCTTGTGCTCTAGAAGAGCCTAGGGCTTACCGAATTTCCTATGATCTTGATTGTGGCGAAATTGAAGTTTTATTGGGAGGTACTCCGGTTAGTATTGACATGTCTAATGAAGATCCGGGGAGCTATGCTCGTATTTGTGACGAAATTGAATTTTACTTGAATGCTCCCTTGGATTCTATCATTATGGAAGATGTGCCTAAGGGTTTGGATGAGGCTTCAAGTTCTCAAATTATTTTTACTCCCACTTGTGAAGCGCCATCCCCAAATCCATATGACTTATTTAAAAGTGATGAGATTCAGGATTCACAAGTTGCCACCATCTCTCAAGTTTTGATTTCAAGTAAAAATTTGGCAACTTGTGAAGACTCATTTTATGATTCAATTCATTTGAGGATTTCAAACCCTTTTCTTAAGATGATGCATGACATAAACACTTGCTCTAGATTAATTGTTAGATTTTGCTTGCATCTCTTATTCATCTTTTGTGTCTTGCCCCTACTTCTCATTTCTATTCTAATTGACGAATCAAACTTTTTAAATGAGAAGTACTTTTCTAAGAATGAAGTAGGGGCATGGCATGGAAAGAAATTTCCAAGATTGGGGGTGGGATAGCATCATTTTCTTTGTTCCACCTCCCTAGTTGTAAATAAATAAATTAGTTTATCTCTATTTCTTGCATTTTTTCTTTTCTTTTACCATTTTGTAGGTTGCTCTTGGAGGAGGACTTGTGCTTGGTGGCCAAGAAAGCTAAAATAAGGTCTATCTATCCCTCGTCTCTTATATGAACTTGTATGCTCTTCCATTGTTCTCACACATTGAGGACAATGTGACATTTTAGTTGGGGGTGGGAAGTAGATATACTACTTGGCTTAAATGGTTACTAGCATGCTTTTTCTTCATTAGTGATTTACTTGAAAAATACAAAAAAATGAAAAAAATTGAAAAAATCATTAAAATTAAAAAAATTAAAAATTTTGAAAAAATTTTGTGAACCTTGCATGAGAAGCATCACTCTTTCCCCGTGTCAAACCATAGATTTTTTTTCTTCTTCTTTCTTTGGTAGTTTTATTTATTTTACCATTTCATCTTGAGTCTAGATTTTATTTTCTTATTTGATAGTTTTATTGAGTCTTAGAAGTTATAGTTGAGTCACTTATTTTGAAAAAAAAAATGAAAATTGAAAAAATGAAAAAAATGAGAAAAGTTGAAAGGGGGAATTTTAGGAAACTAGATGTTTTCAAAGAATGAAATCGCTTAGTACATGTTCTTTTTATTTTTATTTTAGAAATGAATTCTTTGCTTATACTCAATACATCTACACCAATATCCCACCTTCCGCAATATCATGCGTTCTCACAAAACGACACACTAAATTTACGTTTCATGTTTAAGTCCTTCAAGCTAAGTTGATCACATAAACTTTGACGTCTTTCTACTTTTGATAAAGGGTGCATTTCTAAAGCAATTTGAACTCTACAAAAAAGATTTTGTTCTAATCGTTTTTGCGGTGGAAACTTGTAGCCCATTGAAGTGGTGGTTACCAATGACACCCCATGCGATGTCTAAGAAAAAGAGGGGTGTCCGGGGATAATGTTATGTCACCACCTAGATAGCTGCATTGGTTTAACTTAAGAAGCCCACTCGCTCGTATATTCCTCTGTTTTATTGTGGGTCTTCGAGAGCCTTGGATTGCAGGTGAAAAAAAAAGAGTTAATGCTATAAATCTCGAAAAAAGAAATGAAATTATAATAATTCGCACTACCTCCCAATCCACAAAAGGATCATACAAGCCCACAACCACATCCCCCATTCTTAAAAGTTTTTGTTCAAAGCTTTGGAGGTCCATCCTACATGGGTGCTTTTGAATAAGTATGAGAATGTCTAGTTTCATGGGATCCTTATTTTTGAAGGCATACTTTCTCGCAAATTGGACTTAATTTAACAAGTTTTGTGGTTCGCATGAGTCACCTTCTACCAAACACCACCCACATTTGTATGAGTATATGCTTAGACGTCCATAGGCTTCTTTCTCAATCTTTGTGGACTTTGAGAATTTATTTGAGGAGACATTTGTGCATTCTTCTTTTTCCCCCGCAAAAAAATTAAAATTAGCTAGTAACTTTTAGTATTTTTATTTCTTTGGGTTTCTCGCTTAGGATAGATAATGTGTGTGTGCGCTTTTGTAAATATTTGAGTCTAGTTTAGAATTTAGTCAAGCCTTGTCTAGTTGAGTGTGTGTCTCTCATGATTGGTTCTTCACTAGTTTACTACTTATATCGCTCTCTTTGCTCGAGGACGAGCAAAAGGCTAGTTGGGCGTTGTGTTAACGACATAAAATTGCATGTTTTAGTATGTTAATTAACTCTTCATAACTTGCTAATATGTGTAATTTATCTATGTTATCTCTCTTTCTAGACTTATGCTTGTTTTCGTAGTTTTGGTTGTTTTTTCCCTCATTTTGTAGGTGAAGACGTTCTTTAAAACGCAACAAGCTAGCTAGGGAAGAGCTTGAATGATGAATTGAGACGCTTTGGAGGGGCCAAGAGACACGAATACGGAATTTGAAGGCTTAATTTGAAGAAGTCAAGTGATGAAGAGGCTAAAGTTGAAGACAAAGCAACTAATTTGCAAGTTAAAGAGAAGTTTCAAGGGTTTAAATGAAGAGGACAAGGGCAGATAGAGGCCAAAAATGAAGATTTAGAAGCCAAGAGGCCACATTACAAGGCCAAAGTTGCATCTAAGGGGTTGCTTGAGAAGAAACTAACGGAATCGGGGCCAAAAAGCAAGGTTCTAAAGTTTCTAAGGACTTGAAAGATGACTTTTTAACGGATTGGGGTGGAGTTGTAATATTCCAAACTTTTTAATGGATTGGGGGTCGGGGCCTTTTAAATCCCCCAGCAAACTAGAGGAGGCCAATTTGCAATTCGGGCGAAATTTTAATACACCAGCTGGCGTCCTTTCTCTCTCCCCGACGCCAAAGCAGAATAGAAGACCACCATTGTTGCTCGAGGAAGCTTCGACCAGCCCTTCAAGACCAACCCAAATGGCCACCAAATCACTCAAATTTGGTACCAATCAACTCCCCAGCCCGTTCTCTACCTCCTGCTTCCCTCAATTCGGCCCAAGACGCAAAGAATAGAAAAGCCCTAAAACTTAGGGTCCATAAGAAGCTTCTAAAAACTGACGAATGGGATGGTTTCATACGAATTGAATGGATGAGATGAGTTCTTGGAGGCCAATTAATCCCGAAGACAATTCTATATAAGTCAGAATCGAAGAAATCAAATCTCTTCTCTGACCCGTCGGCACAGTTACAGTCCCCTGTTTCTGGGTTCGTACGTCTCCTCTCTCTCTCTCTCTCTCTCTCTCTCTCTCCGATTTCTACCCAATTATGGGTATGTTCTTGTGCACCTGAGCTCATTCTTGAGCAGAATCAGGGGTAAGAACCAGAAGAAATAGGAAGAGAGGGAGAGAGGAGTACTGTTTGGGTGATTTTGTCTCTGTTCTGGGTTTGTTGTTTCACAGCTGCTGCTATGTTCTTGCTTTGTTCATCATCTTCAGCAGCAGCAGCTTAGGTTATTTTCTCATCATATTGGTAGCTTAGTAGTGAATTTTGGGTGGTTTTGCTCTAGTTTTGTGTAGTTTGATTCAAGTGGATGGTTTGTTCTTCATGTTTGTAGTTTGAATCAAGCTTAGAGGTTGGATTGGTGATATCTAGTGTATGAATCAAAGTGTTGCTAATGAAAATATCATTTCTCTTAACTTCTCTTGATTTCATTCTAATGTCTAGCTAGTTTAATTGTTGGGTTACTTGATGAAGTTGGATGACTTGTTGTGAAGTTTCAATTATTCTTCAAAGTTTCACAAGTTTGGATGTCGAATTCATTGAATTCTTGTGTCGAAAGACAAATCCGAATTGTGGCTTGATCTTGTATGTGGACTCACTTAGATGAGTACATATCCTTGATGCTTGACATAACTCGATTTTGGGTTTCGCTCTTGAATTCGTGAGCTAGACGATTCCGTTTGCTTTAGAATCCATGTTTCGTTGTTTCATACAACGTTTGGGTGTTGGACTTCACTTGCAAGTTTTCTAGCGAAACCAATTGACCCAACTCCATTATCTTGAATCGTAGTAGTATTAGTATTCGTTTCCTTTGTTTCTTACTTGAATTCTCAAACTTGCTCCATCACTAGTGGTGGATTTGATAGCTTGGCAAGCTCTAAAGCCATTGAGAAGTTGCTTTTATCGTTTAGTTAGTCGTTTACTCTAGTTTTGCAAGTACTTCTCTAATCCTCCTCTCCTTGTGGATTCGACTCCGGACTTACCGGATTATTACTTGAGACGATATCCTATACTTGGGATTTTGTCGAACAAGTTTTTGGCGCCGTTGCCGGGGAGAGGCTAGGTTTTAGATTTGATTTGCTTTACTTTATTAGTATTTTTCTTGACATTTTCTATAGTTGCTTGTGGTTACTTAAGCTTGTGAGATTCAAGAGGGCTTGTGAAATTCATCAAGTACCTCTCATACTTTCTTGAAAAAAAAATGTCTCGTGAATATGTTAATTTTGGTGAGAGGCGGCATAACATTCCTTCATATCCTTACTATCATGCATTTACTAGACATGAAAATCATTCTAAGGAATCAATGCATTCCAAACGTGAGCGTGCTTACAAAAATGGTGATTATTCCCCTAAGAATGATTATTCTTGGCATGATAGTAGGACACTAAATTACACATCTCATGCTTCTTGTGAACAATCACCTCCCTCAAACACTTACATGTTTTTGAACTCTCATGATTCTTGCACTTATCAATATAATGATATGATGTGTGAAATCAAGAGGAGTTAATCATTTTGAGAGGGAATCGTTTTTGAACGATGAGATAAATACGCCTATAAGTGATTCTACATCTGAGAAAGTTCAAAAGTTTATTCAAAATAATAATGAAATTATGTAATTACTAAGAGAATCACGAAAAGAATTAGTAGAATCTTTTTCTCATTTGGAGGATAGAGTGGCTTCCTCACAATCGCATGATGATTCTCTTGAATATAGTACTTACTCTTCACAAGACTCGCCATCATATGAGTCTCAATTTCCTATTCACACACATCACGAGCTTGATCAAGATCAAATTTTAGATGAAGTGTTTGATGATGGAGTTGTTGCCACTAGGATAGGTGATTGTATTCATTTCTCATTTGCACAATCTAAAGAAGCATGTGATAGTTATATCGGTAGTGAGATTGATATTTTTGATGATGACTCTTCAACCCATGACATGAGTGCAGCTATTTTGGATGACTCACATAGTGAAAAATGTGAGGAGGATTCGCAAAATGAAAATCACTCATGTGATGAGTTAGGGATCAAAATTGATGCTACCCCTAGTGAAGGGAATGTAGACTTGTCTTGTGCTCTAGAAGAGCCTAGTACTTACCAGATTTCCTATGATCTTGATTGTGGCGAAATTGAAGTTTTATTGGGAGGTACTCCGGTTAGTATTGACATGTCTAATGAAGATCCGGGGAGCTATGCTCGTATTTGTGACGAAATTGAATTTTACTTGAATGCTCCCTTGGATTCTATCATTATGGAAGATGTGCCTAAGGGTTTGGATGAGGCTTCAAGTTCTCAAATTATTTTTACTCCCACTTGTGAAGCGCCGTCCCCAAATCCATATGACTTGTTTAAAAGTTATGAGATTGAGGATTCACAAGTTGCCACCATCTCTCAAGTTTTTATTTCAAGTAAAAATTTGGCAACTTGTGAAGACTCATTTTTATGATTCAATTCATTTGAGGATTTCAAACCCTTTTCTTAAGATGATGCATGACATAAACACTTGCTCTAGATTAATTGTTAGATTTTGCTTGCATCTCTTATTCATCTTTTGTGTCTTGCCCCTACTTCTCCTTTCTATTCTAATTGACGAATCAAACTTTTTAAAGGAGAAGTACTTTTCTAAGAATGAAGTAGGGGCATGGCATGGAAAGAAATTTCCAAGATTGGGGGTGGGATAGCATCATTTTCTTTGTTCCACCTCCCTAGTTGTAAATAAATAAATTAGTTTATCTCTATTTCTTGCATTTTGTTTTCTTTTCTTTTACCATTTTGTAGGTTGCTCTTGGAGGAGGACTTGTGCTTGGTGGCCAAGAAAGCTAAAATAAAATCTATCTATCCCTTGTCTCTTATTTGAACTTGTATGCTCTTCCATTGTTCTCACACATTGAGGACAATGTGACATTTTAGTTGGGGGTGAGAAGTAGATATACTACTTGGCTTAAATGGTTACTAGCATGCTTTTTCGTCATTAGTGATTTACTTGAAAAAAAAATGAAAAAATTTGAAAAAATCATTAAAATTAAAAAAATTAAAAATGTTGAAAAAATTGTGTGAACCTTTCATGAGAAGCATCACTCTTTCCCCGTGTCAAACCATAGATTTTTTTTCTACTTCTTTTTTTGGTAGTTTTATTTATTTTACCCTTTCATCTTGAGTCTAGATTTTATTTTCTTATTTGATAGTTTTATTGAGTCTTAGGAAGTTATAGTTGAGTCTCTTATTTTGAAAAATGAAAAAAAAATTAAAAATTGAAAAAATGAAAAAAATGAGAAAAGTGAAAAGGGGGAATTTTAGGAAACTAGATGTTTTCAAAGAATGAAATCTCTTAGTCCATGTTCTTTTTATTTTTATTTTAGAAATGAATTCTTTGCTTATACTCAATACATCTACACCAATATCCCACCTTCCGCGATATCATGCGTTCTCACAAAACGACACACTAAATTTACTTTTCATGTTTAAGTCCTTCAAGCTAAGTTGATCACATAAACTTTGACGTCTTTCTACTTTTGATTAAGGGTGCATTTCTAAAGCTATTTGAACTCTACAAAAAGGATTTTGTTCTAATCGTTTTTGCGGTGGAAACTTAAAGCCCATTGGAGTGGTGGTTACCAATGACACCCCATGCGATATCTAAGAAATAGAGGGGTGTCCGGGGATAATGTTACGTCACCACCTAGATAGCTCCATTGGTTTAGCTTAAAAAGCCCACTCGCTTGTATATTCCTCTGTTTTGTTGTGGGTCTTCGAGAGCCTTGGGTTGGAGGTTAAAAAAAAAGAGTTAATGCTATAAATCTCGAAAAAAAAATGAAATTATAATAATTCGCACTACCTCCCAATTCACAAAAGGATCATACAAGCCAACAACCACATCCCCCATTCTTAAAAGTTTTTGTTCAAAGCTTTGGAGGTCCATCCTACATGGGTGCTTTTGAATAAGTATGAGAATGTTTAGTTTCATGGGATCCTTATTTTTGAGGGCATACTTTCTCGCAAATTGGACTTAATTTAACAAGTTTTGTGGTTCGCATGAGTCACCTTCTACCAAACACCACCCACATTTGTATGAGTCTATGCTTAGACGTCCATAGGCTTCTTTCTCAATCTTTGTGGACTTTGAGAATTTATTTGTGTATTCTTCTTTTTCCCCCACAAAAAAATTAAAATTAGCTAGTAACTTTTAGTATTTTTATTTCTTTGGGTTTCTCGCTTAGGATAGATAATGTGTGTGTGCGCTTTTGTAAATATTTGAGTCTAGTTTAGAATTGAGTCAAGCCTTGCCTAGTTGAGTGTGTGTCTCTCATGATTGGTTCTTCACTAGTTTACTACTTATATCGCTCTCTTTGCTCGAGGTTGAGAAAAAGGTTAGTTGGGGGGTGTGTTAACGACATAAAATTGCATGTTTTAGTATGTTAATTAACTCTTCATATCTTGCTAATATGTGTGATTTATCTATGTTATCTCTCTTTCTAGACTTATGCTTGTTTTCGTAGTTTTGGTTGTTTTTTCCCTCATTTTATAGGTGAAGACGTGCTTTAAAACGCAAGAAGCTAGCTAGGGGAGAGCTTGAATGATGAATTGAGACGCTTTGGAGGGGCCAAGAGACACGAATACGGAATTTGAAGGCTTAATTTGAAGAAGTCAAGTGATGAAGAGGCTAAAGTTGAAGACAAAGCAACTAATTTGCAAGTTAAAAGAGAAGTTTCAAGGGTTTAAATGAAGAGGAAAAGGGAAGATAGAGGCCAAAAATGAAGATTTAGAAGCCAAGAGGCCACATTACAAGGCCAAAGTTGCATCTAAGGGGTTGTTTGAGAAGAAACTAACGGAATCGGGGCCAAAATGCAAGGTTCTAAAGTTTCTAAGGACTTGAAAGATGACTTTTTAACGGATTGGGGGTGGAGTTGTAATATTCCAAACTTTTTAACGCATTGGGGGTGGGGGCCTTTTAAATCCCCCAGCAAACTAGAGGGGGCCAAATTGCAATTCGGGCGAAATTTTAATACACCAGCTGGCGTCCTTTCTCTCTCCCCGACGCCAAAACACGCGCAGAATACAAGACCACCATTGTTGCTCGAGGAAGCTTCGACCAGCCCTTCAAGACCAACCCAAATGGCCACCAAATCACTCAAATTCGGTACCAATCAACTCCTCAGCCCGTTGTCTACCTCCTGCTTCCCTCAATTCGGCCCAAGACCTAAAGAATAGAAAAGCCCTTAAACTTAGGGTCCATAAGAAGCTTCTAAAAATTGACGAATGGGATGGTTTCATACGATTTGAATGGATGAGATGAGTTCTTGGAGGCCAAGTAATCCCAAAGACAAGTCTATATAAGTCAGAATCGAAGAAATCAAATCTCTTCTCTGACCCGTCGGCAAAGTTACAGTCCCCTGTTTCTGGGTTCGTACGTCTCCTCTCTCTCTCTCTCCGATTTCTACCTAATTCTGGGTTTGTTCTTGTTCACCTGAGCTCATTCTTGAGCAGAATCAGGGGTAAGAACCAGAAGAAATAGGAAGAGAGGGAGAGAGGAGTACGGTTTGGGTGATTTTGTCGCTGTTCTGGGTTTGTTGTTTCACAGCTGCTGCTGTGTTCTTATATTGTTCATCATCAGCAGCAGCAGCAGCTTAGGTTATTTTCTCATCATATTGGTAGCTTAGTAGTGAATTTTGGGTGGTTTTGCTCTAGTTTTGTGTAGTTTGATTCAAGTTGATGGTTTGTTCTTCATGTTTGTAGTTTGAATCAAGCTTAGAGGTTGGATTGGTGATATCTAGTGTATGAATCAAATTTTTTCTAATGAAAATACCATTTCTCTTAACTTCTCTTGATTTCATTCTAATGTCTAGCTAGTTTAATTGTTGGGTTACTTGATGAAGTTGGATGACTTGTTGTGAAGTTTCAATTATTCTTCAAAGTTTCACAAGTTTGGATGTCGAATTCATTGAATTCTTGTGTCGAAATATAAACCCGAATTGTGGCTTGATCTTGTATGTGGACTCACTTAGATGAGTACATATCCTTGATGCTTGACATAATTCGATTTTGGGTTTCGCTCTTGAATTCGTAAACTAGACGATTTCGTTTGCTTTAGAATCCATGTTTCGTCGTTTCATACAAATTTTGGGTGTTGGACTTCACTTGCAAGTTTTCTAGCGAAATCAATTGACCCAACTCCATTATCTTGAATCGTAGTAGTATTAGTATTCGTTTACTTTGTTTCTTACTTGAATTCTCAAAATTGCTCCATCACTAGTGGTTGATTTGATAGCTTGGCAAGCTCTAAAGCCATTGAGATGTTGCTTTTTTCGTTTAGTTAGTCGTTTACTCTAGTTTTGCAAGTACTTCTCTAATCCTCCTCTCCTTGTGGATTCGACTCCGGACTTACCGGATTATTACTTGAGACGATATCCTATACTTGGGATTTTGTCGAACAAGTTTTTGGCGCCGTTGTCGGGGAGAGGCTAGGTTTTAGATTTGATTTGCTTTACTTTCTTAGTATTTTTCTTGACATTTTCTATAGTTGCTTGTGGTTACTTAAGCTTGTGAGATTCAAGAGGGCTTGTGAAATTCATCAAGTACCTCTCCTCCACTTGCTTGAAAAAAAAAAATTTCTCGTGAATATGTTAATTTTGGTGAGAGGCGGCATAACATTCCTTCATATCCTTACTATCATGCATTTACTAGACATGAAAATCATTCTAAGGAATCAATGCATTCCAAACGTGAGCGTGCTTACAAAAATGGTGATTATTCCCCTAAGAATGATTATTCTTGGCATGATAGTAGGACACTAGATTACACATCTCATGCTTCTTGTGAACAATCACCTCCCTCAAACACTTACATGTTTTTGAACTCTCATGATTCTTGCACTTATCAATATAATGATATGATGTGTGAAATCAAGAGGAGTTAATCACTTTGAGAGGGAATCGTTTTTGAACGATGAGCTAAATACGCCTATAAGTGATTCTCCATATGAGAAAGTTCAAAAGTTTATTCAAAATTTTATTCAAAATAATAATGAAATTATGGAGTTACTAAGAGAATCACGAAAAGAATTAGTAGAATCTTTTTCTCATTTGGAGGATAGAGTGGCTTCCTCACGATCGCATGATGATTCTCTTGAATATAGTACTTACTCTTCACAAGACTCGCCATCATATGAGTCTCAAGTTCCTATTCACACACATCACGAACTTGCTCAAGATCAAATTTTAGATGAAGTGTTTGATGATGGAGTTGTTGCCACTAGGATAGGTGATTGTATTCATTTCTCATTTGCACAATCTAAAGAAGCATGTGATAGTGATATCGGTAGTGAGTTTGATATTTTTGATGATGACTCTTCAACCCATGACATGAGTGCAGCTATTTTGGATGACTCACATAGTGAAAAATGTGAGGAGGATTCGCAAAATGAAAATCACTCATGTGATGAGTTAGGGGTCAAAATTGATGCTACCCCTAGTGAAGGGAATGTAGACCTGTCTTGTGCTCTAGAAGAGCCTAGTACTTACCGGATTTCCTATGATCTTGATTGTGGCGAAATTGAAGTTTTATTGGGAGGTACTCCGGTTAGTATTGACATGTCTAATGAAGATCCGGGGAGCTATGCTCGTATTTGTGACGAAATTGAATTTTACTTGAATGCTCCCTTGGATTCTATCATTATGGAAGATGTGCCTAAGGGTTTGGATGAGGCTTCAAGGTCTCAAATTATTTTTACTCCCACTTGTGAAGCCCCATCCCCAAATCCATATGACTTATTTAGAAGTGATGAGATTGAGGATTCACAAGTTGCCACCATATCTCAAGTTTTGATTTCAAGTAAAAATTTGGCAACTTGTGAAGACTCATTTTATGATTCAATTCATTTGAGGATTTCAAACCCTTTTCTTAAGATGATGCATGACATAAACACTTTCTCTAGATTAATTGTTAGATTTTGCTTGCATCTCTTATTCATCTTTTGTGTCTTGCCCCTACTTCTCATTTCTATTCTAATTGACGAATCAATCTTTTTAAAGGAGAAGTAATTTTATAAGAATGAAGTAGGGGCATGGCATGGAAAGAAATTTCGAAGATTGGCGGTGGGATAGCATCATTTTCTTTGTTCCACCTCCCTAGTTGTAAATAAATAAATTAGTTTATCTCTATTTCTTGCATTTTCTTTTCTTTTCTTTTACCATTAGGTTGCTCTAGGAGGAGGACTTGTGTTTGGTGGCCAAGAAAGCTAAAATAAGGTCTATCTATCCCTCGTCTCTTATATGAACTTGTATGCTCTTCCATTGTTCCCACACATTGAGGACAATGTGACATTTTAGTTGGGGGTGGGAAGTAGATATACTACTTGGCTTAAATGGTTACTAGCATGCTTTTTCGTCATTAATGATTTACTTGAAAAATACAAAAAAATGAAAAAAATTGAAAAAATCATAAATATTAAAAAAATTAAAAATGTTGAAAAAATTGTGTGAACCTTTCATGTGAAGCATCACTTTTTCCCGTGTCAAACCATAGATTTTTTTTTCTTCTTCTTTCTTTGGTAGTTTTATTTATTTTACCCTTTCATCTTAAGTCTATATTTTATTTTCTTATTTGATAGATTTATTGAGTCTTAGGAAGTTATAGTTGAGTCACTTATTTTGAAAAAAGAAAAAAAATTGAAAATTGAAAAAATGAAAAAAATGAGAAAAGTAAAAAGGGGGAATTTTAGGAAACTAGATGTTTTCAAAGAATGAAATCTCTTAGTCCATGTTCTTTTTTTTTTTTTTAGAAATGAATTTTTTGCTTATACTCAATACATCTACACCAATATCCCACCTTCCGCGATATCATGCGTTCTCACAAAACGACACACTAAATTTATGTTTCATGTTTAAGTCCTTCAAGCTAATTTTATCACATAAAATTTGACGTCTTTCTACTTTTGATAAAGGGTGCATTTCTAAAGCTATTTGAACTCTACAAAAAGGATTTTGTTCTAATCGTTTTTGCGGTGGAAACTTGTAGCCCATTGGAGTGGTGGTTACCAATGACACCCCATGCGATGTCTAAGAAATAGAGGGGTGTCCGGGGATAATGTTACGTCACCACCTAGATAGCTCCCTTGTTTTAGCTTAAAAAGCCCACTCGCTTGTATATTCCTCTCTTTTTTTGTGGGTCTTGGAGAGCCTTGGATTGGAGGCGGAAAAAAAAAAAAAAAAAAAAAAAAAAAAAAAAAAAAAGAGTTAATGCTATAAATCTCGAAAAAAAATGAAATTATAATAATTCGCACTACCTCCCAATCCACAAAAGGATCATACAAGCCCACAACCACATCCCCCATTCTTAAAACTTTTTGTTCAAAGCTTTGGAGGTCCATCCTACATGGGTGCTTTTGAATAAGTATGAGAATGTCTAGTTTCATGGGATCCTTATTTTTGAAGGCATACTTTCTCGCAAATTGGACTTAATTTAACAAGTTTTGTGGTTCGCATGAGTCACCTTCTACCAAACACCGCCCACATTTGTGTGAGTATATGCTTAGACGTCCATAGGCTTCTTTCTCAATCTTTGTGGACTTTGAGAATTTATTTGAGGAGACATTTGTGCATTCTTCTTTTTCCCCCACAAAAAAAATAAAATAGCTAGTAACTTTTAATATTTTTATTTATTTGGGTTTCTCACTTAGGATAGATAATGTTTGTGTGCGCTTTTGTAAATATTTGAGTCTAGTTTAGAATTGAGTCAAGCCTTGTCTAGTTGAATGTGTGTCTCTCAGTATTGGTTCTTCACTAGTTTATTACTTATATCGCTCTCTTTGCTCGAGGACGAGCAACAGGCTAGTTGGGGGGTGTGTTAACGACATAAAATTGCATGTTTTAATATGTTAATGAACTCTTCATAACTTGCTAATATGTATAATTTATCTATTTTATCTCTCTTTCTAGACTTATGCTTGTTTTCGTAGTTTTGGTTGTTTTTTTCACTCATTTTGTAGGTGAAGACGTGCTTTAAAACGCAAGAAGCTAGCTAGGGGAGAGCTTGAATGATGAATTGAGACGCTTTGGAGGGGCCAAGAGACACGAAGACGGAATTTGAAGGCTTAATTTGAAGAAGTCAAGTGATGAAGAGGCTAAAGTTGAAGACAAAGCAACTAATTTGAGAGTTAAAGAAGTTTCAAGGGTTTAAATGAAGAGGACAAGGGAAGATAGAGGCCAAAAATGAAGATTTAGAAGCTAAGAGGCCACATTACAAGGCCAAAGTTGCATCAAAGGGGTTGTTTGAGAAGAAACTAACGGAATCGGGGCCAAAATGCAAGGTTCTAAAGTTTCTAAGGACTTGAAAGATGACTTTTTAACGGATTGGGGGTGGAGTTGTAATATTCCAAACATTTTAACGGATTGGGGGTGGGGGCCTTTTAAATCCCTCAGCAAACTAGAGGGGGCCAAATTGCAATTCGAGCGAAATTTTAAGACACTAGCTGGCGTCCTTTCTCTCTCCCCGACGCCAAAACATGCACAGAAGACCAGACCACCATTGTTGCTCGAGGAAGCTTCGACCAGCCCTTCAAGACCAACCCAAATGGCCATCAAATCACTCAAATTCGGTACCAATAAACTCCCTAGCCCGTTCTCTACCTCCCTCTTCCCTCAATTCGGCCCAAGACGCAAAGAATAGAAAAGCCCTAAAACTTAGGGTTCATAAGAAGCTTCTGAAAATTGACGACTGGTATGGTTTCATACGAATTGAATGGATGAGATGAGTTCTTGGAGGCCAAGTAATCCCAAGACAAGTCTATATAAGTCAGAATCGAAGAAATCAAATATCTTCTCTGACCCGTCAGCACAGTTACAGTCCCCTGTTTCTGGGTTCGCACGTCTACTCTCTCTCTCTCCGATTTCTACCCAATTCTGGGTTTGTTCTTGTGCACCTGAGCTCATTTTTGAGCAGAATCAGGGCCAAGAACCAGAATAAATAGGAAGAGAGGGAGAGAGGAGTACTGTTTGGGTGATTTTGTCTTTGTTCTGGGTTTGTTGTTTCACAGCTGCTGCTGTGTTCTTGCTTTGTTCATCATCATCAGCAGCAGCAGCAGCAGCTTAGCTTATTTTCTCATCATATTGGTAGCTTAGTAGTAAATTTTGGGTGGTTTTGCTCTAGTTTTGTGTAGTTTGATTCACGTGGATGGTTTGTTCTTCATGTTTGTAGTTTGAATCAAGCTTTGAGGTTGGATTGGTGATATCTAGTGTATGAATCAAAGTGTTGCTAATGAAAATATCATTTCTCTTAACTTCTCTTGATTTCATTCTAATGTCTAGCTAGTTTAATTGTTGGGTTACTTGATGAAGTTGGATGACTTGTTGTGAAGTTTCAATTATTCTTCAAAGTTTCACAAGTTTGGATGTCGAATTCATTGAATTCTTGTGTCGAAAGACAAATCCTAATTGTGGATTGATCTTGTATGTGGACTCACTTAGATGAGTACATATCCTTGATGCTTGAAATAACTCAATTTTAGGTTTCGCTCTTGAATTCGTGAGCTAGACGATTTTGTTTGCTTTAGAATCCATGTTTCGTCGTTTCAGACAAAGTTTGGGTGTTGGACTTCACTTGCAAGTTTTCTAGCGAAATCAGTTGACCCAAATCCATTATCTTGAATCGTAGTAGTATTAGTATTCGTTTCCTTTGTTTCTTACTTGAATTCTCAAACTTGCTCCATCACTAGTGGTGGATTTGATAGCTTGGCAAGCTCTAAATCCATTGAGAAGTTACTTTTATCGTTTAGTTAGTCGTTTACTCTAGTTTTGCAAGTCATTCTCTAATCCTCCTCTCCTTGTGGATTCGACTCTCGACTTACCAGATTATTACTTGAGACGATATCCTATACTTGGGATTTTGTAGAACAAGTTTTTGGCGCCGTTGCCGGGGAGAGGCTAGGTTTTAGATTTGATTTGCTTTACTTTCTTAGTATTTTTCTTGACATTTTCTATAGTTGCTTGTGGTTACTTAAGCTTGTGAGATTCAAGAGGGCTTGTGAAATTCATCAAGTACCTCTCATCCACTTGCTTGAAAAAAAAATGTCTCATGAATATGTTAATTTTGGTGAGAGGCGGCATAACATTCCTTCATATCCTTACTACCATGTATTTACTAGACATGAAAATCATTCTAAGGAATCAATGCATTCCAAATGTGAGCGTCCTTACAAAAATGGTGATTATTCCCCTAAGAATGATTATTCTTGGCATGATAGTAGGACACTAGATTACACATCTCATGCTTCTTGTGAACAATCACCTCCCTCAAACACTTACTTGTTTTTGAACTGTCATGATTCTTGCACTTTTTAATATAATGATATGATGTGTGAATCAAGATGAGTTAATCATTTTGAAAGGGAATCGTTTGTGAACGATGATCTAAATATGCCTATAAGTGATTCTCTATATGAGAAAGTTCAAAAGTTTATTCAAAATAATAATGAAATTATGGAATTACTAATAGAATCACGAAGAGAATTAGTAGAATCTTTTTCTCATTTGGAGGATAGAGTGGCTTCCTCACAATCGCATGATGATTCTCTTGAATATAGTACTTACTCTTCACAAGACTCGCCATCATATGAGTCTCAAGTTCCTATTCACACACATCACGAGCTTGCTCAAGATCAAATTTTAGATGATGTGTTTGATGATGGAGTTGTTTCCACTAGGATAGGTGATTGTATTCATTTCTCATTTGCACAATCTAAAGAAGCATGTGATAGTG
Source organism: Linanthus parryae (assembly GCA_023055425.1). Classification (NCBI taxonomy): domain Eukaryota; kingdom Viridiplantae; phylum Streptophyta; class Magnoliopsida; order Ericales; family Polemoniaceae; genus Linanthus; species Linanthus parryae. The sequence goes on from JALGPY010000005.1 coordinate 88,679,556, forward strand.
ATATCGGTAGTGAGATTGATATTTTTGATGATGACTCTTCAACCCATGACATGTGTGAAGCTATTTTGGATGACTCACATAGTGAAAAATGTGAGGAGGATTCGCAAAATGAAAATCACTCATGTGATGAGTTAGGGGTCAAAATTGATGCTACCACTAGTGAAGGGAATGTAGACTTGTCTTGTGCTCTAGAAGAGCCTAGTACTTACCGGATTTCCTATGATCTTGATTGTGACGAAATTGAAGTTTTATTGGGAGGTACTCCAGTTAGTATTGACATGTCTAATGAAGATCCGGGGAGCTATGCTCGTATTTGTGACGAAATTGAATTTTACTTGAATGCTCCCTTGGATTCTATCATTATGGAAGATGTGCCTAAGGGTTTGGATGAGGCTTCTAGTTCTCAAATTATTTTTACTCCCACTTGTGAAGCCACATCCCCAAATCCATATGACTTATTTAAAGGTGATGAGATTGAGGATTCACAAGTTGCCACCATCTCTCAAGTTTTGATTTCAAGTAAAAATTTGGCAACTTGTGAAGACTCATTTTATGATTCAATTCATTTGAGGATTTCAAACCCTTTTCTTAAGATGATGCATGACATAAACACTTGCTCTAGATTAATTGATAGATTTTGCTTGCATCTCTTATTCATCTTTTGTGTCTTGCCCCTACTTCTCCTTTCTATTCTACTTGACGAATCAAACTTTTTAAAGGAGAAGTACTTTTCTAAGAATGAAGTAGGGGCATGGCATGGAAAGAAATTTAGCATCATTTTCTTTGTTCCACCTCCCTAGTTGTAAATAAATAAATTAGTTTATCTCTATTTCTTGCATTTTCTTTTCTTTTACTTTACCATTTTGTAGGTTGCTCTTCGAGGAGGACTTGTGCTTGGTGGCCAAGAATACTAAACTAAGGTCTATCTATCCCTCGCCTCTTATATGAACTTGTATGCTCTTCCATTGTTCTCACACATTGAGGACAATGTGACATTTTAGTTGGGGGGTGGGAAGTAGATATACTACTTGGCTTAAATGGTTACTAGCATGCTTTTTCTTCATTAGTGATTTACTTGAAAAATACAAAAAAAATAAAAAAAATTGAAAAAATCATAAAAATTAAAAAAAAATGTTGAAAAAATTGTGTGAACCTTTCATGAGAAGCATTACTCTTTCCCCGTGTCAAACCATAGATTTTTTTTTTCTTCTTTCTTTGGTAGTTTTATTTATTTTAACCTTTCATCTTGAGTCTAGATTTTATTTTCTTATTTGATAGATTTATTGAGTCTTAGGAAGTTATAGTTGAGTCACTTATTTTGAAAAAAAGAAAAAAAAAAATTTGAAAATTGAAAAAATAAAAAAATTAGAAAAGTGAAAAGGGGGAATTTTAGGAAACTAGATGTTTTCAAAGAATGAAATCTCTTAGTCCATGTTCTTTTTATTTTTATTTTAGAAATGAATTCGTTGCTTATACTCAATACATCTACACCAATATCCCACCTTCCGCGATATCATGCGTTCTCACAAAACGACACACTAAATTTACGTTTCATGTTTAAGTCCTTCAAGCTAAGTTGATCACATAAACTTTGACGTCTTTCCAATTTTGATAAAGGGTGCATTTCTAAAGCTATTTGAACTCTACAAAAAGGATTTTGTTATAATCGTTTTTGCGGTGGAAACTCGTTGCCCATTGGATTGGTGGTTACCAATGACACCCCATGCGATGTCTAAGAAATAGAGGGGTGTCCGGAGATAATGTTACGTCACAACCTAGATAGCTCCCTTGGTTTAGCTTAAAAAGCCTACTCGCTTGTATATTCCTCTGTTTTGTTGTGGGTCTTGGAGAGCCTTGGATTGGAGGTGAAAAAAAAAGAGTTAATGCTATAAATCTCGAAAAAAAAAAAAGAAAATGAAATTATAATTATTCGCACTACCTCCCAATCCACAAAAGGATCATACAAGCCCACAACCACATCCCCCATTCTTAAAACTTTTTGCTCAAAGCTTTGGAGGTCCATCCTACATGGGTGCTTTTGAAAAGTATGAGAATGTCTAGTTTCATGGGATCCTTATTTTTGAAGGCATACTTTCTCGCAAATTGGACTTAATTTAACAAGTTTTGTGGTTCGCATGAGTCACCTTCTACCAAACACCGCCCACATTTGTATGAGTATATGCTTAGACGTCCATAGGCTTCTTTCTTAATCTTTGTGGACTTTGAGAATTTATTTGAGGAGACATTTGTGCATTCTTCTTTTTCCCCCTCAAAAAAATTAAAATTAGCTAGTAACTTTTAGTATTTTTATTTCTTTGGGTTTCTCACTTAGGATAGATAATGTGTGTGTGCGCTTTTGTAAATTTTTGATTCTAGTTTAGAATTGAGTCAAGCCTTGTCTAGTTCAGTGTGTGTCTCTCATGATTGGTTCTTCACTAGTTTACTACTTATATCGCTCTCTTTGCTCGAGGACGAGCAAAAGGCTAGTTGGGGGGGTGTGTTAACGACATAAAATTGCATGTTTTAGTATGTTAATGAACTCTTCATAACTTGCTAATATGTGTAATTTATCTATTTTATCTCTCTTTCTAGACTTATGCTTGTTTTCGTAGTTTTGGTTGTTTTTTCCCTCATTTTGTAGGTGAAGACGTGCTTTAAAACGTAAGAAGCTAGCTAGGGGAGAGCTTGAATGATGAATTGAGACACTTTGGAGGGGCCAAGAGACACGAAGACGGAATTTGAAGGCTTAATTTGAAGAAGTCAAGTGATAAAGAGGCTAAAGTTGAAGACAAAGCAACTAATTTGCAAGTTAAAGAGAAGTTTCAAGGGTTTAAATGAAGAGTACAAGGGAAGATAGAGGCCAAAAATGAAGATTTAGAAGCCAAGAGGCCACATTACAAGGCCAAAGTTTTATCTAAGGGGTTGTTTGAGAAGAAACTAACAGAATCGGGGCCAAAATGCAAGGTTCTAAAGTTTCTAAGGACTTGAAAGATGACTTTTTAACGGATTGGGTGGAGTTGTAATATTCCAAACTTTTTAACGGATTGGGGGTGGGGGCCTTTTAAATCCCGCATCAAACTAGAGGGGCCAAATTGCAATTCGGGTGAAATTTTAAGACACCAGCTGGCGTCCTTTCTCTCTCCCCGACGCCAAAACACGCAGAGAAGACCAGATCACCATTGTTGCTCGAGGAAGCTTCGACCAGCCCTTCAAGACCAACCCAAATGGCCATCAAATCACTCAAATTCGGTACCAATAAACTCCCCAGCCCGTTCTCTACCTCCCTCTTCCCTCAATTCGGCCCAAGACGCAAAGAATAGAAAAGCCCTAAAACTTAGGGTTCATAAGAAGCTTCTGAAAATTGACGAATGGGATGGTTTCATACGAATTGAATTGATGAGCTGAGTTCTTGGAGGCCAAGTAATCCCAAGACAAGTCTATATAAGTATGAATCGAAGAAATCAAATATCTTCTCTGACCCGTCGGCACAGTTACAGTCCCCTGTTTCTGGGTTCGTACGTCTCCTCTCTCTCTCTCTCTCCGATTTCTACCCAATTCTGGGTTTGTTCGTGTGCACCTGAGCTCATTCTTGAGCAGAATCAGGGCCAAGAACCAGAAGAAATAGGAAGAGAGGGAGAGAGAGGAGTACTGTTTGGGTGATTTTGTCTCTGTTCTGGGTTTGTTGTTTCACAGCTGCTGCTGTGTTCTTGCTTTGTTCATCATCAGCAGCAGCAGCAGCTTAGCTTATTTTCTCATCATATTGGTAGCTTAGTAGTGAATTTTGGGTGGTTTTGCTCTAGTTTTGTGTAGTTTGATTCAAGTGGATGGTTTGTTCTTCATGTGTGTAGTTTGAATCAAGCTTTGAGGTTGGATTGGTGATATCTAGTGTATGAATCAAAGTGTTGCTAATGAAAATATCATTTCTCTTAACTGCTCTTGATTTCACTCTAATGTCTAGCTAGTTTAATTGTTGGGTTACTTGATGAAGTTGGATGACTTGTTGTGAAGTTTCAATTATTCTTCAAAGTTTCACAAGTTTGGATGTCGAATTCATTGAATTCTTGTGTCGAAAGAAAAATCCGAATTGTGGCTTGATCTTTTATGTGGACTCACTTAGATGAGTACATATCCTTGATGCTTGACAAAACTCGATTTTGGGTTTCTCTCTTGAATTCGTGAGCTAGACGATTTCGTTTGCTTTAGAATCCATGTTTCGTCGTTTCATACAAAGTTAGGGTGTTGGACTTCACTTGCAAGTTTTCTAGCGAAATCAATTGACCCAACTCTATTATCTTGAATCGTACTAGTATTAGTATTCGTTTCCTTTGTTTCTTACATGAATTCTCAAACTTGCTCCATCACTAGTGGTGGATTTGATAGCTTGGCAAGCTCTAAAGCCATTGAGAAGTTGCTTTTATCGTTTAGTTAGTCGTTTACACTAGTTTTGCAAGTCATTCTCTAATCCTCCTCTCCTTGTGGATTCGAATCCGGACTTACCGGATTATTACTTGAGACGATATCCTATACTTGGGATTTTGTCGAACAAGCACCAAACAAAATATCATCAACACATAACTGTACTGCTAAAATGTCTTTCTCATGAGTCTTTATGAAAAGAGTTTATCAACTAAGCCTATTTTGAAACCATTTTTTAGTATAAACTTTGAAAATCTTTCATACCAAGCTCTTGGAGCATGTTTCAAACCATAATGAGCTTTGTCAAGCTTATAAACATAGTGGGGACCTCATCATTTTCAAATCCAGGAGGTTGAGCAACAAACTTCCTCTTGCAGATAACCATTTAGAAATACACATTTAACATCCATTTGAAAAAGTTTGATGTTCTTATGAGATGCAAAAGAAAGTAATATTCTGATTGCTTCCAAAATGGCTACACGAGCAAAAGTCTCCACATAGTCTATACCTTCTTCATGGTTTTAGCCTTGAGCTAGTAGTCATGCTTTATTTCTGATAACCTTACCATTTTCTTCCAGCTTTGTTTTCTGAACAGCTAAAATGTTCTAATCACAGACTAATCTTTCAACTGCAAGCTTAAGGAATGTCCATACAACCTTCCTTAATAGTAGCACAAAATCTGCAGACATTGATTGCCACTTATACATCTCTTCAAATAAGGAAACTTGACTAATCCTGCATACACAGAATTGGTTAGCAGTTCCTGCAAAATAACTTAGGCAAATAATGAGATCAAGGTATGTTAAATCACATAATTAATTTTTATTTCATCATCTAATACAGTATGATCAAGTGCGGGCGTTTAGAGAAGCATATGAGTAATAACTCCCCCTTAGTTCATGCTCTTCAGTTTCAAAGCCTTGAAACCAATTTCAGCCCTTTGAAACAAACTTTGAACTTCAAGAAAAAACAGGAGATGTTCATTGAATAACTTGAGAAGGACACTTAATGCCCTTCCTTCGCATGACGGTGGAAACGCCCAAAACACGGAAGATTCCATGATATCGACCGCAGAGGAGGACGACGATGAACCCTTCGAGGTAAACTGTGTTCACGAATTCAAATATTTCAACCTAGACAGCGAAGTTGTGCGAGCATGCCGCGTAAGTTCAAAGCATTCTTTGACGCGATGCACTTCTTTATGGAGTGCATGATAGAAATGATCAAGGCTATGGTCCTAGCTGTTGAAGACCTCGGAGAAGACCTCGTCAAATGCAATGGGGAATTAATTAGAACGACGAAGTCACCATACACACTAATATCTTTCTCACAAAAAGATAAAGTGTCTGAATCGCCACACTTCTGACCATTGTACGTGACCGGAGTAGTCAACAGAGTTGAGTTCTAAAGGACATTCGTCGATGGAGAAGCCGCCATGAATGTCATCCCTACTAGTACTCTCAAGCTGGATGGAGTCCTAGATAAGAAGATAATGAAGAATCCCTCCCCATAATGGGATTCGACAACGACTCCAAGATGACCCTCCGATTCATCCGATTGCAGTTGCAGATTGGAAAGATATCCTATTTGGCCAAGTTCCACATAATCAAAGAAAACAAAACCTATTACTTGATCATCAGTTAGACATGGATTCACCGATTTGATGCGGTGTCATCTACTGCCCACTATATGATGAAAGCAATCAGGAATGGAAAGGTAGTGACATCCCGAATTTGAATCAACCCGTTAAGCCTAGACAAGGCGCATCTCACCGAAGTCGTATGGTGCAGTAAGTTAAAAGATAAGGATTCAGCAGGGCCCTTTAACTCTACCCCCTTAGCCAAGTGGGATGAATTCAAAGGTCAATACCCAGCAGGCTTGATGTTGTTCCAAGATACGAACGAAGAGGGCCCGTTTCTGACACAGTCCCCTCACAAGAAAATGCATCTACTCCCTACAGAGATATGTATAGCACACCGAGGACGGTGAAGTGGTCAGCTTCTACAAAAATGGAAAGAAGTTATATTGCATTTAAAGGTGCGTGAGTCCATATTCGACCCTTGAAGATGACCCGAAAATAAAAGCCTCTGCATAAATGCGTGCGGAACTGAAGCCCAATGCAATGCAACCATAGAAGAGGACCTACTTGGCGCACCGTAATGTTTCGAAGAATGCCCAAATCACAGAAGCAAGAGCTAAAAGAAGTGTTCCTATCCCCAAAGGAAGATGTAAAAAGACATGTCCTGATCGCAGCTGACCTGCGAGAAGGAGACAAAAAAGCCTTGTTGCAGCTCCTGAAAAATATAGGGACTAGACACCAGAGTTACCATGAATCAACTTAGTGTTAATGAGCAGGTCAATCCAATCAAGAAGAATACAAGAACCTTCTGACCGAAGCTGGAGGTCAAGATCAAAGAAGAAGCGGAAAAGTTGCTGAGGGCAAATTCATCAAACATGCTATGGCTCCAAAAGTTGAGATGTTTCCAGATCTCACTCCTCTTGCCGATCCATCTGCTATTAGGAATCTTGTGGGTCCCTACAATACCTGACAGTAACAAGACTAAATTTGTCTTTTGCTTTTAACTATGTGTGTCAAAGAATGAATATGACCAAAGTGGTTGATCAAAAGGCCTTACACAGAATTCTCAGGCATGTTCAGGGTACTGTGCAGTATGGTTTGGCTCTTCAATGTAGTTCTTTGGATTTCCTTGCTTATTCAATGTTGAGCTGGTGATCAGTTGGATATAAAATATTTCATTGGATCTTATGTGTTTCTTGGGATATTACTTGAATGGACTTCAAAGAAAAAAGTTAATTTTTGATAGCTCCTTCACGAGTGTTATCATAAGTACATGAAACATTGTTATTTGTGTAAGTTTCGGTGTAAACTGATGAATTTCAGGCCAAGAAGTGAAATAATGAGAGTTTTAGATGTTTTGAGCTTAAATGCACAATCCGGACGTTTCTTACATAATTTTACGCCAGATTTGATTAATTTCTCACATTTGATCTTCGCGGTAGTTTTCCCAGTTGTGATTTGCAGGAAAAATGCACTAGGAGAGCAATTGGATAGAAGAAATGATCTTCATAATAGAAGAAAAAGGATAATTTGGCGCATTTTAGATTTTTTTCGTGAAAGTTGGGCAATAATTGAGAAAAACGAGAAGACGATCCGAAAATGGGTATTTCTCTACATGATCGATGTCTACGTCGCGAAAGGACTCCATAGATGCAAAAGTCACATTCAGCGGAGTTCGGGATCAAAATCCAGGTCCTTATTTGCTTTTCAAAAAGATTAGTTGCTTTTCCTAGATGTTTTGAGGATTTTTGAGCTCGCATGACCTGGCGGAAAAGAAAATAAGGTCTGCATTCACCCTAAACACCCTTATCCATAATTCCCTAGTACCTACAACGCCTCATTCTCCATTAAAATGCCACAAACAACCCACCATAACATGAATTTATCCCTTTCTCCATTCATCATATTTTACCTCCAGTTCCACATACACCGACCTCCTGCTACCCCCACCATCGAATCACCTAAAAATCATTAAAATAACCATCTCCACACATGACCTGAATCACCTTTCATCCTCCTAACCACCAGTACATTACCAACACTAGCAGCCACCTCCATCTACAGATACTAATACACCCCAATTAACCATTCCTCAAATCACTAAACAACCAATTTCACCACTTCCTCCATAAAACCAATTTGTTACCTCCCACATTACCACCAGTACCACCTTAGCCCAACGCAACCAAAACCAAGACCGCCATTTCAACTATACCCTTCACTTCCATTCACCCCAATCACCTCTGCCCCCCTTTAAACTTCACCACCAAACCACTGTAAACCGCGACCGAAATAGGCCCCAAACCCCCCCCCCCCCCCAACTGATATACCCAGCTCTTAGCCTATTAACCAGCTGGAATCACCATTAGACTAAATTTCACAACCACTCATTCTATAAACATTTAGCCTAAATCAGCCCAGCCTAACATCATGCAGAATACCATCACATACCCAATACTTTAACCACTGCCTTCTTCCTTCACCAATACTCATCACCACTGCCTATACATCTACAAACCCAGTACACCATCGTCAATCACCGAAACCAGAGCTTATACCCATACCACATTCAACCTCTATGAACCACGATCAAAACAACCCACTATAATCCCAATTGAACCCATGTGAACCGTCACAGCAATGCAGAAGAAAGAAGAAGAAGAAGAAGAAGAAGAAGAAGAAGAAGAAGAAGAAGAAGAAGAAGAAGAAGAAGAAGAAGAAGAAGAAGAAGAAGAAGAAGAAGAAGAAGAAGAAGAAGAAGAAGAAGAAGAAGAAGAAGAAGAAGAAGAAGAAGAAGAAGAAACAGAGAAGGAAGAAAAGAAGCATAACTGATATGATATTCCATTATTTTTTCGTACAAATGGTCGAAGTCTTTCTGCAAACATCAATCCTTAGCCAAAAATACAGGAGATCTTCGTGAAACACGATGTTGTCGCATTCTGCGAAGGGGATCGAGCGAAGGAACACACGAGTCTTTGTGGGAACAGAGGTTTTCAGGTGGTGCTTTGGCTGGGGCTTTGGCTCAATTAGTCCAAAACTTCTCCAAACTTATTGAAAACATATAATAGGGGCTATTAATTCAGAATATTTTGGGGACTAACATTAGAGATGAACGAGACTGGATTTTGGAACTTGGTGAGCATTGTTGGAGCGTCGGAGTTCATTGTTTGGATCTCTCTTCTCTCGCTTCTACGTATTATTTGTTTATAAACATCAAAAATATTGTTATCATGTTAGTAGAGACGTTCTCAATGGAAGCTAGGGTTTAAAGCCGATTTGGCGAATTATGACTTTTATTCATGCTTGAATGACTTAATTGATGATGTTCTTGTTTAGCTATGTTTAATTCTTGTCCATAATCTATCTTCGTATTGTTTGGCCAGCAGTATAGAGAACATAGGTAATTGGTTAGTGGAAGCAACGAATTACCCATATAACTTAATTAATTATGTAGTCGTAATTATGTTAGAGGAAACAACCTATAATTGGTTGTGAACCTTGAGTACATGACATGTGCGTAATGCGTTTCGATGGTTCATGAGTTAGCGGAAGAAATTCGTGTAGCATAGACATAGTTTTGCTAGTGGAAGCAGTAAATACCCTTGCTCGTTTGGAAATCAAATCATCATCTGTGTTTCAAAATGTAATTCATTAACGGTGAATACCTAGCGATCCATGAGAAAATCCTGATACTGGTCTCTCATACTTAATCTGAAGTTTAATAATTATTTTTTATTTCAATTATTAGTCTAGTAATAAACTCAAAGGGCTTGCCCGCATAAAGTTAATCGTTCCAATTAGTTAACGACATGTCCTGTGGCATTCGACAACCCGCTTATTAACATAATTACTAGAGAGATAACCGTACATTTGCGGAGATCGTGTCAATGTTTAAGGTCTTCAACTCAAGCAGATTTTAGGGATTTTTCTCATACAACTTCTGATGTTTTGTGGTTAAATATTGTGCTCATAAAACTCAAAGTTCCCTTAAATGGAGTTCCCAAGTTCTATTGAGACAATGTAGCAGCATTGCAGTTGGCACAATATCCAGTTCTCCACAGTAGAAGCAAACACATGGAGATTGATTGCTATTTTGTAAGGGATAGAGTTGCTGATGTATCATTGCTTGTGCATCATGTTGGCACTCAGTCTCAGCTTGCTGATACTCTTAGCAAACCTCTTTGTGCAGCTAGATTTCACATTTTGTGTAGCTGCATTGGTGTTGTGGATCTGGGATCTTTTGCATCCTCTTCTTCTTGTTCTCCTAGCACATCCAGTTGTTTGGCTTCTCTTGCTCTTGTGATCACTGGACAACTGCAGATTCTGGTAAAAGCTGAATTTTCTCTTCTTGTGGTGCTTGTAGTGTAACCTCTTTACCTAGTGATTTTCTCCTTACTTAAAAATGAGGGGGATTCTAAGTACAAAGGTTATTATGCAATAAATATAAGTATAGTGTTGTTATGGAAGTTAGTGGAGATTGAGGGGTTAGAAGGGTAAATACGGAATACTTGAGTATTCTGTTAAAGTCAAGTATAAATCATCTATTGGGGTAATTGAGTTACTTGATGAAAATGAAACTTTCCCAATTCTCTTCTGTTAGGTTTCCATTTCTCTCAATTGCTCTCAACGCATGATCTAAGTTTACAATGTCTATATAAACGATGTGTTTGGCCGAAGGAGAAATATATCTCTCACACTCTTCCTTTCGTTTCTTTCAGTCCTTTGATAAATAAGCCATACACGTTTATTTACGGTATCATCAATGGCTTGTGATCAAGGAGCAGCTGTTATTCGTCCTTTGGCAAACTTTAGCTCTGACATATGGGGTGAATATTTTACATCATTCGCAATGGATATTCAGGTTTGATATTATACACAGTACTCCATTTCTCCCCTATTTGATGGCGATGTTTTGTAAAATGGGACATTCTTCGTGAAATTAATGTCGCATTTTACGTGTCAAACTAACAAAACAAACTTATTTACCTCCATATGTCTTTTTTATTCTTGGAATCCTTACTTTTCCACTCATAATAACTTACCATGTGAGATCAAAGATAATTATTTTTACCAACAAAATTATATTAACAATTTTTTTGTGGAATTAATAATTTTGTAGATCTATCTAATAAAATTAAACTTGTAAACTAGGTTAGATGAAAATTTCAACAAGGGTGATGATTCTTACACTAGTAAAAAGGCTTCTTACACTAACATCTTATTTTTGTGACATTTGTATCGACAGTTAACTCAGCCCATTAATTCTCAAGGATTTGATATCCACAGTTAGTGATATTACTCATCTTCACGTAGTATAGTACCTTCTGGCCTATCTCCTTCCTTTCCTAAGTTTTTTTGGATCTTTTTTCCACCTTGAATTCTAAAGAGGATCGGACCTTTTTCCTCCTCACTTTGCGACAAATTTGGCTACATATAAATGAAGTGGTAATGAACAATAATGGTTTCGTTAAATTTATAACTGAATCGGCATTACAAACAGAAACTTATGGAATATTAAAAGCTCTTAAATGGATGTTATCACATGGCTACAAAGATATCGACATTTTAACGGACTCGCTTCAAACGGTCCTCGAACATAAGCAATGGATTTTAACACCAGGACATTAATTGCAGACATCCGTAATGATGGTAGGTGTTTTGAGTCGGTCACTATCCGGTTTGTGAGACGTCAGGAAGTGCAAAGAATTCACGATAAAATTCAATGCATCAATCACAATTGTAACTTATCTTTGATTTAATGAAATGTTTGCTTTCAAAAAACATATCTCTCTCTTAATAAAGGCACTGCCTGCCCACCTACCCAGTCCCCACCATTTTCTCTTCCATCGAGCTCCATTTCTGCGTACTTGTCAACCCTCACAAATATCTGTTCAGTTCAAAAACTCATTCTTGACGACTTATCATGCTAACCATAACTTTATTTTCGCTCTCAAGACGTACTCATTTATGAAATCTGATCAATGAAGGAACAAATTTGTGATCTGTTTTACCTTAATTTGCTATGTTGTGGACCTTGTGGTCCCATATGTTTTTCTGCTGCTTTTCAAGCAATGAGTTGTGCCTTCACTATTAACCATGTAGTAAGAGAATAAATGTAGTACGTACTAATCATCAACAATGTATATCAGAATATAGTAAGAGAATAAATGTAGTTTTAACATAAGTTTTTTCCATTATGTGGACAAATTCACCTCTGCATGAATTTAAAGAACAAAATGTTCTTATAGTAGAGAGATTGATTAGTAAGAAAAAAGGGTTCAAGTCCTAGTATTGTTTGGTGAATGTATATCAGAATATAGTGAAGAGAAACGAAACAGTCAATACATGAATGGAGAAGGAATAGAAAGTCATCCGTCTCACGCGAACAAGTTGCTCGTACCGTCCCTCTCTCTCTCCTTCCTCTGATTCTCTATTCAATTTCTGCCATTACTCACGAGTAAGTTTTCGGTTGGAGTTTTGATGATTGTAGCAGCCTATTTGGTTTGTTCTAGTGTTGGTGATGACTGCGATTTCTTAATTGTAGCAGTCTATTGGGTTTGTTCTAGTGTTGGTGATGACCGCGATTTCTTGATTTCCGACCTTCGTCGGGGTTTACAAAGTGGGGATGGTGTTGGTGATGCAGCAGGACAGTGGAGTAGATGGGAGGGGAAGAGAAAGGAAAAAAGAAAGTTAATCCTCCAAAATTGGTAGTAGCGATTAGGAGAATAATAAAGTGTTCGATTTTAGATATCATTCATAAAGAAGGTCAAAGATGTCTTCGCAATAAAAGATACTTTCTCCAAATCGTCTTTTTTTTTTTTTTTTTTTTTACAGTTTGATTATTTTATCCGTAATTAGGTTACTTTAACCCGATAATTTTGGATAATTTTGGTACCAAAATAATGTGAAGTAGGTCACTCTACAACAACAATAACAACAAAAAGTATAAAAAGATTAGATCGTTTTGCTATTCAAACCACCTAGTCAAAATGACTCAATGATAACAATAAAACTCAAAACATGAAGAAATTAAAGAGACGATGCGGTGGAAGTAAGGCGGCGAAATATCTTTATGTTCTAATGTACCACTCTGTCTCAGCTCTTTCTTCTCAATTTGACTTTTGTCACTATTCACTGGGTCACTTTGACCCGGTAATTTGAATAGCAAACCGATATAATTTTTTGATAATTTTTTCATAGTCTTGTAGACTAAAAAGTGCTCTATAATATGGTGAAAAAATTATCAAAAAATCGTGTTATTTTGCTATTCAAATCACCCGGTCAAAGTGACCTAAATACGAGTCAAAAAAGTCAGATGGGAAGAAATAGCTGGGACGGACTGGTAAGAATCACCCTCCTTTCAAATTTCAACAACTAATGTTAATCATTGCACTAGCCACGAGGGCGGATCTACGAAGTAGTGGTGGAGTTTGTAAGCCCCACTCAATTTCGTACCACTCGTCCCACCTCTAACGCTCCATTTGACTTTTTCACTGTTAATTGGGTACTTTGACCCGGAAATATTACATCGCAACACGATGTAATATTTCGATAATTTTTAACTTTTTCACTGTTAATTGGGTCACTTTGACCCGGTGATTAGAATCGCAACACGATGTAATATTTCGATAATTTTTTTATGGTATTATAGAATAAGAGTTACTCTACAACACTTTAAAAAAATAATTTAAAAATTGCAAAATTTTACTATCTAAATCATCTGGTCGAAGTGACCCAGTGAATAGTAATAAAAGTCCAATAATGCAAAAGAGCTGGGACGGAGTGATATTTGTAAATCCGCACAATACCCATAATATGGCAAGTGGTACTTCCTCTGTTCTCTTTTTATTTTTCAAGTTTGCATTTGTCACTATTCATTGTGTCACTTTAATTCGGTGATTTGATTAGTAAAACGATACAAGAATTTGGTTAAATTTTAAAGTATTTACTGAGTAAACTTTACTCTACAACACCACACAAAAATTATCACAAAATTACATCGTCTTGCTGCCTGGTTACGGAAGAAAAAAGTCAAACGTGAAAAACAAAACGAACTAAGTACTATGTTAATGATTTGTTGGGCCCCACACATGCTTTATGCATTGTTCGGATTTTATGGTTTGCTTAATCTCAACCAAAAGTTAATCAAAATCTCAATTCACAATTTGTACAACTCACATTTCACTATTTTTTTATTAGGATAAAAGTCAAAATCTCGAAACATAAAACTCTCAAATCCAAACACGAAGATATTAAGTTATGGTTAACTCCTACTCCCTCTGTTCCTTCAGATTCTTCACAAAATTATTTGGGTATTATTTGGGCTTAGCGATTTGGTAGGCAAAACGACGCAAGAATTTGATAATATTTTCACAGTGTCGTAGAGTAAACTTTGCTCTACCATACCACAAAAGATTACCAAATTCTTATTTGGTTTTGCCAACCAAATCGCTAGGGCCAAATAATACCCAAATAAGTTTGTGAAGAATCTGGAGGAACGGAGGGAATAAACATCAAAATTCAAACAGCCTCCTAGTCTAGTCATTATTTCGCTTTTAGAGCATCTCCAATGATAATAGCTATATTTCATTTATAATTTAACTAAAATTAGAATTTTTTATTTTAGCTCTTGAGATATTTTATGTTGTACTCCAATGCTATCATGTAAAAATTTGCTAAATATATTTTTTAACGGTTAAACTTGTAACTACTCTTTGAACAAAAATTAACTTCCATGTTTTTGTGCGTAATACATTGAATTAGTTTCAAAATTTTATGCCTAAAAATTAGGGGTAATAGGAACCGCCTAAAATCTAAGAAAAACACATCTTGAAATAGTTATCTCCCTTGCTATTAGAGCATCTCCAATGCTACTAGTTATAAATTATATATATTTTGACCAAAATTGTCGTTTTTTTATTTTAACTATACAAAAATTTTGATGTGATCTGCAATGCTATTATGTAAAAATTAGCTAAAATATAGTTATTGTAGGTAAAACTTTAATAAAAAATTAATGAAATATAAAAAAGAGGAAAGAGATAGACACAATAAATTTAACTATCCATTTTCCGGTTATTTAAACATAGAGAGGCGGATAACTATCCGTTCAAATAAAGAGTCGGATAAAGAGCCCATTGGAGACGAGTTTTTCACCATATCTTTCATATTATGAAGATAACTGCTGTTTAAATGTTCCATTGGAGATGCTCTTAATAGCGAGGTGGATAACTATCTATTTTTTTAAAATACTGGATAACTATTCTATTGGAGTTTGATATTTCTTAAACTTCTTTATTTTTTGATAAAAAAGTTATTTAAACTAGCCCATTGGAGATGCTCTTAGACTTCACACTTGGTTCATGTTAGTCATTGATCATTCTTAGAGTATCTCTAGGAATAAAATAACTAATAAGTTAAATTTTAATTAGTACTTATAAAAAAAAATAACTACCTGCACTTTTGAGTGTTGCTCCAATAATTTTATGTAATTTACATAACTTTGTGGGTATTAAATTATAAAAAAATATCAAATTAAAATAGGAGAGAGATAGACACACAATATTTAACTAAATACTTTCTACCTACCTCCGGTAGGCTCGGTAAAAATATTGTTTAGTTATAACGTACATGACAAGAACAAACTATGAGCTCCAATGGACTAGTTAAATAACTCAACATTTTACACATTATGTATCTCACTCTCTATTAGTAGCTAGCTAGAAAATAGCTAGTTAAAAATGTTGTGTTTATCTCTCTTCTATTTTATTTTAATAAATATTTATTTTCATAATTTTGTACCTACTATGCATTTTACATAACAGCATTGGAGCATACACTAACAAGTTCACTTAGTTACAAATTTAACCTGTTAAAATTTAGCTAATTTGTGATTTTACCATTGGAGATGCTCAAACAATATAGATGGGATACATAAGATGTAAAGAATTGAGTCATTTAACTTGTTCATTGGAGCTTGTTATTTCTTCTAGTTATGTAAACTTGAACTAAATAATATTTTTTACCTTGCCACTGGAGATGTTCTTAGCTTTCACAATTTCACTTCTTTCTTCTCCTTACTCTCGGCGTTCATTCATGTCATTTTATGTGTTTCATACCACTTCGTTTCCTCTCATGTCCCCTTTTTGACTTTTTGACTCGTATCGGGTCATTTTAACGAGTAATTTGGGTCGCAAAAGATACAATTTTTTTATATTTTTTCACCGAATTATAGAGTAACTTTTACTCTACAACACCATGAAAAAATCATCCAAAGAGTGAATTATATTTTTATCCAAATCACCGGGTCAAAGTGACCGAATGTATAGTGCTAAAAGTCAGCATGGGGACACAGAGAGGGAACAAAGTGGTACCACTCCGTCCGAGCTCTTTCTTCCCAATTTGACTTTTGTCACTATTCACTGGGTCACTTTGACCCGGTGATTTGAATAACAAACCGATGTAATTTTTTGATAATTTTTTCATGGTATTGTAGAGTAAAAGGTTCTCTATAATATGGTGAAAAAATTATCAAAAAATCGTATTATTTTGCTATCCAAATCACCCGGTCAAAGTGACCCAAATACGAGTCAAAAAAGTCAGATGGAAAGAAAGAGCTGGGACGGAATGGTATGAGATAAGAAAGAAACATTAATTTGAGGTGAAAATAATTTTTGTTATAAAATAAAATCATAGGGTATCTCTAAAGCCCTAAAATGGTTTTTTTTCTCATGGTTACGAGAATGTTGGACTTTTCACTGAATCCATTAAAGCGGTCCAAAACCTCAACAATTCAAATGTGGATCACACCCTTCGTACTATGATAGCCGACATTAGGGAAGATATAGTAGGAATTCTCAGTCTCTTGATGTCAAGTTGATTGATGGCCGAAACCAAAGCATAAACCCAAATTATACCCAATGCTCGATTTAATGTGAAAAATAAGTTTTAGCTTCCGATGGACTGATTTTCTGAATCCGCTCCTCACTTGCAGGTCATGGAAACTTATAATACCGAGGTTGAGGTACTGAAAGAACAAGTAAGGGCTATGATTGTTGCAGAAGGTAAAACTCAAGGAGAGCAGCTAACTTTAATTGATACAGTTGAACGCCTCGGTCTTTCTTATCACTTTGAGGATGAGATCGAACAGCTGATGGAGAAAATGTTTAAAGACTACTACGAAAACAACATTTCAGAGTATGATTTGTTCACTGTTGCTCTTCACTTCCGGATGTTTCGACAGCACGGTTATAATCTGTCAACTGGTAATTGCGTACATACATACCCTAGTAATCTTTAACTCATTCACAGAGTAAGCATGCTTTATTATCTCTTTAGAAGCTAATCTAGCGTAACATTCATGCCGTGGTAAACAGATGTTTTCAAGAAATTCACCGATGACAATGGTAAATTCATCAAGTCGTTAGCCAATGACACAATTGGTATGCTGAGCCTGTATGAAGCAGCACATTTGAGGATACATGGTGAGGATATATTAGAAGAGGCCGTGTCTTTCACTAGGACGCACTTGACTCATGTCTTGCGGGACACCACAGTTCTAGACCCCTTCATTGAGGAACAAGTTATGCTTGCTCTAGAGCAATCGCTACACAGGGGAATTCAAAGACTAGAGGCACGGCACTACATTTCAGTCTATAAAAACCATCCATCAAAGAACGAAGTTTTACTAAAATTGGCAATCACGGACTTTAATCGGGTCCAAATGTTGCACAAGGAAGAACTTGGGCAGCTTGCAAGGTAATTGAGAACCAACCTTATTATCTCTTGTTAATGCTTGTGATCAGATGTAGCTTGCCATGTTTATTCAGTCTCACCAATTTACATGGTCTTTATGATATTATTATTTCTATTTTTTTAATAAGGTGGTGGAAAGAGTTTTTGGTTTCAACAAACGTTTCCTATGCAAGAGACAGACCAGCAGAGAGCTACTTTTGGTGTGCATCGACTTACGATGAACCGAAATACGCAACTGGCCGATCAATGCTGACAAAAGTGTTTATGGTCCTGGGCCTTACAGATGATACCTATGATGCATACGGAACGTTCGAAGAGCTTAAAAAGTTCACGCACGCAATACTGCGGTACCTTCAGTTTCTACATATGATGATCATCAGCTTAATTTACCTAACCTCAACCGGCAGAATTATTAAGTTTTGAAAACCAAATTTTGCAGGTGGGATATTAGTGCGATTAATGAGCTTCCAGCGTACATGCAACCAATTTACAGAAATATCATCAATATGCACAGTGAGTATCAAGTGGAACTAGCAGCAGAAGGCAGATCTTATGCTGTTTCTTATGCTATAGAAGCGGTACATTGATTGACTACGTGCATTGTCTGCAAGATTCTAGTTTAATCGTGTGTCTAGTTCGTAACATACATTTTATTTTTTATTTTTTCTGTAAAATGCAGTTCAAAGAAATGGTGAGAGGGTACGACATTGAAACAGAGTGGTTAAAGGAAAGCTATGTCCCTACCTTTGACGACTATTTGGTGAACGAATTGACAACCAGCATGTATGCCTTGCACACATTGTCACTTCTAGGTATGGGAGAGAATGCAAACGTTGAAGCATTTGATTGGATTGCAACGAAACCTAAGATCGCCGTAGCTTCATCATTGATTTGCCGACTCATGGATGACATAGGCGGGCACAAGGTATGTATTTTAAAATTTTGAATTTTCAATTTTGAATCTTCCATTTGTCCGATGACACTATCTGAATTTTGTAAACATGTCATGCATTGAAGGATGAACACCAAAGGAAACATATTGCTACGGGGCTTGACTGCTACATGAAACAATACAATGTGTCAAAGCAAGAGGCGACAACTGAGCTGAATAAACTGGTTGAGAATGCATGGAAAGATATCAACGAAGAAATGTTGAAGCCAACTGAGGTGTCAATGGACCTTCTGAAGCGAGTTTTGAATCTGTCTCGCAGTTTAGATGTGATTTACAAATACGGAGGCGATGGATTTACTCATCCTAAGGGAATAAAAGACCATGTTAAAGCACTCTATGTTGACCCGGCTCCAATGTGACAGATTGTTAACAGTTGGAGCTTTCCAGTACCTCCAGATGTGGAGGCTGTTGCTTTAGTGTGGTGTGCGCCTGGCGGATATTTGGTGTCTCGTACTTATTTTTCAGATTTCTCATGAATAACTGAACTTTGAATTTTCAGTGTACTGTATTGCATTTGTATTGTAATTTATCTTCCTTTTCACCCTCTGCTGGAAACTTGTTTGGCCATGTAAAGGCTTTTCCTTCATGTTTTCCTTGTAATGTCGAGCTTACCTTTCCACGTTCGCAATAAACCTTAAGGGCCTTCTTCTTCATAGATGGATTCTGGTAGATTGTTTTACGAGAGCCGAGATCCAGTTAACCCGAAAATCCAACTCTAGTGATACTAAAAAGTATCTACTGGGCACATAAACACACACGAATACTTGGGTTTTTAACCCACACAAACTTTTAGTTTTTCTTCTTCTTGATTAATTAAGAAAATAATGAAACTATAACGTTTAAATAGAAAAATACGTAACCCTTACTAGACTATTTGACCTAACAGGTCTGGCCCGGTCTACTAAAAAATTAAATAAACAACTAATTAAGCTAATTCAATAAATAAACTTAACTAACAAATACTAATAATTAAGCAAAATAAAATAAACTTAACTAAAAAATACTAATAATTAAGCAAAACAAATAAAATATGGTTGATGATATGGTTGACTCCTATCAACTCCCCTGCAGTTTTTTTTTTTGGTCAAAAGGAAATTTCATTAAAAGAGACAATACAACTTAACAAGAAATTGCATCTCTACTACTACTAACAATAGCCTGTCTATTTGCTACCTCTAACATGTCATTTTCTAGGATTGACTTCAGCTCCTGGGGAGTGTTTATCCACCAATTGCCAGCTAGCTGTTTCTTGATAGCGTGTCTAGCCACCCAATCTGCTGCCTTGTTAGCTTCTCTAGATATCCATCTAATTTCAGTATCTATCTCCTTGAGCATTACCAGTATATCATCAACCATTTCTTCTTCTTCAATATCTGGTGGCTTCTTTTTCCTTACCATAAGAACTGCTGCTTCATTATCACACTCAATAATTGTAGAAGCTAGAGTTTCTTTTGCCAACTCAATAGCTAACATAATGGCATAAAGTTCAGCCTTCAAAGAGGAATGAGCTAGAGCTCTCTTACACCTTCCTGCCACCACCTCACCATTCCAGTTTCTGATCACAGCAGCCATGGTTACACACTTTGAATCTTTCTGCCAAGCAGCATCCACATTAATCTTAACCATAGCAGCAGGGGGGGAACCCATTTGGGATTGGACTTTGTGGTCTTTGCATTTCCTACCACTTTAGAAGTTTCAGCCCTGCTAGAAGCTTGGATATAAGCACTTCTCCACACAATTGCTTCATCTAGAACTTCAACTAGATTAACAGGCTCTCCATTGAATATGTGCTTGTTTCTAGCAAGCCAGATGTGCCAGCACAAATAAATCACACCTTCAAGATAATCCAGAGGGAGATTGAGGACTGTTTTGTCCTTACTAATGTCATAGAACCAACCACTTACTGTTTTAATGTCCATAATGGTGTTGGGGTTCATTAACCCAGAACCAAACCAAGCTGCTGTTGTCCAAGGGCATTGAAACAGGACATGTTCAGTGGTTTCAGCTTCCTTAAGACAAATTGCACACACAGCATTGTGATAGCACCTTCTTCTATTCAAATTAGCTCTTGTTGGCAGAGCATTTCTCAGCACTTTCCACCAGAAGTGTTTCAACTTTTGGGGAAGTTTTAGATTCCATAAACATTTCCACTCTTTGTGATTTTGAGAATGAGAGCAGGAGGGAGTTGCTTTGGCTTTACCATTATCCTTTCCATTCTTAATTCTCACAGCTGTTATATACCCAGATTGGACAGTGTATTGTCCATGTTTTGTCCAAGGCCAGTAAACATAGTCCTCACAGGGCTGTCTGGGAATATAGGAGGCCAAAATTTCCTTTGCAGCCTCCACTTTGAACATATTACACACCATTTGAACCCTCCATTCCTTAAAGTGTGGATTAATAAGCTCTGCTACTCTAAGATCTTCAGGGGTTCCTTGAAGCTTACACAAAGCTTTGAGATCAATGTTGTTAGGTAGCCAATTATCATGGAACACCTTGATACTTTTTCCATCGCCTATCCCGCCACAACTCCCCTGCAGTTGAAAAACATCTTGTCCTCAAGGTGGATCTTGATGTCCAAAAACTGGAGTCGGGCTCGTTGTTGCTTTATGTCCAAAAGTAAAATTAGACCCATAAAGATTGGTGCAGCCCACTTGAAAAATTAAGCCCAGTTGCATAAGCTGAGTTGGCTCAGAATGAGATTGAAAAGTTGTATGAGGCACAATGGCTAAGCCCAAATTTTGAATAAGGTTGCAGCCCAAAATAGTCAGAACCCTAGCTCCCAACTGAAGTGTCGTACATTCTTGCTGGTGGCTTCGGATGTGGAGGACGTAGGTGGAGGCTATGGCTGGTGGTGGTTGTGGCGGGATAGGCGAGGGAGGCACCTGGTTGGTGATGCGACGGTGTCGGAAACGACGCTTGTGGCGGCGGTGGGGTCGTCGTTTGATGCGCCGTTGCTGATGGGTGTTGCAAGTTTGGCGACGGGTGGCCCAATTGGGATTAAGATCGCCGGTGGATTGGGGCATGTTGATGCCGGTGAAATTGAAGGAAGCAGGTGGTGGGTGTGGTGGTATCTTGTCGTGACAAGGGACAATGGTCCGAGGGATGGACGGACAGGGCATCGCCGACCATGGAGGCGGCGACTTCGATCGATTTTGACCCGTTTTCGTCGGAGTGAATGGCGTCTGAGGTTGTCAACTTGCGTATGCGTCCGGTGAACGGACTGGTTGGAAATTCGTCTGGGTTGACTCACCGATCTGTTGCTGGATTGTTGCTAGTGATAGTCCGACCACCTTTTAGATCGCCGGGAAAAGCCAGTCCGCCGGGAAAGACGTCTGGGTATGTGAATCCGGCGGCGGCGCTGCGTGGGTGTGACAAATGGGTGGTCGCTGGGGTTGTGGCAAGGTTTCGGACGATGAAGGCGGCTGCTGTATCTCTTCTGGCGGCTGCGGTGGATGTTGCGGCATCAACGGTGATACTTGCTCTTGTCGCTGCTCTTCTTGGGGTGGCGGCGGTGGCGGCTATTCTTCGGATCTGATTATGTCCTGGAGTCGACAAAATTCCTCAGTGGAAATCAATTGATATCGTCTCCTGATAACTCCACATTAGGAGTTATATTCTTATAGAATTCACCACCGTTTTGCGCGTGTTTAGAGATATTTACATGAGAAATTGACCAATTCTTATATGTTTTGAGCATACTTGAGTATTTGACTTCATGGTGCAATCCGGGTGTTTTCGGCATGTTTTATGCTTTATTTGTCGCATTTGATCTGCCGGTATTTGTTCGTGTTGTGGATTTCAGGAACCGGAAGCTTGGAGTACTGATTTTGGAGCGGAAGCGAATTTCGGAATGAAAGAAACTCAAGGAATGCATGAGAGAATGGATGAAGGAGAGTAAAAGCTAAGAAGAGAAAAAGACTTGGCAAAAATTTCAAGAGGAGTGAAAAGAAGCAACTCACTGGAAGTAGAGGATCACAAATTGTGATCACAAGATCAAGTGCAAGACCACATGGAAGATCAACGTGATCCTAAAATAACAAAAAGGTGATCCTATGATCACAAATTGTGATCACAAGTTCAGAAAGTGGATCTAACATGAGTAGAAGGGGGTAAAAGTCTTATTTCGCAAAACTAAAAAGAAAATAATGTGTTTTGATTAAAACCAACGACCTAGGGCTCATTCATTCATATTGGGATGGCACTGGGGAGAAAAGAAGCGTTATAGGGAGCTTGGAGACCATCGTTTGATTCTCTATTCTCTTCTCTTCTCTAGTTTTTGTTAATGATCAATAAACTTTATACTTTGATCATGTGTTTTAGTAGCTAAATCTACTATTCGGGATATCTCATAGGTAGCTAGGGTTTGAACACCATGTTGGTGATTTATGAATTTTTTTAATGCTTTTAGCTTCATTGAATTTGTTTTTCTTAGCTATGCTTGATTTATGTACTTAACTCTATCGTTTCTATTGTATGAGCTCTCAATATGATGATTATAGGTAGAGGATGTTATAGGAATCAACATTCTCTACCCGGAAACTTGAATCAAGCACTAGCCGTATCTAGGGTTGAGGAATCTTGCTAGTTAGCTAGACCTAAGAGTAGACCAGAAGAACATAATGGTTATATAAACTTGAGTAGGCTAGAGGAATCAGGTAAAAGAGTTTTAATATAGGCTTTGGTTGAGAAATCTTCAAAATATAGGTGCTCGTTTGGCTAAGTAAAAGACGTTCGTGTTACATGAACGTAAATCATTAACGGTGTGAGATTCCTAGTGAACCCGAAGAGATATCCTGATACTTATCCCTCGTATTAATTTTAATTTTAATAATTAGCTTGTTATTTACTTTTTTAGATTAGTCAAACAAACTCAATTCCTTGCCCATATTAAAGTTAATCATCCTAATTCGTTCACGAGAAGTCCTTTGGGTTCGACAAACCCGGATTTACCTGAAATTACTACACACGACGGCCATACACTTGTGGTTGGATCATGTCAAGTTTTGGCGCTGTTTCCGGGGATGTGACTGCATTCTAGTGTGGGGGTGTCGACATTTGACTATGGACATAGAGATTGTGGATTTTACAACTCCACCCCCATTCACGATTTGATCTTGGCTTCGTGGCATATTGTACTTCATTGAGTAGGGTGAGATGAATCTTTATTGTGATATTTATTCATCGGATTGGTTAGTTCCTCCCCTTTACATATTTTTTTGGCTTGATTCTTGAAGGAGGACCACTCATGTATATTTGATTGTATTGATTGAGAAAAAAAAAGAAAAAAAAAAGATAAAAAAGGAGAGATAAAGAAATAAAGTGTGCTTATTAGAAAAAGATGGGTGAAAGTTCCTAGTTCCATATTGAAGAAAAATATGAGTTTTTCACATTATTTGCTTTGATGACCATGGGATTGACATGGTACCGGGGTTTGAGGGGATTGAGGGCCAGAGTCTGTGAGACTCGGGTTGTGGATTCCTATCATCAAGGTGAGGGTGTGTGACATATGGAGTTTGGTGAGCTTATGTGACGCTTTAGGATTTTCTTTTTTTTGCTTCATACAAGTTATATCATTTTTGTCCTTAAGCCTCATCATATTTGACCATTAGCAGAATAGGAGCTCGGATTATGAATGTGGCTTAGCCTTGGTTAGCCTCTTATTTTTATCAGCACACGTGAAGAGGTAGGTTGTTCTTTATAGTAAAATTAAGCTTTCTATACTAACTATGGGTAATTACTTGTTGTCGAATTTAGTTTCCCTTCACGCCTCTTGCCTAGCTTTTTCATTACTCCAGGAGCACCGGTCTATTGTGGATTGAAATTGCATGATCTCCCAAAAAGAATGTAATTTGTGTTTTTCTGTGTTTTCGATCGAGTCTAGAATTTGCATTTTCATGATCTTGCTGCATTAGAGTGTTATGAGTCATGTTGGAGTCGCTTGAGTCTTGTCGGCTAGCAGACAGGTAAATGCAGTAGATGACACTTTGCTCGGGATGCGCAAATGGTAAGTGTGGGAGTATTTGATAACTCCACATTATGAGTTATATTCTTATGGGATTCACCACCGTTTTGCGGGTGTTTATAGAGATTTACATGAGAAATTGACCAATTCTTATATGTTTTGAGCATACTTGAGTATTTGGACTTCACGGTGTAATCTGGGCGTTTTTGGCATGTTTTATGCTTTATTTGTCGCTTTTGATCTTCCGGTATTTGTTCGTTTTGTGGATTTCAGGAACCGAAAGCTTGGACTACGGATTTTGGAGTCGAAGCGAACTTCGGAAAGAAAGAAACTCAAGGAGCATGAGAGAATGGATGAAGGAGAGTAAAAGCTAAGAGGAGAAAAAGACTTAGCTAAAATTTCAAGAGGAATGAAAAGAAGCAACTCACTGGAAGTAGAGGATCACAAATTGTGATCATAAGATCAAGTGCAAGACCACATGGAAGATCAACGTGATCCTATGATCAAAAATTGTGATCACAAGATCACAATGTGGATATAACGTGAGTAGAAGGGGGTAAAAGTGTTATTTCGCAAAAATAAAAAGAAAAGAATGTGTTTTGATTAAAACCAACGACCTAGGGCTCATTCATTCATATTGGGACGACATTGGAGAGAAAAGAAGCGTTCTTGGGAGCTTGGAGACCATCGTTTGATTCTCTATTCTTTTCTCTTCTCTAGTTTTTGTTGATGATCAATAAAATTTGTACTTTCATCATGTGTTTTAGTAGCTAAATCTTCTATTCGGGATATCTTATAGGTGGCTAGGGTTGGAACACCATGATGGTGATTTATGAATTTTTTTATGTTTTTAGCTTAATTGAATGTATTTTTCTTAGCTATGCTTGATTTATGTACTTAACTCTACCGTTTCTATTGTTTGAGCTCTCAATAGGATGATTATAGGTAGAGGATGTTAGAGGAATTAACATTCGCTACCCGGAAACTTGAATCAAGCACTAGCCGTATCTAGGGTTGAGGAATCTTGCTAGTTAGCTAGAACTAAGAGTAGACCACAAGAACATAATGCTTATTTAAACTTGAGTAGGCTAGAGGAATCAGGTACAAGAGTTTGAATATAGGCTTTGGTTGAGGAATCTTCAAAGCATAGGTGCTCGTTTCGCTAAGTAAAAGACGTTCGTGTTACATGAACGTAAATCATTAACAGTGTGAGATCCCTATTGAACCCGAAGAGATATCCTGATACTTATCCCTCGTATTAATTTTAATTTTAATAATTAGCTTGTTATTTACTTTCTTAGATTAGTCAGACAAACTCAATTACTTGTCCACATTAAAGTTAATCATCCTAATTCGTTCACCAGAAGTCCTTTGGGTTCGACAAAACCGGATTTACTTGATATTACTACACACGACGGCCATACACTTGTAGTTGGATCGTGTGATCTTCCACCGAGAGATATTCGTCTCCCACTTGCTTTGAGGCCTGCAAAGGCTAGGATAACATTGATGTCAAGAACGGCGCAAAGGGTAATCACCGATGTCCGCCATTAAATCCATGAAAGCACCAATTGATACTAAAAAGTATCTACTGGGCACATAACACACTCGAACACTCGGGCTTATAACCCACACACACTTTTAGTTTTTCTTCTTCTTGATTGAATGATAAAATAATAAAACTTCAACGTTTAAATAGAAAAATAAGTAACCTTAACTAGACTATTTGACCTAACAGGCCTGACCCGGTCTACTAAATAAAGAAATAAATAAACAACTAACTAAAATAATTCAATAAATAAACTTAACTAGAAAATACAAATAATTAAGGAAATTAAGTAAATACGGTTGATGATACGGTTGACCAGTATCATCTAGTGACACCGATGGCGGGTCTTCATTCATAATGTTGGCACTAAGAGCCCGTTTGAAAATGCTTTTTCTTTCTAGAACGCTGCTTTTTGAATCTAAAAAAGTACTAATGTGTTTGGTAAATTTATTTATTTTTCTGCTTTTTTGGAAAGTAGTTGCTTCCCTACAGCAGCTTTTGAGAAGCAGGGGAGCGGGTGCTTCTTGGGACCTCCTTTTTGATAAACGTATTATTTGACATTCTTATCCGCTAATAAAGATCAATAATTATTTATCGTAGTAACACCATTTGTTATATCGTGCTTGATATTCTCATTTCGACAGTAAAATCAACTCTAAACCACTAATTACCAAAAAAAATGTCAACAATGCTTTCCCGCAGCAACTTAAGTATTTAATTTACCAAACACTTTTCACAAGAATTTCCTCAGCAGCTTTCTCACAGTATTTCCTACATAGAAGCTATCTAAAATGCTACAACATTACCAAACGAGCCCTAAGAATGATACTACCTCTGTTTCTTCTCTTTCAGCTTACATCAATTTTTAACACTATTCACTAGGTCAATTTGACCCGGTGATTTGGTTAGCAAAACGATACGCGAATTTGTTAATCTTTGAATGATCTTATAGAGTAAAATTTATTCTACAATACTATGAAAAAGTTGTCAAAAATTTAAATGAGTTTATTATCCAAATCACCAAGTAAAAGTGACCCATCTAAGGGTGAAAAAGTCAACCGAAGTTGAAAGAGAAGAAACACAGGTTGCGTTTATTGGTTATAAATCCAAATAAGCGCTCTACATGTCTTTACTTACATAGAAATTAATTGACATATGGCATCATGAGAATTCACCTTGAGTTTTTTTTTTTTTTTTTTTTTTTTTTTTTTTTTTTTTTTTTTTTAAGATATATAGATAAGATAAGATATCTAGATGGCTTAATTTCACATTGCATACCCCCAGTATACCGAAAGTGCCTTATTGCAACACCCACTTCAAAAGCTACGAGATTGAATGCCCCATTTGTTAAGTTAGAGCTTGTTTGGTATCCGTTTAAAAAAAAGAAAAACAATGGGAAAAAAAGTGTGCTGAAAAAACACGTTTAAAAGCATAATCAAAAAACTGTTTGGTATCCGTTTAAAAACAGTGTTTAAAATCAAAAACACATTTGACAACATTACTAAATTTCAATGTTAATTTGCTTGAAAACCATTTCTACGTACAATGCCGACATATATTTGATATGTTTTGCATCTAATCATAATTGAAATGTCTTTAAGGACCAATATTATGAAAAAAACACCCAAAAAAACACCACATTTGCTGGTTTTTTTAAACAGATGTTTTTCAGCATATTTTTTTATTTTTAAACAGGCAAAAAAACAGCCATACCAAATGAGTGTAAACAAAACACCATGTTTTAATCAATAAAAACATGGTGTAACATGCACTTACAATCAAGTTGAAACTTGGAAAAATTCCATTGAAGTACTGTTTGCTTTTGAAAGGTAAATCGTCTGTAAAGAAATTAACTATTGAAAAAAGGGTAAAAGACAAAAACCACCCCTGAAATTTGGGTAAATGACAAAAACATCCCTAAGTCTTTGGGGAATTACAAAAGTTAACCCTGTCGAGACAAAAACCACCTCTGTGAGTGGATGGATGTTAGACAAAAAGCACCCTTCTGTTAATGTCAATTACTCGAGGGGTGAAATATGACTATTTAATGACCATTTTGCCCTTATTTTGTTTTTGTTCTTGTTCTTGACCTCCTCCTCCACCACCACCACCACCACCACCACCACCACTGAATCCCACCAGCAACACCACCCCCAAATCCCCACTACCACCAACACCAACACAACAACATCAACAAAAGACAATAATAAATTTGCTCATTCAATCTCATCTCCTCAAAATTGGTAAAACCTCCAATTGGAACACCAACCACTCCAACCACTACAAGCAGCCGAGGATAACTTCTCAGCCTCCTTGGTGGTGGCGGTGTTTGCTACCTGTCTCCTCCACTAGTGGCACCGTACCTCACCACTCACTCCATTCTTATTTTCAATTAAAGTTCCCCTCTCCCCTCTCCCCCCTCTCTCCCTCTCTCCCAACATATAAACTCATCGACCCCGTTTCTGTAAGCTTCTTCTCCTTTCTCAACCACGACATCATCAATCAACAATGAATGTTTCTGGGTTCAATTTCAGCCGGCGCCGAGAGAGAGGGAGAGATCGAACCCAACCCAAGATGCGCCTATCTCCCTCTCTGATTTCGATTCACAGGTGCTGGGTGTGGGTCTGGGTTCAATTTCAGCCGGCGCCGAGAGAGAGGGAGAGATTGAACCCACCTCCATCTGCGCCTATCTCCCTCCACGTCCAGGGGAGTTCGCACCACCTCTCTGTTTTCTCCGTCTAAAACCATCGGCGGACACCACCAACCAATAGCCTGAACCACCGCTACTATCGTCCCCAACTACTGAAGTCTGAACCTTTCTTTACTCCGATCAAAACCAAACCCGAACCCACACCTCTCTCTGATTGAGAACCAAACCCACCCAGGGCCGACACTTAAAGCAATTACCGACCCACCGCAGATCTCCCCGTTAATTACATCCCTGAACCACCGCTATACACACCCGAATCCTATCTGGGTCTCGCTACAGCCGCCCCCAACTTCCGGATCGGAAGAGCCGCGCCGCCGCCTTAAACTTCCGGATCAAATGAATCGATGGCGCTGTGCTCCAGTTCGTCGTCGTCTCTCCGGTTGGGTCTGTTGGTCCGGCGAGGAGAAAGAGGCGCCGGTGGTGGTGGGTTGGAGGACGACGACGATGGCTTCTGGGTTATGACATAGGAGAAAGAGGAGAGGGCTGTGAGAGAGAGTGAGAGAGAGATAGAAGAGAGTGGTCAGGGTTAGTTAATGAGGAGAAAGGGGAGGAAATGGAATTTTTATAGTGGGTAATTTCGTAAGAGCTTAGGGGTATTGTTGTCTTTTCGCCCAACCGTTAGTTGCCGTTAGTCACCGTTAGCTGAAAGGGGTGGTTTTTATAATTCCCCAAAGATTATGGATGTTTTTTTCATTTAACCAAATTCCAGGGGTGGTTTTTGTCTTTTACCCATGAAAAAATAGAGTCCGAAATAAATCAAAAGAAAAAGAAAGAAGAAGACGAAGAGATGAGACCGGATAGATCTGACTCTTTTAACCTCTTTTTGATCTCTCTCCATTCTTCATTCTCCCTCGCTCTCTCGATCTCCGACTCTCTTTCTCTCGGCCTTTGTCTCTGCCGGTCTCTCTCCCTCTCTCTGCTTCTCTATGTGGTGGTGCTCATCACTGGGGTTTGGACAATTGAATTGCCGGAGTGTCCATGTGCTTTGAGTGAGGACGTCGGTGGTTGTTTGGGTTTGCTCAAGATGATCTGCTGAAGTGTGAGTAGATGCGTTAGCCGGGTCTACGACGGTAACAGCACTGAGACTTTAGAGTGCATGTCGGCGGTCCTTGTAAAGTTGGAACTTAAAGTTGAAATGTTACAGTCCTTATGGAGAAATAATATCATCTTATGTCTACTAGTAATACCCCGTAGCCATGGGCCAGTAAAAACTTAAATGGGATCAAAGTGAACCATTAATTTCTCTACAATCAAGGGTTGAAATGTTGCTACTTTTTCACTTCTGAACAGTAGAAAGTTGTGTTCCCTTAGGGAACGTTTGGTGTCGTGATTAAAAATTTGGGGTACAGGGGGGCCTACAGTATTATAGGGTGTATTGATATTAAGGGAATATTAATTATATAGGAAGGATTATGTAACATGTTTGTTTGTACCAGTATAAATAGGGGTATCAAGGCTTTAGTATTTAATCCCACCTATATGGTGGGATTAGATTTTAGGCATGTAGGGGGTATAGATAATAAGCGGGGATTAAATCCCTCTAGAAATTATCCCTGCATCAAACACCAGTTATTACTCCCTACTTGTTTTACTATTACTGTACCCCTTCTTTATCCATGCATCAAACATGCCCTTAGTATATAGATAGTTTGGACTGATATTTGTATCAAGACAAGACTAATAATCATGTTAATATTTTTGATTCATACCAGTCCGTCTTTGCTCTTTGTTCCCATTTGACTTTTTTGACTCGTATCTGGGTCACTTTGACCGGGTGATTTGGATAGCAAAATAATACGATTTTTTTATAAATTTTTTCACCGTATTATAGAGCAACTTTTATTCTACAACACCATGAAAAAATTATCAAAAAATTACATCGGGTTGCTATCAAATCATCGGGTCAAAGTGACCCAGTGAATAGTAAGTCAAATTGGGAACAAAGAGGAGAGACAGACTCGTTGTTGTTATAAACTATGTAATTGGACTGATGTAAATATCCACCACATAGTTGATGTTATATTGTATGGTTATATTCTGGTTTAGAAGGCCCACCTAGTGCCTATATAAGGAGGCTTATGGTTGAGTTAATAATACATTACTACTACAATTCTCCGTATATAATTTTCCATTTATTTTCTCGTCTCCCTCGTAGTCTGGATTCACGTCACGTTACCAGCACGAAAATGCTCTATAGGGCGAGAAGATCTATCGAAGAAAAAAATGGGAAGCACATGGAGCGTGTTAGCATTTGGTGCGCCCATGTGGGGTGCCCAATGCAAATATTACAATCTTATGGGGTTAGTTGAAATAATTCTAAAACCTTATGGGATTAGTAGCAAAGGCATAAACCCTATGGGGTTATATTGCAAACTAGTAATAAGTTTGTCTATATAAGGAGACAGCATCCTACATTATTTTATGCACTACTGTGTAGGGATCATGTGCTGATCAAAGAAAGTTCTAGGAACCCTAGCCTCTCTCTCTAACTAGCCTCCATTGGTGGGAATTGATGTGAACAAAAGCTCTCGTCCTAGTGATTCGAGCCAGACTGTGGGAGCAAGACGTTGGTGCGTGAAAGCAAGCGATCTACAATGATCCGCTGCGCTAGAAGCTAAGGGGAAGAGGTAACACAAAAATCTTACGGTTTATTATGTGTTTGGATCTATATATGCTTAGATCAGTTTATTACTTCATTGGTATCAGAGCTCTAGGCTTGTTTATCGTGCCTCGTAGTTTGTGCCCGAAACTGGACTACTGTAGAAAATTGTGATTTTAAAATTTCAGAATCTGTAGTCGAGACTTATATGGTTGTATTGGTTTTTTCACGAGGATTCCAAAAATATAAAGAACATGATTTTTGAAAAAACGTATAAAAAGTTATGCCCCTTTAAAGTTTCAGAACATCATAAATCTTGACAGTTAGATCTGATATGTAATTAGATTATTTCCAAGTTGTTAACATTGGACTTTGAACACATAATCGGAATCAGAAGGAAATGACGATTTAAATGGTATAAGGATCATCGGAAACGGAGTACGGGAAGGCGGCGCGTGGGCTTCACGCGCCACTGACACCACGCGCCCTACGCGCCTAAATGGCAGGCGGCCACATGCTGACGTGGCTAGGGATAACGTGGAACTAACTTGGCGGTGTCACGTCAACATATGATGACGTGGAAATGGCATGGTAGGCCACGTGACTGCTGACGTGACATGCCACGTGGCACGCTAACGTGGCAAAAGGTCGACGACAGCTCGTGACGGAGGCGGACGTGCCCACACGCGTCGGCATGTGAGAGCGTGTGCGGCCTCCTCCCCCCGTCAATTTTAGTCAAATTGTTTTTCTACAGACTCATAATTAAATTTCTTATATTCTGAGATTTTTTCATAATTTTTGGAGTACGGAAAATTTTACTAATTTCCAGATTAATTAATTAG
Source organism: Linanthus parryae (assembly GCA_023055425.1). Lineage (NCBI taxonomy): Eukaryota > Viridiplantae > Streptophyta > Magnoliopsida > Ericales > Polemoniaceae > Linanthus > Linanthus parryae. Next base: position 88,711,922 of record JALGPY010000005.1, read on the forward strand.
TGTTTAACACACTTTTCGAGCCATTTATGCGTCCTTAAACACACTATTTTGAACCCAAACTTTTTTCTGGAGACTTAGGTCATTTTTTCCTACTGTCTACCATAGGTGGTGAGACCCTAGGAGGTTTGGAACAATATTTGATTATTTAGAGTAATTAGATGCTTATTAGTTTCCAGTAATTAGTATTTAATTATAAAAATTTCCAGAAAAATGCAGTACGTTTATTATATTTTTTTACATAGTGTTGTGGATTGAATGGATGTGTTTGGTGCACGGATGTGGCATAGACGTATTTGGTTTTGGTTTTGAATATGTAATCAAAATACGACCTGCGTGTCATGCATCTCTATATACTCTATATGTATTCTCTTCTCACTCAATCGCCTCTCTAGAGGTTACTTCTTATTAGAAATAAGATAGTTAGTGAAGATTGAAGATAGATGCTTCAAGAGAGGTGACCAAGCCAAGAGACATGGTGCAAGGTGCATGGTGTTGGAATAAGTGCCCTAGAGACAAATTCACTTGCGTAGCGAAAGCATGAAGGTCACGCTAGATCTATAGGCATACGGGATGCATCATATTGGCTCTAGTGCAAGTTGGAGAATGTTGGCATAGGTGCCCTAGAGCCAATCTATATTTAGTATGAACAATTTTTGGCTAAAAAATTCATTTATTAATTATTGTGATATTTAATATAATAAAGTCCTTAGATACAATGTGTTGTTTATCTTAAATATGCCTAGTCCATTATAGTGGTTAATAGGACAATCAAATATAGACTAGCATGTGTGTAGATTGATATGGAGATATCAAGTCTAACACATGGGTATGCATTAGGATTAATGGCATACTGGATTGACCCACGACGAGAAGGGTACATCAGATTATGTCAAAGTCACAATCGCTTCTCGTAGTGCCAATTATATTGTAATCCTTAGACTTAAAGTCACTAGATAATCTAGTTTTGGAATATCATGCTTTGATGTCATCCAACGTTGCGTCTTAACCGGGCAACTATAAAGACAGCTATCGAGCATGATAGGAATGAAGCTTAGAGATCGTAGTGATGTAGAGAGGATTTTTCCCTCCCGCATAATGGGAGCAAATATCCATGACCACCCGAGGGATGGTGCTTATTGAATGTCTGGCAAGACTCAGATAAATCAATATGGAGATATTGATGTTATATGCTTGCATAAGCATATTCCCAGGATCGAGAAACTATGGATTGGATATACGAGTGTGACAATTATGTCTCGTGTCCAATCCGGACATAGAGATAGAGGGATAATACAATATGTGATATTGTGCACAAGGTTTGTCGGGATCACTGACTTATTTCTATTAGTTAGGTGGTATGGATGTGTTGCTAGACACCACTCCATGTTAGTAATAAGGTACTACTAACTAAGTAGGAACCTATAGGGTCACACACCGGATGGATTAAATTGGAAATTGGTAATAACTAGTTGGACTAATTAATGAAAGGATCATAACGCAACCACAAGCAAAATTAGTGGGACTAATTTGCATGTGGGCTAATCCATGTAAGGACATGATTAGTATTGGGGACTTTATGTAGTTAATAAAGAGTTATGACTATATAAAGGATCTCTAGCTTGTTAGTTCTCTACACAAGTCATTATTTTAGAGAACTTAACAAAGCAAGAGAGAGAGAGAACAAGTTGGGAAGGCCGAACCTCCCAACCCGTCCGCCCCCTTTGTCGTCGGCCACCACAAGGCACGGCCGAGTACCTAGTTTTGCGTGATCCTCTTCCTCCTTCCGTTTCTAGCACATCGTGGTGAGAAGGAATCCAATCAAGATCTAATGTGTGGATACTCATAGAGACGAAGATAATATTCTTTGTGTGATCTCCCAAACCAAGGTACACATCTTCTATGCTCTCATCATGTTATGATTGTCTCTTCCTGTGATCATAGGTGGGCTTTGAGTAGGAGTTTTTGTTATTCCGCTGCGTTATCTACGTCAAAACCCAACAGTGGTATCAGAGCCACACGTCGTAGTGCATAACATGATTTTATGTGTTACGATTTCAGTTTATACACTGTTTTATTCTTATTACGCGAAACTGAAACTAATAAGCATAGTAGATGCAAATTGAATTTGATTCAAGAACAAACCAGATCTAATTTAATATTGGATGTGTAAATTGGTGATTTTAATCACATTAGATGTGAATAATTTGGTTCTTGAAAAATTAGGGTTCATGGGCACATTATTGGGACAAAGGGTTTTTCCAATTATGGAAACAACTAAGTTTGGCAACAAGGCAAGGTATTGTTTTGGAAACAATTCCACAAGGAGGTTCGACCCCCTAAGGGGACCGTCCCTCTTGCCTTGCCGCACAAGCAAGGCTCGACCAAGGCGTTGGGCCGGCCTAGCGTGCGGCCTAGCCGTGAGGCTCGGCCGACCACCCTAAGGCCTAGCCTTGGTCCTTGGATGGTTCGGCCATGGTGGATCTCTTGGACCGTTCTGACCCTAATTACCCAATTTCAAATTAAAATTTAACAAGCGCGTTAAAATTGGTTTTAACTGTATTATGAGCTTTGTTGCATGGTGGATGGATATGGCCTAGGTTGTGGATGATTGTGTTTGTTGTGGTTTGATTTACGGCCTGCGAGCTGGTCAAATTAATGTAATAGTTAGTTAATTTTACGCCCTGCGAGCTGATCATCTCCCTTGACACGTGAGGTTTTATTTATTTATTTATTTATTTATTTATTTATTTATTTATTTATTTATTTATTTATTTATTTATTTATTCTAGATGTTAGTCTAGAATTAGAAATATTTAGATGATATTCAAGAGCATGGAGGAGAAGACCGGAGAACCAAGAAGCCACAAAGACGATGAAGACTCCCATCCCTAGGCGCGCAGCTATGGTGGAGCACATGGAGACGAATTGTCACTTTAGGGCATATCCATGTCACGTTAATTTTTCTTTTGTGGATGTTTATTATTTTATGTCTTGTTATTTATTTTTGTGTGTATGGCGATACTAGCAAAACATTAACAAGATAATAATAATAAACAAAGATGGTCTTTTATTGTCGATTGCCCAATCCAAATAAGTAGATCATGTTGATGGGATCAACCCAACGAATAATGACTATTAAATCCCTCAAATAGAATATTGTGTTTTGCCTTCTCTTGCCTAAAGACCCATCATGATCAGGGTCTATTAAATTCAGGCTTGCCAAAGGAAGGAAATTTTAAGTCACCATGATGTGTTGCGGACGACACAAGCAAGTAATGTGTGATTGTTGAAGCAAGTGGTTGGACGCAACTAGGGAAGATCAATTGGATTTATGAGCCTAGAGGCATGACAATTAGGCGTTATATAAAGGATAAATAATAATGGGTTATTCACCTAATTGGACCAAGAGTTGTATGGGATGCAATTGGAATGGTTACTACCTAAATAACCAATTCCTGGGTGACTTGCCAAAGCAAGCTCAAGAAGAAGTGAAATATGGATCTTGGACCTACTAGAAAATATACAAGATATTTAGGAAAAGTTCTTTTTCCAGCTTTAACAAATCTGGTTTTGTTCTTTCTTGGAAAGTTCGGATTGAATCCAATAACAGCTTTGTGAACAGTTGTGAATTCATCTGTACTCAAAGCACAATACAAGATTTTAATAGATTTGTAATTCTTAGGGAATTGGTCTAATTCAGAAGAGGAGAGTGAGTCTTCGTAATTGGGAGTTCTCATCCCATCTTTCTCTGTGTAGAAAGTGTGAGGCCCATTTTAAATAATGGTCCAAACCTATATGTCTTGATCAATGATAAACATTTTCATCAAAGCTTTCCAGTGAGCAAATTTCTCCACAAAATAGAGGAGGTCTGTTAGCAGCTCTTCCATGTGAGAAACCACCATCACCTGCAGTACTCATGATCACCAGATGGTTAAATCTATACAGTGATACAAGCTCTGATACCAATTGAAAGTGTGAGTGTGCAGGTGGTAATGCAGCTAAGATACTCTAGAAGGGGGGGGGGGGCTGAATAGAGTATGCCAACTTTTTGCAAAACTTGCTAAGATAAAGGATTTTGTGAAAGCTAGTGAAGTTCAAGACCTTGAAAAAAATTTCAAGCCTTTGGACTGAAATACAGTTTGGAATAGATCAGTTAAGTCTTTTTCAAGGCCTTGAAAAGAGTTTCAAACCCTTGAAAAACAGACAAGTTTGAATGCTGTAAAAACTGAGTAAGTAAAGAAACTGTAAATGCAAGAGACAAATGATTTATAGAGTTCAGTTCACTTGGACCTAATCTCTACCTCAGGGATTTGATCCCTGCAGGATTTTCAACACAATTCTTATTAATCGAAAGCTAAGACCTAGATCTCAAGCACAAAGAGATGCCTTACTCTGTTACAGCTTGTGGTTCTCCCTAACCTATCTAGTACCTTCTCTAGCTAACTGATTAACTAAGAATTCTCTATTATTCACCTTTAACAATCCTCGAGAATAAAGATAGAAATATTACAGAAATGATCTACCAATAAAGCACAATACAGAAGAACACTAGAGTGTAGAAACTGCAGTGGAGTATGCAATGAACTTCTGTGAAATGGATTGTGAGATTGATGTTTGATGCTTGTCAATCCAGACTTGTCTCTCTCTTTTTTCCCTTTGAGTGTTGTGTATGTTGCTTCAGAAATGAGCTCTATTTAAAATTCAAACAGCTCTGCAAATCTTCCAAGATTTTGAGCAACAAATCTCCTATTTTGTAGGCAACAGACTTTGACTTTTTGACAATCTTCTCCAACGGTTAAGTGATCACAATCTCCAGAGATAATGTTGTGATCTTGCATTTGAATAGATTGAGAAGCTGTCATACCAGCCGGATTAAATACATAATCATCTTATCAATTATTTCCTTCCCTGCACAAGTCAGATTAGGAAATAATCTCTGCAAACTATGATTGTCAAACATGTGATATTCTTTGTTCGAACATGTTAGAATAATTTGTCTTTATTCATCAAATAACTGTAAATCAATCATATGAAGAAGAAATATGATATCAACTTAGAAGAGTTTACAAAAAACTCCCCCTGAGAATGTTCATATAGTTTAAACAGTTTCAAGGCTTCGAATCCAGTTTCAAGGCCTTGAAAATAGCTATTCTATTTTCAAGCCTGTGATAACTGATTTAAGGCTTTGAAAGCTCATTCAAGTCCTTGAAATAGTTAAGCTATTTCAAGCCTTGCACAACTGTGATCTTACATAGATGATTCTAATGATGTGACTTGCCTCATGCTCTGTACCATGACCTCTGAGCTTCAGAAGCAACACGAGAACATGGAGGCCTATGATATGATCATACACTTGAAACAGTTGCTTCAGGAACAGGCAAGGCATGAGCGGTATGAGGTGTCCAAAGCAATGTTCAAGAGCAGTCGTGCATAAGGGAATCCAGTTGGGCCTCATGTACTCCAAATGATCGGGTTCATTGAGAACCTCACGAGATTGGAGTTCCCACTCGTCAAGAGTTGGCCACTGATCTTATCTTGCAATCGTTGCCTGAAAGTTATAACTAGTTCATAATGAAATATAACATGAACGAAATCAGTAAGACTCTGCCAGAATTTTTGAACATGTTGAAGACAGTTGAACAGAGCATCAACAAAGGCAAGGGCAAGGCCATAATGATGGTGAATAAGAGGAAGGGCAAGGGAGTTGCCTCTACCTTCAAAGGAAAGAGCAAGAAAGTTGCGAAATCCAAGGAAGCCCTAAAGCCTAGTGGGGGCGTGGCTAAAGGTGATTGTCACTACTGTAGCCAGCTGGGTCACTAGAGGACGGATTGCCCCAAATATATGGAGGATAAGATGCTTGGAATAGTGATTCCACCACCACCATATATTTTTGTTACAGACGTCAATCTATCTATTTCTTAATCTTGGGTATTGGATACTGGATGTGGATCTCACATTTGTCGAAATGTGCAGGATTTGAAAAGAAGTAGAAGATTGGCTATAGGAGAGATAGATCTGCGCGTCGGGAATGGGGAAAGAGTTGCTGCATTAGCTGTAGGCATTTATGAACTATCTTTACCTTCTGGACATATTTAAGAGTTAGACAATTGCTTTTATGTGCCTGCTATGAGTGGAAACATTATTTCCATTTCTTGGTTGGACGAGAAGGGTTTTTAGATTCAATAAAGGACAAGTGTTGCACCATTTATTTTGATAGTATGCACTATTGTAGTGTGCATTTGTCTAATGGATTGTATATGCTTGATCTAAATAATTCCATCTATAACATAAATACTAAAAAGATTAAAACTAATGATTTGAATCCAACATATCCAAGGAACTGTCGTTTAGGCAATATAAATGAGAAACGCATATCTAGACTCCATAAGGATGGACTTCTAGACTCATTTGATTTAGAATCATATGAGACATGCGAATCTAGTTTATTAGGAAAAATGACAAAGTCCCCTTTCAATAAGAAAGGTGAGAGGACTAGTGAGTTACTGGAACTCATACATACCGACGTATGTGGGCCGTTCCCCACGCCTGTCAGAGGTGGTTACACCTACTTCATTACATTTATTGATGATTTCAGTAGATACGGATTTGTGTACCTTATGAAGGCCAAATCCAAATCCTTTGAATTGTTCAAGGAATTCAAGAATGAAGTAGAGAAGCAACTTGGTAAAAGTATTAAGGCTTTGCGATGGGATCGTGGAGGAGAATACTTAAGCCAGGAGTTTGATGAATATCTTAGAGAGTGTGGGATAGTATCCCATCTCACTCCACCCGGAACGCCACAATGGAATGGCGTGTCCGAGAGGAGGAATCGCACACTATTGGATAGGGTGCGATCTATGATCTCTCAAATGGATCTTCCAGTATCATTTTTGGGACATGATCTAATGACGGCAGTTTTTACCATTAATCGTTTTCCATCCAAATCAGTCATGAAGACACCATATAAGATATGGACTGGGAAGCGTCCTATTGTGTCATTTATGAATATTTGGGGCTGCGAAGTCTCTGTAAAGCGTTTACAAACAGACAAGCTCGGGCCCAAAGCGGATAAGTGTAAATTTGTGGGACATCCTAAGGGAACAAAAGGATATTATTTCTACAATCCAACCGAGAACAAAGTGTTTGTAGCTTGGGCCAGCGTGTTTCTATAAAGAGAGTTTGTCTCTAAAGAAGAAAGTGGGAGGGATGTAGAACTTGAAGAAATTCAAGAACCACAAACCACTGAACCGATTATGGAATATGAACATGAGCCGCAAGTTGTTGTGGAAGAACGTGTTCAGGTGACACAGGAACTCCGTATGTCAGGAAGGGTACGTCATGAGCCAGAGAGGTACGGACTTCTCGTAACTGAGCCCGATGATATACCACTCATGGATGATGAGCTTGCAACCTACGGGGAGGCCATGAATGGCCCAGAATCCAAGAAGTGGCTTGAAGCCATGAGATTTGAAATGGATTCCATGTATGCCAACAAAGTATGGAATTTTGTGGAACCACCTGAAGGGGCTTGACCCATAGGGTGAAAATGGGTCTTTAAGAAGAAGACCGACATGGATGGAAAGGTAATTGCCTACAAGTGGCAATTGGTGTTTAAAGGGTATAGAGAGATTCTTGGTATTGACTTTGATGAGACCTTTTCACCAGTCGTCATGACTAAATCCATTCGAATCCTGCTTGCTACTGCAGCCTACTATGACTACGAGATATAGCAAATGGATGTCAGAACAAGGTTCCTTTATGGGAAACTCCTCGAGGATGTATATATGTCACAACCTGAGGGTTTTGAAGATCCAGAGAATGTCAATAAAGTTTGTAAGCTGCAAAGGTCCATTTATGGATGAAAGCAAGCTTCTAGGAGCTGGAATCTACGTGTGATGACGCGGTCACAGAGTTTGGCTTCATCAAAAACGAAGATGAGCCTTGTGTTTAAAAGAAGGTTAGTTGGAGCTCTGTAGTGTTTCTGGTCTTGTATGTGGATGACATACTTCTTATTGGAAACGATATTCATACTTTGCAATCTGTTAAATATTGGCTAGGAAGATGTTTCACGATGAAGGATTTAGGTGATGCATCTTATATACTTGGTATCAAGATCTATAGGGATAGATTTAGAAAGCTGCTCGTCCTAAGACAAGGTACATATATAGACAAGGTGTTGAAGAGGTTCAACATGCAAGATTCCAAGAAGGGATTCTTTCCCATGTCACATGGAGTCACTCTATCCAAGACTGACTGTCTTTCCAATGAGATTGAGAAGGACCGCATGAGTAGGATACTCGATGCTTTGGAAATAGGATCCATCATGCACGCCATGTTGTGTACTAGACTATACATATCATACGCGCTGAGTATGATGAGCAGATATCAGTCCAATCCGGGTGAGAGTCACTAGATTCCTTTCAAGACCATCCTAAAGTACTCAAGACGAACTAATGATGCGTTCTAGATATTTGGAGGTAGGTAAGAGCTAAGTGTAATTGGTTACACTGATGCAAGCTTCCAAATCGACAAAGATGACTACAAATCGCAGTCAGGATAGTGTTTTGCCTGAATGGAGGAGCTGTGAGCTAGAAGAGTTCCAAGCAAGGGACAGTTGCTGATTCTACAACAGAAGCTTAGTAAATTGCTTCTGCGGAAGCAGCAGAAGAGGCAGTTTGTATAAAGAAGATTATCACTGAGCTCGCTGTGGTCCCTAGCATCATGGATCCCATAGAGTTGTATTGTGACAACTCCGGAGCGATCGCACAAGCCAAGGAACCAAGATCACACCATACATCGAAGCATGTACATAGGAGATTCCATCTTATTCGTGATATGATCGATCGAGGAGATGTGAAGTTGTGCAAGATTCCAACGGATGACAATCTTTCAGATCCGCTCACAAAGCCAATTACGTAGCGAAAGCATGAAGGGCACGCTAGATCCATAGGCATACGGGATGCATCAGATTGGCTCTAGTGCAAGTTGGATATTGTTGGTATAGGTTCCCTAGAGGCAATCTATATTTAGCATGAACAATGTTTTGGCTAGAATATTCATTTATTAATTATTGTGATATTTAATATAATAAAGTCCTTACATACAATGTGTTGTTTATCTTAAATATCCCTAGTCCATTATATTGGTTAATAGGACAATCAAATATAGACTAGTATGTGTGTAGATTGATAAGGAGATATCAAGTCTAACACAAGGGTATGCATTAGGAGTAATAGCATACTGGATTGACCCACGACGAGAAGGATACACTAGATTATGTCAAATTCACAATTGTTTCTCGTAGTGCCAATTATATTGTAATCCTTAGACTTGAAGTCACTAGATACTCTAGTTGTCGAATATCATGCTTTGATGTTATCCAACGTTGCGCCTGTTGGGTTTTTGATTCATGGATGCGCAACGGAAACACAAACAATCATAAACCATGCAAAACCCTCCAAGGATCACAAGTCAAGAGAAATAACGATGGTAAAGGAAAAAATCAATAACACATCTTAGGGTTCTCCTTTGATGACTTCAAACGCGAATTGTGTCACGTTCTCTATAGTTGATCCACGCCTAGATTTGAATACTAGATCTTCCAATCCTTGGTGCTAGCCCGGAAATAGGAAGAGGAAGAAGAATCATGCAAAACGAGACGAAACAAGGAGGTGTTCGGCCTCCTTGTGGCCGACGGGGACGGGCGGCGAGCAAGGTGGGGGGGGGGGGCTCCTCGTTGCTTGCTTGCTCTCTCCTTGTTGTTCTCTCCCACTAAAGTTATGATCAATAAGGTCATAAGTGTAGGAAGGAAGGAAGGAGTTTCCTTTATATATTCCTACAAATCCTTGCCAACTACCTAAAGGACCTATTCTAGTCCTACTAGAATTCAATTTAGTCCCTTCCTTGCAAATTTGTACCTACGAAGTTTGCAAGGTGTTGCAAAGTGATCCTTCTAATTAATTAATCCAATTAATTAATTCCAAAATCTAGTTCAAATCTATATAGCGTGTGACCCCATAGGTTCTATCTAGGTAGCAACAATTTGCTAATATGGAGCGGTTTCTAGCAAAACATCCATTCTAGCCAACTAATAGAATAGTCATCTTGAAAAACCTTGTACAAGTAATTGTCTCATCCCTTTGTCTCTATATCCGGATTGGACACGATACATACAAGTCACACTCGTATATCCAATCCACAGTTTCTCGATCCATGGGAATAGCCTTATTCGTGCAAATAACATCAATATCCCATATTGATTTATTTGAGTCTGGCCAGACATTCTATAAGCACTATCCCTCGACTGGCCTAGGATATTTGCTCCCGTTATGTGGGAGGGAAAAATTCTATCTACGTCCACTACGATCTCTAAGCTTGCTTCTTATTGTATCCGGTACACGCCTTTATAACTACCCAGTTACGGTGTAGCGTTTAACGCTACCAAAATCACAATAATCCACAACTAGAATATCTAGTGACTTCAATTCTAAGGATGAAAATACCATTGCACCGCGAGAAACATAATGTGTATGTAGCCTTCTCGGATGGGTCAATCCAGTGCGCCATTACCCTTAACGCGCACCTATGTGTTGGATCATGATATCTCTATATCAATCCAACCCCATACTAGTCTATAGATGATTGTCCCAATAATCATTATACTGGACTAGGGATATTTAAGATATACAACACAATTGTAAATCTAAGAACTTCATTATATTAAATATCCAATAAATAATAAATGAATTTTCTAGCCACAAATAAATTCATACTAAACTGGATTGCCTCTAGGGCATCTATTCCAACAGTCTCCCACTTGCACTAGAGCCAATCTGGCGCATCTCGTATGCCCATACTCCTAGTGTGCCCTTCATGCTTCCACTGCGCAAGCGGCTTTGTAAGCGGGTCTGACAGATTCTCATCTGTAGGAATATTGCATATCCGAAGGTCTCCTCTATCGATAATATCTCGAATCAGATGAAACTTCCTGAGCACGTGCTTGGATTTCTGGTGCGACCTGGGTTCCTTCGATTGCGCGATCGCCCCAGTGTTGTCACATTACAACTCAACTGGATCCGCAATGCTAGGAACCACACCAAGTTGAGAAACAAACTTTCTGATCCAAACAGCTTCCTTTGCTGCGCCATTTGTAGCAATGTACTTAGCCTCTGTTGTAGAATTAGCCACCGTCTCTTGCTTGGAACTTTTCCAGCTCACCGCTGCTCCATTCAGGCAAAACACATATCCCGACTGTGATCTAAAGTCATCTCTGTCGGTTTGGAAGCTTGCATCACTGTAACCCCTTACACGCAACTCTTCCTCACAGCCAAATATCAAGAATGCATTCTTAGTTATTCTCAAGTACTTTAGGATGTTCTTGACTGCAATCCAGTGACTCTCACCTGGATTGGATTGGTATATGCTTGTCATACTCAAGGCGTATGACGCATCTCGTCTAGTACATAACATGGCGTACATGATAGATCCTATGGCCGAGGCATAGGGGATTCTACTCATGCGTTCCTTCTCAATCTCATTTGAAGGACAACCACTCTTCGAAAGAGTGATTCCATGTGACATGGGCAAGAATCCCTTCTTGGAATCTTGCATGTTGAACCGTTTCAACACCTTGTCAATATATGTACTTTGACTTAGGCCTAGAAGTCTCTTATATCTATCTCTATAGATCTTTATACCGAGTATATAGGCTGCTTCCCCTATGTCCTTCATTGAGAAACACATCCCTAGCCAATCTTTAACAGATTGCAGCATGGGAACGTCGTTTCCAATGAGTAGTATGTCATCCACATACAAGACCAGCAAAGCTACAGAGCTCCCACTAACCTTCTTGTAAACTCAAGACTCATCTTCGTTTCTGATGAAGCCAAACTCTTTGACTACTTCATCCAAACGTCGATTCCAACTCCTAGAAGCTTGCTTCAATCCATAAATGGATCGTTGTAGCTTACAGACTTTGTTGGCTTGCTTTGGATCCTCAAAACCCTCCGGCTGTATCATATACACGTCCTCGAGGATATTACCATAAAATAATGCTGTTTTGACATCCATCTGCCAAATCTCATAGTCATGGTATGCTGCAATCGCAAGTAGGATTCAGATGGATTTGGTCATAGCGACTGGTGAAAAGGTTTCATCATAGTCAATACCATGAATCAGTCTGAATTCTTTAGCCACCAGTCGGCACTTATAGGTAATCACATTACCATCCATGTCGATCTTCTTCTTGAAGACCCACTTGCACCCTATGGGCCGCGCCCCTCCGGGTGGTTCCACCAAAGTCCATACTTTGTTGGTATACATGGATTCCATCTCGGATCTCATGGCTTCTAGCCACTTCTGAGAGTCTGAGCCTTTCATGGCCTCTTCATAGGTAGTAGGCTCATCATCTATGAGCATCGTGTCACCGGAATCGGTCACGAGAAGTCCATACCTCTCGGGTTCCTGGCACACTCTACTAGATCTACGAAGCTCTTGTGTTACCTGAACAGGCTGCTCCACAACTACTTGTGGTTCCTATTCATGTTCCATAATCGGTTCAGTGATTGTGGTTCTTGAATCTCTTCAAGTTCTACAGTCCTCCCACTTTCTTATTTAGATACAAACTCTCTTTCTAGAAACACGTCGGTCCGAGCAACAAACACTTTGTTCTCGGTTTGATTGTAGAAGTAGTAACCCTTAGTTTCCTTAGGGTACCCCACAAACTTACACTTATCCGATTTTGCTCTAGCTTGTCTGATTGTAAACTTTTTACATAGACATCGCAGCCCCAAATCCTCATGAACGACAGTGTGGGACGCTTCCCACTCCACATCTCATGTGGTGTCTTCATGACTGATTTAGATGGAACACGGTTAATGGTGAAAGCTGCACTTAATAGAGCGTGGCCCCAAAACGATAATGGAAGATCGGTTTGACACATCATAGACCGAACCATATCCAATAGGGTTCGATTCCTCCTCTCAGACACGCCATTCCATTGTGGCGTTCCGGGTGGAGTGAGTTGGGACACGATCCCACACTCTCTAAGATAGTCGTCAAACTCTTGGCTCAAGTATTCTCCTCCACGATCTGATCGTAGAGCCTTGATAGTTTTGCCAAGTTGCTTCTCTACTTCATTCTTGAATTCTTTGAACACTTCAAAGGACTCGGATTTGGCCCTCATAAGGTACACAAATCCATACCTACTGTAATCATCAGTAAATGTAATGAATTAGACGTAACCACCCCTGGCAGGCGTGGCAAATGGCCCACACACATCAGTATGTATGAGCGCCAATTGCTCACTAGTCCTCTCACGTTTCTTATTGAAAGGGGACTTTTTCATTTTTCCCAATAAACAAGCTTCACATGTCTCGTATGATTCAAAATCAAATGAGTCTAGTAGTCCATCCTTATGGAGTCTAGATACACGTTTCTCGTTTATGTGGCCTAAACGACAGTGCCATAAGTAAGCAGGATTTAACTAATTTATTTTAATCCGCTTGGTATTAATGTTGTAGACATGATTGCTTAGATCAAGGACGTACAGTCCATTAAATAATTGCGCACTAAAATAGTAAATATTATTCAAATAAAAGGAACAACAATTGTTCTTTATTGAAATAATAAAACCTTCCTTGTCCAAAAAAGTAATAGAAATAATGTTTCTGCTCATAGCAGGCACAAAATAGCAATTATTTAATTCTAAAACTAATCCTGAAGGCAGAGATAGCTCGCACACGCCCACGGCTAACGTAACAACTTTTGCTCCATTCCCAACGCACAGATCTATCTCCCCTTTAGCCAATCTTCTACTTCTCTTTAGATCATGCACATTTCGACAAATGTGAGATCCACATCTAGTATCTAATACCCATGATGTAGAGACAGTTAAATTGAAATCTAAAACAAAAATAACTGGTGGTTGTGGAATCACTATTCCAAGCCTCTTGTCCTCCAGATATTTTGGGCAGTTCCTACTCCAGTGTCCAGGCTGACTGCAGTAGTGACACTCAACTTTAGTCACACCTTTGGCAATGCCACCAACAGGCTTAAGGGCAGGTTCCTTGGACTTGGCAACTGACTTGTCTTTTCCCTTGGAGGATGAGGCAAACCTTTTGCCCTTTCCTTTCTGCACCATCATAATGGCCTTGCCCTTACCCTTGTTGATGCTTTGTTCAGCTGTCCTCAACATATTGAGCAAATCTGGCAATGGTTTCACGATCTCGTTCATGTTATAGTTCATGATGAAATGTCTATAACTCTCGGGCAACGATTGCAACACGAGATCGGTTGCCAACTCTTGGCCGACCGGGAACCCTAGTCGGGCGAGATTCTCCAAGTACCCGATCATACGCAGTACATGGGGTCCCACCGGGTTCCCTTCTGCCAAATGACACTTGAACAATGCCTTAGAGACCTCATACCTCTCAACCCTTGCCTGCTCTTGGAAGAGCTGCTTCAGATGCTCGATCATATCGACAACATTCATGTTTTCGTGTTGCTTATGAAGCTCAGAAGTCATGGTGCATAGCATAAGGTAGGCCGCATCATTAGCGTCATCAACACGCTTTTGATACGCCTTTTGGGCTGCAGGTATTTGGTTCTCTGGACCTGCTGGAACATGCTCCTCTATTGCGTACAGTTTCTTCTCTTGCTTGAGAACGATTCTCAAGTTTCTGTACCAATCAAGGAAGTTGGTTCCAGAGAGCTTGTCCTTCTCAAGGACAGATCGTAGGGAATGTTGTGAACTCGATGAGTTGTTTGCCATTTGGAATTCTACAAAATGAAAATAAGCAAGTTTTAGTATTTGTGAATTTTTGACTATATCCAATAATGGCTAGTTTATCAAATATAGCTCCCACTATTTTTCTACGGATTAATAACCCTCAAGATATTAATGCGGAAAATATCCTTATATTTTCTAGTGGGCCAAGATCCATGTTTCATCTCCTTATGAGCTTGCTTTGGCAAGTCACCCATAATTCGATTACTTTAGGTAGGAACAATTTCCAATTGCATCCCTTATGTAACTCTTGGTTCAATTGGGCAAATAACTCCTTATTTATCCATCCATATGGATAATCCCAATTGATTTCCTCTAGGTTTCTTAATCATATTAATAGCCTAGTTGCGTTCAAACTCTTATTTAAACAATTGCACATTACTAGCTTGTGCCATCGCATCCCATCATTATGAACCAAGTCGCCATGCTTTGGCACGCACGAACTTGATAAATCATGATGATAATGAGTGTTTAAATAACGAAAAGGCAAGAACACAATCTTTGGATTTTCAGGGATTTTAAATTCAATTTTTAATTATTTTGTTGATCAATATCAACTAATCTATCTATTTGAGTTTGGGCACAACTCCAAATAATAGATCCGGGTTGTCTAATTATCTTATTATCCTAATTGCATGCATCATCCATATCAATCCAACCCCATACTAGTCTATAGATGATTGTCCCATTAATCATTATACTGGACTAGGGATATTTAAGATAAACAACACAATTGTAAATCTAAGGACTTCATTATATTAAATATCCAATAAATAATAAATGAATTTTCTAGCCACAAATAAATTCGTACTAAACTAGATTGCCTCTAGTGCATCTATTCCAACAGCGCCTTAACCGGGAAACTATTAAAATAGCTATCGGGCATGATAGGAATCAAGCTTAGAGATCGTAGTGATGTAGAGAGGATTTGTCCCCCCCCCCCCCCCCCCCCCCCCCCCGCATAATGGGAGCAAATATGCATGGCCACTCGAGGGATGGTGCTTATTGAATGTCTGGCCAGACTCGGATAAATCAATATGGAGATATTGATGTTATTAGCTTGCATAAGCATATTCCGAGGATCGAGAAACTATAGATTGGATATACGAGTGTGACTATTATGTCTAGAGTCCAATCCGGATATAGATACAAAGGGATAATACAATATGTGATATTCTGCACAAGGTTTGTTGGGATCACTGACTTATTTCTATTATTTGGGAGGCATGGATGTGTTGCTAGACACCGCTCCATGTTAGTAATAAGTTACTACTAACTAAGTAGGAACCTATGGGGTCACACACCGGATGTATTAAATTGCAAATTAATATTAATTAGTTGGACTAATTAATGAAAGGATCATAACACAACCACAAGCAAACTGAGCGGGACTAATTTGCATGTGGGCTAATACATGTAAGGACATGATTAGTATTGGGGCCTTTATGTAGTTAATAAAGAGTTATGACTATATAAAGGATATCTAGCTTGTTAATTCTCTACACAAGTCATTATTTGATAGAACTTAACAAATCAAGAGAGAGAGAACAAGTTGGGAAGGCCGAACCTCCCAACCCATCCGCCCCCTTTGCCGTCGGCCACCACAAGGCACGGTTGAGTGCCTTGTTTTGCGTGATCCTCTTCCTCCTTCTTCCGTTGCTAGAACATCGCAGTGAGAAGGATTCCAATCAAGATTCAAGGTGTGGATATTCATAGAGACAAAGACACTATTCTTCATGTGATCTCCCAAACCAAGGTACACATCTTCTATGCTCTCATCTTGTTATGATTGTCTCTTCTTGTGATCCTTGGTGGGCTTTGAGTAGGAATTTTTGTTATTCCGCTGCGTTACCTACGTCAAAACCCAACACATGGAGCAAATAAATGATCTAAGGAGCCTCAAGAATGGCGTTCTCAAGATAGGCGAGATCGCATGAAGAGAGATTCAAGTCTTGCTCATGAAGTATTCCCAATAGTGGGAGTGCACATTAGGGGCCACATCCATGCATATTTATTTTATGCTTATGCTTGTTTTATGTTATAACTGCATGTGATTGGATATAACTGTTTAACCTTGCATGCTAAAGAACTGCTACAAAAGAGTTCACATGAGATGTGATTAAAACTAATAGGTAACCACAAGTGACAAGATTTGATTCCTAGAATTGCTACTAGGTTTTGGTGGAGTCCTAGTGAGGAACTATCAGTTTTTAATCGATGTCACATGTTATTTAGGAGCTATGTAAAATACTAGTATTAATTTCCTATGCAATGTCTCAAATTAATTGTGTATAAATCGGAACTGTAAAGGCTAAATGGTGACAACAAACGATATGACGATTCGGCGTACTATGTAACCATCTATTGGACATAGGTTGTCAAACAACCTACAAGTATGGTCGAACCTGTGATGAATAGTTGTCACAGCTGCACCTAAATATTATCTTTAGGCTCACCAGTAGTGGGAGGTAGTCAAGATAATGTCATAGAGCGTGCTATGCCAAGGTAGGGAAATGACCTCATCAGCAAGTTCTATACCACTTTAAAATTCAAAGCATTGTAGGAATTGGCCAAAGAAAAATCTTGGATCTACCTTAGCCATTTGTGTGCATTAAAATTGTGAGTAAATGACTTATAAAAACCCCATTAACTATGAGAAATGACTCATGTCCTAAAGTGAGCACTCGACTATAGCGTCTGAGATTCATGCCATTTATGATAAAATAGTTAAAGTTTGTCAGGTACAAGCTATCCGATTAGAAAATAATGTAGTTTCGATCTCTGCCACGTTTCATGGAGTGCCATGAAGACGTATATGACATGCCATATGAATGTCAAGATGTTTGGATAAGACCAAAACATTGCTCCGTTCTTGGATCTGAGCAACTAAGATTTTTCTATAGAATACTAGTCCAGCATACTTCTGAAGTCTAAATATATGATTGCTAAAGACTGTGAATGAAGTATGGCGGGCAGATGTAGTCCCTAGCCCGGTTTTAGGACCGTGAGTAATAGGTGGGGCAAGGATAAAGGAAGTAAAGTAGCAACATTGGTATAAGGCCAATATCCCGAGACTGGCAAACGCAAAAGGAGGAAAAAGAGGTTTCCTAAAACTAGAAAATAGGCCAGAACTGGCACTAACTTCTCATCAACGGATCGATAAGATTATCTTTGAGGGAATAGACACGAAATTTGTTTTTTGTCACAGTTTTTCTTTGGAATTGGTCATGTTATGGTTATGCTCTCTTGAATTCTAGCATGAGTGACGCCTCAGAATCTTTGGATGTCACCTCTAGAGTAGTGACTTAAGACTCTGATACATGGCACGTTATATTAAGACACACAATGTCAGAAAAGGATGTTTATGCTAGCTAAGGTAGGCCTGCTTGAATTATGCCCAAGATACCCTTACCTGTGTGTGATTTTTTCCTTACATGAAAGGCAAGAATGCAAACCATCCAGTCGAGCATTAAGGAATATTGAGTCTTTATATCTTATTCATTCTGTTGTTGTGATCCATTAAAATTTAAAGCTAAGACATGGTGTTTAATATTCCATCACATTTTTAGATGATTGTCCGCATCTCAACTATGTGTGCGGCCACATAAGTCTGAGGCACCAGTGTGCTTCAGACAGGTATCTACAAAAGTTAGAGAACCATCTGAACAAAATAATATGTCTTTTGAACAGGTTATCTTAGCAAGAGCTATGTGATGGGAAGGAGTAGTAAGGAAGCTGGGCATTCCCCGCACTCCGCAGTAGCATGCTGTAGGGGATAAAAGGAATAGGATACTGCTTGAGATGGTTTGATGTATGATAGCGCATGCAAAATACGTGTTCCCTATTTTGAGGAGACATTTTGCTAAACGGTTGTCAACGTGCTCAACCAAATACCCACCAAGTATGTGGCCACTACGCCCTCACGAGATATGGACAAAAGGCAACCTATATGAGGTCACCTTAGGCCATGGGGATCGGCCGCTTATGAGCTACACAAAATTTCAAGTCACGAAGAGGTTTGCAGAGAAATAAGTCTCTACGAAATAGATGTATCACTGGATGACACCCCATCCCTGATTAATCAATAGGAAATAGTTCCTACAAATCTTTAGGACAGTGGGAGTGACTTGCCTAGTGAACAACCCATCATATATTATGACTATGTGGAGGAACCATCTTTGCGCAGGAACGCTCCTTGAATCGTAGTCCGTCGATAATTTGACATTGAATAGAAGGCCAAAAGGCTCACCACGATAGACGATGATGAACCTAGGACACTTTCCCAAGGCTCTTTCATCACCTGACAATTGGAAATTGGATCCTAGATGGAAGAAACGTATCTTCATGGAGAAACGTACCTTCACATGCTATTCAGAGTACTCTAGGGGTTGCGCTTCGAAACGCAACAACCGATCAGTAGTGCAATGTAAATGGATTCACGAGCCACATGATTTCTCGTAGGAGATGTCCATAATTTGGGGAAAGGTTCGTAGCGATGATAAGCTCCACGAGCATGGAGTAAGCGCTGGAAGATGCCCGTTCCTTGGACGATTTTGAGGAAATAAATCCTCAAGAATTCTTTGGAAAATGGGAGTAACTTTGCAAGCAAGGTGCCCATCCTTAGGGATGAGGAAAAATGATGACCCTCCTATGCAAAGGAATTGCTCATAGGAGCATACCCCATCTATTACATGAGATCGAAGGGATGATTTTTAGGATCACCTTGCATAAACGATAGGCTAGAGTCGTAGGCCTTATCGTTCACTAATTATGAATGAAAAGTAATCTTTACAGGAAGAGTTAGATTCTATAAGGGGCCAACCAAGTCTAAGACTAGGTTGACTTTCCGACTGGATGTTAGACTATCGGAGATTAATGGATATCCAAAGTTCAGTCAGAGACCCAAATGGAAGCGTGGAAATTCATATGACTTGCAGAGATATCGACAATAGTTGTGATGATGGACTTAGAGCTCCATTCTCGATAAACGTGACAACTAGATTTCTTAATGGAGAAATCAAAGAGGTGACGTAAGGTCCAATGCACTAAATGTGTGTAAACTAAGTCCATATGTGGTCTTAGCTAGTCCTCTGGACAATAGTATTTCATCGTGGGATCGTTTACTATATGTTTACGATAACGAATGAAAACCGCTGCATATCACTCTTGCTAGTAGAGAGTTGATTATCATGTCACTTAACATCGATGACACATTATTAGCCAGTGGATCTTAAGGATTGTTCGTGTCCACTAAGGAGTAGTTATCCTCTCGATTTATGACGAAGGATATTGGTAGGGAGAGAAGGCTTCTCGCTCGTTCATAGGAACTTCTTACATTGTCGCTTAAGGCGCACACCAAGAAGATGCTTGAACGATTCCATACACTGGACCGAAAGCCATAAGATAATCCTATAGCTCAATGCAAGACTTTACGTGACCGAACACATGCCCTAAAGAGACACCATACAAAATTGACCAAATGACCAGAGTGCCCGATGAGCAAATGGAGTCTCCTATACACTATGGTGTGTACTCAGATCCAGCAAATGCTATGCAATCGGAAGAGTGGATTTTAGGAAATCTGACTTAGGACACAACATTAAAGTCACCCAAATACTATAATTACTCTATAATGGATCACGTGCTATGACTATCGGAGATAGATGCTTCGACTAGTTGGATATGCATGCTGACTAGGGCGAGGACCTAGATGCATGTTGATTCACTTGAGGCTATCGTCCATGCTTGATGATAGACACATCGCATGGAACAACAACATAAGTGTTGCACGATCATATTGGACCGCTCCATTAAA
Organism: Linanthus parryae; assembly: GCA_023055425.1. Taxonomy (NCBI): domain Eukaryota; kingdom Viridiplantae; phylum Streptophyta; class Magnoliopsida; order Ericales; family Polemoniaceae; genus Linanthus; species Linanthus parryae. The sequence continues at coordinate 88,732,522 of JALGPY010000005.1, forward strand.
CATGGAAGAAAGAATATGTTGCTTGTTCTGCCACAGGGCAGAAATGTGTTTAGATAAGAAGGTTTCTATTAAGCTTATGAGCTGTCGACCAGCCTGTTGCCGTAATTTGTGTTAGCATACGTCTACAACACTGCGATAAGGTCAAACACATAGAAAATAGTACCATTTCACAAAAGATAAAATGACTACCTGAAGATTAATCTTGGAGTAGATCGACTACGGGCCAAAGCGTAGGCTCCTCCCATTCCTAGACCTCCTAAAAACCGTCATTGTGGATTGCTTTAGAAAATTGGGACTCGATAGTCGATCTATGGCAATAGGATTGATGAGCATACGAGGCATTGATAATTGGATTTTAATTGGATATTTTTATACTGCATGTTGATTGACACTTGCAGGATATGTTGCATTTTCTGTACTAGCATAGAGCATGTCACGCAGACACTAGGTCGGCTCCCTCACATGATTGGACGCCTTTTGCATATCCAGGATAGTCTAGGTGGGGAAAAATATGAGACACATTCCCGATAAGAACTAGAAGCCTATGATATGATAACAGACGCCTATTATTTTAGGCGTATGGCCTATGATATGAGCTGGACATCTATCATTAGAGAAAGACGCATGTGAGACGAATTCAATTGTCGCATTGGAATAAGTTTCAAGGTCAGATTGGTTTATGGACATTCGAACATGGTTAGTACCCCAAACTATGTATAGTCTGCGTGAAGAAAGTCGGATGAGAGAACTGATTTCGGTACGCATATGTGTGACATTCAGTACTCGGGCTGGTAGTCACAAGGGCTATTGAACTTAGATCTGCATCGTGGTCTTTATGGGATAAGACATGTTCTCTGATTAGAGTTCAAACACTATGGTGCATATCTTCCAAAGATAACGTGTGCTGATGAGTGACATGAGGTGGCGAGTAGAATTAGTCCCTGAGGTGCCTCGTCATTTGAGCCTCGCCGATCTTATAAGAATGATTGACACTGTATATCCTTAGTAATTTTATTAGTGTCATGGAGAGACGGGTTGGTGGTGCTACTTTAGCGTGACACCTTATGGCTAAGGATGATTCGGCCATCCGAACACTGCTAGCTGAGCCGAAACAAAGCGACACAATGGATGGAAAGGAAGATTCTCATTGCATTATTCTTTGATATTTTCATTGGGCCCACATACAAGATCCGTATGGGGTCATGCAGGATATGAATATAATAAAGGAGATGTATTATCATTTGAGCACGGCCTACGGGACGAGGTAGGTGCTCATGGTCTGCGAGATGACAATATTTTGAATTTCCAGGATACGAGAGATATATATGTATTGCATTGTTCCTAAAGTTTGAGTGCGCCTGCTGTTAGCTCGTCTCGTATGAGTTTAGAGTATGGAACTCCTGAAATGCAGGTTCTCTCAACAGTCACATATCACGGCCACAAAATACTTTGGTAGATGATAATAGTTGGAGATTGAAGGAGACTAGATGAACTGTGATTCTGTAGCCCCACTGTGCGAGTTGGAGATGTTAGCATTTGGTGCGCCCATGTGGGGTGCCCAATGCAGATATTATAACTTTATGGGGTTAGTTGCAATAATACTCAAACCTTATGGGGTCAGTAGCAAAGGCATAAACCCTAGGAGGTTATACTGCAAACAATGAATAAGTCTGTCTATATAAGGATACAACCTCTTACATTATTTTATGCACTACTGTGTAGAGATCATGTGCTGATCAAATACAGTTATAGGAACCCTACCCTATCTCTCTAAATAGCATCCATTGGTGGGACTTGGTGTGAACAAGAGCTCTCGTCCTAGTGATTCGAGCCAGTCTGTGGGAGCAAGACGTTGTTGCGTGAAAGCAAGCGATCTACGATCATCCGCTGCGTTAGGAGCTTAGGCGAATAGGTAACACATATTCCGCTTCATTATGTGTTTGGTTCTATGTATGCTTAGATCATTTTCTTCCTTCAGACGTGGAGGTAAAGTTGATTTCTTGATCAAGCAAAGGAGACAAAAACCCATGTAAGTACACCACGGGGACGATACCAACCTCGTCCAATCAAAATACTAAGACAACATAAGGTTAGTTTTTTTATGTTCTTCTTTTTTTTAGAAATTGATTTGTCATCAACCGAGTTTGAACATGGGACCTCATGCAGGGGCTTCCAACGCTCTACCACTTGAGCTACTACACGGAATCTTATGTGTGTAAGTACATGGTGATCAAATGACTAATTATATGTTTGTGTGGTCACCAGCTGTTTGTTATACACATGTGAAAATAAAGACAATTTAGGTTTTGATCTGTGACATGAACATGTATGAGCATGAGGATCTCTTTCGGGTTTTCAACCTTGTCAAATATACTAGCGGCATTGGTAAACTATCATGCTAATATTAGTATTTCAGTTATGGTTTCTTTATGTTTGTTATCCATTGTGGGTGACTCGTTTATGAGTAGAGTTTCCATTAGCCACTATAACAACTTGCTTTTTACTCTGTATCAATTTTATTTGTTTTTGACAATTTTGTGGAAGGAGAACCTCCAGAAAAGGTTGTAACTAATGACCACTATTATTAAGTTTGTGCCTATTGATACGCGAATATGAGTAATTTCTTCACACCTAAAGTTGTGAATTACAAGAAACTCTAATCATAACCTGCAGTTATGACATTAATTTTGTGACATAAAGTCATAATAATAATTATTACATCTCCGGAAGAGGTGTCTAATATTTGTGTCACAGTTGTATTATCATTACATCTAAGAAGAGATGTCCTACAATTTTCTGCACCTCCTGAAGAGGTTTTTTTATTTTTTTCTTTATTTCATATTTACTCAATTTTTCAGTACATGATGATGTATTGTAACCTGAAGTTAGAACATCATAAAATAACATAAAAAAAATACATCTAGAATATGCTTACATCTTCATGAATTGTAACCTGAACTTACAATATATTTTATGACCTGAATTCATAACATATTAAATCTCCATAAGAGAGGTTTATAATTATTATTATTCTTTAAGTTCTTTTATTTTTATGCACTTACATTTCATGTACACCACCTTTTACTTAATATGGATAAAAACAAATTTTTGGAAGAAATTTCGTTGTGGCTATTGATATTCTGATAGAAAGCCAAGTAAATTTTTCCCGAAGTAACAAATTACATGCACGTGCTAATAACCAGAAGTTATGACTCCTGTAACATCAAGTTCTGAAAAATTTCAATTAATATTCTCCTGAAGAGATTGATATTATCTATAATTGATCAACCCTACCAAAGAAGATGTATTATACTTTTGTTAGTCGATTTTTTTTGTAATTACTTAGTTCTTTTTGTAATTTTTTCGTCAAGTACTAGAACATCCTGAAGACGTTATTAATACAAGATTTTTCATTAGACACTAGCTATTAGCATTATATGAGGTCATATTTTCATACCAGAAGTTATGAAAAATATGAAGATGTTAATAAGGAGTTATAAAATAATATCAAAAGATCTCCTTGAAGAGAGAATCTACAATTGTCGAACCAGAAGTTTCGATTGTTTACTTTTACATTCTTTTTTGGTTTTATTATTTTTCTCATATTATTGTTAATGTCTCCCGAGTAGATTTGTTTAACAATGGTACGGATAAAAAAATTGATATTGTTAGTTGGTGTAAAAAATACTTCACACAAGAAGTTGTGAAATAAAATTACATCTTTCGCTTACTAATGACCGATCGACTAGATTGATCCATTCTCATTCCCAGAATTAATAGTAGTGCATTCCATGAAGTAAATCACTTTGTTATATACAGTCGAAAACTACATGATATACAGGTGTAGATACTGCTTTCCAGATTGACGGATCATCGCCACGTGGCAGCCATCCAGCACACCAGCTGTGCTCCATACACACCGGATCACCACCTGTGCTGATCCACACGGGGGATGCGAGACAGGGCCCTCGCGTACCAACCACACAGGACTTGTAGGGACTTAGTTGTTTGGAGGCTAGGGTAAGGCCCGTCGCGCGCGTACGACAACCAAGCTCACGCGCGACCTCTGGTAACTGACTGAGAGATCCTAGGCTTACGTGTCCCATCAATGCGGCTGATCTCATAATGGTCTCCGATACTTGCGGGCAGATACGTAACGGTTCCTATATACACTGTCGAACGTGCCGTTGAGTAGTCTATCTTGAAGCCGCCATTTATGGTGCATTAACCCCTCAACGGTCACTTTCCCACTATGTATAGGATCGTTAGCACTCTGTTGCGACACAAGTCACATACTGGTCCAATACATAGCTTATTGTCTCTCTCTCACAAGCAGTTACCGGTGCTTACCCTCTCCGTACACACACCTTACAACTTCTCTGTGTTTTAGCCTTCATTCCCTGTTTGAGGTGCACACTTGGGTTCTCTCCTCAGAAAAATCCTTGTGCAAAATTTGGTGAACCCGACGTAAACACTCACTTCCAACACTCCAACACCTCGAGAAAATGTCAGAAATGTCTTCCTCGCCCAGAACCATTCGTGATGATGATCAGTCCTCCTCCTATGAAGAAACCTCATGGGAGGAAGGGCTACGTCATACGGCCACCAACCCTAATACCCGCACCCGGACAGCCACCGGGGATGAGCTCTCATTGGGGGCACTTCAAGCCACAATTTAGAGTCAGGCTCAGACCATGGAGGCTCAATCTGCCCAGATCACTAAGATCATGGCAATTTTGGAAAAGCTCACCCAAAACGCTGAGGCTTCGGTCTCACAGCCGACGGCTCAGCTGCCTTCACAAGGGACAGCATCTGCTTCTATAATCCACACATCTGCTGCCCAAACCTCCTTCCCCAATTGCTTTGGAACGGCAGGACTCCCTTTGAGTTCATCCTTGGTATCGGCGGGGAGCCCTACGCCATATTCGGCGCTGCCTGCGTATGCAAATGGAGCCCTAGGGAGTCATGCGCCCTCGCCGCCGCCTCCTTACAACCCAAATATGCCCTACATCTCGGGTTTTGGGTCGACAACATCAGAACGTGGCGAACCCACACCTGCCAGCATGGCTGTCCTCTAACAGAAGCTTGAGAATATCGTCGCCAACCAAAGCTTCACAGATACTGTCATCGCTAGAGTTGACAATGCGCCTCTCATCTCGAAGGATATATATTTGATGCCCAACCCTACTGGGTACAAAGCACCCAAGTGGGAAAAGTTTGATGAACTTAGCGGGAATGCTCACGAACACGTAATGAGGTTCGTCGACCTGATGGGCCCACATGGAACAGACACCAGATTGCTTATGCGCGAGTTCCCTAAATCTTTAGGAACTGTCGCGTACAAATAGTACCGGACCTTGGACGCGGGATCCGTTAAGACATGGGAGGAAATGGTGAAAAAGTTCTACACCAAATTCTTCCAAGTTGACGAAAAGGTTACTACCATTCATTTGTCTCGCATGTAACAGAAACATGATTAAGAGGGAGTCGCGTTTATCAAGAAATTCAGGGCCAGAGCTTTAGAATGCATTGATGAGGTCTCGGAAGGACGTCTGGTAGAGATTGCCTGCAGGGCATGCGAGATGAATACAAAGGTATGCTGATATACTTGAACGCCCCTACTTTTTCAAAATTGATTGACTGCACTAGGAATGTCGAACGCCTGGTGGAAAGAATGAAGAAGAAACATTCCAATGAGCGCACACCAACCATTCCTAACCTCAGGATTGGGGGATTCAACTACAAACGACCGCGAGACACCAACGTGCACGCGATATCCTCGCCTTGCAAGCAACGGCGATCTGCAGCTCAGGAGCCGCTACCCCTGCCCATCTCGATCAGGGACGCCATCGACCTTTGCAAGAAACGGCGACAAGATGGAAGCCTGCTGGCATTTGAACACAGACCTACGGGAGAAAAATTTCTCGACCCGAAATGGTGCGAATGCCATGGGAAAATCTCCCATCCAACCAGGGAATGCAGGAAACTCTAGGGGATGGTGGACAGGAAAATAAGGGAAGGCCGCTTGTTTGTTGAAGGATCAACTAAAGATGCACGAAGAAATTCTCTACCACCTCATACGCGACGAGAATCCATGGAGAAAGAGGTTGCCATGATTTCGATCACAGACGTCAAAGAGGTGGCGGAAGCAGCAGCCCCTGTGGTTTCAGAACTCTATGAGGACGAAGAGTATGGCGCTGATACTGAAGACTCCCGCACAGGGCGAATGAAGGGCTCTACCAAATTCACCAGATTCTTTAAGGATATGAACTTTTTAGAGGGCTGCAGACATGCGATGATAAAAGCAATGTTAAGGGTAGCAGAGGAGTATAGAGAAGAATTAGTCACCACGAATGGCAAAGTAATCAGAGCCTTTAGACCACAAAGACTAATCATGACGCTTGACGAGTCGGACAAAGAGCTGAAACCAACCACCGAAGTCCGTTATATGTAATGGCCGTGATCAACCACGTCGAATTCAAAAGAGCCTTAATCGATGGTGGAGCTGCAGTAAACTTCATCCCCTCGGGCACCCTAGAGATGGGAGGGATTCAAAGGCAGATTGTCAAGAAGTACTCATCCTTGACGGGGTTTGGAAGTGGCTCCAGAATGACTCTGGGCTGGATCCGTTTGGGAGTCCAGATCGGGCAAATAAACCGCTACGCCAAATTACATGTCATTGAGTCCGAGACATGATTATTGGGCGAGCATGGATTCACCGCTTTGATGCTGTACCTTCAACAGCTCACCAGGTGATGAAGGCCATCTGGAAAAGAAAGAGTGGTCACAATACCCGCTTCGGTGAATTCTTTCACTTTGGAGGAGGCACACTTACCTGAGGCGGTATGCTTCACGGAGATGGAGGACGGGCCGCTTCCGGACCCGTTTCGGCCAACTCGTTTTTCTAGATGGGAGGAAATCCAGGATCAGTCACCAGCTCGAGCGATAGTGATACGGGAAGAGCCGAAGGGAGAACAGTCCGTGACGGAGGAAGCCCTTAGAACAGCCAAAAACATCTACACCTAGAAGAAGGTCAGGAAGCATGGTGAAGACGGCAGACGAGTGGGTAGCTTCAACTCCAAAAGGAAGAAGTGCTATCACGTCGAGGGTATTCCCAGGCAAATTTGCAAGCTATCAGAGGCTCCTTGTATGAGTCAGGGAAACCAGCTAGTTGAGGAAGTCAAAGAGGCACCTAAGTGCATGGAAGACCGCCCAAAGCCGCAAAAGCAGGAGATCAAGGAGGTATTCCTTAGCCCTGATGGGGAAAAGAAAAGACCCGTTTTCCTGAGCGCAGACCTCAGCTATACGGAAGAACAAAAGCTGGTCCAGCAACTAAAAGAGTACAAGGACGTATTCGCATGGGACTATGATGAAATTTCGGGACTGGACCAAGGCATCACTATGCATCGCCTGGATGTCATCCCGGGTTCGAAGCCAATCAAGAAGAGCGCGAGGAACTTCTGTCCCGAGATCAATGTCAAGATCAGGGAGGAGATGGTCAAACTGCTAAACGCCAAATTCATAGAACCCAACCATCATCCCACCTGGATGGCAAACATTGTTCTCGTTTTAAAGAAAAATGGAAGCCTTCGCGTATGTGTAGATTTTAGAGTTCTGAACAAACTATGCCCGAAGGATGACTTCCCTTTGCCCAAAATCGATCTCTTGATTGACTCCACTGCAGGCCACGAGATGTTCAGCTTTATGGACGGATTCAGTGGCTACAACCAGATCAAGATGGACCCTGAGGACGCGAAGAAAACGGCGCTCATAACATCGGTAGGGGTATTCAATTAGACGGCCCTGCCCTTCGGTCTGAAGAACGCAGGAGCCACATACCAGCGTGCAATGATGGCACTGTTTCACGACATGATGCACCAAGAAGCTGAATTCTTTGTAGACGATCTAGTGGTTAAGTCAAAGAAGATTGAAGATCATTTGAAAAATCTAAGAAAGGTTTTGGACAGATGCCGCGCATTTCAGTTAAAGATGAACCCTATGAAGTGTGAATTTGGGGTGACCTCTGGTAAATTCCTAGGCTGCATAATCCACAGGCATGGGATCAAGCCTGACCCTGCCAAGATCTCTGCAATTACAAATCTGTCCGCACCGCAATCGCAAACTGATTTGAAGGCATTTCTAGTAAAACTGTTTTACTTACGGAGGTTTATACCGACAATTGTGGAATTGACCTTCTGCTTTAGCAATCTGCTCAAAAAGAACGCAACGTTCCTATGGACAGAAGAGCATCAAGCTGCATTCGAGAAGCTGAAGAGACTGCTAACATCCCCGAGGGTCATGATCGCACCGCAGTTGGGAGCACCCCTGCTATTGTACCTCACTTCAACCGAAAGGTCGATTGGAGCACTATTGGCCTAGGAGTTCGAGGGACAAGAAAGGCCGGTTTATTACATCTCCCGCATGATCCAATCCGCATAATCAAGATACACAGACATAGAGCGGCATTGCCTGGCTTTGTTTTTCGAAATTGAGAAGTTAAAGCACTACTTTGCTTCCCACAAAGTGGTGGTTGTAACGAAGAACAATCCCATACGTTATCTACTGGGACATTCACCTCCCTCGGGGAGACTTGCAAAATGGTACATGACCATCTCCCTATATGATATCACATGCACGCGACCTAAGGCCATCAAATCACAATAATCGGCATATCTGCTCGCACAATTCCCGGATGAGAAGCACGAGCCCGTGCCAGAGGGGCTCGAGGGGCACGAGATATATGCAATCAACAAAGAGTACTGGAATCTACAGTTTGATGGATCTTCTAAAAGATTAGGGGAGGAATTGGAGTAGTACTCACCAAGCCTGACCAAGAGGTTATCCAGATGTCGACGAAGCTGGACTTTGCGGTAACTAACAACGAGGCCGAATATGAGGCCCTGATCGCGGGACTCCAAGCAGCTAGAGTCTTGGAAGTTAAGAATCTTGTCATCATGGGAGACTCAAAGTTAATTGTAAAACAAACCTCGGGAGAATATGCTCTAAAGGAGATAAATCTGCTCAAATATTGGTCAATTTTGCAGAAGCTGGTGTAGAGTTTCTAGTCCGTCAAATACGAGCACACTCCCAGATCAGAAAATCGTCATGCAGACGCACTGGCTACTTTAGGGTAAAAAATAAGCTCAGATAAATGCCCTGCAAAGATATCAATTGAGTTCAAAACTACCCCGTCATTGGTAAAAGACTTATGTGAAGAAGGACCTCTGGAAGAAGCGGACTGGAGGCAGCCCATTCAGCGCGCGTTGGCTGACGGAACCAGCAAGGAAACATGGGTTTCCATCAATGGATTTTTCACACAGGATGGTTTGCTTTATCAAAAGGGCCCTGGGGGTATCCTCATGAGATGTGTAACCGACAAGGAGGGCCAACCAACCGTGGACAAGATTCATCTAAATTATTGCGGGGACAACGAGATCTCCATCTACAGGAAGGCCCAACGTATGGAATATACTGGCCAAAGATGTCATATTTCGCCGCCATCATACAAAACAACTGCGAGAGGTGTCCTTTAATCAAAGCCATCATGGAGATTGCTGCCACAGAGGACGATTGGCGACATCCAATAACCAATTACATTCAAGAGGGAACCGTGCCCGCCAGCAGAAAGGAAGCCGAAAAGCTCAAAAGAAAGGCCAATAGATATATTTGCCAAAAACATACTGTTGCGAAAGGGGCATAATGGAGATTTGCTCAATTCCTGCACGGACAAGAAGCCCAAGAAGTCATGGAAATGTCGCACCAAGTGGAACACCAAGGGGGTGGGAAGTTATGTCGATAACTCTTGACGGTGGGGTACTTCTGGCCAACCATGGAGGCCGACTGCTGCGCGAAGGTCAGGAGGTGCCAGCAATGCCAATATCATGGAAATCTAAGTACATGCTCCCGCGGTTGAGTTACATGCGCTAGGGACGTCATGGCCATTTGATACTTGGTCACTGGATTTCATCGGACCAATACGACCCCCCTCGAGGGGGAATGAATACATCCTTATAGGAACGGATCAGTTCACCAAGTGGGTAGAAGCAATCCCACTGAAGACAGCAACTGCAGAGGCAGTGGTCAAGTTCATCCAAGAAAACATCATTCACCGCTTTGGCATTCCCAACAATATTTTGTTCGACAATGGAACTCCCTTCGTCAACCGCCAGGTAGCCGAGAAACTGATGGAATAGAACATTAGACAGGTATGCTCCACACCCTACTACCCGAAGGGAAATGGGCAAGCGGAGGCGACCAACAAGACATTGCTGCGAATATTAAGTAAGATGGTCACAGGCGATCACAGGAAATAGGCAGATTCATTAGGGATGACACTTTGGGCGTATCGAACATCTCCCAGGACTCCCACTGGGACTTCCCCCTTCTTGCTATGCTACGGAGCAGAAGCGATTGTCCCCTCCGAAGTTAAAGTAAACTCTGCGAGATTGGCTTTCAGTGCCTTGTACAACAACGAGCGTGACCATTATCTGATCCTCTTGAGGGAAAAACGCAAAAAAGCCACAAGAGAAAACCTTAAATACAAGAAAAGGATCGCGCGTGCATACAACCAGACGGTCCAGCATAAGGACTTTACAGCAATGGTGACCTCGTGTTGCGAGCCTCCGACCATTGCATGCTCGAAGCAGCCCACCCCAAGTTTGCGTCTAATTAGGAAGGACCCTTCGAGGTAAAGGAAGTCTTTGACAGTGGATATTGCAACATTCTGCGTATCCACGGAGCTGCTACCACTCCACAACCAACCAACATGCGATGCCTAAAAGTACTATCCTTATACCCCTCTTTTTATTTGCTTACAATATCTTTTCAATAATCCTCCCATATGAGGATCCAATTATTGATAATACCTCTCCCATATGAGGGACCTTTTATCAAAATTATCAGTTTTCCTCTCTGGCTTATGGGTCCCCAGCCGACAACAATACCAAGACATGAGCATATCTCATAAGATAGCAGTCTAAGACTATCTCACACGATAGCAAAATCCAAAGCCTATATCCTATGATAGCAGCAGAATGAAGCATGTCTCAAAAGAAAGCAACATAAGCCTATCTCACATGATAGCAGCAAAAGCCTATCTCGTACGATAGCAATATAAGCCTATCTTACATGATAGCAGCAAAATCCTATCTCATATAGTAGCAATACAGGCCTATCTCACATGATAATGGCAAAAGCCTATCTCACATGATAGCAATACAAGCCTATCTGACACAAGTAGGCTTCCTGCCCAAATGGTAGTCTGACGCGAAGGAGTCTATCTTATTAGATAACAATTATACGCGAAAAGAGCACATGGTGTTCGTACGCAAAAACAACTCGAGAATGACGTCTTATAGCCCGTGTTATGAGAATATTTGGGACCATATGAGGGAGGCCCACCTGCATGATTGCCTATAAGGGGAATCGAACCTTCAACGCAAAGGTTTTAAGACGCGGATTTTACCAACTGTGCTAGATCATTTTTGGGCTACAAGGGGGGCCAAAACCTTTGTTGCCTATAGGAAAGTCCACTTCCTCAAGTAGAAGTGCGACGTGCGCATATCGACACTATCTCATCGGTAGCAGGAGGCACGCGATAATTGCCTGCAAGCCTATCTCGTACGGTAGCAATAAAAGCCTGTCAAGTCATAACCTGTAGAAAGAGCATTTGCTTAATATTGTGTTTACCTACAAAGTGGCACAAACAACACATGCCCTCGAAGGAAAATCATAAAGCCAAGCATTTAGTACTCATGAATGCAAATAAAGCGCAAATCAACTCAAGGCATGGACAATAGATGTACATAGGGGTGTGCATGGGTCGGTTTGGCCGGGTTACTAGCATTATTAAAACCAAATCATATAATTCGATTTTAAAACATTAAAACCAAAGTCAAACCATACACTGGTCTAAACCACCCAAACCTTTAAACATTGGTTTGGCTCGGTTCGGTTTGGTTTGTCGGGTTGCGAATATGTTCTTAAGTGGACAACACTCTTATGTCTAATTCCAAAACAAACACTTCAAATAATAAACATTAAACATTAAAAATATAAAACTATAAAGTTGAAATAAACTATTGAAAAGCTAGTTCAACATTAATTCCTAAGATCACCAGGGCAATAGGTATAAGCGCGGGAACTCAAAATGGTTCTGCCAAAATGATGCCTTAATATATCAAATCTTCAGAAATAACAAAGCATTGTCCAAATGGAAATTAATGCTAAACAATAATAGTCTTAAACATAGTAAAAAATAAGAAGTCTGATTAATAGCACAAAGTTCCACAAAAATCAAAGCTAGATTTAATTGAGAAGTGAACGTAGCCATCTCCATGACACATCTGAACCCCAAAAATTCCAACTCAATGGACATCACCCATCAGCAACAACAAATTCGAAGCAAAAAAAACAACTGGTTTATCCAAATATTCAAATAAAGCTTCGATGATTAAAAGTGAGCATTATGCATGTAAATGTGTTCACCTGATTAGTCCACCGAATGAATAGACTCTGATGTTCCTAAATACATCTGTGTAAATTCTGCAATCATGTAAACTAAGTTAAGATGATATGTTAATTAGTACAAAATTTTCTAAAGTAAAATGGGAATCTGAAGCAAGGAAATGATTAATACTCTTCAAATATACTAAATGAAAAAAATGCTGTAACATTTTTCAAGTATTACCTGTAGCAATCTGGTCGTACTTTTCGACATCATCCATAGCTTCCCTCAAGTCAATTGGCTTTTGATAGGAAAACAACCTGTTTTGTGTGCAAATCAGAGCCTCAACCATAGCCGGTGACAACAAACTTCTGAATGGATCAAAAATTCGCTTTCCTGTGCAGAATCCAGATTCTGAAGCTACAGTAGAAACAGGAATGGCCAACACATCTTTTGCTGTTATTACAAACCACCTCACGAACGAAGAACGAATAAATAAGGACACAATTATTTTGCGTGGTTCGCTAGCAAAATATTTGCTAACTACCTCCACGGCGGAAAAGCACCCTTTATTTACTTAAGAGGAACAAGACTACAAGAATGTTTTTGCATACCTAATAATGTGACTCCTAGGTTCTTTATATAGTGCTAGGAAATCCCTAAATTTTCCAAATCCGATTTGGAAACAAACTCGTTTCCTTACTAATCCTCCACCGCCTTTGACTTCCAATGTTTCCTAATCAAAGTTGGAAACAAAGAGTTTGGCAGCCTTTGACCAATTCAAGGCACCAACTCAACAAATCTCCACCTTGACTTGAATTGTCTCGTCAACAGCAGCTGCTCCTCTTCTCGTAAATAAAGCTGCGTCTTCTCCGCACCCAATGTCTCTCTTCACAAAGACTCACTGGACCCCCACCGGGTCCGACATGGCCCCTAAGGGCCTCACTGGCTCAAGATGTTGAGCAATTCCAGACAATGCTTGAACTTGCTCTCCGGAACCGGCTTGGTGAACATATCTGCGGGGTTGTCAGCAGTCCCCACATTCATCACCTTGATCCTGCTTTCACTTCTCAGAAAATGATACCTGACGTCAATATGCTTCGTCGTTTCATGATGAACCTGGTCTTTAGTCAAGCAGATTGCACTGAAGCTATCACAGTAGACTATCGCCTGATCTTGATGTAGCCCTAGATCATTAACCATTCCCTTAAGCCAAATTGCCTCCTTTGCTGCTTCCGTTAGAGCCATATACTCCACCTCCGTGGTGGACAAAGTGACCGTCGGCTGTAGCGTAGCCTTCCAACTCACAACAGCTGCTCCTAGAGCAAATACATAGCATGTCATTGATCTTTTATTGTCAATATCCCCTGCATAGTCCGCATGCGAGAAACCAGCTGCCAAGATGACTTCACTAGCCCCATAGCATAGGCCAATGTGTGACGTACCCTTAAGGTACCTGAATATGCGCTTCACCGCCTGGCAATGGTCCCTACCCGGATGAGCCATAAAATGACTAACCACACTAACAGCGAATGCTATGTCCGGTCGAGTGCACACCATAGCATACATGATTCTTCCAACTGCGCTAGCATATGGAACCTTGGACATGTACTCCTTTTCCTCCTCGGTCTGAACGGTGTACATTCCTAGCTTGCTATTAGTTGCCATAGGAGTATCTATAGCCTTAGTTGATAACATCCCGAATCTTGCCAAGATCTTCTTAATGTATCCCTGATGTGATAAGAAAAGCTTCTTCTTCTTCCTATCTCTATAGATCTCAACTCCCAATATCTTCCGAGCAGCTCCCAGATCCTTCATCTCAAATTTCGCTCTAAGGGACCTCTTCAGTTCTCTGATGTCCTTGATATCCCGAGTTGCAGAACTAGGTAAATACGTGATCCACCATGCAACTCTTTGTGGTACACGCATCAATCATACTCGCACTTGTGGTAACCAATCTTCAACATGAAGCTGTCAAACCTCTTGTACCATTGCCTCGATGACTGCTTAAGTCCGTAAATAGATCTCTTCAGCTTGCACACGTAGTTCTCTCTTCCGAGAACTTGGAACCCCTCCGGTTGGCTCATGTAAATTTCCACCTCAAACTCTCCGTGCAGGAAAGTTGTCTTGACATCCAATTGTTCAAGTTCTAGGTCGTGGTGTGCCACTAAAGCTAGTAACACCCGGATAGAAGTATGTCTGACCACCGGTGAGAAGATCTCGTTGTAGTCAACTCCCTCTTTCTGACTGAACCCTCCTGCAACTAGCCTTGCCTTATACTTGATTCCCTCTTCAGATGTAGTTCCTTCTTTTCTTCTGAAAACCCACTTGCAGCTGACTATCTTCCTTCCCGCTGGCAATTTAACAAGCTCCCAAGTTGATTTCTTGCTAAGAGAGTCCATCTCCTCTCCCATTGCGGCAATCCATTGTGCTGACTCAGAACTAGATATAGCGGCCTTGTAGGAGGATGGCTCTTCCTCTACCTCTTCCAATACCTGTAATGCATATCCCACCATACCATCATCTCTGTATCTCGCCGGAGGCTTTATGACTCTCCTTGGTCTTCTTTCAACAATATTTTGATAAACCGGTTCCTCTGGTGTAGACGCATCCTCACTATCAGACTCTTCTGCTCTTCCTCTTCTGCTTCTGGCGGCGGTGTAGGGATTTCAGATTCCTTAGTATCAGTAGGATCCGACTCTCCCTCCACCTTTTTCTTTGCACCTCCAAGCTCCACCTTCACGGAGTTCTTCAACATACGAGTCTCATCAAAGACTACACTTCTGCTAAGTATAATCATGTTGTCTGCCCATATCTTATATCTCTTCACACCTGTTCCGAAACCCATGAATACTCCCTTCTTAGCTCTTGGTTCTAGTTTGCCATCATCAACGTGATAATAGGCAACACAACCAAAAACTCTCAAATCCGAGTAGTCCATTGCATTACCGGTCCATACTTCCATAGGAATCTTGCATCCTATACCTGTGTGCGGGCTTCGATTTATGAGATAGCATGCCATGGAAACTGCCTCTCCCAAGAAACCTCTAGAAAGACCTGCATTCGAAAGCATGCACCTTGCTTTTGCTAAAAGTGTCTGATTCATTCTTTCGGCTACACCGTTCTGCTGCGGTGTGTGCCGAACGGTGCGATGGCGTGCTATTCCCTAATCCTTGAAGAATCCATCAAACTCTGATGAACAAAACTCTGAGCCATTGTCCGTGCGCAGCCTCTTCACCTTCTTTCCCACCTGATTCTCTACTAGTGTCTTCCACTCCTTGAATCTTGCGAAGGCTTCACTCTTGTGCTTCATCACGAATATCCAAGTCATCCTGGAGTAGTCGTCTATGATGCTTAGGAAATACCTGTACCCTCCAATCGCCTCGACTCGGGATGGACCCCAATCCGAATGGAATTAATCAAGAGTACCTTTCGTTCTATGAATCGCCTTAGGGAACTTACTACGTTGTAGCTTTCCCATACACGCAGTGCTCACAAAACCCTAGGCTCTTGAGCGCATGCCCGGTGAGATAGCCTTTCTTCTGAAGTTCCTGCATTCCACGTTCACTCATATGACCGAGCCTCATATGCCACAGCTTAGTTAAATCAGCTTCCTTAGTCTCGGCTGAGACAACTCCAGCAGAACCTGCGATCGTCGAACCTTGCAACATGTACAAAGTCCCATTCTTGACTCCCTCCAGAATCACCTTAGAACCCTTGCAGACTTGTAGATCTCCACCTTCACCTTTGAAACTGTATCCCTTGCTGTCGAGTAGACTCAAGGAGATCATATTCTTCTTAATAAGTGGTACATGCCTGACTTGCTTTAAAGTACATAACTTCCCTTAATTCGTCTTCAATCTAACTGAGTCGCTCCCAATCACCTTACAGACAGCTCCGTTTTCCATGTAGACAGACCCTCCATCCGTTTGGTCGTACATCGAGAATAGCTCCCTGTTAGAGAAAATATGATAGGAAGCTCCGGAATCAAGGACCCACGCATCCTGAGAGTGCATGACAACATCCTCCATTAGAACGTAATCATCCTCAGACGAGTTACCTTGTTCTGCTACTGCTGCGGATCCATTCTGCCCCTGTTGACCTCGTTTCCGGCAATCTCTCTTCCAGTGCCCCTTTTCCTTGGAAAAGGCACATACATCCTTGGGTAACTTCGAACCTGACAATTGCTTCTTCTTGTTCTTCTTACCCTTCTTGCTTCCCCCCGTTGCCATCAGTCCGGAAGCATGGTCCTCTATACCTGTGCTAGCACCCTTATGGCACAGTTCCTTAGCATGGAGCACCGATCTCACCTCCTCTAGGGATAAGTCGTCTTTGTTCACAATGAACGACTGCACGAAGTTCTCATATGATGGAGGTAACGAGATCAATAATAAAAGTGCAACATCCCCATCCTCCACCTTCTCGCCAATATTACGCAAATCTAACAGAATTGTGTTCAATTGATCAAGATGGTCCTTGAGAGCCGTACCTTCGACCATCCCCAGGGTGAAGAGTCTTTGCTTTAGCATCAACTTGCTAGTGAGACTCTTCGTCATGTAGAGACTCTCCAACTTGAGCCAGAGCTTTGTTGCTTTCATCTGATCTGCGATCTCGATGATCACATCATCCGATAAGCACAGCATAATCGTTGCGTGTGCCTTCTCCTCCATCGCCTTGAACTCCGCTGATGCAACATTCATGCCTTCGTTGTCCGCGGTCAAAGGTGCCCACAAGCCTTGCAATTTGAGCAAAGCCTCCATCTTTATCTTCCACAGACTGAAGTTGTTCCCTCCTGTGAACCTGTCGATCTTCAACATCGATCCGGACATCGTTCTTGGTGGATCTTGAACCCTAGTCGCGTGCTCCACCTAGATCGCAAAACCCTAGCTTTGATTTCACCAAGCTGTGAAACCCTAGCTTTGCTCCGCCTTGATCTTGATCTTGAAACACCGTCAACCTTGGCTCTGATACCAGTTTGTTATGACAAACCACCTCACGAACGAAGAATGAATAACGAAGAACACAAGTATTTTACGTGGTCCACTAGCAAAATATTTGCTAACTACCTCCACGGCGGAAAAGCACCCTTTATTCACTTAAGAGGAAAAAGACTACAAGAATGTTTTTGCATACCTAATAATGTGACTACTAGGTTCTTTATATAGTGCTAGGAAATCCCTAAAGTTTCCAAATCCGATTTGGAAACAAACTTGTTTCCTAACTAATCCTCCACCGCCTTTGACTTCCAATGTTTCCTAATCAAAGTTGGAAACAAAGAGTTTGGCAGCCTTTGACCAATTCAAGGCACCAACTCAACATTTGCAACTTTAGATAAAATCGGATATCTCGAAGAACTTTTCTTCCACCATCCCAATATATCAAACTTGAAACTACCACGACCTTCACAAGTTTCAACCAAATACTTGTCAACTTCAGAATTACCCCGAACACTTTGAACCTCTTTCATATGCTTGTCAAACTCAAGTTCCATACATTGTTGGGCATCATTGTCATCCAAAAACACTGCATTTGAAGATTGATCGTCCAATTGCACAGAAGCATGTTTAGTGTTTATGCTAGAACTCAAGTAGTGCTCATACAAACTGACCAAGGTTCTCATACAAACTGACCAAGGTTCTCTTCACTCATTCTGTCATTTCCTTAGCTTTCTCGCCCTCATATATTTGGACAAAACCAAAGCTCACATATGCCAATTTATATCGAGGATCAAGCAAGATAGAGACATACAACAAAAAGTTAATATTTTCAACATTATCCCAGTATTTGTCAAACTTAACTTGCATGCGTCCCTCCATAGAGCTCAGCAGTGTGTCGCCACTTTTCTGTAACTGACTAAGTCTGGACAGTAACGAAATTAGCTCTTGGAAAAATGCATTAGATGTAACAAATAAAGAGCCAGACAAGTTCAATTTCGCATTGTAAAACAATCTCAGAAACTTAATGAACACTCTTGAATTATCATAATCACTTTCACTTGGAGCCCCAGTTTCTTTTAGATTCTTCAAGAACTTTTGGTCATCAAAATCAAGTCTCTTAAAGGCCTTCTGGAACTTCTCAGCTGATTCTAACATCAAATATGTTGAGTTCCATCTAGTCTCTACATCAAGACATACAAGGCTTCTGGTTTCAATCTTTACTTTCTCCACACATTTCTTAAATTCTTGCAACCTCGCTGGAGAATATCTTGCATATCTCACCGCATTTCGGATCCTGGAAATGGACTCATGAATTTCATCTATTCCCTCCCTCACAATCAGGTTCAATATGTGAGCACAACACCTCATATGGATAAACTCATGATCAAAGATTGTATCATTCCAGTCCATTGTAATTCTTTTCAAATAACTAATAGCTCCATCATTATAGCTCGCATTGTCAACTGTGATGGTAAATTTTTTATCAATACCCCATTGAGATAGACAACTCTCAATCATCTTACCAACAATCTCACCCTTATGATTAGGAATTAAACAAAAGTTCAGAATTCTTTTGTTCAATTTCCAATTATCATCAATGTAGTGGGCTGTGAGGCATATATAATTCTGTTGCTGAACAGATTTCCAAGTGTCAGTGGTGTGACAAACACGTTGTGACTTTAACGTTCTTTTCAGCCCTTCTTTATCCTCAAAGAACAACTTTAAACAATCTCTTGCAACTGTAGTACGACAAGGGATGATAAATTTTGGTTGCAGAACTTGATCAAAGTTCCAGAACCCTTCCCCTTCAACAAACCTAAAAGTTAACTCATCTTTTATGATCAATTTTGCAAGCGCAAGCCTACGTGCCTCAACACTGAAATTCACAGTTTTAAGAGTAGTTGGACTATCTCCCTCGGGTCCTTCCCTTTTGGGTTTGAAAACCAAGGTCCTCTGTTTCTTATCAGGATTTCTATTAGGATATTTCTGACACCTATAAAGAAGATGAGCCCGCATACTACTAGTGCCATGATTTGATTCAGAGGCATATGATTTATCACAGTAATTGTAAGATGCTCTTACCCCGTTTTAGCCATTTGTTTTAGTAAAGTGATCCCATATTTCTGAAATTTGCCTAGAACCATTCCGATTTTGGTGATTTTGTGCCCTGGATTTAGCTCCCTTCTGAGAAAGCTTAGAAACTTTACCAGGATTTGAAGGATTAGTTCCCATTGGATGAGCTGCAAGAGTAGCCATGCTTTCTCCTCCATTTTCAGTTACTACATCCTGAATTTCAACTTGTGCAGTGTTCTTGGCCTCATTCTGCATCTAGTGAAACAAGAAAAAACATTTAGAGAATCAAATTAATTAACTAATGTGTAGCTATTTTATCATATACTTAAATCTACATATATAAGGAAATGCCAATGACTGGGCTAGGTGATACACCAGCGCTTCTCCTTGTTTATATGACTAGTCCAAAGTTAATTTTTTTTTTATTTTCACTGATGCCGGGATTAGAAAATACTCACGAAACAGAGGGTTGGGCATGGTGTTTAAAGATTGCAATAAAAATGCTAATGTTAAATTTATAAGCAACCTGAATTGTTTCTCTCATCGCCCATAGTCCTATAAGCTTTGGCTATGAAGAATGCCCCTTGTCTTTCTTTGGAGTTAAAACTGAAAAGAATTATATCCGATGCCAAGTTTGTGATGGGTTACCTAGTAAGTTTGGTTGTGAGGGCCATTGTCTTATAGTTTAGTGAATTAAAGATGAATTTGTTACAGAAAAATTAAAGGCCAATGAAATCATAACCATAATAGTATGAACTTACATGATGTACAAAGTCAATCGTCAAGAGATGTCAAAACTTACGAATAATAAGTATTTTACTGTCATCTGAATCACTTTTTTGAAAAAAACTGATAAATATGAGAACGTCTATGGTACATATTATCAGTAAAGAAAAATAATCTTAAATATTTTTTGAAGCAAGAAGATCTATAAGAAACTCAGATAAATTACGCATAAACTTTCAGGGAGACAGTATAAGAAACATAGATCAACATAATAGACCATAGCTTTGCAAACATCGAAAATTCGATAATCTTTCACTTTGCTATCGATCGTCAGTAGAGGTATTTTTCTGACCCTGATTTTTTGGGTTGATAGAGGGAAGAAGAGGAGTTTGGTTCTATGTAGAGAGCATGGGCTTATGGTTCAAACTATGTGTTTGAATCCATGTATAGTAGTAATTGTATTGCTGAAAATTGGTGATCATGCTAAAGGCTTTTGATTTCTTCGATGTGAGAGAAGCACTGGGAAAGGGAGAAGAAGATAAATAGGCTATCCTAGAAATATAATACCCACTTACCCATCACACATTAAAAGCCTTTTAAGTATTAATTATATATAATAATAAAAATTAGAAATTAATAATTAGTATTGGGTCGGGTTGGTATTTTTCGGTTCTCTAACATGAAAAACCATAACCAACCCATATATTCGGTTTTGATGAAATTTAAAACCGTAACCAACCCAGATACTCCAAAACCGTTAAAATTGGGTCGGTTTGGTTTGGGTTAGGCGGTTTGGACGGGTTGACGGTTTCGGTGCACAGCTCTAGATGTACATATGTATATGTATATATATATATATATATATATATATATATATATATATATATATATATATATATATATATATATTGACCACATTCTCCCAGCATTACAGCCACACAAGGCAAAAGCAAAAACAGGACAAGGAAAATGTTTTCTTGTCAAGACAACCTCATTCTTCGAAGAAATCCTTCAGTAAAGAATCTCGCGCCAACAGCTTGAGAAGGTTAGCAGCGAGCTCTGCAATACAGTCTTTGCTGGCTTCATGATGCTTCACTGCCTCATTCAATTCCTTGGTTTGGCGCTCAAACTCTTCCCTGTGCGTGGTAAGAGCTGCTGTATCCTCTTTAAAAGTGGCAAGCTCATTTCCAAAATTGGCAGAGTTATGAATCCTTGTCAACCACTATACGAGGAAGCCCAATTCCAATCGACCTCCCGCAAGCTGTTCAAGCTTCTGCATGCTTAAAAGGAGCTCTTGAGCTCTAGCCGGTGTGGTACTCCCAGGAGTAGCCTGATATAGCTCTCCCAGAAAAGCAGCCATCTCTTTGAATGTTTTCCCTCTGTCTTCTGGAGACAGCTCTAGCACTCGCGCAAATGCAGCAGTGAAAGACACACCAACTTTCATTAGCCACTCCAGGCAGGCTTGATCAATATCTACACACACAAGCACGATAAAAGACTCGGCAAAGTGTGGGTCTAAAAATCAGGGTGTTATGAGCGAAGATAAGGTTGGGCTTACAAGTTCCTTTGACAATTTTCTGAAGGGGAGCGCTGGACAATGTCGCCCGCAAGCTAGCACTAGCTACGACAGTCAGTTTCTGATCTGTTCTAGCCTCACGCGCGAAATATACCTCAGGAATCACCAAGTCCTTCCTCAGAGCAACAGGAGAAGCGGTTTGCGAGCCCCATATCTCAAATGGATTCTCGGAGGAAAGAACGTCCACATCCAAATCAAAATCACCCGGAAAATGGGAAACCCTTGGAAGACTCGGCGTGGAAGAGGGGCCACCCTGATCTAGTTCAGTCGCGCCGATGCCCTCGGTGATGGCTGGGGCCTGCTTGGAGGCAGATTTTGAAACATTAACAGTAATCTCCCTCGCACAAGGAGCACGATCTCCTGACACCACATCACGCCTGGGGGGAGAGGTTTCTCCAAAACCCTCCTTATGAGCAACATCGTTCACAAGAGACACTTCTCGTTTAGCGCGTGAGTCTCGTGCAATGTCTTCTTCATCTGAAGAGACGAGTATAGATGGTTCTTGACGGTCCTCTTCATCCTGCCCCTCGATACACTCAAGGCGTATGTTGTCAGCAACACGCTTGCTTACCATGGCATCCTATGCATCCCCTTTTCCAAGAGTTTCACCTTCCACAAAATAGGAATAAGAGCTCCACAAAATCAACAGGCATGGTTACCAAGAAAACAGGTATGTCCCTTACGTACTGTGGATCTCGAGCCTGCTTGGCGAGTCGTCTCAACGTGAGGACGCTTTGGTTCCCGCATGAGTATCTCACTGGAATGAGTTTCATAAGAAAGTCTCTTTCTCAAGGAGATTTTCCCATTAGAAACCGGGAAAGCTACTAGTGCATCAAAAAACCAGTAACTGAACTTCGGGAGACATAGGCATTGCTGGCTCAATACGGTTGTCAGTGGACAGGGACTGCTACAAGCCACTGCTGACGAAGAGATGTAAATCCATCCTGCTCAGCAACTTGCCTTTCACCCAGCCCTCAGGGAAACGTGTGGGTCGTCCTACCAAGAACTGGATTGCTTACTGGAACGTTCAACAAACAAGGTTTGTTTCATCTTCGCCTCCCCTCCTAAGTAAAGCTCTTGCGATCAAAAGGAATAATTTCCCATTTCGTCAGAACTGCAGTTGGGACGATTCAAAGTATGGATTCTATTCCCTGCTTTATACTGACAATCACTTGTGTCTAGACGTGATCCTTAAGGAGAAAATGACAGCTGTCAGGGGCGGAGTTGTATGCGTGATTGAGTACAGCGAATCTTTTGCCAAGGTAAATGACTCTCCTTCATTCTTGAAGCACTTTCTCCTTGAAATGTTGTGACTTACATAAATTTTCCTTCTTTCAGTGCTGTTTGAGGAAGTTCGGGAGACATAGGCATTGCTGGCTCAATACGGTTGTCAGTGGACAGGGACTGCTACAAGCCACTGCTGACGAAGAGATGTAAATCCATCCTGCTCAGCAACTTGCCTTTCACCCAGCCCTCAGGGAAACGTGTGGGTCGTCCTACCAAGAACTGGATTGCTTACTGGAACGTTCAACAAACAAGGTTTGTTTCATCTTCGCCTCCCCTCCTAAGTAAAGCTCTTGCGATCAAAAGGAATAATTTCCCATTTCGTCAGAACTGCAGTTGGGACGATTCAAAGTATGGATTCTATTCCCTGCTTTATACTGACAATCACTTGTGTCTAGACGTGATCCTTAAGGAGAAAATGACAGCTGTCAGGGGCGGAGTTGTATGCGTGATTGAGTACAGCGAATCTTTTGCCAAGGTAAATGACTCTCCTTCATTCTTGAAGCACTTTCTCCTTGAAATGTTGTGACTTACATAAATTTTCCTTCTTTCAGTGCTGTTTGAGGAAGTTCGCATCTGGAGACCGTTGTCCATCATTGGTCAATTCTATCATTAAAGCGAAGAGACAAAACCAGGTCATCCCTCTGGACATGGAAATGGCTCCCAAAGTGGAGGCACTTATTCGCGAGGAGATGGACGTATTTACTCTCTCCCTGATAGATTAAGGTGTTGAGGTGGACGCAGAGATTGCCCCAAAGGCTAAGAAGCAAAAACTGAAGGCAATTGTGATCTCTTCACCGTCCAAGGAAGCTCCAACTTCGTCACCCGAGAAGTCTCCTGTTCCCAAAGGCAAAGGCAAGGGTCGCATGCAGAGCAAGCCGAGAAAAGATCTCGCAGTTGAGAGTTTCATTCCCTATGACCAGCAGGAAGAAATTGAAGAAGAAAGATAAGAAGAAGAAGAAGAAGAAGAAAGAGAAGAGGAAGAAAGAGAAGAGATAGGAGAAGAAGGTTCATGAGGTAATCCCACATGAACTTAATCTTCTTTGAATCAAGACTTTCATAATAGCGTCGTCAATACTAACATCTTTCTTCGCAGATGATGATACTGAGACTAACAGTGGCCTTTTGGCCAAGGAAAAGAGAAAGACAAAGGGATCTCACTCAGATGCGTCTAGTGAGCCCATAGATGAAGCCATAATTGTTGAGTCTAAGAGAATGGCTGCTGAGGCAAAAGAGAGGAGAAGAAAACGTGAGGAAGAGGCATAGAGATCATGAAGAGAAGAAGTCTAGAAGAGCAGCATGCTGGTAGCATGAGTGTGGCTGCCTTCGAACGAGCTCAACAAGATTTTGAGGAAATCGCAGGCAATGAAGAAGGTACTATTTTGAACCTTGATGTGTCTTACCAATAGGTAATTTTTGGTGCGTTAAAGCAGGGTCTGTCTAAAGATGATATTCACCGGTGGTTAGTGAGAAAATGTTGCGAACCTTCAGGTAAACATTTGAACAATTTTTGTGAACAAAGCTTAACAACTCACTCCCTATCGTAACACATTTTTACGTAACATCAGGTCATGAACACCTTAAGGATGTGATAAATGAGGACACCTCTGTAGGACATGGTGTCACATCTATATCATATGATGTTGGAGCTGCGATCCCACATAAGTGTTGAGGTGCTCACTCTTAATCTAACATAGAACGAAATATAGGAAATAATTCATAATGCGAGTTACCTCAATAACTTGTCTAAATTTTTTCTGCAGGTGGTACTGCCTCAAATAAGTCTGCTGCTACCGCAAGTGAAGCTGCCATTGCGCATGGCACTACTGCTAATACTCCAGCTGCGAGATTGACCCCGGATGAGGCGAATGTTGGTAGCCCTGCTGTTTATCCCTGCGACCCTTTATCGTGAGAGGTTCAAATCACCTCTCCTCCCAGAAGTTATGCTAACAGGCCTGGGTTATTAAGAAGTGCCATCGTTCCTGCTGCGGAGGCCATCACTCAAAACAGCTCTGACGATGTCATGGTGCTTGAGCAAAGAAGTCACTCTCCCATGTCCCGTGCTACAGAGCGAAGTTCGCACACAGAGAAGCCCGCCATGGTTGTTGAAGATATAGGGGAGCCTCAAGAAGATGTTATTGAGGTGTATAGAGATAGAGGATTTGACACAGAAATGAGAGAGAGAGATGCAGAGGATGATCATGTAGGAGAAACTGGCAAAATTGAAGAGATGGAACCCGAGGATGCTGGAGCTGGAGTTCATGATAATGAACAGGTCCTGGAAGACATAGCATCGCATGAAAATGTTGATGCTCCAATGGACGCTCCTGAGCAACAAGAACCTCTTGTGAATGAAGAAGTCCTCAGGCAAGCAGAAATCAGCCAAGGCATCTCGCAGCCATCGCACGCGATTGTAAACGCCCCAGAAGAGATCGCAGTTGGCGGTGATAGTGGCGGTCCTCCCACTGTCACACCTGTTGTTGAAGTTTGTGGTGTTAGTAATCCACCCATTTCTTCAAGTCCTGTTGCTTCCATTAATGTTCCAGGGCCTCAGCACAGTCCTCCTGTCCCTTATGACTGAGATGGATTTCTCCCAAGTTCCC
Organism: Linanthus parryae; assembly: GCA_023055425.1. Lineage (NCBI taxonomy): Eukaryota > Viridiplantae > Streptophyta > Magnoliopsida > Ericales > Polemoniaceae > Linanthus > Linanthus parryae. The sequence continues at coordinate 88,758,166 of JALGPY010000005.1, forward strand.
ACCGCATGGAGTTTTTTGGGTTTACAAGCAAGGGCTGCCATCACACCTGCCGCTAGTTGTGTTATTCCTGCTGACTACAACAAACGCGAGGTTCAAGCTGACAGGCAGGCAATGCAGCAAGGAGACGTTTCAGCTTTTCCGGCTATGCGCATTCCTACTTTGCATGAAATTATCGAAGGAACAGGTATTCCATAGTATTGCCACATGTCATACTGTATTTCTTCGTTAATTACTCGCATTCCTAAACTATCATTTCTTTAGGAATGAGGCAACCTGATGTGGACTGGCTCATAAAGATGTGCCTGTCGTACCCGTGGTCGTTTGCGAGAGCTCAGGAGCTGGGTCCCTTTGATAGGAGATTTTTCTTGGCTGAAGCCATCTCGATTTTGGAGCAGCTATCTGCGACGACTCCACCATTTCGCCTGAAAATGCACAAACGCTTTTCAACACATGCCAAAGGCTTCAAAATAATGCTAAGGGCAGGTTGGACTTTGGTTTCCTTTTTGATAGGGTGACCCAGATTCTCAACTCCCTGATGTTGAAGTATGGCCATCGCAACCTCGCACTCGAACAGAGGAAAGTGGAAGAGCAAATGAAGAAAGCTGAAGAGGCTGCCAATCTCTTCCATGCGATGAAGGCTCGCTATGAAAAGCTGAAGCACGATGTAAACAAGGCTGAGGATGCTTCGCTCCTGCTATCGCCAGAAGACCTTCTAGATAAAGATTTATTTCAATAGTTGCGCATATTGTAATGCCACCCCTTTTTTTTCAAACACTTTGGGAACTCTATGTTAGCTTTTGCTCTTCTGAAAGATCCTCTGCTCGCGTTTTAATGCTATATCGACTGTGACGTCATGTTTTGACGTAATTACCTAGATTATTGCGTTATTAATTTATTAGATAAGCGTGCTTACCATGCAGTGGGCCCCATCCTTATCATGACCATGCGTCATTAAATAGGGCGTGCTACTGTATTGTCGTAGCCTTTAGTAGGTGTGTACGAGAGAATCCTTTAGGGAGAATTCAATATACACCAAGATCAGAGGATAAGAACACAGGAGGAGTAGGGTTGTGTGTAGGGAGAGAATAAGACAATAGCACTGTTTGAGAGAGAGACAGAATTTTGGGTGAGCTTCCGCGTATCTCAGGTGATTCGCCCTTGTATGGAAGGGTTAATGATCCTATATATAACGGATAATGTGACCGTTGTAGTGGGTTAATGCGCCCATTAATGGCGGCTTAATTAGCTTAACCACAACGGCACGTTCGTCCGCGTATATAGGGACCGTTACGCACGTCGTCCGCGTATATCGGAACCGTTATGAGGTTGACCGGGTGTAGGGAGCTCGTTCCATAAATCTCTCAAAGCAGTTACTAAAGGTTGCGCGCGGGCTTGGTTGTCGCTCGCACGCGACAGGACTTACTCTAGCCTCCAAACCACTAAGTCCCTACAGGTCCCGTGTGGTGGTATGCGAGGGCCCTGTCTCGCAGCCCCCACGTGGATCAGTGCGGGTGGTGATCCAGTGTGTATGGAGCATAGCTAGGTGTGCTAGATGATCGCCACGTGGCTCAGATCTGTCTGTCCAGAAAGCACTATCTACATTAGCCCCCTTTCTGCGTGTGAAGACACATAGCCGGATAGACTTCAATGTGCAGGAACCAATGCACGCGTCGCTGCACGCACCAATTCAAATACACACAAAATCAGCCCCCGTGCGTGCCATTATGACCTAGAATCCCTAGAGTCGTGTCGTCTGTTCCTTTAGGGTTTTAGGCGTGACGTCATCTTGTCCTGTGATTGCGCGATTCGACGGTGACGGTTGCGATTTGACTACTGAAAGGGCGCGGCTCCTCATTTTTTCGGATAAATACTCTGTGCTCTCCATTTCTGCAAAGCATCACTTCTCTCTCTAAAGTGAATGATACCTGGAAGCCTTCAAGAGCAGATTCAAGTGATCAATCATCAGTTCTTCCTTGTCAATCGTCTCCTTCAACTTGCTTCATCAAAACAAGCTTTACCAAAACAAGGTTGGCTTTGCTCAATTCCATATGATGTACTCAAATATTCTTTGAACTGTCTTGGATCTGTAAACCCATAGTTATTTGAAATATATCGTTCATTGAGAATTGCGAAAGAGGCTCTTTTCTTAAACCCAGAACTGATCCAATCACCAGATTCTGACAATTTTGAATGTAGAACTTTTGAAATTCTGAGCAATATACACAAATTCTGAACTTCTAAACCCAGAATTGACCCCGAACTGTTCATCTTCTTTGACAAAACATAATTGCTTCCTGAAATTCAAACTGAAAGTGTGTATATTTCTCCCTCCTTTTTCTTGCTCTTCTGCAGTAATGGCAAAGGGATCTAGACCCATTAAAGAGGCTGAAGAAATACCTGATCTTCCCAGGACCTTATGGAGAAAAGCCCCCTACTTGGGTGGAAAAGATTTCTATCATGCTAGGGTTAAGGTGAAGAATCTACCGACTCCTGCACCCTCTGGAGAATTGTGGACATTGACCCCGCCTACCAATGCAGCCATGTTAAAGTTAATCGACTCCAAGGATGTGGTTAGGTTAGGAATTGAAAATGGGTTTTTCCCTCATACTGCAATTTCTACTCAGACGTTTGTCCAATAGTTGGACTTCATGGATGAGTGGATTCACCATATATTCACCCACCATGCCATCGCATTAGACAATGCTGGAATTTACTTCGCAGTCCGTGCTATGAAGGGTGCTGCCGTGAAGTTGGATCCATCCATACTTCTAAACCTTCTTTCTCGCTATTCGCCTGCGACTCACACCTTCCATTTTGCTTAGTTCGAGGCTGCTCCTACTTTGGAAGACGTGCACATGTTGTATGACCTTTCTCCCATTGGTGAAGTGGATCCCCTGATCCCTTTGAGGACTGATCCAGAACTTGCTCTATATAAGCAAATGGAAAAATGCCTACACGAGGTGAAGAAGATCTCCACTCGTTGGACATCTGCGAAAGTTCTTCCTGACTGGCAGCTTGTTGATACTTCTGCGAAGAACACCTGGGGAAAATGGGTGCAATACTTCTTTTGCGACTATGCGAATAGTAGTATCACTAAGCAACTTCTGGACAAGAACCCAAATGCGAAAAATTATGTGAATGGGAAAGGATACCATCTAACCTTGTGTGGCTTCCTCTGTGCCTGGATGTCAAGGTACCTTATTGATGGTCACCCTCATGATGGGGTTTTCTATCATGTCCTTCCCCTTGCTGTCAAATTGGCCCTCGGCCAGAAAGTCGCACTTGGGCCCCTGGTCTTGGGCACCTTATATCACAGATTGGACCAGTTGGTAGTGGCGATCAAGGACTCTTGCGGTCGTCTTGATGTGTAGAATTATGTCAACATCGCATTCCTTACCATGTGGGTTTTTGAGCGATGGCCCTCCTATGCTCTTGTTCCTTCTAGGCCCAACAAATGGTGTGTCCCAGGCGCAGAGAATGAACTTTCTAGTTGGAGAGCTGCTCGATGGTTTAGAAACAATCCTCCCAAGTGCACCTGGAGCCTGATATGCGATGACCGGAGCAAGTTTACGGCTAGGCCCTATGCCACACGTGTTGAGAATGTGCGATGGTTCCCGAAGTTATATCCCTCCAAATCTCTTGCTTTTTCAGAAGATCTCCTTCTCGAAGGTCATGAGCGCTTTCACGAGCGCTATCGCGAATTCTTCTGCTGGTGTTTAAGGGGTTCTCTCCCTGCTCTTGCTGAGTATGTTCCTGAGCTTACTCCCAGGTATGAAAGGATCACAGTCGACGTTGATCCAACTTGCGTTTCTCCCCAGTTTGGTTTTGATGCAATAGCGCCTTCCGTTTGGCCTAGATCAATTATAAGAGGCTGCTACAAGCGACTGTTGTCTGGCGAGTGCCAAACGATCTTCCGGAGAAACTTCCCCTTCGTTCAAACTTCAGGTGGCCGTGCAGGTCGCTTCCCCAAAAATGGGGTTGCTTACTGAACTACTCAGCAGGCCAGGTTCGAGACGCAGTCGGCTCCTCAGCCCAGTAGAGCTCCTAAAATCAAGAGGAATGCCTTCCCGTTCCGTCCTAACTACAGCTTGGATGACTCCCTGTATGGCTTCTACACCTTGTTGGATCTTGACAATCACTTGTGTCCATCCACCATTCTTGAGGAGAAGATGACCGCCGTTAGGGATGGTGCTTCGCATGTTATCAAGTATAGCGAAGATTTTGCCAAGGTAAACAATTCCCTTTATGTATGCTAAGCTCGTTTTTCTTGGTGTATTGAAACTTATTCCCCATTTTCTGTTTTAGTGCTATCTGAGGAGATTCGCATCTAGAGAGCGCTCCAAATCACTGATCAACACTATCTTTACCACGAGAAGGCAGGGCAAGAAAATTCTGTTAACAATGGGAATGGCTCCCCCAGTAGAGGCTCGGATTCGCGAGGTAATGGACAATACCCCGGATCTGTCTCCTCCCAGTAATGCTTCGTCTCCTCCAGCAGATGTTGCCCCGAGGGCCAAGAGACAAAAGAAAAAGGGCATTACAATCTCTTCTCCTCCTAGGACTGCCCCAACTTCATCTCATGCGAAGTCTCTTGCCTCTAAGGATAAAGGCAAAGGTCGCATGCCAAGAAAAGTGCGGAAAGAACTCGCAGTTGAGTCCTTAATCCTTTTGGTCAGGAAGATGAGGAAGAGGAAGTCGAGGAAAGAGAAGTAAGGGGAAGTGATGATGAAGAAGAAAGAGGTGAAAGGGAAAGAGAAGAAGAAAGAGGTGAGATACAAGAAGAAGATTCGGAAGGTATCTCCAACAAACTTATCTTCTTCGTACTTTAGCCCTTGCAATATTTTTTGAACAGTTTGTTCTTTCGCAGATGATGACACAGAAACCATCAGCGGCCTCCTGGCCAAGAAAAAGAAGAAAACCAAGCTTTCTCACTCTGGCGTTTCCAGCGAAGCCATAGACGAAGATATCCTTGCTGAGTCTGAAGGAACGGCTGCGGAAGCCGCAGAGAGAAGGAGGAAGCGAGAAGAAGATGAGATCGAGCTCATAAAGAGGAGAATTTTGGAAAAACAGCATGTTGATGACTTGGTGGAGCAAGTCGTTGATTTAGATGCGGCTGCTTTGGAGCAAGCTCAAGAGGACTTTGCAGAGATCGCAGGTGGCAAAAAAGGTGATATTTTTAACCTTGCTGTGACTTACCAAGTGTAGATACTGCTTTCTGACATGACAGATCTTGGCCACGTGGCAACCATCCAGCACACCATATTGTGCTCCACACACACAGGATCACCAGCCGAGCTGATCCATGTGGGGGCTGCGAGACAGAGCCCTCGCATACCACTGCACGGGACCTGTAGGGACTTAGTGGTTTGGAGGCTAGAGTAAGCCCTGTCGCGTGCGAGCCAAGCCCGTGCGCGATCTTTAGTAACTGTTTTGAGAGATCTATGGCACGAGCTCCCTAGACCCGGTCAATCCGGTCAAACCCGGTCAACCTCGTAACGGTTCCGGTACTCGCGCACCACGTGCTCTAACGGTTCCTATATACTCGGACGAACGTGCCGTTATGGTTAAGCTAATTAAGCCGCCATTAATGGGCGCATTAACCGCACTACAACGGTCACGTTCTCCAGTATATATAGATCGACAACCTTTCCATACAAAGGAGAACACACTGCCATACGCGGAAGCTCTGCCAAACCTCTGTCTCTCTCTCAGACATTGCTACTGACTTACTCTCTCCCTACACACACCCCTACTCTTCCTGTGCGATCCCCGATCCACTACACACGGTGTACACGGAGGTCTCCCTGCCGGAATCTCTTGTGCACATTTTGGTGAACCCGACGTGAACTTACCAGCAAAAGCAACCATGTCTCAGGAGGACGATGTCAGCAACCGATCGCCTTCCACCGAAACTCCCTCGGGAGACGAGGCCCGCCGTACTCCGACGACTCCCGGCGAGGCACCAACTTTAGAGTCTTTGGACGCCACTGTCCAAAATCAGGCAAAAGCTCTCAAGTCTCAGTCTGCGCAGTTAGAACGGATCTTGGCCGTTCTGGGCACCCTTGCGCCAAATCCTCCACCAGCCACCGCTATCCCTCAGGGAGGAGGAACCCCTACCGCTCCAGGATTGGGAGTGTCAGCCACGCCTCCCAACCCTCATCTGCAAACTCCACCGTCAGCCACGCAGCTGCCTTCGGTCCAAGGGTCAACGGCACAAATGCTACCCCCTGCTGCTCACGCCTCTCAGCCCCCGGCTTTGGCGTCCAACCCAGCTCTGCAGTACACTCTGCCTCCACCAGCGACAATCTGGGGAAACGCGGGTAGTCAATACGCTCCCAATCCTCCGGCGGCATATGTGTCGCCACCGCCTACGGCAACCCCTCCGCCAGCTACCGAGGGGAGCATTCCAGAATGCATGACGTCTTTGCAGAAGCGCGTGGACTCCATCCTGGCTCATCAGACGTTCGCGGATACCATCATCCCGAAGCTAGACAACGATCCACCCATTCCACGAGAGATCTATCTCATGCCTAACCCGGCGGGGTACAAGGCTCCCAAATGGGATAAGTTCGAGGACGTCAATGGAAACGCTCATGAGCATGTCATGCGTTTCATTGATGTCATGGGTCCATACGGAGCCGATCCCAAGCTGCTGATGCGAGAATTCCCAAAATCTCTTGGGAATGTAGCATACAAATGGTACCGAACATTGGAGGCTGGATCTGTGAAGACTTGGGACGACATGGTCCAGAAGTTCTATACCAAGTTCTTCCAGATGGAAGAAAAGGTGACGATGATCCATCTCTCGCGGATGTATCAGAAACGCGAAGAAGATGGAATCACTTTCATCAAGAAATTCAGAGCGAAATCCTTGGAGTGCAAGGATCCAATGCTCGAAAGCCGGCTCGTAGAGATATGCCTGCAGTGCATGCGAGATGAATACAAAGGCATGCTAATCAATTTGCAAACACCTACGTTCTCAAAGCTCATCGAATGCACGATGAACATCGAGCCCATTGTCGAGAGACAGAGAAAGAAGAGCGCTCCAGAACGACCTGCGAGCGGCACCACCTACAAGATCGGCAGATTTGGCTACAAGCGGGGACGCGAAGCTGAGGTCAATACAGTTTCGCCCCAGAAGCAAGCAAAAGTTGCAAACTTCGACGCACCGCCTCTGCAATGCTCGGTGGAGGAAGCGAGCGATCTCTGCAGACAGTGGCGCAAGGACGGCGTCCTGCCACCGCTCGAGAAAGCACCCTCCAAGGAGATGACGAGGGACCCTAAGTGGTGCGAATACCACGGCAAGGTCATGCACCCCACGACCGAGTGAAAGAAGCTCAGATTCGCGTTCGATCAGAAGATGAAGAACGGCGAACTCATCGTCAGCGACCACCGGAAGGATGTGCGCAACAACCCGCTGCCTGCCCATACAGATTCGGGCTCAAAGGGCAAAGAGGTCGCCATGATCTCGATAGTGGACTTGGAAGAAGTCGCAGAGGATGGTCTACCCATCATTGCTGAAGTCCATGAAGATGAAGACTACAGCATGGACACGGAGGATGAGCGTGCCGACCGCATAAAAGGGTCGCACGGCTTCAACAAATTCTTCAACGAGATGAACTTCTCTGAAAAGTGCCGAACGGATATGACAAAAGCAATCTTAAGGATAGCGGAGGACTACGAGGAGGACCTCGTGGTCTCCAACGGGAAAGTCATCAGGGCGTCCCGTTCCACAGAAAAGATTATGACCTTTTCTGCCAGCGACAAGAAGACAGATGCGAGCCACCAGAGGCCCCTGTACGTGACCGCCATCATCAACGGCGTCGAATTCAAGCGAGCATTCGTCGATGGAGGAGCAGCGGTCAATGTTGTTCCACTCCACACACTGAAGCTAGCAGGGATCCCCGAGCACAAGGTAGTCAAGCGTCCATCTCCACTGGTGGGATTCGGAAGTGATTCTAGAATGACGATCGGATGGATCCGCCTAGGCGTTCAGATTGGTAAAATCAAGTGCTCGGCGAAGTTCTATGTCATAGACGCGAACACCACATATCACATGATCATCGGTCGAGCCTGGATTCATCGCTTCGACGCAGTCCCTTCGACGGCTCACCAGGTGATGAAAGCTATCTGGAACGACAGGATTGTCGAGATACCGGCCTCAACTAACCCGTTCAACCTGGACGAAGCACATCTCAGCGAGGCGGTGTGGTTCACCGAGATGGCGGACGAGCAAACACCCGGACCATTCAACCCTACTCCTTTGCCTCTCTGGGAGGACATCAAGGACCAGTCACCTGCGGGCGTGATGGTGACAAGGGAAGATGCCAAGGAAAAGCCGCCTACATGCGAAGAGGCGCCGCGTATCGCATATCATCGGAAGAATGTGTACACTCTGAAGAGGATTGCAAAGCATGACCCCGAGGGTAAGGAGATAGAGAGCTTCTACGCCAACGGGAAGAAATGCTATCACATATGAAGGTGCGCGGGGACGTCCTCACACGGGCATGGGGATGTCCCTGGGCAAATCAATCAAATCGAGCAAGTTGCGCTGACAGAAGAGCCAACACAGGGCACTCCAGACGAGAAACTCAAAGAAGCGCCCGAATGCATGGAAGACAGGCCAAGACCACAAAAGCAAGAGCTAAAGGAAGTGTTCCTCAGCCCGAACGAGGAAAAGAAAAGGCCAGTCTTCCTGAGTGCGGACCTCACAAGCGAAGAGGAACAAGGACTGCTGCAGCTCCTAACTGAATACAAGGACGTGTTCGCATGGGAATATGATGAGATGCCGGGTCTGGACACGAGCATCACCATGCACCGTTTAGACATCATCCCAGGGTCTAAACCGGTCAAGCAAAGCACCAGAAGCTTCAGGCCAGAGCTCAACGTGAAGATCAAGCAGGAGATTGTCAAACTCCTAGACGCCAAGTTCATAGAGCCAAATCACCATCCCACATGGTTGGCCAACATCGTGCCGGTGGTGAAGAAGAACGGACAGCTCCGCATCTGCGTGGACTTCCGAGATCTCAATCGCTTCTGCCCTAAGGACGATTTCCCACTGCCTAACATCGATTTGCTCATCGATTCAACGGCAGGCCATCTCATGTTCAGTTTCATGGACGGTTTCAGCGGGTACAATCAAATCAAGATGGATCCCGAAGATGCACGGAAAACTGCATTCATCACTCCCGTGGGGGTATTCAACTACACGGTAATGCCATTCGGTCTTAAGAACGCAGGCGCAACCTATCAGCGGGCCATGATGGCTCTATTCCACGACATGATGCACAAAGAAGTGGAATTCTATGTGGATGACCTGGTAGTCAAATCCAAGCATGAAGCAGATCACCTCGCAGACCTGCGAAAGGTGTTCAACAGATGCAGGAGCTTTCAACTGAAAATGAACCCCATGAAATGCGCATTCGGCGTGACCTCGGGGAAGTTTTTGGGATGCGTGGTCCATCGCCAAGGGATCGAGCCTGACCCTGCGAAAGTGTCAGCCATCACCAGCATGACGCCACCTCACAACCAAAGTACCTTGAAAACATTCTTGGGAAAATTGTCATATCTGCGGAGATTCATCCCAGCAATCGCCGAAATCACATGCTGTTTCAGGACTCTTCTCAAGAAGGACGCCGCGTACAACTGGGCTCCTGACCACGAAGCCGCATTCGAAAAGCTAAAGGAGCTACTCACATCCCCAAAGATAATGATCGCGCCTCAACTGGGATCACCGCTTCTGCTATATCTTACATCAACAAGAAAATCTATAGGAGCACTCTTGGCTCAGGTGTATGAAGGCCAAGAGAGGCCCATCTATTACATCTCTCGCATTGTGCAGCCTGCTGAATCAAGGTACACAGACATCGAACGTCATTGCCTTGCTTTATTCTTTGTGATAGAGAAGTTGAGACACTATTTTGCATCGCACAAAGTAGTGGTGGTCACCAAAAGCGACCCCATAAGATACTTGCTAACTCACACTACTCCGGGCGGGAGATTGGCGAAATGGTACATGACCATCTCTCAATACGATATCACATGAGTAAAACCAAGAGCGATCAAGTCGCAGGCGGTAGCAGATCTGTTGGCACAGTTTCCCGACAACAGCCACGAACCCGTGATCGAGGAAGAGCTCGAAGGCCCTGAAATCTACGCGATCGACGTGCCCTATTGGACCCTCCACTTCGACGGTTCGTCAACCAGAAAAGGCGGAGGCATTGGGATAGTCTTGACAAAGCCAGACGGGGAACTCATACAGATGTCCGCAAAACTCAACTTCGCAATCACGAACAACGAGGCGGAATACGAGGCTCTTATCGCGGGGCTCCGTGCGGCGAAAGCTTTGGAAGTGAGCAACTTAACGGTCATGGGAGATTCCAAACTGATTGTTAAGCAAGCCTCGGGCGAATATGGTTTAAAGGAGATCAACCTCCTGTCATACCGCACCCTAGTGCAAAAGCTGATGCAGCAATTCTACGACGTGAAATACGAGCACAAGCCCCGAGCGGACAACAGGCATGCAGACGCCTTAGCAACTCTGGGATCTAAGGTCAGCATAGACAAATGCCCCGCAAGGATTTCCATCGAAGTGCGAACATCGTCGGCATTAACAAAAGATGCGTGCGACGACGAACACATGGATGACACAGACTGGCGAAAAGCAATCCTACAAGCTATTGCGAAAGGCACCAGCAGCGAAAGCTGGGCACTCACGAAAGGATACTGCATCCACGACAACACCCTTTACTACAAGGGTCCTGGAGGAATACTCATGCGATGTGTCTCCGAGCAAGAGGGACAACAGCTGTTAGAAAAGATTCACCAACACGCTTGCGGAGAAAGCGAGGTGTCAATCTACAGGAAAGCTCAGAGATATGGCATTCATTGGCCAGGCATGTCAACAGCTGCAGCCCTGATACAAGGGAAGTGCGAAAGTTGCGCACTAATCAAAGATTCTCTACTCGTCGCTCTAATCGATAACGACACAGACTGGAGGAAGCCATTGTTTGAATTCCTCACCCAGGGCACTGTACCCGAATCGAGAAAAGAAGCCGACAAATTGAAGAGAAAAGCGTCTCGATATGTGGTTCAGGAAAACCTACTTTGGCGAAAAGGTCACGAGGGCAACTTGCTGCGATGCCTAGACAGCAGGGAAGCACAAGAAGTCATGGACCTTTCTCATCAGGTGGAACACCAGGGAGGTGCGAAATTATGCAGACAGCTCCTCTCAATCGGATACTTCTGGCCCACGATGGAAGTCGATTGCCGCACCAAGGTGCGACGCTGCCAAGAATGCCAATTCAAAGGGAACCTAGTGCACGCTCCCGCCGTGGATCTACATGCATTAGGGACGCCATGGCCATTTCACACATGGGCTTTGGACTTCATCGGCCCCATCCGACCAACGTCACATGGGAACCATTTCATTCTCACTGCAACCGAGCTGTTCACCAAATGGGTGGAAGCAATACCACTGAAGACGGCAAACGCGCTGGCTGTGGTCAACTTCATCCAGGAAAACATCGTATGCAGGTTCGGAATCCCAAATACCATTCTTTCAGATAACGGTACTCCTTTTGTTAATCGCCAGGTAGCTACGAAACTCGCGGAGTACAATATCAGGCAGATATGCTCTACCCCCTATTATCCAAAGGGAAACGGACAAGCCGAAGCGACTAACAAAACGCTGTTGAGAAGTCTGAGCAAGATGGTCGCAGATGACCACAAGAAGTGGGCCGACTCCCTTAACATAGCTCTGTGGGCCTACAGAACTTCTCCAAGGACACCCACAGGGGCCTCGCCATTTCTACTATGTTATGGGGCCGAAGCTGTAGTACCTGCGGAGGTCAGAGTCAATTCGGCAAGGCTGGCCTTCCATGCACTCTATGAAAATCAACGCGATCATGACTTAGTCTTGCTGGAAGAAAAGCGAGAACAAGCCAAAAGGACTAACAAGCGGTACCAAGAAAGAATCGCTCGCGCCTACAACAAGACAGTCCAGCGACGGGATTTCGCAGTTGGCGACCTGGTCTTGCGCGCATCTGACCACTGCATGCGAGAAGCAACTCACCCAAAGTTCGCAGCTAATTGGGAAGGACCCTTCGAAGTCACAGAAGTCTTCGATAGTGGCTACTGCAGCATACGAAGGTTGCACGGCACAACCTCAACTCCAAGCTCAGTCAACATGCGCTGGATCAAGAAGTACTATCCCTGACTTCTCTTATTTCATACGTTTTATGATAACGTTGCTTAATGTCTCATGTGGCTATGATCGACGCAATCTCCTCTCCCATATGAGAGGATTGTAATCCTATCTCTCCCATATGAGAGCGTTATAATAAAAGAATTCTCCCAAATGAGAAGTTCATATTTCTAGCCGTTTATATTGCTCTATTTAATTCGTTATTACTGTTAACAATGATTTATTCGCTGCAATAGCAATTTATACAACTGCGATCCTAAGTGATCATCAAAGCCTATCTCTTACGATAGAAGCCAATACAAACACGATCTTAAGTGATCATCAAAGCCTATCTCTTACGATAGCAGCAAATACAAACGCGATCTTAATTGATCATCTAAAGCCTATCTCTTACGATAGCAGCCAATACAAACACGATCTTAAGTGATCATCAAAGCCTATCTCTTACGATAGCAGCAAATACAAACGCGATCTTAATTAATCATCTAAAGCCTATCTCTTACGATAGCAGCCAATACAAACACGATCTTAATTGATCATCTAAAGCCTATCTCTTACGATAGCAGCCAATACAAACACGATCTTAAGTGATCATCTAAAGCCTATCTCTTACGATAGCAGCCAATACAAACGCGATCTTAAATGATCATCTAAAGCCTATCTCTTACGATAGCAGCCAAATACAAACGCGATCTTAAGTGATCATCTAAAGCCTATCTCTTACGATAGCAGCCAAATACAAATGTGATCTTAATTGATCATCTAAAGCCTATCTCTTACGATAGCAGCCAAATGCAAATGCGATCTTAATCGATTATCTAAAGCCTATCTCTTACGATAGCAGTCAAACGCAAATGCGATCTTAAGTGATCATCAAAGCCTATCTCTTACGATAGCAGTCAACACGAATACGATCTTAATTGATCATCTAAAGCCTATCTCTTACGATGGCAGCCAATGCAAATGCGATCTTAAGTGATCATCCAAAGCCTATCTCTTACGATAGCAGCGAAATACAAAAACGATCTCAATCGATCATCTAAAGCCTATCTCTCACGATAACGGTTTATACAAATGCGATCTTATATGATCTTCTCAAGCCTATCTGTTACGATAGCAATTTATACGCAAAGTGGTTTTAGTTGATCACCCAAGCCCGTCTGTTACGGTGGCAACGTAAGTGAAGAATCATCTCATTGGATCTTCTAAAGGTCTATCTGCTGCGATAGCAATTTATGCGAGAAACGATCTCAAGCAATTCTCTAATAAAGCCTATCTTCTATGATAGCAATTCGCACCACTCAACGATCTTAATTGATCTGTTAAAAACTATCTGTTACGATAGCAAAGTTGTGAACATGATCTCATATGATTTACAACGACCAACTACAAGCCCATCCGTCAAGATGGCACAGCTGCGAAATTACGATCTCGAATGATCTAGCGAAACATCTGCGAATTGACATCGCATATGTGAAATCATTACATGACATTATGCAAGGCAAAACAAGCCGAAACGCATGCGAAATTGTATTTTGTTGCAAAGAGGGCAGATAATACAAAAGCTATATATCATTGTGAGTCAAATGACTTACAATTTATCTATCTAGATAACAGCTTACAAGCGAAAAGCTCGAATCTAACTACGCAGCCAACATGGCTTACAATACATTCGAAAAATGGCTGATAAGCCAGAGACACACTAGGGAACTCCCGGCTAAGAAAAGAGAGAACCCACCGGTCCTAACACCGGCAGTGTAGCACGCAGATCTGCGGCCAAAGATCTATAGCAAAAGGGATGCTGCCGCGAAGAGATCAACTTGTCATTCGCTACATCCCTAGCAGCAAGGTCGGGGATGCGATACGCCCAAGACCCCAAGGAATGACAAAAGCCTCTGTCTGATCAAGATAGGCGCCGGAGGAGCTTCCTGTGCCGACAGATGCTACTCTACAAAACAGGCGAAGCAGTCATTCCTCTGGTGATGGACTCCTTGTCATGTTGGACAAGGGCATTGACGAGCACCCCGACCTCACAAATGTGAGGGCGACGGATTCTTCCCTGGAGATGCTGAAGAAGAATCCCGCCGTTCATTACGAGACGGTAGCACGGTCACTTCGGCGCTGCACCTTGCCACGAGGCGGCCGGATACATGACCTGCACACATAATACACGAAGAAATTTCTTCGAACACACATGAGATATTATCTGCATCCTCTTTATGATGGTTATAAACAGCAATAAGCCTCATAAAGTGGATCTTGGAAACTATTTCTATAGCACAAAGCGCAAACTCAGGATTCAAAACTTGAAGTTGCCATGAATCAACGAAAAACAAGCGTTGAAGCCAGCAGTCGTAAGGACTCACGGCAAAGCACATGTTTGGGATGAAGAACCCAAATGGCAAAGACAGGGTTTATATAGAACCTGTGGAGACTCTTCGGTTGCCTAAGATGAGTCAGCAAAATTCAAAAAGAGGGTAATTTCAATCACTTACGCCTTGAAAAGCGGTAACAATCAATTACCCTACTAAAGGCTCCGACGATTCAGTTGCGTATCCTAATAAATGACGGATAGTCATGATTCGGGTGGACTTCCCAACGGAAGCGTGCTTATCTGCCGAGAAATTAGCGCGAAAATCAAGCAGAGAATCAATTGCTGATGTCATAATTGGATATGCACAGAAATATCCAATCAAATCCCGGAAAAGGGCAAAACGGAAAATTCATTGTTCTTGTTAAAAAAAAAAGGGGAGAAACCCTAGCAGCATTACATTAATGTTCAAGACATTACATTAATGTTCCGGCCATTTTCTTGCTATTTTTTTGCAAAATTCGAAAATCAAAGCAAATTCTTGATTAAGGAGTCTTGGGGCTCGAACTGCTCGCTCAGCTTCTCCACTTGTTTCACTTCTTGCTTCAGTAGCTCGCACCTGGCATTCATCTCATGATACAGCTTTAGAGCTTCATCAACCTTTTGCTTCTGCTGCTCCACCTTCTGCATCTCAGCTGCGAGATTCTGGTGACCGAGTTTCAAAGTTATGGCTGCGCGAATCAGCGTGACTCTGTCCTTGAGAAACTTGAAGCCCATTCTACCTTGGACTTTGGTCACGAGATTTTGGCACATGCCACATAGCAATTCAGCACTCTGGACCGAAATGGTCGCAGGTGTAGCCGCAGACAGCTGCTCCAATATCCAAATGGCTTCAGTAAGGAACAACCTCCTGTCAAAAGGCCCGATCTCCAGAGATCTCACAAATGATCGGGGGTAGGTCAGACGCATTCGAACCACCCAGTCTACATCGGTTTGCTTCAAACCTGAGGAGACGTCAAAAATAGGTTATGATGTCAAAACTCGCAAGCGAATAATGCGACGTGCGAACAGTAAAGCTCTACTTACCAGTTCCTTCCAGAATCTCATGAAGGGAAGGAATGCGGGCTGCCGGGTTGTTCAAAGATTGTCCTCGCTCCAAAGCTCTCCTATCAGCTGCGAGCTCCAATCTGTCGTAGTCGGGAGGAAGAGTGTAGGCCGCACCAGCTGCGACTGCATTCCCAACCTGCGAGCCCCAAATGCTCCACGCAGGAATAGGTGCCTCTGGCTCAGTCGTCGCCGGAGGCGAAGGGACAGCCGAAGTCGCTTGGCGAAGGACGCTCTCAGATGCGAGAACATCAGCAGCACTTGTCCTTCCTACCTCAGCACTAGCATGGACATCTTCATCCATCAACACAGTGTCAGCTCCAGCATCGTCGGAAAGCTCGATGATGTCCTCAAGAGGCTCACCCGTGTGGTCAGCAGCTGCGACGGGCTTCTCGGTATGGGAGCTCGGAATTGGAACATAGGACGCAGAAGGCTGACTTCTCTGCTCCAACTCTGGTTCTTCAGCATAACCTGCGACATTAAATGCGATGACATGAGGTAACTTGCGTTATAAGTTATTTTGCTATCTTTGCTAAAGCTAAGAGAAAGCACCCCCACGCGAAGGTGGGATTGAGGTATCCTCATCATACACTAAAGACGTGGAACCATGCCCTATCAGTGTGTCCTCACTAAGCAAGTCTTTAAGAGAAGCGTGACCTGGGATGCGAATAAAACAGTCATGATTCTGCCTTAAGTTGCTAAGAGCCTAGTACGTGCGAATCACTCAAATAGTTACCTAAGGGTTCTCCGCATTTGCCTACTAACCAACGGCGAATGTCAGCCTTTGACACACCATGCTTTAACGCACCCACAATAACATCTCTATAAGTCACTGCGAGATTGAAGATCTCACCTTTATCGCCACCTGCGATCTCTTCGAAGTCTGCTTGGACTTGCTCCAAGGCCGCTGCATCCTCTCCGGGAACCTCATCTTCCTCTTCCGCATGAGGAGCCACTTCTTCGGGAAGCTCGTCTTCCTCGCCAACTGGACGCACTAAGTCGTCAACATGCTGCTCTTCAAGGCTCCGCTGTTTCACACGCTCGAGCTCCTCTTCCTCTCGCCGCCTTCTTCTTTCAGCAGCTTCCGCGGCTGTCTTCCGGGACTCAGCAAGAACGTCCTCGCTTATGGGCTCATCTGAAATGCCAGAATGGGCATCTCTCTTTTGTCTTTTGGCCACAAGGCCACCAATGGTTTCATCATCATCATCTGCGAATACCCAATTGGTTTAAAGAAAAGAAGTGCAAAGAAGTTACGATAACGGGAAAAGAAATGCGACGGAGGTACCTCCTGATTCTTCCTCATGCATCACAACTGTTACTTCTTCTTCATCACTCGCTTGGGGCTCCCCCCTCTCTTCTTCTTCCTCTTGATTGAATGGAACAAAGGTCTCAACTGCGAGATCTTTCTGCACTTTGCTAGGCATGCGACCTTTGCCTTTGTCCTTGATAGAAAGGGACCTCACTGGGGGAGAAGCTGGGGCATTCCTAGGGGAAGAAATCGTAATTCCCTTTTGCCTAGGTCTCTTCACTCTTGGCGCCGCAGTCGCTGGAGGAGACGGGTCATCTCCAGGAGGAGACGGAGCCGGAGGATTGTCTATCAGCGAGTCAGCAAAAGCGTTCATGACCACGCGAATCTTCATTTCAAGCTCAGGTTCCATCCTCCACGATAGCCGGAACGACTGCCCTTCTCTCCTGGTGGCAACGATGGCGTTGACCAATGACTTGGAGCGATCGCCAGATGTGAATCGCCGCACATGACACTACAACCGTACAGAGTAAAGATGTCAGCATAAGGAAATCAAGAAGCTTAATGCATGTGGAGAAACCGCTCACCTCCGCAAATGCCTTGCTATATCTGGCGACATGCGTATCGCCCTTCTTAATTGCGGCAACTTGCTCCTTCAGAATGACATCAGGGCACAAATGGTTCTCCCGATCCCACAGTGAGTAACAACCATACTCAGACTCGCTCAGACTGCAAGTAGGGCGAAACGGAAAGGAGTTCCTTTTGATCAAGGGAGATCTACCTGGCTGCGCGGCCGACTCCGTCTCAATCCTCGTTTGCTGGGCAACCCAGTATGCGAGCCAGTTCTGGGAACAACCACCCTCGCGGGTTCCCGCAGGCTGCTCAAAAGGAAGATTGTTCATGAAAACCGTCTTGCACTCCTTTGTTAGCAAGCGCTTGTAGCATCCTCTGACAATGGACTGGGGCCAGATTGATGGGGCCACCGCATCGAAACCAAACTGAGGAGAAACTCGAGTGGGGTCAACGTCCACGGTAAGCTTTTCATACCTCGGTGCGAGCTCACGAATATGCTCTGCAAGGGCAGGAAGGGAACCTCGCAGACACCAGCAAAAGAACTCGCGGTAACGCTCATGGCAATGAGGTCTCCCTTCAAAGAGAAGCTCTTCTGAAAAAACCATACCTTTAGAGGGGTACAGCTTCGGGAACCATCGCACATTCTCAATGCGCGTGGCATAGGGCCTGGCAGTAAACTCCTTCCGTTTGTCGCATATCAAACTCCAAACGCACTTGGTGTTGCCTGTTCCGAACCATCTCGCAGCTCTTCCGCTGTTGCGTGCTTCTGTCTCGCCTGGGGGACACCACTTATCAAGTTGGAGAGCAGTTGGAGCATAAGACGGCCAGCGCTCGAACACCCACATTGTGAAAAAGGAAATATTGACAAAAGTCAGTACATCGAGGCGGCCACGCGACTCCCTCATAGCCAGAACCAGCTGATCAAGCCTATAGTACAGCGTGCCCAAGACCAAGGGTCCGAGTGCGACCCTCTGGCCAAGAGCGAGCCTCACAGCAAGTGGCAACACATGGTAGAAGACTCCGTCATGGGGGTGACCATCAATCAAGTACCTCGACAGCCAGGCACAGAGAAAAGCACAAAGGGTCAAGTGATAACCCTTGCCCTCTACGTAATTCTCGGCCTCTGGATCTTCACTCAGGAGTTTCTTAGTAATGCTGCTGTTCGCATAATCTCCAAAGAAGTACTGCAACCATTTGTTCCAGGTATTCTTCGCGGATGTATCAACCAGCTGCCAGTTAGGAAGAGGCTTCGTAGTGGTCCACCGAGTGGAGATTTTCTTCACCTCTGCTAGGCATTCCTCCATCTGCGTGTACAAGGCAATCTCCGCAGATGTCCTCAAGGGACTCAGAGGGTCCACCTCGCCCATGGGGGAAAGCTCGTACAACATTTGAACGTCCTCGAGTGTCGGGGCAGCCTCGAACTCAGCAAAATGGAACGTATGAGTCGCAGGCGAGTAACGGGACAGAAGGTCTAGAAGCATGGACTGATCCAACTTCACGGCAGCACCCTTCATAGCACGGATAGCAAAGTATACGCCGGCTTCATTAAGAGTCTCGGCGTGATGATCCAACACGTGGTCAATCCACTCATCCATATAGTCCAATTTCTGGACGAACGCCTGAGTAGAAATCGCAGTATATGGGAAGTGCCCGTTCTCGATCCCCAATCGAACTACATCCTCGGAACCAACCAACTCGAGCAAGGCTGAGTTAACTGGGCGAGTCAGCATCAGCAATCGCTCAACTGGAACAGGATCAGGCATCCTCTTCGCCTTTACCCTCGCATGGTAGAAATCTTTGCCGCCTAAAAAGGGGGCTTTTCGCCACAAGGCCTGCGGAAGGTCGGGTATCTCTTCATCTTCCTTCACGGGTCTGGTTACTCTTGTCTTGGCCATTCCTGTGGAAGAGCAAGAAAAAAGGGGGGGAGAAATACCACACTTCAGTTTGAATTTTGGAATTCAAGATCTATGCAAAGGAAGACGAACAGTTCCGGTATCGATTTCTGAAATTGGGGAGTTGCAAGATCCAATATTGTTGAAAGATTAAAACGAAGCAGGTTCAAAGATCAAAGCCTCTTCACAAATTTCATGGGTTTACAGATTCAACGCAGTTCAAGGCAAACACTGGTATCTTAAATCAAAAGTAAACGAGGCCAACCTTGTTTTCTTGAAGCCTGCTTGGATATGCACAATTGAAGAATACGATTCGCAGTTCTGAACTGGTGATTGATTATCTGGATCTGCTCTCGAAGATCTCCGGGTACCATTCACTTTAAGAGAAAGAAGTGATGCTTCGCAATAATGGGGGATACAAGGTATTTATCCAAGACAATGAAGGGTTGCGTCCTTTCGATAGTCGAATCGCAACCGTCACCGTCGAATCGCGCAATCACAGGACAAGCTGACGTCACGCCTAAAACCCTAAAGGTCAGACGGCACGACTCTAGGGGTTTTAGGTCTTAATGACACGCACGGGGGCTGAACTTACCCGTATTTGAATTGGTACGTGGCGGCGACGCGTATATTGGTTTCCGCGCATGGAAGTCTATACGGCTATGAGTCTTCACGCGCAGAAAGGGGGCTAATGTAGATACTGCTTTCTGACATGACAGATCTTGGCCACGTGGCAGCCATCCAGCACACCATATTGTGCTCCATACACACTGGATCACCAGCCGAGCTGATCCATGTGGGGGCTGCGAGACAGAGCCCTCGCATACCACTGCACGGGACTTGTAGGGACTTAGTGGTTTGGAGGCTAGAGTAAGCCCTGTCGCGTGCGAGCCAAGCCCGCACGCGACCTTTAGTAACTGTTTTGAGAGATTTATGGCACGAGCTCCATGAACCCTGTCAACCCGGTCAAACCCGGTCAACCTCGTAACAGTTCCGGTATTCGCGCACCACGTGCTCTAACGGTCCCTATATACTCGGACGGACGTGCCGTTATGGTTAAGCTAATTAAGCCGCCATTAATGGGCGCATTAACCACACTACAACGGTCATGTTCTCCAGTATATATAGATCGTCAACCTTTCCATACAAGGGAGAACACACTTGCCATACGCGGAAGCTCTGCCAAACCTCTGTCTCTCTCTCAGACATTGCTACTGACTTACTCTCTCCCTACACACAACCCCACTCTTCCTGTGCGATCCTTGATCCACTACACACGGTGCACACGGAGGTCTCCCCGCCGGAATCTCTTGTGCACACTAGCCAACTAATAAAATAGTCATCCGATAAACCTTTTACAAGTAATTGTCTCATCCCTTTGTCTCTATATCCGGATTGGACACGATATATACAAGTCACACTCGTATATCCAATCATAGTTTCTCGATCCATGGGAATAGCCTTATTCGTGCAAATAACATCAATATCCCATATTGATTTATTTGAGTCTGGTCAGACATTCTATAAGCACTGTCCCTCGAGTGGCCTAGGATATTTGCTCCCGTTATGTGGGAGGGACAAATTATATCTACGTCCACTACGATATCTAATCTTGCTTCTTATTGTATCCGGTACACGCCTTTATAACTACCCAGTTCGGTGTAGCGTTTAACGCTACAAAAATCACAACAATCCAAAACTAGAATATCTAGTTACTTCAAGTATAAGGATGGCAATACCATTGTACTAGGAGAAGCAATTGTGACTTAACATAACATGTATGTTGCCTTCTCGGAGATGGGTCAATCCGGTGCGCCATTACCCTTAATGCACACCCATGTGTTGGATCATGATATCTCTATATCAATCCAACCCCATACTAGTCTATAGATGATTGTCCCATTAATTATTATACTGGACTAGGGATATTTAAGATAAAAAACACAATTGTAAATCTAAGGACTTCATTATATTAAATATCCAATAAATCATACAATGAATTTTTCTAGCCAAACTAAATTAATACTAAACTAGATTGCCTCTAGGGAATCTATTCCAACATGTTTATGATATTCCTGTTGGCTCTGATAATTTACATAACACAAGTGCAGATACTACACCAAGAACAGTTACTACACACAGTTCAGATACTTCACTTAGAACAGATACTGCACTTAGCACAGATACTGATATTAGAACAGATACTCACACTTATGCTGAGGGCAATGATATTGTGCAGCCAACCTATAGTGCAGGATCTGTTCCAGCTTCTTCTATGGCCTCACCACCCATATATGCTGCTGTGCAACCTCACAGGTTTGGCACGGCACCTTTGAGTCCAATGATGAACAACCACCCCCCACCACTCCTAATCCATCTGGAGGTGGTCACCATATGCAGACAAGGTCCAAATATGGGATTTATAAGAAAAAGCTCCTTTTTCACTCTTCTACTACTCCCTCTGCTCCTGGTGGTTTTTCTGTTACTAAACACTTTTTAAAATCTGAGCCTAGTTGTTACACTGAAGCTGTTAAACATCCTCATTGGCGACAAGCAATGCAGGATGAATTTGATAGCTTATCAGAACAACGCACTTGGTCCTTGGTTCCACCCCCACCCCATGCCAATATTATTGGTAACAAGTGGGTCTTTAAAACCAAGTTCCATCCTAATGGCTCTGTTTCCAGGTTTAAGGCTCGTCTAGTAGCTAAGGGGTTTCACCAAACCCCTGGCCTTGACTATGACAAGACCTTCAGTCCCGTTTTCTAACACACGACTGTTAGATGTATTATTGCCTTTGCTGGTAGTTTCAATTGGCCTCTCCAACAATTGGACGTCCAAAATGCCTTTTTACATGGCGTTCTTCGCCAAACTGTCTATATGAAGCAACCCAGTGGCTTTGTTAGTTCTGAGTTTCCTAATCATGTTTGCCTTTTACACAAATCTATCTATGGCCTCAAACAAGCACCACTTGCTTGGTTTGAGCGCTTTACCATTTATGGTCTCTGGGTTTCAAAGCCTCCTATGCTGACAGTTCTTTGTTTAGTCGATGACATTATATTAACTGGAAACGATGTTTCCTACATTTCAACTTTAGTTCAAAAACTAAGTGATGAATTTCGCATGACAAACCTTGGTCCCCTCACATACTTTCTAGGGCTCCAAGTTGTCCGTTCCTCTTCTGGGATTCTAATTCATCAAGAAAAATACATCAGTGACTTACTTGTTCGTTTCAACATGAGTAACTGTAAGCCTAGCCCCACCCTTTTAGCAGCTGGTGTTAAGTTTCACCTTACACAAGGTGATCCATTACCTGATCGTACTGTCTATCGCCTGCTGCTAGGGGCTCTTTAATACCTTACATTTAGTCGCCCCGATTTGGAATTTTCGGTTAATCACCTCTGCCAATTTATGCACTCACCCACCACAACTCATCTAAGTGGTGCGAAACGTGTTCTATGTTATTTACAAGGACTAAGTCCCATGGCCTGTTTTATCGCCAAGGCTATCAGCCTCTTCAAGTGTTTACTGACGCGGACTGAGCTGGTGACCCAACGGACCGTCGTAGCACTACCGGGCTGATTCTGTATTTAGGCCCAAATCCAGTTCATTGGGCCGCTAAAAAGCAGCCTACCGTGGCCCTTTCTTCAACGGAAGCCGAATATCGGGCCTTAGCCACATCTGCTGCTGATATTTATTGGTTTCGATATCTATTTAATGATCTCAAGATTCGTCTTTCACAACAACCATGTATTTTGATAGACAATTACTCTGCCTTATCCCTCACTGCAAATCCTCTCTTTCACCCTCGCACAA
Source organism: Linanthus parryae (assembly GCA_023055425.1). Taxonomy (NCBI): domain Eukaryota; kingdom Viridiplantae; phylum Streptophyta; class Magnoliopsida; order Ericales; family Polemoniaceae; genus Linanthus; species Linanthus parryae. The sequence goes on from JALGPY010000005.1 coordinate 88,781,313, forward strand.
AACACATCGAGCTTGATTATCACTTCATTCGGGAAGCGGTTTTACTAAAAGAGCTTATTGTTTCCTTTATTTCAGGTAAAGACCAAATTGCAGACATGTTCACCAAGTCTCTTCCAATTGCGCAATTCGATCGATTCAAAGCTAAAATCATGGTGTGCTCTCACCCCATCAGTTTAAAAGGGGGTAATAAACCAGTGGGCTAAATCCAGACAAGGTCCAAATCCAGAAGGCAACCCAAGTTGATATCAAGAAGGCCCAAAGACAAGTGTTCTCTTTTTCTGTCAAGCCCAAACATTTTATTAAAGCCCATTTAGTATTAGGGTTTTATTTTAGACCGTTGATCATCTGTACGGATCCAACGGTAGGATTGCTATTGTATTTAAGCTGCTCCTTCAGCAACAATTAGGGTCAATGTAAATATTTGTTTCTCATTGTTCATCTTCTCCCTTCTGTATTTCTCTGTGTTCATCTTCTTCAATACCGAAATCTTTGAATTCTTTCAGTAATAACCTCCATCGAGATTCTCCAACAACTGAGTCTTATCGGTTGGCGATATAGCCAGTTTCGGATCCACTGGTTCAACATGTTTTTTTTGTACCCCTAGCCAGCAATCTTTAATGTATTCTCTTCCTGCAAAATCATTAAAAAAATTAATAAAATTAAAATACATCATATCAGCTTTCTCTTTCAGGAGGTAATCAGAAACAGGGACAGATCCATTGTAGAAGATAGTCATCGGAGTTGTCGGTGGCGACTGTTGAGCCTCAGAAGCAACATTAATGCGGAAGTCACCGAAAGAAATCAGTCTCCTCATTTCCTCGAGTGCTCGTTCACTCGTCTCTCTCTTTCTCCGCGTCTTAAATGAAGCTTCTGTAGGAAGCACTGAACTCAAAAGCGTCAGAGGCTAACCGAAGTTGCCCAAATGTAAACGAAAAGCAAATGTAGGTACCTCAATTGAACGACAAAAGACAGGGGCGGATCCTAGAATGGGGCACGAGGGTTAGGACGAGGGGTGTCCCCCCCCCCCCCCCCCCCCAAACTTTAGTAGAGACACTAGGGTATTCTATTTTTCATTTTTTTTTCAAGTGCCCCCACTTAATATATACAAATGCCACCTAGTTGGAACACATGCGGACCATTGGTTCAGCTATTAAAGTAATGTGATTGAAGTCTTCATTCATGAGTTCAAAGTTCAAATCTCAGCAAAACCTCTTTTTAAAAACTTTTTTTGGACAAAAAAAGTTTTCCCTTCTACACAAAAACCCCTCTAGTTTTACATTTATTACACTTCATATTATTTGATTCATTACAATTATAACTTTCTCCACACCAAAAAGTTAAAACCTCTGCAAGAACGGGCGAAGGGGAATCCATGAAGGTCGAAGAATAACAGCCTGCTGCACATACACGATGTCCGCCCAGCCCCGTCCGACAACGTCGTTGTCGCCGCCGCCTAAGCGCCGTCTTTCATCCGTTCGCCGACCTCCCTGCTCCTTCCTCGATCTCCGGCGAGCAATTCCGACAATTTGAAGGTAAACCGTTGTCCCTAGATACTTCTCCTCAGACCTCAATGCTGCTCTTTAATCTCTAATTGTTAATCCTCTTCTTCTATTCCTCCTCCTAAATCTCCAATTTTGATTTATTCATTATGAAATTGTTGGGGTTCTTCATCTTGGTGTTTTTGATGTTGATTTTTAAAATTGTAAATTGTTTAATTGTTGGTGTTCTTGATTATAAAAAACGATACAAATTTGATATCAAAGTAACAATCAATTTCCTAACTTCATATCAAATTATCAATAAATAGATTGTGAAATTGAAGATATTTATCTATGTACATAGCTTTGTTTGTACGACAATACAAGCTTTTTTTGTAAAATAAATACCTATGTCACCATACAATATATTTATGACGTTTCTAAGTTAATTTCATTTTCTTACATGTGAGCACGTCTTATCAAAATCCTGGCCCCGCTACTGATTTAAGATGTTGGCAGCAAAGTGTAATATAAGGTTTTGAAAACATCTTTCTTCGATACCTGTGGCAACATTCTACGACGCGATCTTCGAACAAAAGTTCAATAGATGTAGTCAAAAACTGAATAAGCAGCTAGCGTACATTAGTAAATTATGTGATGACTACCACGCTCTCTGTTTTACTATAAGTGTTATTCTATTTTTGTTGAATTACGATAGTGAAATTAAAGATATATATTTATGTATCTTAGTATTAAAAGAAAAGGATTGATGAAAGAACTTTCGTGGGGTACTGTATTTGAAATTGTCGTCTCCGTCCAAGATCATGGATATCCAAAGGGTCATTGACACTAAACCTACATCCAGTACATATTTTGTGCCACTAAACAACCCGTATTTTATTTTATTTTTTTTTCTGAAATCATTTTGTCATCAACCGAGTTTGAACCCGGGACCTCATGCAGGGGCTTCCAACGCTCGACCGCTTAAGCTACCACCCCATCTGCCACCCGCACTTTCAATTTCCCATCACAACCTCCTGCACTTATAACACTTCACCCCAAATTTCTAACGATGTTAAATGAATGTAACGGAAGCATGGGTATCTGAGTAATTTTCCATACATAAATGAAACAAATAAATATAAAAAAAAATAAAACTAAATAAAACAAAACACAAAGAAGGAAAAGAAATAACATAATACGAATATGGAGAAGATGAAGGACTCACCAGAACCCACCAACCCTCCCTCTCCGTTCCCTTATGTTCTTTGCCTCGCTCAATTCTCCTACTATATTTTCTTCTATCTGTTTGGATTACTACGAAGCCCCAAACCCCAAATCAAAACCCTGGAAACCAAAGCTAAGAACAATGCTACAACCACCACCATTGGCGCTTCCATCTAACCCAGATTCGGGTCAGGGTTCGCCAACCCCCACTTCAACACAAAGAACGCTCCAATTGCGTAAATCTGCCAGAGAACAATAGGGTTGGTGTTGGGCTCACAGTACTCAAGTTCTAGCTTCAGCGACGGCAACCGACTGGTCGTCATCGCCGGTAAAAGAGTTGCCCCGGGCTAGGGCGAGCCGTCGAGCTTCGATGGAGAGAACTTGAAAGAGAGGAGAGACAAAATGGGTTGGGATTGACACCTTCGCCTTCTCTCTGGTGGTTTCGTTGGTGGTGTCGACCACTGCGGTCGTCTCTCTCACGGTGGCAGAGTATGCAGAAGAGGCTGAGAGCTTTCTTTTTCAACTGCTGCTGCTTCTTATTTCTTTTTAATATAAATATATTTACTATTTATTTTTATTTATTAGTGAGAATTATTTTGACGCAGATGCTTCCGTTACTTCTATTTAACACCGTTAGTAATTTGGGGTGAAGTGTCCCTGTATACATAAATGTAGGGGATTGTGTTGGCAACTTGAAAGTGCGGGTGGTTTAGTATCACAAAATATATACTGCATGTAGGTTTTGTAAGTTATTTTCTGGATCTCATAAAAGAAACTAAAACACAGTTATAAAAACCGATAATAATAAAACATACCGTTTGATCGAGTCATCTTCGTAATCGTCGGATCTTCACAAACTTGGAAGAGCTAGAGCGCCGTATCTTCCCCTCGTACTCCCACTCTTGTTGTTTTTCGATAGGGCTAACAATCTCCCAACTTATGTTATTTATAAGAACCAGCTAGGGTTTTTGGGAGAGGAGAGGGGATCGGGCCTAATAATCATAAACAGTCATTGGACCCTCCTATCAAGGAGCCCAATGACCAAACAACCCACACCTTCATACCACACTAATAATAACACTAAGATGCACCCTGGCCCAAACACAGGATCACAAAAGTATTGGGCTCGTACCGGTGAATTACTTGAATCACTTTCAACCCGTTTTAAAAAACTGAAAGATAATTATTGGCAGCCCAAATAACTAGTTTAAAATATTTTTCTTACATTCTCCCACTTGGGCAACAATAATTGTGTATTTGAAAAAGCATTTGTTTTTATGAAACGATTCTCGGGTTGAACAACTCAATGGCAATAAACATGGTTCAAGCATACTTCATCTTAGCATAGGATCTCGTTCAACAGTCATATTAAAATCGAACTATGGCGGCAATTATGTTATTCATCAACATAAGACCTTCCATAATCACAAATTCCAACATGTTGCCAACATAGACCCCAAAGTGTGGTAAAGTGCAGTGAATAATATATGCACATGTGATCCCATAATATACCATGCAAATTCTACATCAGGTCCTACATGACCATTGAAGGTCACTCATATGAATATATCCCGTCACACTTCTAAAAGAAAGCTAACACATATCGAAACCGAGACACCATGTTTTTATACCAAAGCACTCATGTCTTAAACTAAGACACTAGTTTCATGGATCCATCAACACTTCAAAATCGAAGCAATCTTTTCATCTCGAGACAGCTTAACCTGCATAAACTCAATGCAAAACAGCGCAACTTGCAATAATGATATAAAATTCACATTAAGCAAGTCAGAATGAGAATAAATTGATAAATGTCATCAATCAATATCATCACAGGGTTTTTAATAAGAGTTACATAAACTACCACTAACCAAACACATCTAATGAATCAACTAAGTTCATATGCTCAACATGTTTACAAAACTCTACGTTTTATGAAAACACTATGCCTGGTACCCCTGAACAAAATGGTGTGGCTGAGCGTCGTAATCGCACTCTAGATGAGATGATGAGGTGTATGTTGAGCTTATCCAAATTACCCGAGTCTCTTTGAGGTGAAGCCATTCTATCTGCCATGTATATCCTAAATCGTGTACCCTCAAAATTTGTTCCTAAAACACCATTTGAGTTGTGGACTGGAAGAAAACCTAGCTTAAACCATTTTCGTGTATGGGGGTGCCTTGCTGAAGTTAAACTCTATAATCCTACTGAATCCAAGTTGGGTCCTAGAACCACTCACTGCTATTTTGTAGGGTACCCGGAGGGGTCAAAGGGGTATCGTTTTTATCGTCCTTGTTATGGGACAAGAATTGTTGAATCTGGTAATGCAAATTCTTTGAAGACAATGTAAGTGATTATGCTTCCTCTTCTATCCAGTCTGAAGTGTCCAATGATGAACTGGTTTTTGTACCGTTGCCTGTTGTGATAGAAAAATCAAGTGCTCCAATTTTGGAGACAGTGGATGGAGCGATGGATGCCCCAAATGTCCCTGTTGAATTGTCACCGCAAGGTGTGAATGTTCAACAAAATCCACCCCCTGTGCGTAGATCTGAAAGGGTAAGGAGACCTACAACTTCTCAGGATTTTGTTTATCCTGGAGAGCATGATATAGTTGATCCCATAAGTTACAACGATGCCATTATCAGTGTAGAGGCTAATAAGAGAATTGAAGAGATGAAGGAGGAAATGAAATCAATGTCTAATAATAAGGTATGGGAGTTAGTTGAGCTTCCTCAGGGTTCTAAAGCCATTGGGTGTAAATGGATCTTCAAGACAAAGAAAAATTCCACGGGTAGTGTTGAGAGGTTTAAAGCTAGACTTGTGGAAAAGGGTTTAACTCAAAGACAGCGTGTGGATTACACTGAAACATTTTCCTCTGTTTCCTCAAAGGATGCTTTTCGCATTATTATGGCATTAATTGCAGATTTTGACTTAGAGCTTCAACAAATGGATGTGAAAACAACCTTCTTGAATGGTGATCTCTATAAGGAGGTGTACATGAAGCAACCCGAGGGGTTTGTATCAACTCGAACTGAAAATTTGGTCTGCAGGTTAAAGAAGTCTATTTATGGCCTTAAGCAAGAATCAAGACAATGGTACTTAAAGTTTCGCCAGGTAATGGTATCTCTTGGTTTCATTGAGAATACAGTTGATTCTTGCATATATCTCAAGAATAGTGGGAACAAGTTTATTTTCTAGATTTTATATGTGGATGAAATATTGATTGCCAGTAGCGATTTGGGATTATTTTATGAAGTCAAGAAAATGATGCCTGATAACTTTGACATGAAAGACCTTGGTGAGGCCTCTTTTGTGTTGGGGATTGAAATTAAGAGAGATTGACGTAGGAAACTTTTGGGGTTGTCCCAGAGAGCTTACATTGATCGCGTCCTCACGAGATTTGGCATGCAGAATTGTAAACCTGGTGTTGCACCTATCTGCAAAGGGGATAAACTCAATAACACCCAATGTCCACTAGATGATATTCAGAGACAGTCTATGGAAATTGTCCCTTATGCAAGTGCTGTTGGTAGTCTTATGTATGCTTCTCTTTGCACTAGACCTGATATAGCTTATGCTACTAGTGTGTTGGGTATTTGTTCTTCTAATCCAGGCCATGATCATTGGGTTAGAGACAAGAAAGTTCTGAGGTATTTTCAGAAAACCAAGAGTTACATGCTTGTTTATAAGAATGTTGATCCTCTTGAGATTGTTGGTTACACCGATGCAGACTTTGCTGGTTGTTCTGATGATAGAAAATCCACCACTGGGTACATATTCATGCTGGCAGGTGGAACAGTATCGTGGAAAAGCTCTAAGAAATCTCTCATAGCATCTTCCACTATGGAGGCAGAGATTGTGGCATATTTTGATGGTGGGGCACATACTATATGGCTAATGAATTTTATCGCAGGGTTAAATATCTTCAACTCCATCTCTAAGCCTATGAAGATGCACTGTGATAATATGGCTGAAGTGTTTTTCTCCAAGAACAACAAAATTCAGGCGGGTCTAGGTTTATAGACATCAAGTATTTCAAAGCTAGAGAATGGGTTGAAAAGGGAGAAGTAGTCTATGAGCACATTGGTACTGCAGACATGTTAGTTGATCCACTTACAAAAGGTAGCTGACACATCTCTAAACCGAGACACCATGCTCTTATACCAAAGCACTCATGTCTTAAACCAAGACACTAGTTTCCATGAATCCATCAACACTACCGAAACAATCTTTTCATCTCGAGACAGCTTAACCTGCATAAACTCTATGCAAAAGAGCACAACTTGCAATAATGATATGAAATTCACAATAAGCAAGTCAGAATGGGAATAAATTGATAAAGTTCATCAATCAATATTATCACAGGGTTTTTAATAAAGAGTTACATAAACTCCAACTAACCAAACACATCTAATGAATCAACTAAGTTCATATGCTCAACTTGTTTACAAAACTCTACAGGCCTGAGCCCTTTTTTAAGTGGATCAGCTAACATGTTTGCAGTACCAATGTGCTTATAGTACCAGGCTCTAATACCAGATGTAAGTTATTTTCTGGATCTGATACAAGAAACTACAACACTGTTATAAAAATCGATAATAATAAAACAAGACTGTTTGATCGAGTCATCTTCATAGTCGTCAGATCTTCAAAAAATTGGAAGAGCTAGAGCGCCGGATCTTCCCCTCCTACTCCCACTCTTGTTGTTTTTCGATAGGGCTAACAATCTCCCAACTGATTTTATTTATAAGAAACAGCTAGAGTTTTTGAGAAACGAGAGGGGACCGGGCCTAATAATCATAAACATTCATTGGGCCCTCCTATCAAGGAGCCCAATGACCAAACAGCCCACACCTTCATACCACACTAATAATAACGCTAAGATGCACCCTGGCCCAAACACATGATCACAAAAGTATTGGGCTCGTACCGGTGAATTACTTGAACCAGTTTCAACCTGTTTTATAAAACTAAAAGACAATTATTGGCAGCCCAAATAACTAGTTTAAAATATTTTTCTTACAGGTTTAATGTCAATGACCCTAATATGTTCTAGAGATTGACCGAAACAGTAAAAAGTGACTAACCTAGGCACAATTGAACAGATGTAGGGTTTGCGAAACAGATGAAGCTAAAAAATGAAACGAAAACCAACATGCAAGCGAAGATAAATCGAAATCAATAAGAACACAGCCAAACATTTGGGTCAGTTACATGTTTCATTCCTTAGAAGCTGATGGATTGCTCGGCATTGACCAGTTCTGTCGACTATGTATCTCTCAAGTTCATCTACAGCCACAATGCCTGGGGTGTCTTTAAGAGTATGTTTTTTGATAATTCCGATACATTGTCTGCAGTAATGCATGAAAAGGGACATTAGATTAATCAAAGTTCAAACAATATTAAGATCAGAGATCTATGCATAATGTAAAGCATATGTATGAGCTAGTACCAAATTATCATGCGAGTAAGTACATCATATGAAAAAAAAATGCAAAAATGGAGATACTTTAATGAAAAACAATCCTTTGGACGAGAAGGATTAGCATTTTCTAGAGTCATTTGTGCGGGGTAGCCACTTCTTCCAACACAATGACCTTCTTGCCTCGTCGAACTCAGGATTGTCCGTCCTAGTCTTCACCGACAGAGGCTGAAGAGACACCACAGAGTTTTTAACCCTGAAAAACATTTGCAGTGAAATGGAAAATCAAACCTAATCATACTCTCATTCCCGCAGAACCGCCACTCAGAATCCAGAAGAGAACGAGGCATAGAGAGTGGGGCGACAGACAGAGAGAGAGAGAGAGATCTACACAAACAGTGCACTCTGGAGTGAAATCCATCCTCTCCAAGAAAGAAGTGCACTCAACACTCTGAATCTCTGCGAAGCCCTTGCGATTACCTTTTCCTCGCAGAGCTCTTTCTTCTCTCTCTTTTTCTCTGCCTCTGAAGTGGAACAAACTACAAAGAGCTTCTCTTCGAAACCTGTCGTGGATGAACAGAACAGAGGGTCTAAGAATAACCCTTCCTTTAAACTGGTACAAAGAAAAAAAATTCTATTGCATGATTCCGAAAAGAACAGGGTTGTTTATGGTGCGTCCCTTATTAGAGTTCCTGACAATTTTTTTTTTTTTTTTTTTTTGGTCCCCACTACTACAGGACGAAAAAAGTAAACTGGTATAGCAGGTAACTTCTGCTGGGGATAAAGCTGTTAACAGATATTTTCGCTTTAGATAAAGTTAATAATGTCTGCGCCACAGGAATATAGTAAAGGTTAGCATAATATTAATAAATTTTAACAACTCAACAGAACTGATTCAACTTAAGATAGCATTTTTAATAGTTTGAGTTTTCTGGTTAAGATATAACGATTAAATAAACTACAAGCAGACCAATAACAACTAAAAATGTCCTTTTAAAGGCATGTTTAAAGATTAATACGGAATAATTCCACAATAACATTAAAATCAGATGGTACTTGTTGAGAATCATCTCATGGACCGTATTTCTTATAATGAAATCACGAATAAAATCACTCTAAAAAAACCTAGATCAATCATGCTGGTATTTCATGGGCTGATTACTTGATTGAGGCCAGAAGAATTCCTCTTTAACATATTACTCGGATGGTAATTGTGCATAATCGTCTTCAGGATCGTCTACTTGTTTGACAGAGTCCACCGAGGGATTGGGGCATGTTGTTCTGTTGTGTCCCAGCTCCCTGCAATTGCCACATTGCCTTATCTTGTCTTTCTTGGTTCCTTTTTGGTGTTTTGTGTCAGGGGGGTTTGGATTTCTCACTTGGGCATAGGGATTTTCTTCCTTCTTAGTCTCCCCTTCTGTACCCTGAGAAGGTTTAGAAATCATCTTCTGCATTTTCCGAATCCCATCAACCATATTCTCTTTGAAGAAATGGATTGTCCCGGAGATGTACAGCCCAAAGTGGTATACAGTTTAACTTCGCTCCACATGGAACCGCGGTGAAAGGCTTGCACACCTGGGTCATCACAGTTCTTCCTAACAGGCTCCTTCAACGATGGCTCAAATTGGTAGAATTCTTTGTCGGTTTTTTCCACGTTTTGGAAATTAAGGAGGTTGGAATCCTATGTACACCCTTGTGTTTCAGAATAAACAACATGTGTTTGCAGATCATGTAGGATGTTTCCCAACGAAAACACGTGCATCGGAGATGCTTGTTGTTCTGAAGATATTGAACAATTTGTTGTGGCAGGCAAAGATAGGCTGGTTAGAAACTAAGAAGGCACTCTTAATATGAAACAATTCAATGATAGGCAAAGTGTAAACTATTAACAAAAGAAGTTGACACTAGTTGATAGAATGTGACATTAACTTTTAAAGAAAATGTTTTAATTGTAAAGATAAAGCTGTTAATAGTAAGGAACGAACAAAAAATACCTTAGCAATTAAAATCAAGTACATTTGTACATTGTATATAAGTATGTTAATGAAAACATATATACATACCAGGGATTTATGGATTTGACCTTTCATCACGTATAATTTGTCTAATTTATCTTCTGGAACAGTTGTGACTTTCAACAGTCTGTCATCCTCACCCTTTCGAGCTTGTATCCTAAACATATTGAAGACAGCTTCGGTGAAGACCTCTGCTGCATGGGATTCGATATTTCTGAACTCCGTTTTTAACACGTGGTCTGATTGGTCGGCGCGAAAGTGTTTCTCGCGCTCGATGTTGCATAGCTTATCTACCCCGTCACGAATCCCTTGGCAACATCTTCCAATCTGTCCGAGAAGGACATAAAATCCTTGAAGAAACTATTAAGGCTCTCGCATCTTGTGGTTGTCGATTGCAATGAGAAAAAATTTAACTTCAAGTACGTCTCCGCCCACAAGTGTCGGTTCATATAGGTGACCTGGACCCAGTTCCTATCAGCGATGTTCCATTTGTTCACCACTGCATGCAAATCATCATGCCAATAGTTTTCCGGTTTCCTAATCTTCATGATTCTCTTAAACTCAACCATGAAGACATCTCCCAAATTCAGATTGGCCTGGGCGTTTTGACAAAGATGCCATGAACACAGACGATGTGTTGCCTCTGGGAAATTTTTCAGATTAGCATTTCTCATGGCCAAATCGCCGTCCGTGATGACCGACAAAGGCTTCTTATTATCCATTGCTTTCGTCATGCACTTTCAAAACCCAATCATAAGTTTTTGCTTTCTCATCGTTCAGAATAGCACAGGCAAAAACAGTTTTCTCCTAGTGATTGTTCACACCGGATAGAATTACAAACGGTTTTTGATACATGTTGGTCTTGCACGTTGCGTCAAACACAAGTACATCACCAAATATCTTGTAATCTACCATGTATCTCCTATGACACCAGAACACACATTGAAGCTCATTGTTTTTACCTGTTTTGAACCTACAAACATAATAAATAATTCTTATGGAAAGATGAAAATCAGTTGAAAACGAGTATGAATCATTAACAGTTTACAGAGTTGATTTAACCCATAAGAGATTACTGTTAACTGGTAAGTGAACAATTAACATGACAGGTAGACATTTTAAATAATAATATAGCACGTATAAAACTTAAGAATGTAATCTTACTCCTTGAAAACGCCATAGTGACTGTTCTCCAAACTGTCAATGTACATCAAGGTCTTCTGCCCATCTCATTCAGTTGAATATATCTTGTCAAAAGAAGCAATTTTATTATATGGATCCTTCTGTGTTTAACCCAATTTTCTATAACCACCGGCATGTTTAAACATCAAAAGAAAGCCTTGACAATACTTGATACCCACCTCCTTCAAAGATCTGATGTTTTCAACATTCGCCTCTCTGACTTTTGTATGTGACCGGTGGTTTCTCGTGCATTGGGGTTCAGAAAATTCGTGTGAATATCCGGGTTCAAATTGAACCACCCTAAAAGGCTCGGTAGGAGAAGTTCTTAATATTTTTACACGAGCTTTGCAGACACACCTAGTTTTTCTGGTATGCCCCCGTTTCCTATTTTCTTTGTAAAGAACTTTCTCGGATCGCAACCTTGTCGGGCACATACATAGATCCTTGACTTCATCATTTCCTTCGTTTCTGGGTCGAAGTACCTGCGGTTGCACCTTATAATCCCAAAGACAAGAATCAGTGCGTAGAGGTTGTACCAGTCATAAGCCTGAACCAATTTTCAAAAGTCATTTCCATAACAACTTCCTTGGTAACCATTATACCTGATGACAACTTGAAATTACTATCTAAATAATTTAACCAACCAACTTAAACATTAAGATCGCATACCTGGTATGTTCTCTGCATTTGGAGCTACCAAAATAGAGTTTCTGGTATATCTTCTCCATAGTTCTCTCTAAGAGTGATGTCAAAACATTCATCTTCATCCACAACGTAAAAATCGTATTCTTCTTCCTGATAATCAAGATGCAAAGATTCAAAACCTTTTCCATGAACTCCACTCTCACAAATTTCGCTCCCTCTCATCTTAAATTGGTTTTTTTCTCTCCCTGGCTCTCTCATTGACTTCCTTCTCACCCTGATTTTCAAATAAGAAGACCCCAACCACCAAAAGGTAGTATTACACTATTTGGGAAACAAATTTCATAAAGAAAAGAAGAATGCTTTATGGTATTACCTTAAAAACTAAGAAATCTCTGAAAAGCTTATCTCCTCAGTAATATATGGATTAAATATAATAAATTTCTCAACTACCAAGACCTTTATGTTAGTGAATAGGACCATTAACTGGTATGAACTTTATAGTAGTACTTAAGAAAGCACTGTTAAGATTATAGAGTGAAACATTTCGTTAATCTTGTTTTGTGGGTAGCAGAGATTTATGACCATTCAATGCATAACATAAATGAACCAGCCCAACCATATCCTTAAATTCTAGCCAAATTGGCAGGAAAAGCTGAAAGTTCATTAATTTTGAGTTAACTCTCCTAACTACAAAGCCATATGAGGTGTTGTTATGAAAGTGTTCCATCCTATGTGAGAACGTGAGATACCTTAAAATATAATATCTTTAAATAAACTCTCCAAGCAAGAAAAAGTGTTTTAAATAAACTATACCAACAAGAAAAAGTACATACACAAATTGATTTTGAATTCCATTAACTACACTCTCTTAAATTTCGCTCCCACTCATCTAAAATTGGTTTATTTATCTCCCTGATTCTCTCATTGACTTCCTTCTCACCATGATATTCAAATAAGAAGACCCCAACTACCAAAAAGTAGTATTGCACTATTTGGGAAACAAATTTCATAATGACAAGAAGAATGCTTTAATGGATTACCTTAAAAAATACGAAATCTCTTAAAATTTTATCTCCTCAGTAATGTATGGATGTAATATAATAAATTTCTCAGCTACCAAGACCTTGTTGTTAGTGAATAGAACCTCTAACGGTTATGAACTCAGTTGTAGGATTTAAGATATCAACGTTAAGCATATAGAGAGAAACATTTCGTTAAGCTTATTTCGTGAGTAGCAGGACCATTAAATGCATAACAAAAATGTACCAGCCCAACCATATCCTTGAATTCTAGCCACATTGGTAGGAAAACCTGAATGTCAATCAATGTTGAGTTAACTCTCCTAACTACCAAGCCATATGATGTGTTCATATGAAAGTGTTCCATCCTATCTAAGAATGTGAGATACCTTAAAATAGCAGAGTTTTAAATAAATTCTCCATTCAAGAAAAATTGCTTTAAATAAACTCTCCTAACAAAAAAAAGTACATATCCCAATAATGTAAAAGTTGCAAAGCTAAAAGATAATCAACTTAAGGCCAATTTGTTTCTCGCAATGGTTCTCTCATTGACTTCCTTCTCACCATGATATTCAAATAAGAAGACCCCAACCACCAAAAATTATTATTTCACTATTTGGGAAACAAATTTCATAAAGACAGGAAGAATGCTTTAAGGTATTACCTTAAAAACTACGAAATCTCTGAAAAGTTTATCTCCTCAGTAATTCTCAGCTACCAAGACCTTTTCAATGCCAGTAATGTCAATAATGTAAGTGAATTGAACCTCTAACGTTCAGGATATTTATTTCAGTAATTAAGATAGCATTCTTACATTTATAGAATGAACCAAATGATGTGTTCATATGAGAGTGTTTCATCTTGTCTAGGAATGTGAGATACCTTGAAACATATGATATTTAAATAAACTCTCCTAGCAAGAAAATGTTCTTTAAATAAACTCTCCTAATAGAAAAAAGTACATAACCCAATAAGGTATTCTTAAGACATGGTAAAATCCAAACACAAAGATGCCAACATGTTTGTATTTTTAGCTTGTACATATTTTCATGGCTGGAGCAAACATAAGGGAGCAACCAAATCCAAAAATGGACTTTAGTTGGAAAGAACAATGTTCCAATGGGTACACATTACCCAAGTTGAGTTCGATTGATGTCTATGCATGTCATGGGCGCCACCATTGAAGAACTATTAACATTATATGACTTCCTCATACCAATTTGGAGACTTAGGACACATGGTGGTTTTTCACAATGTTAAGTCTAGCAATGTCAATAGTCGGTTGCAACATATTCCCCGTTGCTCACTTGTGCTAATTGGGTGTGCCTTCAAATCTATATGGATCATTTAAATGACATAATTGTAACTTGAAAAAACATTTGGCATGCATGGGGCACGTTTCATGATTGAACACGTAAAATTCTCGAGTTTTCGTCAATTTTGGACCCTTTTAGGTAACTTAGAGAAATGTAACTTGGAATATTTTAAAAATAACTCCCACACTTGAAAGTGTTATGTTATTGAGGACACGTGATGACTCCCTGAGTTAATCAATCGATGAATAAACAAAAACAAAATAAATTTTACAATGACAAGTATATTAAAAAATAGGGTAAAAGAAAAAAAATACCCTCCGTTTATGGGAAAAATACATTTTGACCCCTGATTTATGGGTAAAATACCCTTTGCACCCCTGTAAGTGGATGGAGACTAACGCAGGCTAACGGAGTGGTGAAAAGACAAAAATACCCTTGAAGAATGAGAAATTAACCCACTATAAATAGCCTCTCCTTCTCAGTTCTCCCCATTTCAAACCCTAATATCTCTATTCAGCCTCTCTCACTCACCTCCATCCTCCTGTCTGTCTCTCCCCGTCGGACCACCACCACCAACACTCACCCGACGAACCCAGCACCAACCCTAGCCGTCGATCCACTCGCCGGAACTCCAACGTTACCCCCAATCACCCGCTTTCGATTCGCCAGCCGCCGATGGAAGACGACTGACGAAGACGACGACGAGGAAGAAGACTGACGAGTGACGATGACGACGACGAGGAAGACGATGAGGGAAAGGAAACGGGTCCCTCTGCCTGCATCGGGGTTGGATCTGGTTTCCTCGCCGCCGCCGTCCTTCTCTTCTTCTTCATCTAGATCGAGCGAGTGTAAAGGATCGAGAAAGAGTACTGGATCGACGACGACGAGGAATTTCTTCTGGATCGCTTGAAGAGAAGGTGATGTACGGTACGTTTGATTTGTCTTTCTGATTGGATCGAAGCTTAGGGACCTGGATTTGCGAAGAAGAGCAAGAAGTAGAAGAAAAAGAGGGGTCACTAATGGTAATGGTGGCAGTTTTGTTTTCAGTCTTTGATCGATCTGGTGTTAATTTCTGAGTTAGTCGTGCATCATGTTGCTTCAATTTCCTAATTAGCAGCTAGATTATGTTTTGCTGAAAACTGACGTGCTGTATCAGACATTCAGACTCACTGGTTGCAGGTCCAGAAATCTGCAGTTGATTTGAGTATTGGTGTTTCTTATGGCTAATTTCGTAGTTTATGCATATTGTTTCGTCTTTTTGGTAATTAGTAGCTTCAATAGGGTTTCCGTTTTCTGGAAAACTCTTGGTTCTGTTTTAGAAAGAATAAGGAGATGAAGTGAAGAATCCCCAGAGAGAAGATTATAAGTACTACCGCGTCATCTTCTACTCTGCAGTTGATGATAATGTAGTAGTAGTAGTAGTAGTAGTAGTAGTAGTGGTGGTGGTGGTGGCGGTTGATCCATCTCTGTAATGTTTTCTTCAATTTCATAATCAAAAGTTAGCCTAATTACTCCTTGTGAAGTATCACATATAATATTCAATGGCTAATTTGAGAATTGTTTTAGTTTTGTACATTAGTTGACGAAGATAATTGTTGGTCTCTTGTAGTTTTGATCCATTAATGCTTGCTCTCATGCTCTGTTTTTTTTAATGAATGTTTGTTGTTGTTGTTGTTGTTGTTGTTGTTGTTGTTGTTGTTGTTGTTGTTGTTGTTGTTGTTGTTGTTGTTGTTGTTGTTGTTCTTATTCTTGTGTTTGTTGCTGGGGATTCGGTGGTGGTGGTGGTGGTGGTTGGGTTTTTGGTGGTAGTGGAGGTGGTGGTGCTGAAGAAACACCAAGAACCTCAAGAACATAATGAACAATATAATCTACATAATAAAGGGTGTTATTTGTCCAGAATTTGTAAGGGTAAAATGGTCACAAAAAGTCAGTTTGCACCCCTCCACTACCGGATTGTAACAGAAGGGGGTATATGTCCACCCTCCATCCACTGACAGGGGTGCAAAAGGTATCTTCCCCATAAATCAGGGGGCAAAATGTATTTTCCCCATAAATGGAGGGTGGTTTTTGTCTTTTACCCTTAAAAATATGATAGACTGATCTCTAGGGTTTAGGATTATGGACATTATAATATGATATTTAGAAGGAGATATTAAGATACAGTCAAATCCAAACGCAAAGATGCCAATACTCGTGTTGCTGGAGGTTGTACACATTGTAATGCCAATACTAAGATAATAATAATACTCCAATAATTCAAAAATAACATTTATTATGACACTCCACAAACTCAAGAAATAAAAAAAAAATAGCATTCTTTAACCTGTTCTTTAACAACATTCTTTAACCTCCACATAAACGAACCAGGCCAACCATATCCTTAAATCTATTATGACACTCAACAAACTCAAGAAACAAAATAACATATATTATGACACTCCACAAACTGAAGTTGGAAGGTGTGGTACATGAACGACGATGTTCCCCATCAATCAAATGGGTAATAAGCGAATTACTTAATATTCATCACTAATGTGTTAGTATTTCTATCATATATATTAAAACAACATTCTTTGTTTATCTGTGAGGAATGACTGTAGTCTTCATTTCTGCTTCTTCATGAGTCATTTGAGGGACCTGATTCCAATTCCAAAGAAGAAGTTCTTTATCCGCGTGAATAACCTAAGAATCTGGATTGCCAAGGAAATGAAAAGTTCTCTGTACAACTGCGTTTATAACTATAATTATACTGGGTTAAAGGAACTCATGGAGGATGAGGACCATCGATATGAATTTTACAGGTTGTACTACAAGCATCCCTCTGTTTCCGTAATGTTGTTCTGGGTTTGTTTTATGAACAATATTTCTGTCCATTTGGTTGTTGTGGGTTGTTTTGGATCATGCATCTTTTTTACAATGTTTCCTACAGTTTGATGAGACAATGTCAAACATCTAATTTCTTTATAGTTTTTGATGTCTTGTGTTGTTTTTTTCGAAAAAAAGGCTGGTGTTTTTTTTGTGAACATGAACTGTCCAGTTTAGTTTATTTAAGGTGCATTTGCTTAGGCCAAAACAAGTGGCATTTAATAGGGATATATATTTTAAACTTTAAGATAGAACTATCTCTAGGGTTTAGCATTCTGGAAGATAAGTTTAGATGTTTAGAATGAGTTCTTAATACTCAGTAAAATCAATACACAAAGAAGCCAATATGTTGGTTTTTGGAGGTTTTCCACGTTGCCATGCATTGTACAAACATAAGGGAGGCACAAATTCCTCAAATTGAGTACAACATTCTGTTGGTGTTGTAGTTAATGGGAAAGTACAATGTTTTCAATGGGTACGCGTTACACAAATTTAGTTTGATTGATGTCTATGCATCTCATGTGTGCCACCATTCAAAACATACTAACACTATATGGCTTATTAAGACCACCTCAAACTGAGTACAACATTCTGTTGGTATTGTAGTTAATGGGAAAGAACAACGTTTCCAATGGGCACGTGTTACACAAATTTAGTTTTGATTGATGTCTATGCATCTCATTTGTTCCACCATTCAACACATACTAACACTATATGGCTTATTAAGACCAATTGGATTCTTACAACACATGGTGACTTTTCACAATGTTAAGTCTCACAATGTCAATAGTCGGTTACACCCATATCCCTCGTTGTTCAAGTCCCATAGTTGGGTGTCACCTCAAAACTCCCTAGCTCACTAAAATGACACAATTAGGACATTAAATCATATTTGGCATGCATGGGGTACATTTCATGGCTGAACCCGTACAATTATCGAGTTTTCATTCATTTTGGGTCTTTTTAGGTAACTTAGAGGAACACAACTTGAAGAAATTTCAAAATAACTCCCACACTTGACATTGGTATTTTATTCGAGGACACATGGTCACACCTGAGTTATGCAATTGACGAAGAAACCAAAATAAGTTGTATTTTACAGGGACATATATTTTAAACTATAAGATAGAACCATCTCTAGGGTTTAGCATTCAGGAAAATATATTTAGATGTTTAGAATGAGTTTTTAAGAGACAATCAAATACATAAACAAAGTTATACTCTTTCTTATTTTTAGAAAGATCGGTTAAACAATTCATAATAAAATTTAATATTTGTATCTCATTTTAAAATTTTTGAAATTGATTCTCGAAAAAAAATTGAAATTCGAAATTTTTGAAAGAGTGGTCCAATCAACCGCCTCAACTGCTACTCACAGCCCACGACGCCTTTAATTTCGAAATAGTTCCATTTGCAGAGTCCCATTTACTAAGGCCTCTACAGTTATACATTTTCATTCACTTTTCTCTCTCTCTCTCTCTTGCTCTCCAGTTTCGTAACTTCCTCTTCATCTTCTTCATCTTCATCTCTTCTCCTTCAATTTCCTTACTGAATCGATGGCGGACAAGAAAGTTCTTCATAAACAACGATCTAAAGAACAAGATGGTGCCAATAACAGAGTTGAGAGAAACTTTAGCACACCGGAAAGAGAAAGGGATTCAATTACTTTATGCACTGATGAAATTGGTCGGAAGAATTTTGGAGATGGAAAAGATGCAATTCTTTATCAACAGTGGATTTTGAAATGGTGGATGCTGAATCTGACAAATTGGTTATATTGGCTGAGGCTGCTGCCTTAGTTGAGATGAATAAGAGCAAGAGAAGAAAATAATAAGAAGAATGAGAAAGAAAACAAGGAAGAGCACATTGAGAGTGTCCCGAGGAGATCAACATGGAATAATCCACCACCACCAAAGGCAGTGAAGAAAGGAAGAAAACAGAAGGCTTCTAAGCGCAAGATTTCTGAAGATGCGGAGGTGAAGCATACTCCTGGATTTGACCTATTTATGTAAGTATTCACCGGTACATAACACTTTGTCCTTATTTTTGATCATGCTCTTTAATGTTTAAATAACTCCTTCAAATCTAATTTTGTGATTATATTTTCTGCCTTATCATGTTGTCCTATAGTAATCTTTGTCAATTGTCATGTTTCCCAATGCGCTATTAACACGTTTAACTTAAATGTTAGATGTGTAATCTATGAAATTATAATTGCCTTCTATGCCAATTAAAGGTTTTACTTAAGTTTAGCATCTGTTTACTTATGACAGTGAACATCAAAAATCTACTATGGGCTACATAGGGAAGGATCTGCCTCACAAACTTATGGTACAGCAGTATAGATTATTCTGCAATTTACCTCAGGATGAAATAGAAAGGTACGAGCAAAAAGAGATGAAAGTATCTAGTCATGAAGAGATTGATATAAACCAATAAACTGATCAACAAAGGACAAATGAAAATATCCTAGAGGCTTAAGAGCATGAGGAGGACGAGGAGGCGGATGAGGAGGAAAAGAAGGACGATGATGAAGAATACAAACCTGTGGAAGAGAAGATAGATGATGATGAAGAATATGAGGAGGATTCAGAGGAGGATAGAGAGGAACAGAAGGAAGATGATGAAAAACACAAACCTGTGGAAAAGAGGAGAGAAGATGATAGTGACGATGAAGCTCATCATGGCAATGCCATGAATGCTTACGTCTGATTCAAGTAAGTTTTTTCTATACTCAATAATCAAGAAAATTTTTGTTTCACTTGTGAATCCAATGTCTACTATTCTGCACACTTGTTCTAAAATCTTAACATTCCTTTCTAACCCATTAACTGTTCAATCATCATAGTTTGCATGTTATTCTTTATCTCTAATGACTGCCTTTGATTTTAAATGTTTAATGGTGTGTGTTATATGATATGGCTCTAGTACTTGGAATTGTAACTTAATTTTTTTTATTGTCTCATGATTTTTGTAGAAATGTCCGGATACACAAGCTTAGGAAACAAGATCCTGATGTGAAGATTACCGATGAGGTCCGACGGAGGACAAACGTTGAATGGAGGAGCCTGGCCAGTTCCAAAAAAGTACCGTATCTCAAAGTTGCTGTTGAAGAAAAAAGAGAAGAGGAAATCAGAGGGCACTCTGAAGAGAAAACCCACCGGTGAGAAGGCCAAGCTGAAGAAAAGTTGAAGGGAAAATCAAACAAGAAGATGAAGAACCTGATGCGCTTCCAAAGCCATATGAGTCTGCCCTCTGTTATCGCTCTTTTTGAAGATATCACAGATGAACATCAATCATGTTTGGACAAACTGAGGCTTGGAGGACTAAAGCACCTAAGATTTCAGAAACCCCACAAGCCTTTCAACCAGTTCCTCTACAACTCCTTTGACACCAACGGGTACTTGACGGCTCACGGCTTGACTATGGAGATAAACCCGGAAGTTGTCGAATTGCTCCTTGGTGTAAGATGCACCAGAACAACTGATTTTCCGGAGGTCGATCTGCCGGTTCTACAAGAAGTGGTATAAAGAATTCGCCTCGTCAAGGACAACACAAAGGTCGGTGAGTATCTTCCGTTGTTCAAGAATAATAAGGATCTGTTCAATGATGAGTGAAAGCAGATGGCTGTTTGTTTGATCTTCGGAGCCCTAGGGATGCCGATCGGGCGACAAGGAGTACGGTCTGGGTTGGCCAAACTTTTTGTTTATTTGGAGCACCTCACAGAGGTGAACTGGGTAGCCTGGTGGCTTGATTACTTCAGGACATAACAAGTGAAGGCCCAGACTGGGGAAACCTTATGCGAAAATGGTTGTGTGCTCGTTCTTGTGGTAATTTTCTAATACTTTTTCCTTTTATTTTGATCATGTTGTTTACTTTAACAACTCCTTAAAATCTAATTTTGTGATTATATTTTCTAGATTTTGTACTTGGAAAAATTCTTCCCCAAATTTCTGGACAATCCAAAAGGCTGCAAAGACAAGAAAGCATGTCCCAGGTTGAAATTTTGGGAGACATTTGATGTATCAAAAAGATGGAAGTATGTTTCTCTGAAAAATATGTGAGTCACATTTAACAGTAAGCTTATCGGATCTTTTTACCTGTTAATGTCCTTATCTTAATTTTTCATCTCTATATTCTGTGTTTTTTGTAGTTGAAGCTGAAAAAAAGTGATGAAGAGCTAAGGTTGTTGCACATGTAATTCAACTAATTCTTCCCCCAGAGGATTATTTGAAGGAGATTGCGGGACAGATGGCGGAGAAGTTTGACCCGGAGACTCTCTTGGCCATGTTTGCGACTGAAAACAAAAAAAAACAAAAAAAATGCTCTATATGAGGAGGAGAGGGAAGATGTAAGAAAGAGGATGATGGATGAGGAGAGCAAGAAGGAAGAAGTTGAGAAGTATCCGGAAGATGAAGGAGGGAAAAATAAAAAGGGGGATGAAAAGAATGAGGAAGAGGAAGGAGGGGAAAAGAAGAATGGGGAATGAAGAGAATGAGGAAGAAGAACCTCCTGAGAAGAAGCACAAGATGGATCAGGATGAGGTTAACTCTTCGTTGGTGGTGGTCGGCGATGTCAGTTCTGACACTGAGGTAATTGAATTAAGGGTAAAAGACAAAAACCACCCCTTGAGTATGGGGTATATACAAAAAAACCCCTCGTGTTCGGGGATATACAAAGACCACCCCTGTCGAGACAAAAACCACCCCTGTCAGTGGATGAACGTTAGACGAAAAGCACCCTTCTGTTACTATCAATTAGTATGGGGGTGCAATCTGTCTTTTTTATGACTATTTTGCCCCTCTCTGTATTTTCTGTTTATTTTTTTCCAAGTTCTTGGTGTTCTTGGTCATCTTCTTGGTGTTCTTAACCACCACCACAAACCACCTCCACCACCATAACAATAACAACAACACCTGTAAATCACCCTCCATCACAACAAACCATCTAACACAACCAAGAATACAATCAGATACAACACAATTTCCTCAAAGTAGATATCAAAATCAGTTAACAAACTTTTTTCCATTAACACAAATTCATCCCCATTTCAAAAGAAAAAAAAAAAGAAAAAAGAAAAATCACCATACTTTACCAGCCTAAACACTACCAATACCCCCAGCATCACCATACTTTACCTCAGCTTATCCCCTTCATCAACACCCTCTATCTCAAAACACCAACCTGTAAATCACCATGACTCTCACCTTTAAACTACCTGCACCCTAATCTGACTTCAGCCACCATTTATACTACCTGCAACTACACCCTCACACACGAGGTGAAACAATACACTCCATTTACACCCACCAAATCACACTGCATCCACCTGAAGCACCACCATTCAATTTCAAAAAAAAAAAAAAAAAAAAAATTGGATCTTGAATCAGATCCAAAACAGAGACTGATGGGAGGAGGAAGTAGGAATCGAAGAGAGGGAAGAGGAAGACCCAGATCCCTGTCCCCGTTGACTCTCCGTCGTTTTCCTCTCTGTCGCCGGCGTCCATGTCCGTCGTCGTCGCCATCGTCGTTATCCTCCCTGTCGCCATCGTCGTCGCCTGGTTTGTTCGGCCGGTTTTGGGGCCGACGGAGAGGGCTTCGGTGACGGCTGAGGTGGGGGTCGCCTGGGTCTGGTGGGGAACGGCCGTATGCCGGTAGTTGGGTGTTGGCTCGGGTTTTGCGGCGGCTGGGTGTGCGAATATGAGGTAAACGACGGCGGATTCGCTCAGGTCAATCGCCGGACGACGTCATCGACCGTCAGGGGCTTCAATTGGAGGCGTTCCTCGCCGTCTCTGGCGGCGGAGGGGTCGACGGGTTTGCTGGTGACGGGAAGGAAGATGGTGTGATGGGGTAGGGTTCCGATGGTGAGAGAGGGGGCAGGAGGGTGCGGAGATGGTGGTGGTGCTGGTGCTGTTAGATCTGGGTTGGAAGAGGAGTAGTGGAGAGAGAAAGAGATGAGGGGCTGTTAGGGTTAGAAATGAGGGGGTGAGGAGAAGAAATGTTTTTATAGCAGTGTAATTTTTTTTGAAGGTGGGGATACATATGTCTTTTCACACTTCCGTCAGTTGCCGTTAGTCACCGTTAAGTGACAGGGGTGGTCTTTGTATATCCCCGAACACGAGGGGTTTTTTTTGTATATACCCCATACTCGAGGGGTGGTTTTTGTCTTTTACCCTTGAATTAATTGTTTTAACTTTAGACTTAAGGTCTCTGTTCACATCTCTAATTACTTTTTTGATATATTAGGTGGCATCCTTGGGTTCTTGGGAGAACCGAAGAAGAAAATTTGATGGGTCTGTCCGGGGAAAGGCCATGTGGATCATTAGAGGGTATCCCAGAGATGCATACTCTGGAATAATGACGGCTCCATTTCCTTATGACCCACAAATATGAGCCTCAGTACGACGATAAAAACATGAATGAAAGAGTTCCACAAAGATTGCGAGAGTAAGTGTAAACATTCAATTTTCCTAGATATTTTGTATAATACACACAAATTTGTTTGTATTTATTGTTTGATTTGTTATTAACTCTACAGTGAGTTTCTTGTTGACATGGGTGGTTATGAAAAGCTGACGAGGTATTCCGCGTGGTGCCTTAGAGATGAAAGAGGTTTGACAGTGAGGTAAGTATTTATCTTTGTTGATTTAATGGAGTTTCTTAAGACATATATGATCCTCCCTCATAATCATAACACTGTTATATTTACTTTTTAAACAATTAGGTGATGGATGCATAATTGCAGTTCCTTCATCTCAAAGAAAGGATCCGCGAATTTGGTGGAATCAAGCGAATTTGGTACCTCGGCACAGTTTATGCGGTAAGTTCATTCCCTTGTCATTTGATAATATCACTCAATTTAAAATTCATCTACAAAATGACATCATTAATTATAATTATTGTTCAGCCTACGAAGGGTCTTGAATTTTTCAAAGTGTCAATCATTATGGAGGAACGTGGAGCAAGATGCGATACCTTTACGATTTCTATCAATATAAAGTGCTTTATACTTTAATATTTTGGTTATTTTATTTTATTTTGAATTTTTAATAAAATATGTAGCTCTGCGGATGAATGTCCATCAGACCCACTGGTTCATGATGGCCATTTCCTACGTCGACAAGGAAATATTCATCTTGGACTCAGAGTCTGGATTTGGGTATGATGAGAGGAACGTAGCTGGAAAAGTTAATCAAATGCACAAGGTGCTATCCTCCTACCAAGAGTACCAGGATGACATTAGAAGTGGGTTCTGTGGCACATGAACGACGACGTTCCCCAACAACCGAACGGGTAATAATCTAATTCATTACTTGTTATTACTAATGTGTTAAAATTACTATCTTATATATTACAATTGTATTCTTATTTCAGGAATGATTGTGGCCCTCATGTATACTTTTTCATGACCCACTTGAGGAACCTGTTCCAACTCTAAAGAAGAATTTCTATGTCCAAGTGGAGCAGCTCAGAATCTGGGTTGCCAATGAAATGGCAAGATCAGACTACAACATAAAGTTTGCCCAGCTTTTGAAGGAGTTGATGAGCTTCAAGTCTGTCGAAGAGAATGTCTATGAGCTCCAGAACATGTACGAGAAATTTCCTACTGTTCCTAATGTTTCATTGATGTCCTGGGTGAAGACGAGGAAGTCGACGGGGAAGAGGGAAAAAAAGTGAAATTTTTTGTAATGTTGTTGGGGGTTTTGTAATATGAAAAATATTTATGTCAGTACATGTTGTGGGTTGTTTGGGAGAATGTATGTTTTGTACAATGTTTCCTAAAGTTTGATGAGACAATGTTTTGGGCTTATTTTTTTAGGACTTGTGTTGTTTTCAGAAAAATGGCTTGTGCTTTTTTGTGAAAAAAAAATTGTCCACTGAAGCTTTTTTAAGGTGCATTTGGTGCTGGCCAACTTCCTTCACCTACCAAAACAGAATTAATAAATGCACTAATAGGTTATTATTTTTCCATTCTAAACTTTTAAGGTTTATATTTTCAATGTACATCTCTGCATTAATATCTTCCTACCTGCCCACTGCCCTCTTTTAAAACTATCTCCAACCACTCTCAACTAACTCTTTATTTCTCTCTTCACTATCAGACTTCATCAGATCTTCTCATTGACCCTACTCTTCCTTCGCTCTAAAAAATGTCTTAACATAGTTGTAGCTCTTCACCCTCACCAAGCAACCCACCTTCATATTTAAGTGAAGATGCATCTCGGAGGTCAGGGTGTAGGCCTTGGCAGTGTTAATGTGGCTGTCACCAGGTAAGTTGTTAACGACATAAATTGCATGTTTTAATATGTTAATGAACTCTTCATAACTTGCTAATATGTGTAATCTATCTATTTTATCTCTCTTTCCAGACTTATGCTTGTCTTCGTAGTTTTAGTTGTTTTTATCTTATTTTGTTGGCAAATACATGCTTTCAAAAAGAAGCTAGCTAGGGGAGAGCTTGAATGATGAATTGAGACGCTTTGGAGGGGCCAAGAGACATGAAGAAAGGGCTTGGAGGACTTAATTGGAAGACTATTTGAAGATATACGCCAAAACGTAAAGTTTAAGAAGACAAGGGACCAATTCGTAAAGCCAAAGTTACATCAGAGGGCTTATTTAAAGTAATTTTAACGGATTGGGGCTAAAGTACAAGGTTCTAAACATTTTAAAAAGCTATTTTGAAGAATTTCTAACGGAATAGGGGTTAATTTGCAATTTTCTCAAAGTTTTAAGAGGAGAGGGGACTTTTTAAAAGACACCAGCAAAATTGGGGGTGTCTTCTTACAATTTTCGCTAAACAGCTCATCACCAGCGTTCGTTTCTCTCTCTCCATGGAAATACACAGAGAGAACCCAACTCCTCCATGGAAGCTCTTCGAAGCTTCGACCAAGGCTCCGAAACCAGTCCAAATCTCCACCAAATCACTCAAAATCGGTCTCAAATCTCTCTCCAGCCCAAGCTCTACCTTCATGTTCACTCAATTCGGCCCTAATAGGAGCGAAGAGAAAACCACCAATACCTAGGGTTCGTGCGAGGTGGCTACAAATCGACGATTGAGAGCTTCAGAATTGAATTGAACGGTGGGTATAAGTTCTTTGAGGCCAAGAAAGTAACTCCTGAAGCCTATATAAACTGAAACAACAAATTGAAGGGACGGCTCTCTGACCTTTGACGGTTCACAGCACAACACAACTCTGTTTTGACTCCTCACTCTCTCTCCGATTTCACCCGACTCTGGGTTCGATCATTGAGTCCCTGAGCTCTCTCTTGAGCTAATTAATGGCCAAGAATCGTAGGAAGAGGAAGAGAGGGAGAGAGGAGGTCTGTTCTTGGTGATTTCAACCTTGTTCTGCTGCTGCTCTTGAATCGTAGTGTTAGTAGTATTAGTAGTCGTGTATTTTATTTCTTAGTTTCAAACAAAAACTTGCTCCATCACTTGTGGTGGATTTGATAGCTTGGCAAGCTCTAAAGCCATTGAGAGATTTCTTTTATCGCTTAGCTAGTTGTTTTCTGCTCTCTTTTCTAGTTTAGCAAGTCATTCTCTAACCCTCCTCTCCTTGTGGATTCGACTCCGGTCTTACCGGATATTATTACTTGAGACGATATCCTATACTTGGGATTATTTTTGTCGAACAAGTTTTTGGCGCCGTTGCCGGGGAGAGGCTAGGCATTAGATTTGATTTGCTTTACTTTCTTAGTATTTTTCTTGACATTTTCTCTAGTTGCTTGTGGTTAGTTAAGCTTGTGAGATTCAAGAGAGCTTGTGAAATCATCAAGTACCTCTCATCTACTTTCTTGAAAATTAAAATGTCTCATGAACATTTTGGACTTGGTGAGAGGCCTAACGTCCCTTCACATCCTTACTACTATGCATTTACTAGACATGAAAATCATTCTAAGGAATCAATGCGTTCCAAACATGTTCGTGCTTACAAAAATGGTGATTATTTTCCTAGGAATGATTATTCTTGGCATGGTAGTAGGACACTAGATTACACATATATTATGCTTCTTGTGCCCAATCACCTCCCTCAAACAATTACGTGTTTTTGAACTCTCGTGATTCTTGCACTTATCAACATAATGATATGATGTGTGAATCAAGAGATATTAATCATTTTGAGAGGGAATCAATTGTGAATGATGAGCTAGATACGCCTATAAGTGATACTTTATATGAGAAAATTCAAAAGCATATTCAAGAGAATAAAGAAATTTTGGAATCACTAATAGAATCAAGAGAATCACAAAGAAGATTTGAAGAATCATTCCCTCACTTGGAGGATAGAGTCGCTTCCTCAAATTCAAGATTGCATGATAATGAGTCTCTTGCATATGGTTCTCACTTGTTACAAGACTCACCATAACACGTCTCAAGTTTCTATTCACACACATCACGAGCTTAATCAAGATAATTTTTTTGATGATGTGTTTTATGATGGAGTTGTTCCTACTAGGATAGGTGATTGTATTCATTTCTCATTTTCACATTCTAACGAAGCATGTGATAGTGATATTGGTAGTGAGATTGATATTTTTGATGATGAATCTTCAACCCCTGACATGAGTGAAGCCATTTTGGATGACTCACATAGTAAAAAATGTGAGGAGGAGTCATAAAATGGAAACCACTCATGTAAAGAGTTAGAGGTCAAATTTGATGCTACCACTAATGAAGGAAATGTTGTCTTGTCTTATGCTCATGAAGAGCGTATTTCTCACCGGAGTTCCAATGATCATGAGAATCACTTCATTTGTGATGACTTAGAGGATACTCTAGGAGAACCCCTCCACTAGTAAATGGGGAAGAACCTTCAAGTAAGTTGGGGGCTTCATGTGTTGATACTCCGATTCATATAAACTCTTTTACTACATCTTCTAAAGAATAAGATGAGCTTACTTGGTAGGAAATATAATTTTTGTATGATAGTGAAGCTTACTACTCATCTCTTTTCATGGAAGATGCAATTAACTTTGATGAAGAGAAGAGACTATTGGCTCAACTTGACCAAGTCGATGACCTAAATCATGAGCCTAAGGGTTTGGATGTGGTTTCATGTTCCCAAATGATTTTACCTCTTTCTTGTGAGGCCACATCCCTAAATCCATGTTCTATGAATGAAAATGATGAGATTGATTATTCACAAGTTGCCCCTATCTCTCAAGTTGTGGTTTCTATAGAAAAATTGGCAAATTATGAAGAACCATTCTATGACTCAATTCATTTGAGGATTTCAAACCCTTTTCTTAAGATGATGCATGAGATACCCACTTGCTCTAGCTTAATTGTTAGATTTTGCTTGCAGCTCTTATTCATCTTTTGTGTCTTGCCCCTACTTCTCCTATTTATTCTAATTGATGAATAAAACTTTTTGAGGGAGAAGTAATTTTCTAAGATTAAAGTAGGGGCATGGCATGGAAAGAAATTTCCAAGATTGGAGGTGGGATAGCATCATTTATTTGTTCCACCTCCCTAATTGTAAATAAGTAAATTAGTTTATCTATATTTCTTGCAATTTTTTCTCTTTCTATTACCATTTTGTAGGTTGCTCTTGGAGGAGGACTTGTGCTTGGTGGCCAAGAAAGCTAAAATGAGGTATCTTCTATCCCTTAACTCTTGCTAAAATTTGTAAGCTTTTCCATTGTTCTCACACATTGAGGACAATGTGACATTTTAGTTGGGGGGTGGGAAGTAGATATATTGATTTGTTTAAATGGTCTATCGCATGACTTTTCTTTCATTAGTGATTTACATGAAAAATACAAAAAAATGAAAAATTTGAAAAAAATGCAAAAAAATTAAAAAATATAAAACATTTCGTAAAAATTGTGTGAACCTTTGATGAGAAGCATTAATCTTTTCCCGTGTCAAACCTTAGATTTTTTATTTCTCTTTCTTTGGTAGTTTAATTTATTTTAAACTTTCATCTTGAGTCTAGATTTTATTGATAGATTTATTGAGTCGTAGAGAGTTGTAATTGAGTCACTTATTTGAAAAAAAATGAAAAATTAAAAAATGACAAAAAAATGAGAAAAAGTGAAAAGGGGGAATTTTAGGAAACTAGATGTTTTCAAAGAATGAAATCTCTTAGTCCATGTTCTTTTCTTATACTCAATACATCTACACCAATATCCCACATTCCGCGATATCACGCGTTCTCACGAAGCGACACAATTTACATTTCATGTTTAAGTCCTTCAAGCTAAGTTGATCGCATAAACTTTGACGTCTTACTACTTTTGATAAAGGGTGCATTTCTAAAGCTATTTGAACTTTAGAAAAAGAATTTAATTCTAATCATTTTTGCGGTGGAAACTTGTAGCCCATTGGAGTGGTGGTTACCAATCACACCCCATGCCATGTCAAAGAAATAGAGGGGTGTCCGGGGATAATGTTACATCACCACAAAGATAGCTCCATTGGTTTAGCTTAAAAATCCCACTTGCTTGTATATTCCTCTATTTTTTTGTGGGTCTTTGAGAGCCTTCGATTTGAGGTGAAAGAAAAAATGTGTTAATGCTATAAATCTCAAACAAAAATTAAATTATGAAAAATCACACCACCTCCAAAAAATCCACAAAAGGATCATACAAGCAAACAACCACATCCCCCATTCTAAAACTTGTTTTTGTTCAAAGCTTTGGAAGCCCATCCTACATGGGTGATTTTGAATAAGTATGAGAATGGCTAGTTACGTGGGATCCTTATTTTTGAAGGCATACTTTCTCCCAAATTGGACTTAATTAACAAGTTTTGTGGTTTGCATGAGTCAACTTCTACCAAACACCGCCCACATTTGTATGAGTCTATGCTTAGACGTCCATAGGTTTTTGTCTCCATCTTTTTGGACTTTGAGAATTTATTTGAGGAAACATTTGTGCATTCTTCTTTTTGCCCCACCAAAAAAAATTAAAATTAGCTAGTAATCTTTAGGATTTGATTTTCTTTGGATTCTCACTTAGGACAGATAATGTGTGTGTGCGTTTTGTAAATATTTGAGTCTAGTATAGAATTGAGTCAAGCCTTGTCTAGTTGAGTGTGTGTCTCTCATGATTGGTTCTTAACTAGTTTACTACTTATATCGCTCTCTTTGCTCGAGGACGAGCAAAAGGCTAAGTGGGGAGTGTGCTAACGACATAAAATTGCATGTTTTTGTATGTTAATGAACTCTTCATAACATGCTAATATGTGTAATCTATCTATTTTATCTCTCTTTCTAGACTTATGCTTGTCTTCGTAGTTTTGGTTGTATTTATCTTGTTTTGTAGGCAAAGACATGCTTTAAACAAGAAGCTAGCTAGGGGAGAGCTTGAATGATGAATTGCGACGCTTTGGAGGGGCCAAGAGACATGAAGAAAGGGCATGGAGGACTTAATTGGAAGAATATTTGAAGATATAGGCCAAAAAGTGAAGTGTAAGAAGACAAGGGACCAATTCGTAAAGCCAAAGTTACATCGGAGGGCTTATTTGAAGTCATTTTAACGGATTGGGGCTAAAGTGCAAGGTTCTAAACATTGTAAAGAGCAATTTTGAAGCATTTCTAACGGAATAAGGGTTAATTTGCAATTTTCTCAAAGTTTTAAGAGGAGAGGGGGCTTTTTAAAAGACACCAGCGAACTTGGGGGTGCCTTTTTGCAATTTTTGCTAACACATCTCATCACCAGCGTTCGTTTCTCTCTCTCCCCGACGGAAATACATAGAGAGAACCTAGTTCCTCCATGGAAGCTCTTCGAAGCTTCGACCAAGACTCCGAAACCAGTCCAAATCTCCACCAAATAACTCAAAATCGGTCCTAAATTGAATTGAACGGCGAAGAGAAAACCCCCAGTACCTAGGGTTCGTGAGAGGTGGCTACAAATTGACGATTGAGAGCTTCTGAATTGAATTGAACGGTGGGGATAAGTTCTTGGAGGCCAAGCAAGAAATTCCTGAAGCCTATATAAACTGAAACAACGGATTGAAGGGACGGCTCTCTGACCCCCGACGGTTCACAGCACAACACAGCTCTATTTTAACTCCTCTCTCTCTCTCCGATTTCACCCGACTCTGGGTTCGATCATTGAGTCCCTGAGCTCTCTCCTGAGCTAATTAAGGGCCAAGAATCGTAGGAAGAGGAAGAGAGGGAGAGAGGAGGTCTGTTCTTGGTGATTTCAACCTTGTTCTCCTGGTGCTCTGTTTTTACTCCGGTTACTGTAGCAACAGCAGCAATAGCCGCTATTTGGTTGCTAGTTTTGATTCATTTTGGATAGTTTGGATTCAAGTTGGGTTGTTTTGCTCTTAACTTTGAACTATAGCTAGTGTATGGGGGTTGAATTTGAGAAGAACTTGTGTATTCTTGAGTTTTGAGGTTGAAATATATGAAAATCTATTTGAATATATTGGTGAAATCTCTTCTTCAACTCAATAACATGCTTAGCTAGTTCATTTTTTGGGTTACTTGATGAAGTTGGATGGCTTGTTGTGAAGTTTCAATTGTTCTTCAAAGTTTCACAAGTTTGGATGTCGAATTCATTGAATTCTTGTGTCGAAAGACAAATCCAAATTGTGGCTTAATCTTTTATGTGGACTCACTTGGCGGAGTGCATAACCTTGATGCTTAACATAACTCGATTTTGGGTTTCGCTCTTGAATTCGTGAGCTAGACGATTCCGTTTGCTTTAGAATCCATGTTTCGTCGCTTCATACAAATTTTGGGTCTTGAACTTCACTAGCAAGTTTCCTAGCGAAATAAATTAACCCAACTCCACTTTCTTGAATCGTAGTGTTAGTAGTTTTAGCAGTCGTTTATTTTATTTCTTAGTTTGAAACAAAAACCTGCTCCATCACTTGTAGTGGATTTGATAGCTTAGCAAGCTCTAAAGCCATTAAGAGATTTCTTTTATCGCTTAGCTAGTCGTTTTCAACTCTATTTTCTAGCTTAACAAGTCATTCTCTAACCCTCCTCTCCTTGTGGATTCGACTCAGGTCTTACC
Source organism: Linanthus parryae (assembly GCA_023055425.1). Classification (NCBI taxonomy): domain Eukaryota; kingdom Viridiplantae; phylum Streptophyta; class Magnoliopsida; order Ericales; family Polemoniaceae; genus Linanthus; species Linanthus parryae. Next base: position 88,813,455 of record JALGPY010000005.1, read on the forward strand.
GGATATTATTACTTGTGACGATAGCCTATACTTGGGATTATTTTTGTCGAACATAAGTTGTACAGCACATACGCCCGAAAATGATCGACGCACGTTTTGGAATTGGGCCAAGCCTAGAGGTTACCAATGAAACTATTTCGACTGGGAAGATAAATTTCCCAGTCCGTGCTATGATCTAGATCTCCAACAACTTTAGGAGGAGGTAGCAACGTTGAGTAGGAGACTCGTAGGGGCCGATAATGTTTCAAAAGCCCACTCTTTTCATGTGAAACTGTTGTATGTTGTGATTATTGTCATTTTCTACGTTTTAATTTCAAAGTTTGATAGTTTCTCCTCTATTTAATTCAAATTATGCTGTGTTTAGTTAAGTAGGAGACTCGAATGGGCTGAGAATGCTTCAACAGCCCACTATTTTCATGTGAAACTGTTGTATGTTGTGATTTTTGTCAGTTTCGTCGTTTTTATTCCAAATTAAACTAGTTCTCCTCTATTTAATTCTAATTCTGTTGTGTTTAGTTAAGGATTTATGTTTTGTGAACAATGTTATCTTTGATTTATCTTAGATGAAATAGTTATTATCTTAATTATTAATCTCTCCAAGTAAGTCTTAATTCGTGTTCTCCTTAAATTATCTTATTGAGCTTTGTTCATTCTAAAGTGTTAACAAAACTATCTAGGTTAAAAAGGAATCTTCCCTCTGACCAATGTTTTTTTCCGTAAGCTGGCATTTTCGTAATAACTTGCAAGTACCGGCTTAGCCAGTTACAACAGGGACGCACCAAAGTTTCTTTCCGAAAAGAACTAACCATATGAAGTGTTCGTAGTTACATGAGACTGTGCATACCCCTTCTATAATTATTTGCGTGGTTGTTGCCAGTTTATGAGTCACTAACATAGGACGAAGGCCCATTTTTCTCTTCTTCCATCCTCGACGATGTAAGGAACACTGAACTGTTTGTATTTGGACACGTCTATACATGTTTAGCCTCCGTTGATGGATACGGTAAGTGCGATTTGACTTGCATCGTTACCAAAAGTTTCTGGTAAAACATATTCCTTAATGGTCAATATATAAAACATTTCTAGCCGTCCAAAATGATGGGCCGAGCAGTAAAACATAACCACTAGATGCATTTACCATAGACCGACTGTAATGGGATACATAATCTCATGTATACCATGCAGGCTGCAGTAATGGGGACGAAGACAGTACTATGTATATATAATGAGAGAGAGGCTCAGATCTATAATTGAAACCGGTACCGAGAAACTTTCACCTAACCATGGCTGTTATATTCCCCTGCATGGCCCAATTTTCAGTAAGTTCCATACATCAAGAATCATCACTGCCTCTTGTAGCGGTTTTTGTCATAGTTGTTCATCGAAGTTGGCCCGATTATATCAGTTCTGTCATTGTTAGTTACCGAAGTAGACCTAATTATAGTACTCTGTCCACAATAGTATGAAACACAAACACGCACAAATGGTGAGGGTTATTCGATTCGTTGCACCTTTGGTCATGATGCACTGCCAGGGAGTGCTTGTTTAGAATAGTGTACGTGTTTTAAAAAAGATTGCGGGAATGATTGAGATCAAACATAATAAAACCCCAAAATAAGAAATTGGTTCAATCAATTGAAACTTCAACTCTTTTAAAGAAAAGAAGTCAAAATCAAAATGGAGAAATACATGGAGGAAGAAGGGGGAGGAGGATGCCACCTCCACCAATTTTTCCACTGTCGCTGTTGTTGGCATTGAAAATTAGACAACGTTACTATCACTCAAAAGTTAAAATAAACGCCAAACCGTAGAATTTCAAGAAAAGGTCAAAATATGCCTAAGCTCCAGGTAAATTCAAACTCAAGAGGTGTTGGATTGAATACTTAAAGACATGTTTTTCGTATTGGATTATCTGAATTTGATATTTATGAGAATGGTTTTGGGAAATGTTTTTGCATTATGTTATTATTGTGCATAGTTGCCTATTATTTCACATAGTAGAAGATCTGGTGTGTAGAGTCTAGCTGACACACAGAAGATCTTATCGTTGGTTCTTGTGGAATGAAAGTTATGAGTTCACAATCTACATGGAATTAGAAACCATCGGAACGATTGTACCACATTGTTTTATTACGTCTATCTTGGCTACATGAAACAGTATAGTTCATACTATAGTTTAAACTCAATGTGCTAGTATACTTTGTTTATATTGAACATGACCAAGTTGAGACCATTGCCACTGTATTTGACATTACTAGACAAACTATGTATCATGTTTATTATGATGACTTATGCTCTTAATCCTTAGAATGTTAATGTTCACATGTATTTAGTAGTTATTGCTTTGACAAGTCAAGTGAGTGATATTCCTACAGAGTCAATAACCTCGATGAGTTGGGTGATACTATTTAGTCCATGGTGTGAATTTATATATCAAGGGAAATACATGACCAGGTTATGGGATTGATGATATCCCCTTGAAGCTTATGAGTTTTTATTATGTCAAACCATGCAGGTTGATTACTTGATAATCTGGACATATCAAATAAGTTAATTGGTAAGGACCAATGAATTGGGAAGAGGTCGATTAAATGAATTAGTCAGTAATTACTTTAATCAACTAATATTTGTCTTAACATGGGGAGAGAAAAAGTATTTAACAACAGGAGCTCGAAATATTATTTTTTGAGAATACGGACAGAGTTGCAATAACAGTTATTTAGTGGTACTAATTGCTATTAACTTTATTTGGGCTACGTTTCGGTGGAACTAGAAGTCCTAATAAAGTTAAGAGCCTGATTTTTATTTTCTCCTCCAGGTCCCTCCCATAGATTATATTAGTTACCTTAGTCTTCAGAACTCTAATGCTTCAGATACACACTGAAATATATGGTTTCGAGAGCGAGAGAAATAGTTCTCGAGGAAAAGAAGGATTTTGGATGTAGCAAGCACACACTTGCATCGACGAGGAACTTCAGAAGTACATGAGAAGATCCAGAGTGATTCAGACCTTCATCAACTAGCTAGGACGCAGGTATGAACCCTAATTCTGCCTAGTAGGGTTATGGTGTTCTTGTTGATAAACGAACAAATTTAAATTGGTATAGCAGACATGTAATCGAACTGGTCCATGGATTGGCCTTCCTTCACGAGTTCTATCTTTACCAAATCTCAAATACACTTAAAAGTCAAGGGTCATGAGATAAGTCGATCTCCAAAATATTTTCAAATCTTTGGAGATAAGATGTTATCTCCAGATCCACCAAATATCGAGAGAAGATCAAAGATAAAAAATGCTAGAAGATTTAACTCGTACGTCAGAGTAAGTTGAAGCCAAAGACCCATGAGGCAAGGACCCCAAACACCGGAGCCAAGCTCACCCAGCAGTCATTATCGTCAAACTGGTAAAGGGTTCCAACCCCCCTAAAAATACCTTTGTCTCTCTCTCTCTTCGTTGTACACTCTGTAACTCTTGCTTGCTCGTAAGAATTTCCACACATATGCTTTGTTTTAGAGATATTGTATCAATTTGGGTATTAAACCCATACAACTTCAATAGAATGCGATTTTAGTTCATTTTATTTTTTATTCTTACGTACTTGTTTCTTTTTCCGTTTCATTAATAACGGTTCCTTTAGTTAGGGTAAAATTAGGAAGTTAAGCCTCACTTAAACAAAATATGTGTTGCGCAGATCTTTAAAACCAAAATGAAATAAATTTCAGCCTTCTTAAAAATCTACGTCTACAAATTGGCACACCTCAGTGGGACAACTTCTTTCCCTCATCTTTTGAAACAAAAAAAAAACAAAAACATACTTAAGCGATTTTTAAGCTTTGCACTTTTCTGTGACCTTATTGATGAGTCTTTTGTTTGGTCTTAGGTTACAAAGTGCTTGCATGAGAATTCCAACAAGGCTAGTGCTCGGCCTCTTGAAGGAGAATCTCTTTACACCTGCTCTAGTTTCGCAACAAGTGTGGACCCTTCAAGGGTTCCTACAACAAATCATATTTTCTGCGACCAGTTTCATTCCGACAACCAAGATTCTGTCATTAAAAGCAATATAACAGTTTTCTATTTGTCTTCTCGCTTGTCGCCTTTCAGATTTTTAAAGACCAACTGTGATTCAGTCCTGAGAAAATGAAAAGTCGTTTAGAAATCCAAAATTATGAACAGTGTGAAGTACTGTCCTCAATTGATCTAAACACAATTTTGACCAAACTTTTGGGTGCATAATTAATTTTATCTTAATTTTGGGGAGGAAAATTAAATCTCACCAAATTTTGGAGGCAAAATCAAATTATACCAAAAAATTAAATTCACCTATCTTCTACACCAACTAACAATTCCCCCCGCCATTACTCCCCCCCTTTCGACCTCCATATCGAATATCTATCCATGAACCCTAGCTAGCTAACTCATCTGTCATACTCGCCACCATCGCCGGCTCTCTCTCTCTCTCTCTCTCTCTCTCTCTCTCTCTCTCTGCACGACTGTGGTCCTCTCGCCACAACCGTCTCTCTCTCGTTCCCTTTTCCAGCTGGTTCAAATCTTTAGAGAATGGAGGTTTGGCGCATGAAGTGAACTTCCATGTCTCACCCTTCACAAACATTTGTACTCACTAGCAGTACTGGTCGGTCTCTCTCTCTCTCTCTCTCTCTCACAGTCTGATTTTGGGTTATGAGTTTCATGCGCTTTTGAATTTAAGTTCTGAGTTGTGGCTTCAGCTCAGATCTAACAAGCCTATTTAATTTCTATGACTTAAAAGAAGCAATTTTTAGTGATATATGTATTTGTAGGCCGGGATCAATCTTTCATGCTTCTAAATTATATATGGTTTAATTTTACTGTGATATCTGCAAAACGTTTAACTATGGGTGACTTCTGTGATCAGATCTGCTGAGTGTAGAATGTGGTTTTACAGTACTATATGTGAAGCTACAACTGTTTCTCACATAACCAAGTTGTTGTTTTTGACTGATTGGAAAGTGTGTATTCAAGGGCCGAAAGATATAAATAAGCAGCAATATACTGATAGAAATGCGTATTTTAATTTGTTATAATTTGGCTAGTTGAATGTGATGTGGATGAAACAGAGGTACCTGAAAATGTTCATGTCTCCCAATTTGTATGTACGATATGAAGTTTTGAAGTACCATGTGTCACTGCTGCCAGTTGATAATTTGATGTGTCCAAACTTTCCATTGGGTAAGAGGCCGTGATGATATGGATCTATCAAATTCACTAATTGAAGTTTTTAGAATGTAATATGGCAAGGCATGTGTTTTTTGTAGCTTGCCGTTATCATCTCTTATTTGGTTTAAATGAGTATTGATCTTATCCTCTTCATGCTAACTGAAGAGGCCGTTATGATATGGATCGTTCGAATTCACTCTTTGTAGCCGATTGAGTGTCATGATATGCATGGCAAGGCAAAATCCTTTTGTAGCCTATGATCATCGATCTCTTATTTTGTTTTCACGAGTACCGATCTCATCCCATTTCCGAATTTCCCTCTGTTCATTCCATGTTTGTTATTTTTTAATTAATCGTTATTTCCTCCGTTCAACTCTCTATTCTGTGTGGTCACGTGAAGGTCATTCTGACCCGCTGCTAATGTTGGCAAGATGGTGCAAACATTTTTTCATGTAGATGAGGTCAGAGTGTTCTTCGCATGACCCTGCAGACGGTAGCGGATGAACGGATGAATTTCTAATGAATGTTATTAGTTCATTTATAATTCAGTATATTGAAAAAGGAAATTATCCATAAAAAAAAAAGAAAAAAAAGAGAAAATTTACAGAAAGTAACAGTAAATAAAAGTGTAGACTTCATTCTTCTCTTTGAGTTGTTTATCTATCGGGGCCTCTTCTAGTTCCTCCTTGTCTGAACCCATCTTTTGTGTAATTCCCCCTCTCCAATTTGTGATTTGCACCTTTAAACCACTTTTTCTAGGTGTACTTGTGAAGGGCATTTTGCCCCGCTGATAATGCTGTTAAAATGATGAAAATCTTTATGCATCCAAACCGGGTTGAAATGACCTTCACATGTACTCATAGACCATAGATGATGAAAGGTTTGAATTAGCAATGGATGGTATTTTGGTATAATTCAAATCTATGTTCTGACTTAATGCTTCGACCGCTTGGGAAGTTATCAATGATGCTTATGAATGAACTATAATAGATATCATAAACGGAACAATGTTAAGCTATATTTGTAGAGCTCCATATTTCATGATTTTAATTTCAATGAGGTGCATTGTCGCAGAAATAACTATTGTTTTCAAGATTAGTGGAGGTTTAATTACTACTGGGTCATTAATTTGACAAGAATGAGATACTAGTTAATTACTTCATAGCTTGTCACAGATAATAGTTTTTTAGAACTTTATTTTGATATTTGCTAGTTCATCCGTTGAACCTCTTTTTTGTACATGTAGTTGCGAGGGTCAATTTGATCCTCTGATAATGTTTGCAAAATGATGCAAACATTTGTGTATCCAATCCGGGTCAAAGTGGCCATCGCAGCTACACGCAGATTATAGAGTATGATAGGAGGAAATCGCAATATATGTTATTTCTTTATAGTTCAAGTATGTTATGGCTCAATGCATTAACTGCTTGCTCATTCAGTATATTTCAGTATAACTATTTGCAGCATGCTGTCTTCATCTCCTATATATTGGGTTGTCATGATTTACGCCTCTTCATGACATTATGATGTTCCTTATGCTCACTTCTTTCTCATCGTAAGATGCCTTGATAATATGGATCGTTCAAGTTCACTCTTTGTAGCCGATAAAGTGTCATATGCATGGCAAGGCAAAATCCTTTTGAAGCCTGTGATCATTATTCTCTTATCTGGTTTTCATGAGTATAGATGTGAGCCTCTTCATGCTCATTGAAGAGGCCGTGAGGATATGGATCTATCGAATTCACTCGTTGTAGCCCATATTGTGTGATATGTATGGCAAGGAAAAATCCTTTTGCAGCCTATGATCATTGATCTCTTATCTGCAGGTTTTAATGAGTACTCATCTGAGCCTGTTTTGTGATTACACTGCAGGATGCACTATTTGTACTTGTTTAGTTCAGAAATGCTTGTTTTCCTGGAATGCTCAATTTTTCTTGTGCAATACTGGTATGAGCCTATTGTTGCTCTTTATGATGTATCTTATCATGCTCGTTGCCGGCTCAGTGCTTGCTCACTGTAAGAAATCGTGATGATATGGATATATATCTAATTCACTATATTGTATGTGTGTCTGTAACGACAGCAAAATCCCCACCCTTTAAAGAGGAGGAGGTATCCAGTGCTCTAACACGACAGCCTCCAATGTATTTGAATGATGTAGTGATCATCTGTGATTTAGAGGATGACACACTGAAAATGACTGTATTACAGGAATGAATGAATAATATCAAGTTGACGGCAATAGAACAGTTGAAGAGCCTGTGGAATTATTCGAAGGGACAAGTGAATCTGTAAATTATAGAACAGAAGATTTTGGGGGTAAATGTTGGAATAGGTGCCCAAGAGGCAATCTATATTTAGTAAGAACATTGTTTGGCTAGAATATTCATTTATTATTTATTGAGATATTTAATATAATTAAGTCCTTAGATAGAATGTGTTGTTTATCTTAGATACCCCTAGTCCATTATATTGGTTAACAGGACGATCAACTATAGACTAGTATTTGGGCAGATTGATATGGAGATATCAAGTCTAACACATGGGTATGCATGAGGAGTATTGTCATACTGGATTGACCCATGACGAGAAGGCTACATTGGATTATGTTAAAGTCACAAGCGCTTCTCATAGTGCTAATGCTATTGTAATCCTTAGACTTGAAGTCACTAGATACTCAAGTTGTGTAATATCATGCTTTGATATTATCAAACGATGCGCCTTAACCGGGTAACTATAAACGTATTTATCACGCATGATAGGAAGCAAGCTTAGAGATCGTAGTGACGTAGACAGGATTTGTCCCTCCCACATAATGGGAGTAAATATCCATGGGCCACTCGAGGTATGGTGTTTATAGAATGTCTGGCCAGACTCAGAAATTAATATGGAGATATTGATGTTATCTGCACGGATAAGCATATTCCCAGGATCGAGGAACTATGGTTTGGATATAGAGTGTGACTAATATGTCTCTTGTCCAATCCGGATATGGGGAAAAAGCATAAAACAATACATGAACATTGGGCACAAGGTTTGTCGGGATCCCTAACAATTTGTATTAGTTGGGTGGCATGGATGTATTGCTACCGCTCCATGTTAGTAAAGAGTTACTACCAACTCAGTAGAAACCTATGGGGTCGGACAACGGATGGATTAAATTGGATATTGGTATTAATTAGTTGCACTAATTAATAAAAATAATCATAACGAAACCACAAGCAAAGTTAGTAGGAGTTATTTGCAAGTGGACTAATCCTTGTAAGAACATGATTAGTATTGGGGCTTTTGTGTAGTTAATAACGATTTATTACTATATAAAGGAACTCCAGCTTGTTATTTTCTCAATACAAGTCATTGTTGAGAGAACATAAAAAATCAAGAGAGGGAGAGAAATATCGTCCCTCACCCGTCGGCCACCGAAGGAGGACCGCCCCTCCGTTTCTAGCACATCGCGGTGAGAAGGAATCCAATCAAATATCCAAGGTGTGGATACTCGTAGAGTCGAAGAAACTATTCTTCGTGTGATCTCTCAAACTAAGGTACACCCCTATTCTACCCTTATCATGTTATGATTGCTTGCCTCTGATCCTTGGAGGGATTTGAGCATGATTAATTTTTGTTATTCCACTGCGTCACCTGCATCAAAACCCTAACAGTGGTATCAGAGCCACAAGTTGTAGCGCATAACCTGATCTTATGTGTTACTATTTTTCAGTTAATACACTGTATTGTAAATATTACACGAAAGCTGAAATTAATTGGCATATTAGATGCCAACTGAATTTGATTCAAGACAAACAAGACCTAATTTAACATGGGATGTGAATATTAGTGAGTTTTATCACATATGATGTGAATAATTTTGGATCTTGGAACTAGGGTTTGGGCACAGGCTCGGAAATGGAGTTTTTCAAACTTGGAAACAACTAAACTTGGGCGACAAGGCAAGGAATTGTTTTGGAAACAATTCCATGGAAGGGTTCGGCCCCTTTGGGACTGCCCCCCTTGTCTTGCCGTCCAAGATAGCGCACACAGAAGGGGTTTGGCCGGCCGAGCGTCCAGCTTGGACGCGCGTGGGGCTCTGCCGACCGCCCCAAGGCCATACCTTGGTCCTTGAGATGTTCGGCCATGGTGGATTGTGGACTCTTAGACCATTTTTGACCTAGTTTCCTTTATTTCAACTAAAATTGAAAAAGCGCGTTAAAATTGGTTTTAATTGTATTATGTTCTTTGTTGCATGGTGGATGGATATGACCTAGGTTGTGGATGTTTAATGTTGTGGTTTGGTTTACGGCCCACGAGCCGATCAAATTAATGTAATAGATATTTAATTTTAATGCCTTTGTGCTGATCATCTTCTCAACATGTGAAGTTTTGTTTATTTACATATTCTAGATGCTAGGCTAGAATTAGATTAATTTGATAATATCCAAGAGCATGGAGAAGAAGAAACGGAGGACCAAGAAGCCACAAAGATGATGACTATTCCCATCCTATACGCGCGGCTATGGTGGAGCACATGGATATGAGCTTGTCAATTTAGGGCATATAGATATTATCATTGGCTTTGTAATGTCTTAGTCTAGGGTGTAGGGTTTTGATTCATGGATGCGCAACGGAAAGAATAATAAACCATGCAAAACCCTCCAAGGATCACAAGTCAAGAGACATAACGATGGTAAAGGAAGAAATCAATTAACACATCTTAGGGTTCTCCTTTGATGACTTTAAACGCGAATTGTGTCACGTTCTCTATAGTTGATCCACTCATAGATTTTATTTCTAGATCTTCCAATCCTTGGTGCTAGCCCGGAAAGAGGAAGAGGAAGATGAATCACGCAAAACGAGACTGAAACAAGGAGGTTTCGGCCTCCTTGTGGGCCGACGGGAAGGGGGCGGCGAGCTAGGGGGCGGCGAGCTCGTTAGCTTGCTTGCTCTCTCTCATTTTGTTCTCTCCAACTCAAGTTATGATCAATTGAATCATAAGTGTGGGAAGGAAGGAAGGAGTATCCTTTATATAGTCCAACAAATCCTTGCAAACTACCGACAGGACTTATTCTAGTCCTACTAGAATTCAATATAGTCCCTTCCTTGCAAATTAGTCCCTACCAAGTTTGGAAGGTATTGCAAAGTGATCCTTCTAATTAATTATTCCGATTAATTAATTCCCAAATCTATATCAACTCTATATAGCGTGTGACCACATAGGTTCTATCTAGTTGGTAGCAACAATTTGCTAATATGGAGCGGTTTCTAGCAAAACATCCATTCTAGCCAACTAATCGAATAGTCATCTTGACAACCTTTGTACAAGTCATTGTCTCATCCCTTTGTCTCTATATCCGGATTGGACACCAGACATAAAAGTCACAGTCGTATATCCAATCCAGAGTTTCTCGGTCCATGGGAATAGCCTTATTCGTGCAAATAACTCCAATATCCCATATTGATTTATTTGAGTCTTGCCAGACATTCTATAAGCACTATCCCTCGAGTGGCCTAGGATATTTGCTCCCGTTATGTGGGAGGGACAAATTCTATCTACGTCCACTACGATATTTAAGCTTGCTTCTTATTGTATCCGGTACACGCCTTTATAACTACCCAGCTACGGTGTAGCGTTTAACGCTACCAAAATCACAATAATCCTTAACTAGAATATCTAGTGACTTCAAGTCTAAGGATGACAATACCATTGCACCGCGATAAGCGCTTGTGACTCAACATAACGTGTATGTAGCCTTCTCGGAGATGGGTCAATCCAGTGCGCCATTACCCTTAATGCACACCTATGTGTTGGATCATGATATCTCCATATCAATCCAACCCCATACTAGTCTATAGATGATTGTCCTATTAATCGTTATACTAGACTAGGTATATTTAAGATAAACAACACAATTGTAAATCTAAGGACTTCATTATATTAAATATCCAATAAATAATAAATGAATTTTCTAGCCACAAATAAATTCATACTAAACTAGATTGCCTCTAGGGCATCTATTCCAACAGTCGCCCACTTGCACTAGAGCCAATCTGGCGCATCTCGTATGCCCATACTCCTAGTGTGCCTTTCATGCTTCCACTACGTAAGCGGCTTTGTAAGCGGGTCTGACAGATTCTCATCTGTAGGAATCTTGCATATCCGAACGTCTCCTCTATCGATAATATCTCGAATCATATGAAACTTCCTGAGCACGTGCTTGGATTTCTGGTGCGACCTGGGTTCCTTCGATTGCGCGATCGCCCGAGTGTTGTGATAGAACAACTCAACTGGATCCGCAATGCTAGGAATCACACCAAGTTCCGAAACAAACTTTTTTGATCCAAACAGCTTCCTTTGCTGTGCCATTTGCAGCAATGTACTCAGCCTCTATTGTAGAATCTGCTACAGTCTCTTGCTTGGAACTCTTCCAGCTCACCGCTGCTCAATTCAGGCAAAACACATATCCTGACTGTGATCTAAAGTCATCTCTATCATTTTGGAAGCTTGCATCAGAGTAACCCCTTACACGCAATTCTTCCTCACCGCCAAATATCAAGAAAGCATCCTTAGTTCTTCTCAAGTACTTTAGGATGTTCTTGACTGCAATCCAGTGACTCTCACCTGGATTGGATTGGTATCTTCTTGTCATACTCAAGGCATATGAAACATCTGGTCTAGTACATAACATGGTGTACATGATAGATCCTATGGCTGAGGCATAGGGAATTCTACTCATGCGTTCCTTCTCAGTCTCATTGGAAGGACAACCACTCTTCGAAAGAGTGATTCCATGTGACATGGGAAAGAATACCTTCTTGGAATCTTGCATGTTGAACCGTTTCAACACCTTGTCAATATATGTACTTTGACATAGGCCTAGCAGTCTCTTAGATCTATCTCTATAGATCTTTATACCGAGTATATAGGCTGCTTCCCCTAAGTCTTTCATTGAGAAAAAAATCCCTAGCCAATCTTTAAAAGATTGCAGCATGGGAACATCGTTTCCAATGAGTAGTATGTCATCAACATACAAGACCAGAAAAGCTACAGAGCTCCCACTAACCTTCTTGTAGACACAAGACTCATCTTCGTTTCTGATGAAGCCAAACTCTTTGACTACTTCCTCAAAACGTCGATTCCAACTCCTACAGGCTTGCTTCAATCCATAAATGGATCGGTGCAGCTTACAGACTTTGTTGGCTTGCTTTGGATCTTCAAAACCCTCTGGCTGTATCATATACACGTCCTCGAGGAGATTCCGATAAAGGAATGCTGTTTTGACATCCATCTGCCAAATCTCATAGTCATGGTATGCTGCAATCGCAAGTAGGATTCGGATGGATTTGGTCATAGCGACTGGTGAAAAGGTTTCGTCATAGTCGATACTATGAATTTATCCGAATCCTTTAGCCACCAATAGGCCCTTATAGGTAATCACATTACCATCCATGTCCATCTTCTTCTTGAAGACCCACTTGCACCCTATGGGCCGCGCCCCTTCGGGTGGTTCCACCAAAGTCCATACTTTGTTGGTATACATGGATTCCATCTCGGATCTCATGGCTTCTAGCCACTTCTGAGAGTCTAGGCCCTTCACGACCTCTTCATAGGTAGTAGGCTCATCATCTATGAGCATCGTGTCACCAGAATCGGTAACGAGAAGTCCATACCTCTCGGGTTCCTGGCGCACTCTACTAGATCTACGAAGCTGTTGTGTTACCTGAACAGGCTGCTCCACAACTGTTTTTGGTTCCTTCTCATGTTCCATAATCGGTTCAGTGAGTTTTGGTTGCTGAACCTCTTCAAGTTCTATAGTCCTCCCACTTGCTTCTTTAGAGATAAACTCTCTTTCTAGAAACACGTCGTTCCGAGCAACAAACACTTTTTTCTCGGTTGGATTGTAGAATTAGTAACCCTTAGTTTCCTTAGGGTACCCCACAAACTTAAACTTATCCGACTTTGGCCCTAGCTTGTCTGATTGTAAACGTTTTACATAGACATCGCAGCCCCAAATCCTCATGAACGACAGTGTGGGACGCCTCCCACTCCACATCTCATATGGTGTTTTCATGATTTATTTAAATGGAACACGTTTAAAGGAGAAAGCTGCACTTAATAGAGCGTGGCCCCAAAACGATAATGGAAGATCGGTTTGACACATCATAGATCGAACCATAACCAATAGGGTTCGATTCCTCCTCTCAGACACGCCATTCCACTGTGGCGTTCCAGGTGGAGTGATTTGGGAAACGATCCCACACTCTCTAAGATAGTCGTCAAACTATTGGCTCAAGTATTCTCCTCCACGGTCCGATCGTAGAGCCTTGATACTTTTGCCAAGTTGTTCTCTACTTCATTCTTGAATTCTTTGAACACTTCAAAGGATTCGGATTTTGCCCTCATGAGGTACACAAATTCATATCTACTGTAGCCATCAGTAAACGTAATGAAGTAGACATAACCACCCTTGGCTTGCGTAGCAAATGGCCCACACACATCAGTATGTATGAGCGCCAATTGCTCACTAGTCCTCTCACCTTTCTTATTGAAAGGGGAATTTGTCATTTTCCCAATAAGCAAGCCTCACATGTCTCATATGATTCAAAATGAAATGAGTCTAGCAGTCCATCCTTATGGAGTATAGATACACGTTTCTCGTTTATGTGGCCTAAACGACAGTGCCATAAATAAGCAGGATTTAAATCATTTATTTTAATCCCCTTGGTATTAATGTAGACAGGATTTCGTAGATCAAGGAAATATAGTCCATTAAATAATTGCGCACTAAAATAGTGAATATTATTCAAATAAAAGGAACAACAATGGTTCTTTATTGAAATAATAAAACCATCCTTGTCTAAACAAGAAATAGAAATAATGTTAGTGCTCATAGCAGGCACAAAATATCAATTATTTAATTCTAAAACTAATCCTGAAGGCAGAGATAGCTCGCACACACCCACGGCCAACGCATCAACTTTTGATCCATTCGCAACGCGCAGATCTATCTCCCCTTTAGCCAATCTTCTACATCTCTTTAGATCCTGCACATTTAGAAAAATGTGAGATCCACATCCAGTATCTAATACCCATGATGTAGAGAAATTTAAATTGACATACAACAAAAATACCTGGTGGCGGTGGAATCACTATTCCAAGCCTCTTGTCCTCCACATATTTTGGGCAGTTCCTCCTCCAGTGTCCAGGCTGACTGCAGTAGTGACACTCACCTTTAGTCACACCTTTGGCTATGCCACCAACAGGCTTAAGGGCAGGTTCCTTGGACTTGGAAACTGACTTGCCTTTGCCCTTGGAGGATGAGGCAAACCTTTTGCCCTTTCCTTTCTGCACCATCATAATGGCCTTGCCCTTACCTTTGTTGATGCTCTGTTTAGCTGACCTCAACATATTGAGTAAATCTGGTAGTGTTTTCACGATCTCGTTCATGTTATAGTTCATGATGAACTGTCCATAACTCTCGAGCAACGATGGCAACACGAGATCGTTTGCCAACTCTTGGCCGACAGGGAACCCTAGCCGGGCGAGAGTCTCCAAGTACCCGATCATACGGAGTACATGGGGTCCCACCGGGTTCCCTTCTGCTATATGACACTTGAACAGTGCCTTAGAGACCTCATACCTCTCAACCCTTGCCTGCTCTTGGAAGAGCTGCTTCAGATGCTCGATCATATCGACAGCATTCACGTTTTCGTCATGCTTCTGAAGCTCAGAAGTCATGGTGCATAGCATAAGGCAGGCCGCATGATTAGCGTCATCAACACGCTTTTGATACGCCTTTAGGGAAGCAGGTGTTTGGTTCTCTGGACCTGCTGGAACATGCTCCTCTATTGCGTTCAGTTTCTTCTCTTGCTTGAGAACGATTCTCAAGTTTCTGTACCAATCAAGGAAGTTGGTTCCAGAGAGCTTGTCCTTCTCAAGGAGAGATCGTAGGGAATTTTTTGAACTCGATGAGTTGTTTGCCATTTGGAATTCTACAAAAAGGAAAATACGCAAGTTTTAGTTATTGTGAATTTTTGACTATATTCAATAATGGCTAGTTTATCAAATATAGCTCCCACTATTTTTCTACGGATTAATAACCCTCAAGATATTAATGCGTAAAATATCCTTATATTTTCTAGTGGGCCAAGATCCATGTTTCATCTCCTTATGAGCTTGCTTTTTCAAGTCACCCATAATTTGACTACTTTAGGTAGGAACAATTCCAATTGTATCCTTATGCAACTCTTGGTTCAATTGAGCAAATAACTCCTTATTTATCCATCCATATGGATAATCCCAATTGATTTCCTCTAGGTTTCTTAATCATATTAATAGCCTAGTTGTGGTCAAACTCTTATTTAAACAGTTGCACATTACTAGCTTGTGTCATCGCATTCCATCATTACGAACCAAGTCACCATGCTTTGGCACGCAGGAACTTGATAAATCATGATGATAATGAGTGTATAAATAACGAGAAGGCAAGAACACAATATTTGAATTTTGAGGGATTTTAAATTCAATTTTAATTGTTTTGTTGATCAATATCAACTAATCTATCTATTTGAGTTTGGGCACAACTCCAAATAATAGATCCGGGTTGTTTAGCTATCTTATTATCCTAATTGCATGGATCATCCATACACCAACCACAAAATATTAAGACAATAAAGTAAACAACCAGAAAATATAAATAAAACGTGATGTGGATATGGCCATTTCTAGACTAAGATAATTCCAAGCCAATCGAATTATCTATGAACCCTAAAAGCAAACACATCTCCATGCATCTTGATCTTTTGGTCCATCCTTCATAGTCATGTGGAATGCTCCATGCTCCATGCTCCATCTTTTGTGGCTCCTTTTGGCTTTGGGCTTCTTTTCTTCAATCTTGGCTTACAATCTACTTTATCTAGCACTATCTAACTTCTATACTAAATAAAATAAATCTCATAAGTTGAGAAAAAAATGGCTCGCAGGCCATAAAACCCTAATTAATTATTACAATTAATTTATCAGCTCGCAGGCCGTAAACCAAACCAAAAAATTACACATCCACATCAAACCACATCCTAAGGCCATATCCAATCACCATGCGAATTGCACATAAACAGTTAAAATCCAATTTTAACGCGCTTGGTCAATTTTTATTGATTTTAGAATATTCTAGGGTTAAAACGGTCCATGGGGCCCAACAATCCAATTGCAGGGCCCAAAAAGTGAACCGCAAGGGCCTAGGGCCGGGCGACCCCTAGCCCACGCGGCTAGGCCGCGGGCTAGGGCTGCCCCGGCCCCTAGGCCGGCCTTGCTTTGGCGGCAAGCAAGGAGGGGCGGTCCCCTATGGGTGCCGAACTTCCTTTGGGAGTTGTTTCCAAAACAACTCCCTTGCTTGTTGCCCAAGTTTGGTTGTTTCCTTGTATGGAAAGAACTCCTTCTTCCCCAAGGATGCCCAAACCCTAGATCTAAGATCCTAAAATTTCTAAAAATTACTAATTCATGCATCCAGTGCAAAAACTAGGTATTGTTATGATAGATTATCGACAAATTGTATCACATGCTTGATTTCTCTTTATTTACGGGATAAAAAACAATTTGAAGGTGTAAAACTATCAAAACGTAACACATAAACCACATTTATGCTTTACGACCTGTGGCTCTGTTACCACTGTAGGGTTTTGATTCATGGATGCGCAACGGAATCAATAATAAACCATGCAAAACCCTCCAAGGATCACAAGTCAAGAGACATAACGATGGTAAAGGAAGAAATCAATTAACACACCTTAGGGTTCTCCTTTGATGACTTCAAACGCGAATTGTGTCACGTTCTCTATAGTTTATCCACGCCTAGAGTTGATCTCTAGATCTTCCAATCCTTGGTGCTAGCCCGGAAAGAGGAAGAGGAAGAAGAATCACGCAAAAAGAGATCGAAACAAGGAGGTTTCGACCTCCTTGTGGGCCGACGGGAAGGGGGCGGCGAGCTCCATAGCTTGCTTGCGCTCTCTCCTTTTGTTCTCTCCCACTCAAGTTATGATCAATTGAATAATAAGTGTTGGAAGGAAGTAAGGAGTATCCTTTATATAGTCCAAAAAATCCTTGCCAACTACCTAAGGACTTATTCTAGTCCTACTAGAATTCAATTTAGTCCCTTCCTTGCAAATTAGTCCCTACCAAGTTTGCAAGGTATTGAAATGTGATCCTTCTAATTAATTAGTCCTATTAATTAATTTCCAAATCTAGTTCAACTCTATAAAGCGTGTGACCCCATAGGTTCTATCTAGTTGGTAGCAACAATTTGCTAATATGGAGCAGTTTCTAGCAAAACATCCATTATAGCCAACTAATAGAATAGTCATCTTGACAAGTTTTGTACAAGTAATTGTCTCATCCCTTTGTCTCTATATCTGGATTGGACACGAGACATACAAGTCACACTCGTATATCCAATCCACAGTTTCTCAATCCGTGGGAATAGCCTTATTCGTGCAAATAACATCAATATCCCATATTGATTTATTTGAGTCTGGCCAGACATTCTACAAGTACTATCCCTCGAGTGGCCTAGGATATTTTCTCCCGTTATGTGGGAGGGACAAATTCTATCTACTTTTACTACGATCTCTAATCTTGCTTCTTATTGTATCCGGTACACGCCTTTATAACTACCCAGTTACGGTGTAGCGTTTAACGCTACCAAAATCGCAATAATCCACAACTAGAATATCTAGCGACTTCAATTCTAAGGATGACAATACCATTGCACCGCGAGAAGCGCTTGTGACTCAACATAACGTGTATGTAGCCTTCTCGGAGATGGGTCAATCCAGTGCGCCATTACCCTTAATGCACACCTATGTGTTGGATCATGATATCTCCATATCAATCCTACCTCATACTATTCTATAGATGATTGTCCTATTAATCATTATACTGGACTAGAGATATTTAATATAAACAACACAATTGTAAATCTAAGGACTTCATTATATTAAATATCCAATAAATCATAAATGAATTTTCTAGCCGCAAATAAATTCATACTAAACTAGATTGCCTCTAGGGCATCTATTCCAACATAGGGGCCATATCCATACCACGTTAATTTTTTCTTTTGTGGAAGTTTATTATTTATGTATTTCTATTTATTTTTGTGTGTATGGATGATACAAGCAAAACGTTAACAACATAATAATAAACAAGTGTGATCTTTTATAATGGATTGCCCAATCCAAATAAGTAGATCAAGTTGATGGGACCAACCAAACAATAAGATAATGACAATTAAATCCCTCAATGGAAACATTGCATTTTGCCTTCTCTTACCTAAACACCCTTCATGATCAAGGTCCATTAAATATGGGCTTGCCAAAGCAATGCGATTTTTATTCACCTTGGTGTTATGCGGCAGCACAAGCAAGTACGGTGTGATTGTTGAAGTTAGAGGTTGAACGGAACATGGCAAAATCAATATGATTGATGAGCCTAAAGGCATGCCAATTAGGTGTAATCTATGGAATAGATAATGAATAAAGGGTTATTCACCTAATTGTACCAAGAGTTGCATGGGATGCTATTGGAAGGGTTCCTACCTAAATAGCCTATTCTTGGGTGACTTGCCAAAGCAAGCTCAAGAAGAAGTGAAAAGGGATCTTGGACTCACTAGAAAATATACATGATATTTTCCGCATTAATCGTGAGGGCTATTAATCCGAGAAAAATAGTGGGAATATTTAATGGTCTAGCCATTTTTGAATATACTTAAATTGTTCAAAGTACTAAAATTGCATATTTCTCGTTTTGTTGAGTTTAAATGGCAAACAATCATGCATGGACTTCATCCCTGCGATCTGTCCTTGAGAATTACAAGTTGTATGGAACAAATTTCCTTGACTTGTATGGAAACTTAAGGATCGTCCTTAAGCAAGAAGAAACTGTATGCCTTAGACAATCCAGTACCAGAACCACCCCAGGATGAAACCATTCTAGCTACCGTGAGAGCACATCAGAAACATGTGGATGATTCTAATGATGTCACCTGACCTCTAAGCTCTAGAAGAAACATGATAACACGGAAGCCTACGATATGATCGAAGACTTGAAACAGTTGTTTCAAGAATAGGCAAGATATGAGCGGTATGAGGTGCTTGAAGCATTGTTCAAGAGCAATCTCGCAGAAGGGAATCTAGTCGGGCCTCATATGCTCTGTAAGATCGGATACATTAAGAACCTCGAGAGGTTAGGCTTCCAATTTCGGCAATAGTTGGCAACATATATCATCTTGCAATCGTTCCCTGAACGTTATAATCAGTTCATCATGAACTATAACATGAATGAGATCAACAAAGCTCTGCCACACTTGCTAAACGTGCTAAGGACAGCTGAAAAAAGCATCAATAAAGGCAAAGGCAAGGCCATACTGATGGTCAATAGAAGGAAGGGAAAGGGAGTTGCCTCTACTTCCAAAGGAAAGCGCAAGAAAGTTTCAAAATCCTAGGAAGCCTTTAAACCTACTGGGGCGTGGCTAAGGGTGAGTGTCAGTACTGCAGCCAGCCGGGTCACTGAAGGAGGAATTTCCCTAAATATCTGGAGGATAAAAAGCTTGGAATAGTGATTCCAATTCCACCAGGTATTTTTTTTATAGATATCAGTATTTATATTTCTTCATCTTGGGTATTGGATACTTGATGTGGATCTCACAGTTGTCGAAATGTGCAGGATTTGAAAAGAAGTAGAAGATTGGCTAAAGGAGAGATAGACTTGAGCGTCGGGAATGGAGCAAGAGTTGCTGCATTAGCTATAGGTGTGTATTAGTTCTCTCTCCCTTCATGGCTTATTTAGAATTAGAAAATTCCTATTATAGGTTTTTATATTTCAATAAAAGACAAGTGTTGCTCCATTTATTTTGATAGTACGCACTATTGTAGTGCGCATTTTTCTAATGGATTGTATAACCTTGATCTAAATAATGTCGTCTATAACATATATGCAAAGAGGATTAAAACTAATGATTTAAATCCTACCTATCTATGGCACTGTCGTTTAGGCCATATAAATGAGAAGCGCATTTCTAGAATCCATAAGGATGGATTCCGAGACTAATTTGATTTGGAAACATATGAGACATGTGAGTCTTGTTTATAGGGAAAAATGACAAAGTCCCCTTGTTAAGGAACATAAATTGCACATTTTAGTATGTTAACGAACTCTTCGTAACTTGCTAATATGTGTAATTTATCTATTTTATCTCTCTTTCTAGACTTATGCTTGTTTTCGTAGTTTTGGTTGTTTTTATCTTATTTTGTAGGCAAAGACGTGATTTAGAACGCAAGAGGCTAGTTGGGAGATCTTGAATGATGAATCGAGACGCTTTAGAGGGGCCAAGAGAAGTGAAGAAGGATTAAGATGGGCTTATATTGAAGAAATCAAATGGAAAAGATGCCAAAAATTGGAGGAAATGCAAGTTAAACGCTAGATTGCAAGTCAAAAGTGATGTCAAAGGGCATATTTGAGAAGAAATTAACGGAATGAGGTGCTATGTGGCATTTCTAAAGTTAAAAAGGGTTAATATGCATGATTTTTAACGGATTGGGGTTGGAGTTTCTATTTTCGAGAACCTTTTAAGAAGGGCTAGGTGCCTTTTAAAGCCCCCATCAAACATTAGGGGGCCGAAGTGCAAAAAAACATTAAAACAGCTCACACACGGAGGATCGTCCTCTTCCTCGCGATGCTACAGAGAGGAGCCACCATTGAAGTTGCGACTAAGCTTCTCCGAAGCTCAGCCTGTCCTCAATTCGCACCCAAATCAAGCAAACCTTATACCGAAACGCTCCCCAGCCTAAGCCCTATCCATTGCACCCCTCAATTTGGCCCAAAACAAAGGAACAAAGAAAGCCCTAAATCACCTAGGGTTCATGAGGACGAAGAAAATCGACGATAAAGAAGGTTTGATATTTATTCAACGGGGGATATGAATCCTTGGAGGCTACGAAACACATCCCCAAAGTCTATATAAAGCAAGTTTGAAGAAATTTTGAGGCCCTCCTCTCAAAAAACCCGTCAGACGCTCTGTTCTAGCTCTGTTTCTCCTCTCTCTCTATCTGATTTCCCCCGACTCTGGGTTCGATCTTGAGTCCCTGAGCTCTCTCTTGAGCTAATTAAGGGCCAAGAATCATAGGAAGAGGAAGAGAGGGAGAGAGGAGGTCTGTTCTTGGTGATTTCTACTTTGTCAGCTCCTGCTCTGTTGTTACTCCTGTACTGTAGCAACAGCAGCTGTAGCAGTTGTTAGGTTGCTATCTTTGATTCATTTTGGGTTGCTTTGATTCATGTTGGGTTGTTTTGCTCTTCACTTTGAACTATAGCTAGTGTATTGGGGTTGAATTTGAGAAGAACTTGTGTATTCTTGTGTTTTGAGGTTGAAATATATGGAAATCTATTTGAATAGATTGGTGAAATCTCTTCTTCAACACAATAACATGCTTAGATAGTTCTTTTGTTGGGTTAATCGATGAAGTTGATGGCTTGTTGTGAGATTTTCAATTGTTCTTCTAGTTTCACAAGTTTGGATGTCGAATTCATTGAATTCTTGTGTCGAAAGACAAATCCGACTTGTGGCTTTATCTTGTATGTGGACTCACTTGGCAGAGTACATATCCTTGATGCTTGACATAACTCGATTTTGGGTTTCGCTCTTGAATTCGTGAGCTAGACGATTCCGTGTCCTTTAGAATCCATGTTTCGTTGCTTCATGCATATTGTTGCTGTTGAACTTCACTTGCAAGTTTTCTAGCGAAGTCAATTAACCCAACTTCACTCTCTTGAATCGTATTATAGTAGTCGTTTCTTTTGTATCTTACTTGAATTTTCAAACTTGCTCCATCCCTAGTGGTGGATTTGATAGCTTGGCAAGCTCTAAAGCCATTGAGAATTTGTTACTTGCTTTAGTTTTAGTTTTCTAGTGATAGTAAGTCATTGTCTAAACCTCCTCTCCTTGTGGATTCGACTCCGGACTTACCGGATTATTACTTGAGACGATATCCTATACTTGGGATTTTGTCGAACAAGTTTTTGGCGCCGTTGCCGGGGAGAGGCTAGGTATTAGATTTGATTTTCCTTACTTTTTTAGTAATTTTCTTGACATTTTCTCTATTTTCTTGTGGTTACTTAAGCTTGTGCGATTCAAGAGAGCTTGTGAAATTCATCAAGTACCTCTCATCTACTTTCTTGAAAAAAAAAAATGTCTCATGAACATTTTGGACTCGGTGCGAGGTCTAACGTCCATTCACATCCTTACTACTATGCATTTACTAGACATGAAAATCATTCTAAGGAATCAATGCGTTCCGAACGCGAGCGTGCTTACAATAATGGTGATTACTTTCCTAAGAATGATTATTCTTGGCATGATAGTAGGACACTAGATTACACATCTCATGCTTATTGTGCACAATCACCTCCCTTAAACACTTACATGTTTTTGAACTCTCATGATTCTCGCACTTATCAATATAATGATATGATGTGTGAATCAAGAGAAGTTAATCATTTTGAGAGGGAATCACTTGTGAATGAGGAACTAGAGAGGCCTATAAGTTATTCTCTAGAGGAGACATTTCAAAAATATCTCCAAGGCGCAAAAGAACTAAGAGATTCAATAAGAGAACTAAGAGAATCACAAAGTAAACTTGAAGGATCATTTAGAGAAGTAGAATCATTTTCTCACTTGGTTGACAAAGTTGAATCCTTAAATTCACAATCTCAAGATGATGAGTCTCTTTCATATAGTACTCACTTTTCACAAGACTCGCCATCATATGAGTCTCAAGTTCCTATTCACACACATCACGAGCTTGCTCAAGATCAAATTTTGGATGATGTGTTTGATGATGGAGTTGTTGCCCCTAGGATAGGTGATTGTATTAATTTATCATTTTGACAATCTAAAGAAGCATGTGATAGTGATATTGGTAGTGAGATTGATATTTTTGATGCTGACTCTTCAACCCATGACATGAGTGAAGCCATTTTGGATGACTCACATAGTGACACTTGTGAGGAGGAGTCTCAAAATGAAAATCACTCATGTGATGAGTTAGAGGTCAAATTTGATGCTACCACTAGTGAAGAATGTAGACTTGTCTTGTGTTCTAGAAGAGCCTAGTAAATACCGGAGTTCCTATGATCTTGATTGTGACGAAATTGAATTTTGCTTGAATGCTCCCTTGGATTCTATTATGGAAGATGTGCCTAAGGGTTTGGATGAGGCTTCAAGTTCTCAAATTATTTTAACTCCCACTTGTGAAGCCCCAACCCCAAATCCATATGACTTATTTAAAAGTGATGAGATTGAGGATTCACAAGTTGCCACCATCTCTCAAGTTTTGATTTCAAGTAAAAATTTGGCAACTTATGAAGACCCATTCTATGATTCAATTCATTTGAGGATTTCAAACCCTTTTCTTAAGATGATGCATGACATAAACACTTGCTCTAGATTAATTGTTAGATTTTGCTTGCATCTCTTATTCATCTTTTGTGTCTTGCCCCTACTCCTCCTATCTATTTTAATTGATGAATCTAAATTTTTGAAGGAGAAGTACTTTTCTAAGAATGAAGTAGGGGCATGGCATGGAAAGAAATTTCCAAGATTGGGGATGGGATAGCATCATTTTCTTTGCTCCACCTCCCTAGTTGTAAATAAATAAATTAGTTTATCTCTATTTCTTGCATTTTCTTTTCTTTTACCATTTTGTTGGTTGCTCTGGGAGGAGGACTTGTTCTTGGCGGCCAAGAAAGCTAAAATGAGGTCTATCTATCCCTTATCTCTTATATGAACTTGTATGCTCTTCCATTGTTCTCACATATTGAGGAAAATGTGACATTTTAGTTGGGGGTGAAACTTTCATGAGAAGCATCACTCTTTTCCCGTGTCAAACCATAGATTTTTCTTTCTTTCTTTGGTAGTTCTATTTATTTTAACCTTTCATCTTGAGTCTAGATTTTTATTTTCTTATTTAATAGATTTATCGAGTCTTAAGAATTTATAGTTGAGTCACTTATTTTGAAAAAAAAATTGAAAATTGAAAAAAATGAAAAAAATGAGAAAAGTGAAAAGGGGGAATTTTAGGAAACTAGATGTTTTCAAAGAATGAAATCTCTTAGTCCATGTTCTTTTTATTTTTATTTTAATAAGGAATTCTTTGCTTATACTCAATACATCTACACCAATATCCCACCTCCCGCGATATCATGCGTTCTCACAAAACAACACACTAAATTTACGTTTCATGTTTAAGTCCTTCAAACTAAGTTGATCACATAAACTTTGACGTCTTTTACTTTTGATAAAGGGTGCATTTTCTAAAGCTATTTGAACTTCACAAAAAAATATTTTTATTCTAATCGTTTTTGCGATGGAAACTTGTAGCCCATTGGAGTAGTGGTTACCAATGACACCCCATGCGATGTCTAAGAAATAGAGGGGTGTACGGGGATAATGTTACGTCACCACCTAGATAACTCCCGTGGTTTTGCTTAAAAAGCCCACTCGCTTGTATATTCCTCTGTTTTGTTGTGGGTCTTGGAGAGCCTTGGATTGGAGGTAAAAAAAAATGTTAATGCTATAAATCTCGAAGAAAAAAAATGAAATTATGATAAATTGCACCACCTCCCAAAAATCCGCAAAAGGATCATACAAGCCCACAACCACATCCCCCATTCTAAAACACGTTTTTGTTCAAAGCTTTGGAAGTCCATCCTACATGGGTGCTTTTGAATAAGTATGAGAATGTCTAGTTTCATGGGATCCTTATTTTTGAAGGCATACTTTCTCGCAAATTGGACTTAATTTAACAAGTTTTGTGGTTCGCATGAGTCACCTTCTACCAAACACCGCCCACATTTGTATGAGTATATCTTAGACGTCCATAGGCTTCTTTCTCTATCTTCTTGGACTTTGAGAATTTATTTGAGGAGACATTTGTGCATTCTTCTTTTTCCCCCACAAAAAAATTAAAATTAGCTAGTAATCTTTAGTATTTTATTTCTTTGAGTTCTGACTTAGGATATGTGTGTGTGTGTTTATAAATATTTGAGTCTAGTTTAGAATTGAGTGAAGCCTTGTCTAGTTGAGTGTGTGTCTCTCATGATTGGTTCTTCCCTAGTTCACTACTCATATCGCTCTCTTTGCCCGAGGACGATCAAAAGGCTACTTGGGGGGTGTGTTAAGGAACGTAAATTGCACATTTTAGTATGTTAACGAACTCTTCATAACCTGCTAATATGTTTAATTTATCTATTTTATCTCTCTTTCTAGACTTATGCTTGTTTTCGTAGTTTTGGTTGTTTTTATCTTATTTTGTAGGCAAATATGTGATTTAGAACGCAAGAGGCTAGTTGGGAGAGCTTGAATAATGAATTGAGACGCATTAGAAGGGCCAAGAGAAGTGAAGAAGGATTTATATGGGCTTATATTTTAGAAATCAAATGGAAAAGATGCCAAAATTGGAGAAAATGCAAGTTAAAGGCTAGATTGCAAGTCAAAAGTGATGTCAAAGGGCATATTTGAGAAGAAATTAACGGAATGAGGTGCTATGTGGCATTTTCTAAAGTTACAAAGGGTTAATAAGCATGAGTTTTAACGGATTGGTGGTGGAGTTGCTATTTTCCAGAACATTTTAAGAAGGGCTGGGAGCCGAAGTGCAAAAAAACATTAAAACAGCTCACACACGGAGGATCGTCCTCTTCCTCGCGACACTACAGAGAGGAGCCACCATTGAAGCTGCGACGAAGCTTCTACGAAGCTCAGCCCGTCCTCAAATCGCACCCTAATAAAGCAAACCATATACCAAAACGCTCCCCATCCCAAGCCCTATCCATTGCACCCCTCAATTTGGCCCAAAACGAAGGAACAAAGAAAGCCCTAAATCACCTAGGGTTCATGAGGACGACGGAAATCGACGATAAAGAAGGTTTGATATCAATTCAACGGTGGAGATGAATCCTTGGAGGCTACGAAACACATCCCCCAAGTCTATATAAAGCAAGTTTGAAGAAATTTTGAGGCCCTCCTCTTAAAAATCCCGTCAGTACACGACGCTCTGTTCTAGCTCTGTTTCTCCTCTCTCTCTCTCTGATTTCACCCGACTCTGGGTTCGATCTTGAGTCCCTCAGCTCTCTCTTGAGCTAATTAAGGGCCAAGAATCATAGGAAGAGGAAGAGATTGAGAGAGGAGGTCTGCTCTTGGTGATTTCTACTTTGTCGGCTGCTGCTCTGTTTTTACTCCGGTATTGTAGCAACAGCAGCAGTAGAAGTTGTTAGGTTTCTAGCTTTGATTCATTTTGGGTTGCTTTGATTCAAGTTGGGTTGATTTGCTCTTCACTTTGAACTATAGCTAGTGTATTGGGGTTGAATTTGAGAAGAACTTGTGTATTCTTGAGTGTTGAGATTGAAATATATGGAAATATATTTGAATATATTGGTGAAATCTATTCTTCAACTCAATAACATGCTTAGCTAGTTCTTTTGTTTGTGTTAATTGATGAAGTTGGATGGCTTGTTGTGAGATTTTCAATTGCTCTTCTAGTTTCACAAGTTTGGATGTCGAATTCATTGAATTCTTGTGTCGAAAGACAAATCCGAATTGTGGCTTGATCTTGTATGTGGAATCACTTGGCAGAGTACATATCCTTGATGCTTGACATAACTCGATTTTGGGTTTCGCTCTTGAATACGTGAGCTAGACGATTCCGTGTGCTTTAGAATCCATGTTTCGTCGCTTCATATATATTTTGGGTGTTGAACTTCACTTGCAAGTTTTCTAGCGAAGTCAATTAACCGAACTTCACTCTCTTGAATCGTAGTATAGTAGTCGTTTCTTTTGTTTCTTACTTGAATTCTCAAACTTGCTCCATCCCTAGTGGTGGATTTGATAGCTTGGCAAGCTCTAAAGCCTTTGAGAATTTGTTACTTGCTTTAGTTTGTCGTTTTCTAGTGATAGTAAGTCATTGTCTAAACCTTCTCTCCTTGTGGATTCGACTCCGGACTTACCGGATTATTACTTGAGACGATATCCTATACTTGGGATTTTGTCGAACACCCGTTTCAATAAGAAAGGTGAGAGGACTAGTGAGCTATTGGCACCCATACATAAAGATCTATGTGGACCATTTCCCACGCCAGCTAGGGGCGATTACACCTACTTCATTGCGTTCACTGATGACTTTCAGTAGATATGGATTTTTGTACATTATGGAGGCCAAATCTGAGTCCTTTGAATTGTTCATGGAATTTAAGAATGAAGTAGAGAAGCAGTTTGGCAAAAGTATTAAGGCCCTATGATCAGATCGTGGAGGAGAATACTTGAGCCAAGAGTTTGACGAGTATCTTAGAGAGTGTGGGATAGTATCCCAACGTACTCCACCCAGAATGCCAGAATGGAATGGCGTGTCGGAGAGGAGGAATCGAACCCTACTCGATATGGTTCGATCTATGATGTGTCAGGCGGATATCCCAATATCATTTTGGGGACATGCTCTATTGATTGCTGCATTCACCATTAACCGTGTTCCATCCAAGTCAGTCATAAAGACACCATATGAGATATGGACAGGGAAGCATCCAATAGTGTCGTTCATGAAGATTTGGGGTTGCGATTTCTATGTAAAACATTTACAAACAGACAAACATGGACCAAAGCCGATAAGTGTAAGTTTGTGGGATATCTTAAGGAAACGAAAGGATATTATTTCCATAATCTAACCGAGAAGAAAGTGTTTGTAGCTCGGACCGACGTGTTTCTAGAAAGAGATTTCGTCTCTAAAGAAGCAAGTGGGAGGACTGTAGAACTTGAAGAAATTCAAGAACCACAAAACATTAATCCGATGATGGAACATGAGCAAGAACCACAAACGGTTATGGTGGAACCTATTCAGGTAACACAGGAACTCCATAGGTCGGGTAGGTTGCATCATGAGCTAGAGAGGTACGGACTTCTCGTTACACACCCCGATGATGTACCACTCGTGGATGATGAGCCTACCACCTATGGGGAGGCCGTGAAAGTGCCAGACTCAAAGAAGTGGCTTGAAGCCACGAGATCCGAAACGGAATCCACGTATACCAACCAAGTATGGATTTTTGTGGAACCACCCGATGGGGTTCGGCCCATAGGGTGAAAATGGGTCTTCAAGAAGAAGACCAACATGGATGGCAAAGTAGTTTCCTACAAGGGGCGATTGGTGGGTAAAGGTTATAGACAGATTCATGGTATTGACAATGATGAGACTTTTTCACCATTCGCCATGACTAAATCCATTCGAACCCTACTTGCTATTGCAACTTACTATGACTATGAGATTTGGAAAATAGTTTTCAAAACAGCGTTTCTGTATGGAAACCTCCTTGAGGATGTGTACATGACACAAGAGGAGGGTTTTGAGGATCCAGAGAATGCCAATAAGGTCAGTGAGCTACAACGATCCATCTATGTATTAAAGCGAACTTCTAGGAGTTGGAAAGTGACATTTTGATGACGTGGTCAAAAAGGTTGGCTCATCAAGAACGAAGATGAGACTTGTGTTTACAAGAAGGTTAGTGGGAGCTTTGTTGTGTTTCTAGTCTTGTATGTGGTTGACATACTACTCCTTGGAAACAACATTACTACCTTGCAATGTGTTAAAGATTAGTTTGGGAAGAGTTTCGCAATGATTGACTTAGGGTATGTAGCCTATATACTTGGTATCAAGATCTATAGAGATAGATCTACAAGGTTGCTAGGCCTAAGCCAAAGTACATATATAGACAAGGTGTTGAAACGGTTCAACATGCAAGATTCCAAGAAGGGATACTTTCCCATGTCGCATGGAGTCACCCACTCGAAGGCTGACTTTCCCTCCAATGAGATTGAGAAGGACCGCATGAGTAGGATTCCCTATATTTCGTCCATAGGATCTATCATGTACACTATGTTGTGTACTAAACCAAACGTGTCATACGCGTGGAGTATGGCAAGAAGATTGAAAGGGGAGTAAGGGGGGGGGGAGTTGAATAGAGTATGCCAACTGTTTTGCAAAACCTGTGGAGGAAAAGAGTTTTAGTTCAAGTGCAAAGGAGTTCAAGGCCTTGAACACAAATTCAAGACTTTGAAAATAAATACAATTTGCAATGAAACAGATAAGTCGTTTTCAAGGACTTCCAAAGAGTTTCAAACCCTTGATAATAAACAAATTTGAATGCTGCACAAACTAAGTATGTGAATGAACTGAAAATGCAAGAGACACAGGATTTATAGATTTCAGTCCACTTGGACCTACGTCTCTACCTCAGGGATCTTCTCCCTGCACGATTTTCAACTCAATTCTTATTAATCAAAAGCTAAGCCCTAGATCTCAAGCACAAAGAGCTCCCTTACTCTGTTACATCCTATGGTTTTCCCTAACCTATCTAGTACCTGCTCTAGGTATCTGATTAACTAAGAATTCTCTATTGTTCACCTTGAACAATACTTGAGAATAAAATATAGAAGTATTACATAAATGATCTACCAATAAAGCACAATACAGAAGAACACTATAGTGTAGAACTGCAGTGAAGAATGCAGTGGACTTCAGTGAGTTGGATTGTGAGAGTGATGAAACTCTTTGATGCTTGTCAATCAAGAATTGTGTCTATCTTTTTGCCCGTTGAGTGTTGTCTCTTTTTGCTTCAAAATGAGCTCCATTTATACTATTTGAAGCTCTGTAAATCTTCCAAGATTTTCAGCAACAACTTCCTATTTTTTAGGCAACAGCTTTGACTCTCTTTTAACAGCTTTCTCCAACGGATAGTTGATCACGATCTTCAGAGATATTATTTTGATCTTGTCTATAAAAAATCTGAAAATATGCCATGAGTCTCTGATTGATCACAGGATCATCTTCTCTAAGTATTTCCCATCTGCAAAAGCAAGATAAGGAAACAAATCCTGCACAATAGGAAATAAAATTTCCCTGCAAAACTGAGTCAAACTGATGGATTAAAACATCTATATTATAAAATATGACAGTTGACTTTAAAATGTCTTTTAGACCATTAGATTGAATTAACCCCAGCCCTTAGATCTCACCCACTTACATTAAAATACTCAGACTTTCTCTGCTCTTTCTCTCACACGATGAAATACTTTTGACTTTGTCTACCCTCTCTCTCACACGATTTGACTAGTACACATCCACTCTCGCTCTTCGGAATAGAAATTGACTCTCACTTATCGGCTTCTCCGCGTCACCGTCTGAATCGGCGTGACCTAAAGCAGGTACGGGTTTCCTTGAGTTGACTTCAGTGATTCATATCTATCCAAACTCAGAGATTGAGATGGGCGTCTAATATGGGTTGATATCCCTAACTGGTAAAGCCCCAATTCTTGGGTTCGTTCATCGGTTTGTTCACCCAATTCATCACAGTAATCATCGGGATGGTCCAGACCCACAAATGGAATTACAGATCAATAATCGTGGAATTTATGGGTTGGGTCTAATTATTAGTGGGTAAAATCAATTATCTACTTGGGAGAGGGAGAGGTAGAGAGAGAAAGAGATCGAAAAAATCAACCCAGTGGAGGTTGTGAATGGTGTTCATCATAGGGAAGTGAAGAAGCTTCGGTGTCATTGAAATCGCCAGGAACCCTCTTTACATTTTGTGTGATGTGTCTAGAGAGAGAGAGAAGTAGAGAAGAACTATTTCACCATTGTGCGTCAAACCCTATTCCCCAATTTGGGGGTCTTTTTTTTATTTTGGTGGTGTTGGTTGGTTAGTTCTGCTGGGTTTGAGGTGTCATATGGCGGTGCCGGTGAATTTGTTGGTGACGGTGACATAGGATGATGATTTTCTCTATATTCATTGATCACGGAGTTGCACAGAGTATATAAATTGTAAAGTTTACAATGTACCAGTACACTGTTACATACACAAGTTTTCATACATAGTTTCTTACCGGCTCAGCTAATTTTCTTAGTGGGCTAAGCCGTTAGTTCTCATGTTTGATTGTTTGTTCTCCCCTTAGGATTTAGTTACATTACTTCCTCTAAATTCATTTCAGATTACTTTGCTACTGAATAGCTAGGTTTTGTGTCCTTTGCTACTGAGTAGCTATTCTATTTAGATTATTTGCTAAAGGGGTGGATTCAAATCTTGATTAACAAACTGTTGTCAAGGTATGGTGAATAATGTGACATTACATTTAATTTATCAATCACCAAAGTTACTGAACGTCATTTAGTAGTTACTACATGTTTCTTCAGCTAATGTTCATGAATCGATGCTCGATTAGGATGATAAGATACTAATGGTTTATAACAGACAATGGCTTCTCTAAATCATAAAATAAATTTGTATGCTCCAAATATCTTATTAGTAGTTGGTCTACTAATATAAAACTGTTTTCACAATCCACTGACCCAATTAATGCTAAATTGGTAAAATTATTTTGTTAATTGTATATGCAATTTCAGCCTTTCTATTGTTTTTCTTTTGAAGCAATGACATTTCACTTTCTACTTGATTATCATGATCGAGAAAAGACCTAAATTTAAAAAATATTTACAAACGCTATCTAATTAAGGGATAGTGCCCTCGGACACGGGCAATACCCTAGTGTTAGATATATCAAAACAGTTTGTCTTTCATCACCAAATAATAACACATCAATTACAGGGGTGAGAGGGATAGAATTAAATCAAGAGATTTTAGAGAAACTCCCCCTCAGAACATGCATGCAGGTCAGACAGTTTCAAGGCTTTAAATCCCGTTTCAAGGCCTTGAATTAGCCTGTGAAACCTGATTTAAGGCTTTGAAAACTGGTTCAAGGCCTTGAAATACCTATGTATTTCAAGTCCATGAAACCTGTGATCTTACACAGATATTAGTCAAGAACATCATCAAGTACTTGAGAAGAACTAGGGATGCATTTTTGATATTTGGAGGACAGGAAGAGTTAAGTGTAAATGGTTACACATACGCAAGCTTCCAAACCGACAAAGATGACTACAAATCGCAATCGGGGTATGTGTTTATCCAAGCAAGAGACAGTTGCTGATTCTACAACTGAAGCTGAGTACATTGCTGCTGCAGACGCAGCAAAGGTGGCTGTTAGGATAAAGAAGTTTATCACTAAGCTTGGTGTGGTTCCTAGTATGGTGGATCCCATAGCGTTGTACTGTGACAACTCTGGGGCGATCACACAAGCCAAGGAGCCTAGATCACACCACAAATCAAAGCATGTAATCAGGAGATTCCATCTCATTCGTGAAAATATCGATAGAGGAGATGTGAAGATATGCAAGATTCCAACGTATGACAATATTTCAAATCCACTGATGAAGCCGCTCGTTCAGCGAAAGCATGAAGGGAATACTAGATCTATAGGCATAAGAGATGCACCAGATTGACTCTAGTGCAAGTGGGATACTGTTGGAATAGGTTCCCTAGAGGCAATCTATATTTAGTACGAACATTGTTTGGCTACAATATTCATTTATCATTTATTGTGACATTTAATATAATGAAGTCCTTAGATACAATGTGTTGTTTATCTTAAATATCCCTAGTCCATTATATTGGTTAACAAGGCGATCAACTATAGACTAGTACGTGGGTAGATTGATATCGAGATATCAAGTCTGTAAGATCAGGTTGTGCAAGGCTTGGAATATCTCAGCTATTTCAAGGCCTTGAATCAGTTTCTATTTTCAAGGCCTTGAAACTAGATTCAAAGCCTTGAAACTGCTTAGCCTGTGTTCACACTCTCAGGGGGAGTTTTCTGCAAACTCTCTGAGCTGATTCCCTTTCCATCTTTCATATGTTTGATTCACCATTATTATATGATGAAATAAAAATTATTCTAATATGTTGTGATCATAGTATATCATTTGTTTGACTTTGATATGGCACGAAATCTTGTTTCCAATATTTGCAGGATTGTTTCCTAAACTGAATTTGTGCAGTTTTGGAAATAGTTGGACACTTTGATCCTGTGATCAATCAGAGACTTATGACAGGTTCTCAGATTTCTTATAGACAATATCACAACAATATCTCTGAAGATTGTGATCGACTATCCGTTGGAGAAAGCGGTTATAGAGAGTCAAAGCTTTTGCCTACAAAATAGGAAGTTGTTGTTGAAAATATTTGAATATTTGAAAGCTTCAAACAGTATAAATAGAGCTCACTTTGAAGCAACAAAATACGAGACTCTACGGGAAAAATCAAGAGACAAGTTTTTGGATTGACAAAGCACCAAATAAGAACACCAAAATCTAAATCCATTCCACAGAAGTTCACTGCATTCTTCACTGCAGTTTTCTATTCTGAGTGTACTTCTGTTTTGAGTTGTATTGGTAGATCATTTATGTATTATCTCTACATCTATTCTCAAGGATTTTTCGAAGTGAACAGTAGAGAATTCTTAGTTAATCAGTTAGCTACAGTAGGTACTAGACAGGTTAGGGAAAACCACAAGCTGTAACAGAGTAAGGGAACTCTCTGGGCTTGAGTTCTAGGGCTTAGCTTTTGATTAATAAGAATTGAGTTGAAAATAATGCAGGGACCTAATCCCTGAGGTAGAGACGTAAGTCCAAGTTGACTGTACTCTATAAATCTCTTGTCACTTTCATTCACAGTTCATTCGTTTCCATAGTATTTGCGGCATACACAACTGTCTGTTTTTCAAGGGTTTGAACCAATTTTCAAGGCCTTGAAAAAGGCATACTTGCTTTATACTGTCTGCATCTTCTCCAAGGGCTTGAACTAGTTTTCAAGGCCTCGAACTTCATTGTTTGCACAAGTTTTCATCTTCCTAGCAAGCTTTGCAAAAAAGTTGGCATACTCTATTAAACCCCCCCTTCTAGAGTATCTTAGCTGCATTAACACCTGCTCACTCAAACTTTCAATTGGTATCAGAGCTTGTATCACTATATAGTTTTAACCATCTGGTGATCATGAGTACTAAAGGTGATGGTGGTTTCTCACAGGGAAGATCTGCTAACAGACCTCCTCTATTTTCAGGAGAAAATTTGGCTCACTAAAGCCCTTATGAAATCATTGATCAAGATCTAGAGCTTTGGACCATTATCCAAAATGGAACTCATACTTTATACACAGAGAAAGATGGGATAAAAACTCCCAAAATAGAAGACTCAGACACCTTTTCTGAATTAGAGTAATTTCTAAGAACTACAAAGCTATTAACATTTTGTATTGTGCTTTGAGTACAGATGAATTCAAAAGATCTCTGGATGCACAACTGCTAAAGAAATCTGGGATAAGCTTGCGGTTACCTTTGAGGGAACCAGTCAAGTCAAGCAAACCAAGATAAACATCTATCTGAGGCAATATAAGTTGTTTAAGATGAATGTAGATGATTCCATCAGAGACATGTTTAAGAGGTTCACTGACATTGTCAACAACCTTGATTCACTGGGAAAACATTTTTCCAATGAATAAAAGGTGAGGAAGATTCTCAGAAGTCTTCCAAAGGAAAAGTGGGAACTAAAGACCACAGCTGTTTAAGAAGCTCAGAATCTCTCAGCTCTACAACTTGATGACCTACAAGGGAAGCTCCTGACACATGAGATATCTATGAATGAAGTTGATGGAGATCTCCCAGATAGTGTCATGAACTTAGCTCTCAAAGACAAAGAGAATGGGAGAACACAAAGCCTTGAAACTGAGGATGGTGATGATGAAGATCCAATTGCAATAATTTCCAAATCCTTGACAAGGATTCTAAAAATGAAGAAAAAATTTGAAAACAAAGACTTCAACAGAGAAAGGCATAGATCATCCAGCAACAAGGACTACAAAGGTAAGTCCTCTTCACAAAATAAATCAAAAGTTATGAACTGCTTTGAATGTGATGCAGGACACTTGATAAGAGATTGTCCACACAAGAAAAGCAAGAGATTTTAAAAGAAAGATCATGAAAGAATAAAGAAAGCCATGATAACTTCATGGAGTGATTCAGATAGCTCTAGTTAATCTGAATCTGAGGAAGAACATGCCAACCTATGCTTCATGGCCAAGCATGATGAAATTTCTGAGAAGAACATTGAGGTAATGGTAAATTGTCTAATTTCAAAACCAAAAGAAGCTCTTTCAGAATATCTCAGAACAATGCTTTTGAATGAGGAAGATTACCTGAAAGAGATCAGACTTTTGAAAAAAAAAGTTCATGAGCAAGCAAAAGAAAACTTACAACTTGTTTCCCTAAATCAGAATCTTGAAATCTCTTAGAAGAAAACTGATAGAGATTTCAAGGCCTTGAAAACCAGTTTCAAAGCCTCGAAAAAACAAGTCAAGGAAGTAGTCACTGAAAACTCCTGAATGAGTGACAGTCTTGCTAATCTAAGACATTATATTGATGAATTAGATAGAAAAAAGACTACTCTTACTGAGAAACTTCAAGAATATGAATTGGTCAAAGTCAAGCTTACTGGATAAGAAAACAAGTTGAACTTGATTCTTGGAGGAAGTTGACAGTCTGTTCACAAAGCTGGTATTGGATTCATTCCAAACTTTCCAAGGAGGAACAATACCGGATTTGTGAAAGTTGGAAACAAAACTTCTCCTACTTGTCATTACTGCTGCAAAAATGGTCATGTTAAGATGACTTTTCCTTTTAGAAGCAGAGACCCTCACATAATGTGGAACACTTTTCCTTTTCAACTCAAAGTACAAGTTAAGCAGATTTGGGTTCCTAAAGGGGTTAGGCCACCTAACATGGTTGATCCTGAATATGAATCCAAATTCCACACATGGTCTAACAGCTGGTTAAGGCAGTGATTGGTATTTGCAGGTTGTCACCAATATCAAAGGACAAAAGTGGTTTATGGATAGTGGTTGCTCAAGACATATGAGTGGAAAGAGATCTCTATTCTCATAATTAAATGAGAAATCACAAGGTTCAATTACACTTGGTGAAAAAGGCAAATGCAATATTCTTGGTATGTGTAAAGTTGGTACAAATTCAGAAAACTCTATTTCTGATGTGTATCTAGTTGAAGGTTTGAAAATTAACTTGCGTAGTGTATCTCAGCTTTGTGACAACGGCAAAAAAGTTATTGTTGATAAAGAGGAGTGTGTGGTGCAAAATGAGAAATTAGGTGATTGCATTCTCACAGCCTGTAGATCAAACAATGTTTATACTTTTCAGACTAACAAATTTTCAGGTGAAAGTTTGAAGTGTCTCAAGGCCTTGAAAGAGGATTCAAAGCTTTGGAACATGAAGCTTGGTCATATCAGTTTGCATACTTTTAACAAGTTGATTTCCAAAATATTGGTAAGCGGATTGCCATCTATCAAGTTCAAAGAAGATGAAATGTGCAAAGCTTGTGCTCAAGGAAAGCAGACCAGAAGCTCCTTCAAGCCAATGAAGTTTGTAAGCACACATAGACCTATTGAATTGCTTCATATGGATCTCTGTGGTCCTATGAGAACTCCTACTCCAAAAGGTAAAAGGTATATCCTAGTTGTTGTAGATGATTTTTCTAGATATACTCGGGTTATATTTCTGAAAGAAAAATATGAAGCACTCTCTGAATTTTCAAAGCTTTGCATAGAACTTCAAAACATGAAAACCTCCCTGTAGCTTCAATCAGAAGTGATCATGGTAGAGAATTTGATCAGTTAGAGTTTGATTTGTTCTGCGATAAGCATGGTATTTCTCACAACTTTTCTGCTCCAAGAAATCCTCAACAAAATGGTATTGTTGAAAGAAAGAACAGGAATCTTGGAAATATGTCAAGAACAATGCTTCTTGAGAAGAAGCAACCAAAAAAATTATGGGCAGAAGTTGTGAATACAGCTAACTATATTTTGAACAGGTGCTTGATCCGACCTATTCTGAAGAAGACCCCCTATGAACTATTCAAAGGGAGGAAGCCAAACATTTCATACTTCAGACCCTTTGGATGTACTTGTTTTATCCAAAACAATGGAAAAAGACAATCTTGGTAAGTTTGATGCAATAAGTGATGAAGGTATATTTCTTGGTTACTTTCTGAATAGAAAATCTTATGGAGTTTACATTAAAAGAACCAAACTGGTTGAAGAGAGCATTCATGTTATTCTAGTGAAAAAATAAGAACATTTTGTTGTTCACTTGAAAACCTAACTTACTAAAGTTGGTGAGGTTAAGAAATTCTAATGCATTATAGAATGTAAGCACAGGAAAGAACAAAACACAAAACAGATAAGGAGTGAAGCTTGGAAGTGTTCTTCAGAAAACGTCATGATTGATATTCTGCAATGTTGAATGCTTGGATGAATGCAGAGTTTGTTGTTGATCTTCAATAAATGAAATCTCTCCAACTCAGTTGAATGGCTCTTCTATCTTTCATATTGAAATCATGTCTGATATCAAACAGCAGCAACAACTTGAGAGATTTTAGGAACAAACTCCCTAAAAATCCTCAACCCCAAACAGCTTCTTTCAACAACTATGTTTCAATAGAAAATTTGATTTTGTTAAGCAGGTTTGACCAACGACAATTCTTGCAAAACTTAATCACAAGATCAAATCCAATTCAGATAAAATAGCACATATATAGTAATATGTTTGACAGATCAGTTTAAACTAATAAACTCAGCTATTTTCATGTGAAATTTAATACAGCATATATGTCTATATGATTAGCCAAAATAAAAATCAACATTAAGAATATGAATATAGAACAAATCAGTAACCAGTCCCATAACAAGATATATTAACCTGCAATAAGAATTAGTTAGCCAAAAACATAGTAGACAGAAGTCCAAAGGCATCCTCCAAAGCTTTGGAGCTTTGGTTGCCTTTCAAAGCTTTATCTGACAATCAAGTTACCCTTAAGGTATGTCACCCTTCATGCTTATTTGGCTTTATTAGCACAATATAAAAGTTCAAGAATATTTGTTGCACAGAATAAATACATACTTAAGATTTCAAACCAATCTAATATAATTCGTGCAAAACAGAAATTGTTAGCAAGAACATATAACTCCCCCTGAGTATATGTTCAAAAATTTGGAGCTTTTAACAAGTCTCTCTCAAGCATAAACTGTATTTCATCAACAGGATAGTATAACTCCCGTGCAAAACAGAAATTGTTAGCAAGAACATATAACTCCCCCTGAGTTATATGTTCAAAACTTTGTAGCTTTTAACAAGTCTCTCTCGAGAAAAACCTGTCTTTCATCAACAGGATAGTATAACTCCCCTTGAGTTTATACAAATCCTTAATTCAAGGGATTGAATTATCAGTATTTCGTACACATTTGCTAAACGAAGACAACCCGTGGTTCCCATAGCATCTGAGCGTTTGTGGTATGGGAAACAAAGGTTGGCATCAATATAGAATATTTGTTATGTTCTGACCACATCTAGTAGCTTTTTTGTGATCATTCCATGCATTAAAAAGCTACTGGAAGTGGGATACAACATAACGGAATCAACATCGAAGAGATTGTCGACATTGCCATGCTCGCCCAGATATGTGGATGGATGAAAGGTGTAGTGAAATGGACAAGGTTGTAGGCTTTGGTTTTATACACAGTTGGGAAGCTCTAGGGTTAGGAGAAGAAGAAGAGTTATAGGATGGAGAGTTCAGGTTTCAGTGGAGGATAATAAATACTGGTATAAAGATGTGGTTTCGGAAAAATATGTGTTGCATGGTTTTAAGATTAGTGCAACTTAGTAGGTTAAGATTCATGAACCATCTCATGGACTAGGGGTTGCAATGTTATCTCTGCAACATGTTTGATTTAAGATGTGCCATGTTCATGTTACGGGGCGAAGTTCGATATTATTTATTTCCCTCATTCAACATCTTTATTATGAGAGGAGATGTGATGGCCCTTCGACCCGCTGATAATGCTGGCTAATACGTTGCAAAAGTGTGTCCATGAAAGCTGGGTCGAAGTGGCATTCGCATGAACCTTTAGACAATAGACGATCAAAGTGACTTAATGAATCAACTGATTGGAAAGTTATAAATGATGCATAAAGTAATTATTTTGACACTCGTTTGGTAACCTGCCCGATCAGAATTGCATTATTTGCAGCCTGCTGTGATCATCAATTATTTGGTTTTAATGAATACTTATTTGTTCATTTTCATGCTCAATGTTAGCTCTCATTGTGAGGCCGTGATGATATGGATCTGTCAAATTCACTCCTTCAAGTTGTTAGAGTGTAATAGGCACGGCAAGGAAACGTTTTTTGCAGCCTACTGTGATCATCTGTTACTCGGTTTTAATAAGTACTGATTTGAGCATTGTCTTAGTCAGTGTTAGCGCTCAATGTGAGTCCGTGATGATATGGATCTATCGAATTAACTCCTTGAAACTGTTAGAGTGTATTATGCATGGCAAGGAAAAATTATTTTTGCAACCTACTGTGATCATCTCTTATTTGGTTTTAATGAGTACAGATCGGAGCCTCTTCATGGTCACTGAAGAGGCCGTGATGATTTGGATCTACTGAATTCACACTTCAAACCGTTAGAGTGTCGTGATACGCATGGCGAGGCAAAATCCTTTTGCTCCATGTGATCATCGATCTCTTATCTGGTTTTAATGAGTACGAATCTGAGAATCTTTCCGTATTTCTCTATGTTCTTTCCATGTTCGGGTATGTATCTCTTCCACGTATTTCTTCTTGATTGGCAAAACACGCCTTTATACAGTCATCTCTGCGCCCAATTGCGTGTGGATGAGGGGACAGTGATATCGCATTTGAGATACTTCTCCTAATTGACGTGTAGCCTGTCGCACATATTAGTTTTCTAAGAACTTGAGTGTGATAGTTTTTATTTCATTCGTTCAACCTCTCTATTCTGGGTGGAGTTGTGAAGGTCATTTCGACCCGCCGATAATGTTGGCAAAATATTAACAAATATTTTTGTGCCTGAAAACCGAGTCAAAAATTTCAATCGCAACTAAGATGGTAGACGATGAACTGAGGAATTACCAATAATAGTTATTTCATTAATAGGTCAAAATATTTCAAAACAAAATTATCCATTAATAAATACAACCGGCCATACATATATTGAAAACAAAAATATTAACAAGAGAAAGATAAGAGAAAAATTACAGAAAACAAAAGAAAATAAAAGTCTAGGTCGCGTTGTCCTCTTTGAGTTCATCTGTCGGGGTCTTTGTTGGTCCCTGCTAGTGTGAAAGCTTTGTCTCGGTAGCCCCTCTGTATCTCTTTTGATTGGGAAAACAGATTCACCGATTTCTTCATAGAATCACCACCAACCTATTTGTTCAATATTCATCTGCTCAATTACCTGGATTCTTCATTTTGTCTCTTTTATTTTCCGTCTGCCTTCCTCTAATGCAGTTTTCCGCTTCTTATACAATCTCCCTGAAGGGGAGTCCTTGCTCCTTCAATCTTCATCTGATGAACCAAAGATCAATATTAGAGTATCCTTATGGGACCCTGGAAGCCATGTGAAAGGAATGGTGACCTCGTCCTCTTCACGCGGTCGTTTGCGAATGGGTTTCATGGCTACAAGATTTTGGGGAGTGGAATTTGATGGAGTCTTGGGAAGTGATTTAATTTATTGTGACTAATTTTGGAATGGATTTATGAGATTAAATAGAGATAATTAAGCAGCTGTTAGATTCATTTTAATTTCCTCCTTATTAAGGTGCAATGAAGTGACTTGCTACATGTACATTATTGTTGTTGAATGAGGCTCTTTGGGGAATTCGAATAGTTGCTTAATTCAGAATTTTTTTGTGCATGGTAATGATGGTTAGTGGTTTATAGGTATATTATAATGTCCTTCATGCTTGTTGCTCAGTTTTGTGTAGTACCAAACTGGGCCTCTTAATGTTAATTATAATCTTCTTCATGCCAACTGTTTTCACTCTAATTACCCCCAATTTGTCATTACTATTAAACTCTGGATTTTACTATTCAATTCTCGTGTCTTATCATTGTTGTGGTCAAAATTAGTTCTTATTCACTCTCACGTTCATATTCGATATTGGTTGTGCAATGTGTTGACTTTCGTAAGAGGTAAACATTCTTTATTTTGTCTTGGTGATCCATAATTTTTACATCAACGTACAATGTATCAAGAACACTAAATACTGTAGTTCCTATCACTTGTTGAAGGTAACATTTCCAGGTTCTGGATCAGTACATACATACTAATTAAAGTCGGCACTGTTTAGACTTTCGCCAGAGGTAAACATCTTTTGGTACCCCTTTCATTTCCTTTAACTCCAGTGCCTTCTCTTTGTTGATATTCCATTTTGGAGGAAAACCTTTTCTTATGAGGCAACAATGTGTGGATGCATTAGTTGTGACATGTGAGAAAATTTAGAGTCTGTAGAAAGAAAAACATGTGAACTAATAGCACTAAACTCCAGCAAATTTTTTGTGATCATTCCATGTATCACAAGAAAGCTGGGTTGGCAACCTAAAACCTATCGAGCTTGCTGCATTCAATGGTCGATGAACCATCGAATGCAGGAAACTGTTAGGTTGCAGCATACTATGGTAGATGAACCATAAACGCATCAACCTAATAGGATTTAGACTTCCACACCAGCTTTATATGTGATGGTTCTCCGTGCCCGGGTGGTGGTAGACGAGATTCTGAATATCTCATTGTGATGCTTGAAACAATCGCAAAGAAGCTAGCTGTCACCTCCAGCAGCTTCTTTGTGATTATTCCAGCATCACAATGATGACACAAGGGGCCAATAACATAATGGACTGTTGACATCGACATGCGTGCCCACAATCCAAACTTTGTCAACCATTGGAGTGAAATGTACAAGGCTGTAGGCTCTGTTTTTATACAAAGTTGGGAAGCTGGGGGGTTAGGACAAGATGGA
Organism: Linanthus parryae; assembly: GCA_023055425.1. Classification (NCBI taxonomy): domain Eukaryota; kingdom Viridiplantae; phylum Streptophyta; class Magnoliopsida; order Ericales; family Polemoniaceae; genus Linanthus; species Linanthus parryae. The sequence goes on from JALGPY010000005.1 coordinate 88,855,505, forward strand.
GAGTTATAATATGGAGAGGTGAGTGGGGGCGGTTAATGGAGTTTAATGAATGCTGGTTTGAAGATGTGGTTTCAGAGAAATTACTGGTGGTTTAAAGAGCAGGTCACTAGGTATTGGTTGATAAACCAACTCATTAATTAGGTGTGGAAATGTCCTCTATGAAAATAGTTTAATTAGGGGTGGCCGTGTTGAAATTTCTCGGTAGCGCAGTTCCTGTATTGTACTAATTGCTGCATAGCTTGTCACAAATAATTATCGTATCTTACAAAATTTTAACTGTTTTTTCGTATCACCTGTTGCAGACACAATCTTCATGTTATAGAACACTGATAGTACGTCCATATGATTATATATAGTGAGCACTGCTTAGACTTTCACCAGAGCTACACATGCTATCTTTCATCTTAGTGATCCAACATTTTCACATTAACATATCTGTCAAAATATATTTTTCTTTTACCCTGTTGCAGTACACCAATTGTACGTGGAGCTGCCATTGATCATTTTTTTAATTGATAATGCACAGAGTTTTATGGCCACTTTAGAGGAACAATATGTGGTAATCAAATGAATCATTTATAGGAACATTGTAATAAAGAAATGTACTGTGATATACAGTTGGATTGTTTATGTTCATGAATATTGTATTCTTTTGGCTGGGTTGTGCCCTGCACTGTTTCAGGGTATATATATTGTGTAACATGTTCTCGGTTTTACCCAAGCTATATTGCTGAGTAGATTAGTACCAACAAGTTTGAATGAATGTGTGTTGTGAAAATAGGTTCATATGTGAATGAGCCTGTATTTTTGTCGTGCAATGTGTTGGAATTGGTTATAGAAATTACACAGGTTCAATTGGGTAATTGAGCAGGGACCTGTGAAATGTGTAATATAGGATACTTATGAAGAAGACCAAATAATGTCACGACGAGCATGTTTGTCCGCAAAAAGCATTCACGAGTCACGACGAGCGTATTTGTCGTTCATTCAAAAATAACCAAACAAAAAAGCAACCATAAGCTAAAAAAGACGACTACTACTTTAGTCGCCTTAATTTTGAAAAATTTAACGACAACAAAAACTGATCAAGATAATCGTCGGTAAGAAAAATTTCAACAATATTCGGTTGCCGAAAAGTCGTCGGCAGAAGTACAAGAACAGTCGGCAAACGTGGTCGGCAATTGTGTTTCACCAACCAGCGTTTATTTTTTTCGCCCGGTCGAACTTCCAACCGAACTATCACGACGGGGTAGCGACCACCTCTCTTCGTCGTGCTTTTATTCTAACGACCATATTTTGAATTTCACGATGAGTATACTAATCGAAACAAACCGATTTTTTTTAATGAGGGCGGCTTCGGTTTAGATCCAAGATCCATCCTGTAAGCAGTCTCGTACATAGGATTGGTCACTCAACATGTGAGGGGTTCTCATGAACGCTGTCCCTACTGAGTTTAGGGTTTTGATACGGATTACGCAACGGAATAAAAAATAATCAATTACGTTCAAACCCTCCAAGGATCACATGACTAGAAATCATAATGATGGTAAAGGATGAGAGCATCAAGTACCTTAGTTTGTTCCCTTGATGACTTGACATGAAATACTTTCCACGTCTCTATGAAAGTCCACTCCTAGAACGATCCTAGATCCTCCAAAACCTTTTTTCTAGAAAGGTATGGGGGAGGAAGAAGAAGATCACGCAAAACGAGACAAAAAGAAGCCACGCCTCTTTGGCGGATGGTGAGGAGGGGCGGACCGGGGGTGGTTCGGCCCTCCTTGTTGTTTCTCTCCTTGCTTTGTTTTCTCTAGCGTGATAAAAATTATGACACTCTCTTGAGAAAATAATCTTGGAGTGTTCTTTATATAGTCCATTAACTCATTGTTAACTACATAGTAGCCCCTCCACTAATCATGTCCTTACATGGATTAGTCCACCTTGCGATTAGTCCTACTAAGTTTGCAGGTAGTTGCGTATTGATCCATCTATTTAATTATTCCAACTAATTAATTCCCAAGTCCGATTTAATCCATAGGGAGTGTGACCCCATAGGTTTATACTTAGTTTGTAGTAACAATTACTAACATAGATATGCCCCTAGCAAGACATCTATACAACCCAACTAATAGAAATAGTTAATAATCCGACAAACCTAGTGAAAAATGTTACCGTATTGTATAATCCCTTTTGTCTCGATATCCGGATCGGATACGATATGTAAAAGTCACACTCGTATATCCAATCCATAATTTCTCGATCCTGGGAATAGTCTTATCCAAGCAGATAACATCAATATCCTACATTGATTAATCTGAGTCTGACCAGACATTCTATAAGCACTACCCCTTGAGCAGACGCGGATATTTTCTCCCGTTATGTGGGAGGGAAAAATCCTTTCTACATCACTACCATCTCTAAGCTTGCTTCCTATCATGCCCGGTAACTACCTTTATAGTTACCCAGTTAAGGCGTAACGTTTAATAATATCAAAGTACAATATTTCACAACTAGAGTATCTAGTGACTTTATGTCTAAGGACAACTATACCATTGTCACTGCGAGATGCACTTGTGACTTGACATAACTTGTATGTAGGTTTCTCGTTGTAGGCCAATCTAGTATGCCATTACCCCTAATGCATAGCCATGTCATAGACTTGATATCTCCATATCAATCTACCCACATACTAGTATTTAGTCGATCGTCCTGTTAATCAATATAATTGACTAGGGATATTTAAGAAAAACAACACATTTGTAATCTAAGGACTTAATTATGTTAAATATCTCCATAAATAAGACAATGATTATTCTACCCAAAAACAATGTTCATACTAAATGATATTGCCTATAGGTAATCTATTCCAACATTCTTCCACTTGCACTACAGCCAATCTGGTGCATCTCGTATGTCTGTAGATCTCGTGTGCCCTTCATGCTTGCGCTTAACAAGAGGCTTTGTAAGTGGATCTGAAAGATTCTCATCTGTAGGAATCTTGCATATCTTCACATCTCCTCGATCGACGATCTCTCGAGTAAGATGAAACTTTATGAGTACGTGCTTGGATTTCTGGTGTGACCCGGGTACCTTGGATTGTGCGATCACTCCAGTGTTGTCACAATACAAATCTATCGGATCCACAATACTAGGAACCACACCAAGCTCAGTAATGAACTTCCTAAACCAAACGGCCTCCTTTGTTGGACCCGATGTAGCAATGTACTCTGCATTAGTTGTAGAATCAGCAATCGTCTCTTGTTTGGAACTTTTAAAGCTCACAGCTCCTCCATTCAGGAAATAAACAAATCCGGATTGCGATCTGATATCATCTTTGTCATTTTGGAAGATTGCATCCGTGTAACCCCTTACACGCAACTCTTCCTCCCCTCCATAGATCAAGAACGTATCCTTAGTTCTTCTCAATTACTTAAGGATGTTCTTGAACGCTATCCAATGACTCTCACCAGGATTCGACTAATATCTGCTTGTCATACTCAGCGCGTATGGCACATCTGGCCCAGTACATAACACGGTGTACAAGATGGATCCTATGGCCGAAGCATATGGAACCCTACTCATGTGTTCCTTTTCAATCTCATTTGAAGGACAATCATCCTTCGAAAGGGTGATTCCATGCAACATGGGCAAGGATCCCTTCTTGGAATCTTGCATGTTGAACATTTTGAACACCTTGTCTATATATGTACTTTGACTAAGGCCCTACAGCTTCCTCGATCTATCATTGTAGATCTTGAGACCAAGTATATAAGAAGCATCCCCTAAGTCCTTCATTGAGAAACTCTTCTCTAGACAATGTTTAACAAACTGCAAGGTAGGAATGTCGTTTCCAATGAGTTGTATGTCATCCACATACAAGACCAGAAATACAATAGCGCTCCCATTAACCTTCTTGTATACACAAGGTTCATCTTCGTTCCAGATGAAGCCAAAATCTTTAACCGCGTCATCAAAACAGAGATTCCAACTCCGAGAAGCTTGCTTCAATCCATAAATGGATCCCTACAACTGACACACTTCATGGCATGCTCTGGATTCTCAAAACCCTCGGACTGTGTCATGTACACATCCTCAAGGAGGTTTCTATACAGAAACGCTGTTTTGACATCCATGTGCCAAATCTCATAATCATGATAAGCTGCACTAGCAAGTAAGATTCGAATGGATTTGGTCATTGCGACTAGGAAAATATTTCATCGTATTCAATACCATGAATCTGTCTTAATCCTTTTGCCACCTGTCGGCACTTATAGGCAATCACATTGCCATCCAAGTCGGTCTTCTTCTTCAAGACCCACTTGCACCATATGGGCCGAGCCCCTTAGGGTGGGTCCACCAAAGTTCATACTTTGGTGGTATACATGGATTCCATCTCAGATCTCATGGCTTCATGCCACTTTTGAGAGTCTAGCCCTTTCATAGACTCTCCATAGGTGTAGGCTCATCATCTATGAGCAACGCGTCACCAGGATCAGCCACAAGAATACCTCTCTGGCTACTGGCGCACTCTACTCGAACTACGAAGTTCTTGTGTTACCTGAAAATGTTCCTCCACAACATCTTGCGGTTCCTGTTCATGTTCCCTAGTAGGATCAGTGGTTTGTGGTTCTTGAATTTCTTCAAGTTCTACTGTCCTCCCACTTACTCCTTTAAGACAAATTCTCTTTCTAGGAACACGCTGGTCCGAGTAACAAACACTTTGTTCTCGGCAGGATTGTAGAAATAATACCCTTTCGTTTCGTTAGGGTATCACACAAACTTACACTTATCCGAATTAGGCCAAGCTTCTCTGTTTGTAAACGTTTTGCATACACATCGCAGCCCAACGCCTCCCACACCACATCTCTTATGGAGTCTTCATGACCGAATTAGATGGGACACAGTTAAGGGGAAAGCTGCACATGATAGAGCGTTCCCCGAAAAGGATAACGGAAGATTTGTTTGACACGTCATAGATTGAACCATGTCCAACAGAGTTCGATTAATCCTCTCGGAAATGCCATTCCATTGAGGCGTTCCGAGAGGAGTGAGAGGGGATAAGATCCCATACTCTCTAAGATAATCGTCACACTCTTGGCTTAAGTATTGTCCTCCACGATACGAACGTAGAGCCTTAATACTCTTGTCAAGTTTCTTTTCTACTTCATTCTTGAATCCGTTGAACTTTTTAAAGGATTCGATTTCTCCTACATAAGGTACAAAAATCCTTATCTACATAAATCATCAATAAACGTAATGAAATAAAGATAACCACCTCTGGAAGGCGTGACAAATGTCTCACATACATCAATATGCTCGACACCTAGTTGCTCACTAGTCCTCTCTCCTTTCTTATTGAAAGGGGACTTTGTCGTTTTTCCTAATAAACAAGATTCACAAGTCTCATATGGTTCATAATCAAATGAGTCTAGGAATCCATCATTATGGAGTCTAGAGATGTGTTTCTTATTTATATGGCCTAAACAGCAATGCTATAAGTAAGTAAGATTTAAATCATTAGTTGTAATCCTCTTGGTATTTAGGATTACTCATATCAAGGATATACATGTTGGAATAGATGCCCTAGAGGCAATCTAGTTTAGTATGAATTATTTGTGGCTAGAAATTCATTTATTATTTATTGGATATTTAATATAATGAATTCCTTAGATTTACAATTGTCTTGCTTATCTTAAATATCCCTAGTCAAGTATAATGATTAATGGGACAATCATCTATAGACTAGTATGGGGTTGGATTGATATGGAGATATCACGATCCAACACATAGGTGTGCATTAGGGAATATTGCACTGGATTGACCCATCTCCGAGAAGGCTACATACACGTTATGTTGAGTCACAAGCGCTTCTCGCGGTGCAATGGTATTGTCATCCTTAGACTTTAAGTCACAAGATATTCTAGTTGTGGATTATTGTGATCTTCGTAGCGTTAAACGCTACACCGTAACTGGGTAGTTATAAAGACGTGTACTGGATACAATAAGAAGCAAGCTTAGAGATCGTAGTGGACGTAGATAGAATTTGTCCCTCCCACATAACGGGAGCAAATATCCTAGGCCACTCGAGGGATAGTGCTTATAGAATGTCTGGCCTGACTCAAATAAATCAATATGGGATATTGATGTTATTTGCACGAATAAGGCTATTCCCATGGATCGAGAAACTATGGATTGGATATACGAGTGTGACTTGTATGTCTCGTGTCCAATCCGGATATAGAGACAAAGGGATGAGACAATTACTTGTACAAAGGTTGTCAAGATGACTATTCTATTAGTTGGCTAGAATGGATGTTTTGCTAGAGACCGCTCCATATTAGCAAATAGTTGCTACCAACTAGATAGAACCTATGGGGTCACACGCTATATAGAGTTGAACTAGATTTGGGAATTAATTAATTGGATTAATTAATTAGAAGGATCACTTTGCAAAACCTTGCAAAGTTAGTAGGGACTAATTTGCATGGAAGGGACTAAATTGAATTCTAGTAGGACTAGAATAAGTCCTTTAGGTAGTTGGCAAAGAGTTGTTGGACTATATAAAGGACCTTCCTTCCTTCCTTCCCACATAATAACTTATGCTCATTATTGAACACAACAAAGAGTGGGAGAGAACAAAAGGAGAGAGAGCAAGCAACAAAGGGACCCGACCGCCACTTTGCCGCCGCCCGTCCCCGTCGGCCACAAGGAAGCCGAGACCCTCCTTTTGGTCTCGTTTTGCGTGATTCTTCTTCCTCTTCCTCTTCCGGGCTAGCACCAAGGACTTGGGAGATTCTAGGATCAACTCTAGGCGTGGATCAACCATAGAGAACGTGACACAATTCGCGTTTGAAGTCATCAAAGGAGAACCCTAAGGTGTGTTATTGATTTCTTACCCTTACCATCGTTATGTCTCTTGACTTGTGATCCTTGGAGGGTTTTGCATGGTTTTATGATTGTTTGTGTTTCCGTTGCGCATCCATGAATCAAAACCCTACAATACAATCCATTAGATAAGTGCACACTACAATAGTGCATACTATCAAAATAAATGGAGCAACATTTGTCCATTATTGAAATAGTAAAACCCTTCTCGTCCAACAACAAATAGAAATAATGTTTCCGCTCATAACAGGCATAAAATAGAAAATATCTAATTCTAAAACTAATCCCGAAGGCAAAGATAGCGTGTACACGCCCACGTCCAATGCAACAACCTTTGCTCCATTCCCTATGGGCAGGTCTATCTCCCCTATAGTCAATCTTCTACTTCTCTTTAGATCCTGCATATTTCGAAAAATGTGAGATCCACATCTAGTATCCAATACCATAGATGAAGAGATAGTTATTTTGACATCTAAAAAAAAACCTAATGGTTGGAACGATACTGAGAAGATTAGCATGGCCCCTGCGCAAGGATGACACGCACAAATCGGAAAAAAAAAAAAAAAAAAAAAAAAAAAAAAAAAAAAAACTTTGGGCAGTTCCTCTTACAGTGTCCAGGATGACTTCAGTAGTGACACTCATCCTTAGTCACTCCCTTGGCAACGCCACCAACATGTTTAAGGGCAACTTCCTTGGGCTTTATAACCGTCTAGCCTTTCTCTTTGGAGCTAGAGGCAACTCGCTTTCCTTTTCCTTGTTCACCATCATTTTGGCATTTCCCTTTCCCTTGTTGATGCTTTGTTCAGCTTTCGTCAACATATTGAGTAAACCTGGCAGAGGCCTATTGATCTCATTCATGTTATAGTTGATAATGAAGAATACATATCTATGAGACAACGATTGCAGTATGAGATCAGTGGCCTCTTCTTGACCTATTGGAAACCCTAAGCGTATGTGATTCTCCAAGTACCAAATCATGCGCAGTACGTGAGGTCCCACAGGGTTTCCTTCTGACATATGACATTTGAACAATTCCTTGGAAACTTCTTACCGCTCAACTCTTTCCTGCTCTTGAAAGAGCTGATTCAAGTGTGTGATCATATCAAATGCAACCATGTTCTCATGTTGCTTTTGGAGCTCAGAGTTCATGGTGCAAAGATTGAGGCAAGCCACATCAGTAGCATCGTCAACGATCTTCTCATATTCATTTAAGGCTGCAGCAGAATTATTTTCTGGACCCTCAGAAACTTGCTCTTCTAGAATGTACAGTTTCTTCTCTTGCTTGAGAATCATTCTCAAGTTCCTATACCAGTCTAGAAAGTTTGTTTCAGAAAAGCTTGTCCTTCTCAAGGACTGATCGTAGGGATTGTGATGAATTCAATTAATTGTTTGCCATTGGAATTTTACAAAATGAGAAATATAGAAGTTTTAGTAGTATTTTTGAATAAATAACTACATTTAATAATTGCTAGATTATTTAACATAGGTCCCACTATTTTTTTCTCGGATTACTAACCCTCCATATTAATGCGGAAAATATCATTATATTTTCTATTGGGCCAAGATCCATATCTAACTTCCATTTGAGTTTTCTTTGGCAAGTCACCCAAAATCAGTTATTTAGGTAGGAATAATTCCAATGGCGGCATCCTATGCAACTCTTGCTTTAATTGGGCAAATAACTCCATATTTATCTAACCCATAGATAATCCCAATTGTTTGCTTCTAGGCTTTCACCTACTGAAGTAGCCCAGTTGTGTCCAACCTCTTACTCCAACAATCTCACATTACTAGCTTGCGCCGTCGCGCCACATCATGAAGAATCAAGTCGTCTTGCTTTCGAAAGCCCGAACTGGATATATCATAATCATGACGAGTTTTAAGTAACAAGAACGCATTAACACATTATTTAAATTTAAGGGATTTTTTCTTTAATTTTAATTATTTTGTTAATCCATATCAACTGATCTCTTTATTTGGGTTGGGCGATCCCAAAATAAAAGATCCGAGTTATTTTATCTTGTTACTAATTTGCATTCATCATCCCTACACCAACAATAAATAACAAGACAGTTATTAAACAACCACAAACAATAAATAAACGTGATGTGAATATGGCTTCCTAAACTAACAAGCCAATGAGAATATATATAAGCTCTAAAAATAGCAAGCTCATCTCCATGTGCCTCCATCTTTTAGTCCATGCTACTTTAGCCTGTGGAAGTTTGCCATCTTCTGTTTTCATCAATACTTTAGGCTTCTTCTTCAAGTCTTGACTATCATCTATTCTATCTAATACTAGCCTGTATCTACACTAAATAGAGATACCTCACAAGTTGAGGAGAAGACCGGCTCGCAGGCCTTAAAACCTAATAAAATAATTATTACAATAATACCAAACCACACAAATAAACATTCACAACATCCACATCTAAGTTCATATCCAATCACCATGCAAAAACACATAATATAGTTAAAATCCAATTTTAATGCGCTTGGTCAAATTTAATTTATTTTGGATGTACTAGGGTCAAAACGGTCCAAGAGGGCCCACCAACACCTTGGCCGAACCCCTAATGGAACGCCACAAGGGCCTTGGCCCGGCCGGCCCCTAGCCCACGCGGCCATGCCGCGCAATAGGGAGGCCGAGCCCATGGTCGTGGCTTCCTTGGTGCCAAAGGAAGGGGCGGAGGGCCCTAGGGTTTCGACTTCCTCTCCTTCCTTGTTTCCCAAGTTTGCTTGATTCCAAATTGGGAAAAAACCCCTTTTTCCTAATTTGTGCCCAAGCCCTAGTTTTCTAGATCCAAAATTTCACATCATATGTGATCAAATTCACTAATCTTTACATCATATGTAAAATTAGCTCATTCTTGTTTGAATCATATTGAAATTGCATCTTTATGTCAATTTTAATTTTACGCGACAATTAACTATTAAGGTGAAATTGACATAAAAGTAACACATAAACCACGTTATGCTCTACAACCTCTGGCTCTGATACCGCTGTAGGGTTTAGATACATATTACGCAGCGGAATAAACAATAATCAATTCTGTTCAATACCCTCCAAGGATCACAGGAGTAGAAATCATAATAATGGTAAAGGATGAGAACATCAAGTACCTTAGTTTGTCTCCTTAATGACTTCACGTGAAATAGTGTCCCCATCTCTACGCACGTCCACTCCTAGAATTGATCTCGGATCCTCCAACACGTTTGTGTAGGCTAGTGAAGGAGGAAGAAGAAGATAGCACAAAACGAGACCAAAAGAGGCCACGCCTCTTTGGCCGATGGTGAGGAGGGGCGGACGGGGGCGTCAGGTTCGGCCCTCCTTGTTTGTTGTCTTTTTGCTTTGTTCTCTCCTAGTGTGATAACAATTATGACACTCACTTGAGAAAATAAGCTAGGAGTGTTCTTTATATAGTCAAACAACTCCTTGTTAACTACATATTAATCCCTCTACTAATCATGTCCTTACATTAATTAGTCCACCTTGCAAATAAGTACTACTAAGTTTTCATGTGGTTGCATATTGATCCATCTATTAAATTAGTCCAACTAATTAATTCTCAAGTCCGGTTTAATCCATAGGGAGTGTAACCCCATAGGTTTCTACTTAGTTGGTAGTAACAATTACTAACATAGAGCGACCCCTAGCAAGACATCTATGAAACCAAACTATTAGAAATATTCATTAATCCGACAAACCAAGTGACCAATGTTAACGTATTGTATTATCCCTTTGTGTCCATATCCGGATCGGACACGAGATATAAAATTCACACTCGTATATCCAATCCATAGTTTCTCGATTCTGGGAATAGTCTTATCCATGCAGATAACATCAGTATTCTATATTGATTTATCTCAGTATGGCCAGAAATTCTATAAGCACTACCCCTCCAGTGGCCGCTGAGATTTGCTCCCGTTATGTGGGAGGGAAAAATCATCTCTACATCACTACCATCTCTAAGTTTGCTTTCTATCATGTCCGATAACTATCTTTATAGTTAATCAGTTAAGGCGCAACGTTTGATAATATCAAAGCACGATATTTTACAGCTAGAGTGTCTAGTGACTTCAAGTCAAGGACCACAATACCATTGTCACTACAAGAAGCACTTGTGACTTTACAAAACTTGTACGTAGCCTTCTATTTATGGGTCAATCTAGTATGCCATTACCCCTAATGAATACTCCATGTGATAGACTTGATATCTCCATATCAATATACCCACATACTAGTTATAGCTGATCGTCCTGTTAATCAATAGAATTGACTATGGATATTTAAGATAAACAACACAATAGTAATCTAAGGACTTAATGGTATTAAATATCTCCATAAATAATACGATGATTATTCTAGCAAAAAAAATATTCATACTAAATAAGATTGCCTGTAGGGCATCTATTCCAACACCGAGTGGCTACTCCTGGTAGAAACGAGACCTTGTTTAAAAGGATTGAGCCTCTGGTCGAGGTGGTGAACATCCTGGTCCAAAGCGCTAGGATCCTACCGGGGATTTTGAAAGCAAAGAAGATCAGAGACTTCTTGACCCTAGCTAAGAGGGCTGAGAATGTGGTTACCTTCACCATTGAGGTAACCATTGTCAGCACAATGCCGAACACTGCTGCCAATATGATCAGAGAGGCAGAGGAAGCCAGCTTGCCGCCAAAGTAGGAAAAGCAGCCTCTAAGGAAAATTTCAGAATTATAAGGGGGGTCGGGAAAAAATTGATGTCCAATGAAATTCCTCTATCGACTAGAATTTCACCCGATGAAAAGTTCTAAGGCTTCCAAGGTTCTGTCCGTATCAGATTCCCCCTTCTTGGTTCAAAAATTCAAAGGCTTTCAAGGGAATGTATATTTTGGATTCATCGTTGTTAGTCAACAATTCCATGGTTTCCAAGGGCTCATCCTTACCGGATTAACCCTTGTTGGTCAAGAACCCCATGGCTAGAGAAGGATCATTGGGAATAAGACACTCGACTCCCAAGAACTCATCCCCTGGGGTAAAAAATTATTTGGTGGAGCAAAAGAAGCCATTACCAAAGAAATGAAATGCATCGCATATTTAAAGCACTGAATTTGAGTTCGTTTCAGCCATGCCCGTGGGCATACGCTCCAAGCATGGGAGGAAAAAAGGTAATGGAGAAGACCTCCAAGCTTCAGAACGGGGGGGTCGAAGAGACCACGAACATAAGTCCCCTGTCTTCACCTTACCTAAAGGTCCTAATAGGGAAAAAGACAAGGGGGTTCAGAATTCAATTTTCGCCCCAGATGGCGGACAAGTGGTATTGGTAAATTCAAGCAGCACACGAGATCAATTACCAGAAATACGGAGGCACTAGAATTAATTGGTGTAACAAATCCCTTATATGAAGAGGGAGACGTTAGCTCGTCCACGCTTGCCCCAAAGGTGGTTGTAGCCGTGATGATGGCGGATGTGGAAGATAACCCGATCCTTCGGGCCCTCGAAGTAAAGTTTGCCATCTTCTAGGCGCAATTGGTAAAAAAAGACAAGGAGATCAAAGCTATGTCACAGCAGATGAAAACTCTGCAAGCGCAACTCTTGGAAGCGTGAAGTACGACAAACCAAGGGAGTGCGAGACCGCAAGAATCAACCCCATGACTTTGGGAGCAACACCCAACACTATACAAACAAATGGATACTTTGGGGTACCATCCTCGACTATGAGGATAACACAAGCCAACACATCGTATGGGTGGCGGTCTCCAACAAGGGCAACAAGACTTAAGTCTTAATAGCCTCAATCTGACCTTGTTATAACTGATCGGAGAAATTATAGAAATTTAGGTTCAGAGGGCTAAAGAAAAGGAAGATGGACTCTACATCATGCATACAAAGCCTTACCCTTCATTGTTAGACAAGGTGACACTTCCCATCGGCTTCCCCAACCGGAGTTCAGAATGTTCAATGGAACTGAAGACCCGTGACAGCATGTGGCGCACTTCTTCTCTAGGTGTGGGCCTATAGCACATAATGAAGCTTTGTGCTTATAGTTATTCGTCTAATTAGGCATGGAATCAGGGCGGGGCGGGGCGGGCCAAAATTATGTAAACCCGACCTACAACAGGGCCCAAATGCATGTAAGCTCGCACAAGGACCCACTGTGCATGCTACTTCATACTGACCCGCAATCGCTTGTATTTAGCCCGAATCATCCCACACACGAGTTCAGTACACCCCAAAAAATGAACTACGTTGACATGATCTCGAAAGGATACGTAGGCAGCTCCAAATCTACACCCGAGTTAAGTCGACCCAACTAAATTAACCGACTCTTATCCCGAGTACGTTATGGGAACTAATTTCTTTTGAATATGGATGAATGTTGGCAATTTACATGAGGAATGGGAGTCGTACTAATACTTCAAGACTCTTACAGGATGTGAGGTCATCTAGAAATATGGTAATGGTAGATATGGTAAGTCCATCTACCATTTTTCCAAGCTCTCTCAAGGAGCGACAAGTTGGATTGTTCATAGATCTTGTCCTTGAAAGGATGATGCAAACTATGCTAGTAAGGGACCCAACACCTGGAGGGATGCAAGCCGACATTGTAAAGCTATGAAGTTTTAAAACGCTCGACCAAACATCCAGAGGAATTCAAGTTGGGACCAGACACCCGGAGGAGGGATGCAAGTCGACATTATGAAGTTATAAAACTTTAAATGCTCGACCAGAAACCCGGACGGATGCAAGTCGACATTATAAAAATATGAAACTTTAAACCCTCGAACGAAAAACTGGAGGGATGCAAGCCGTAACCAGACACCCGGAGGGATACAAGCCGGAATTGTAAAGTTGTGAAGCTTTAAATGCTCGACCAAACATCCGGGGTGGTGCAAGCCACAACTAAACACCCAGAGGGGTGAACCCGGTGATTTTCGGGACCAATTATCTGTTGGTGATTTTAGTGTCATCGGTCATTTGTGTAATCGGATTCACTTACGACCAAAGAAGACATTGGTATATACGTTGTGAACGTTAGGAGGTGTGGAGTACACGCGCGCACACATTTATGCTAATATCTTGGACAACGAACTCCCGGACGACTGCGGGGGTTCGGGGGCGTAGCGCCCCCAGTGGGGTCCAAGGGGCAACGCCCCTGGCGGCGGTCGCGCTGACCGGTCAGCGTGGAAAAATTGGTTTCGGACGTTTTATTGCTTCACAAAAAACGTCTCGCAATTAATTTTCAGTTGGAAAATTGACTGAAATCTAGCGGTTGTAACAGCCTGATTAACCACCTTGTCTCCCAATCTATTTTGTCAGTTTTGGTCGAATTCAGAAACACAAAGGAAATCATATTCGTTCTTGAATTCTTTGTTTTATCCGATTATAGATTTCGTGCATACCGCCGATACTTTAATCTGAGAGTGATACCACGACTCAGAGATTATCCAAGTTCAATTGTTCACGTTCGAAACACCCCAATTTCCTACAAAGTTTACTTATTCTGCATCATGACGAACGGCAACACTGTTCAGGACATGACAAGCAAATTCATGAAACTTGAGAAGTTCGAGGGGCAGGATTTCCGAAGGTGGCAGAAGAAGATGCACTTCCTGTTGACGGCGCTGAAGGTTGTGTACGTTCTCACCACCCCGATGCCTAAAGTGATGGAGAACGAAACCCTGGAACAGACAAGGAGGAGATCTAAGTGGGAGAATGATGACTACATCTGTCGCGGAGACATAGAATGTTGAGACTTCAAAAGAACTGTGGGATTCTCTTGAATAAAACTACATGGCTGAAGATGCTTAAAGCATAAAGTTTCTGGTCACTAATTGGAACAATTACAGAATGGTTGATTCAAGGCATGTGATGAGCAATACCATGAATTGCTTCGAATCCTAGGGCAGCTTAATCTATACAACATGAAAATGGATGAATTAATTTCTGTTTCTAGTGTGATTGATAAACTAACTCCATCATGGAAAGATGTTAGGCATAATTTGAAGCACAAGGAGGAAGAACTTTCCTTGGTGCAATTGGGCAGTCACTTTCAGATTGAACAGTCCTTGAGGGATCAAGAAAGTGACAAATCCAAAGAAAAACTTACGGCTGATCAAGGTTCCGTGAATATGATGGAGGAAGGGGATTCTTCTAAGGGAAAGAACAAATCTGGGAAAAGGAAATTTAAACAGCAAGACAAGAATCCTAACAAGAAGCCAAAGACTGCTTGTTGGAAGTGTAGAAAACCATGACACTTCAAGAAGGATTCTAGTGTGGGAAAAAGTAAGAAAGGTGAAGAAACAAGTGGTTAGGGAAAGGGGCCGAAAGGCCAAGATCAGCAACAAGGTATGTTCATTGAACAACCTGAATATTCAATTCAGAGTTATGTATCCCTAAATTCCGATGCATTTTATGTGCAGGATGATGACATATCATGGTGGGTTGATCTGGGTGCTACAAGACATGTATGCAAGGATCACAGATGGTTTACAACCATGCAAACCGTTGAAGATGGATCCACAATAAGAATGGGGAATTTTGCAACCGAGCCAATCCATGGAGTTGGAAGTGTTAACCTAGTATCTACTTCTGGAAAATGTTTAGGTTTGAATGATGTATTGTTTGTACCCCGGATTTCGAAAGAATCTCTTGTCGAGAATTGTATTAAATAAGCTTCGATACAAGCAGGTTATTGAGTCTGATAAGTTTTTATTGTCAAAACACGGTTCTTTTGTTGGCTTTGGTTATTTATGTAATGATATGCTTCGTTTAAATATCGTTGCTCCTTTTGGTAACAATTATTTTTGTGTTGCTAGTACTAGTATTGATAAATCAACCCTTTGGCATGCACGTTTAGGACATGTTCACTTTAAAAGGTTACAAGATATGTCCAAAATGAGTCTAATTCTTTCATTTTATATTAATACCGAAAGGTGTAAAACTTGTATGCTAAGTAAGATAACTAGACAACCTTTTAAGGATGTTAAAAGGGACTCTAAGGTGCTTGAATTAATTCATAGTGATCTATGTGACATTCTTTCAACACCGTCTATAGGAGAAAAAAAAGTATGTTATTACATTTATAGACGATGCTACTTGCTTTTTCTATGTGTACTTGTCACACTCTAAAGATGAAGCTTTAGATAAATTCAAGACATACAAAACTGAAGTTGAGTTGCTAAAGAATGGTTTAATAAAGATTTTACGCACGGATAGAGAAGGCGAATATTATGATCCTAAGTACTTCCAAGAGGTTGGTATTATTCACCAAACCAGTGCTCCTTATACACCTCAACAAAATGGTGTATCTGATAGGAAGAATCGAACTCTAAAGGAAATGGTTAATTCCATGCATTCCTACTCGAGTTTGAGTGATGAATTTTTGGGAGATTCTATGTTAACAGCTTGCTATTTTCTTAATATGGTTCCTAACAAAAGGAACAAAACTACCCCATATGAACTTTGGTATGGTAAACCTTCAAACTTGAATTATTTGAGAGCGTGGGGTTGTAGAGCTATTTTTAGGCTCAATGAACCCAAGAGAAAGAAACTTGACGAAAGAGGTATAGATTTCATCTTTAATGGATATGCCATGCATTCCAAGGCTTATAGGTTCTATGTGATTGAACCTAGTGACTCAGTATCCATTAATACTGTAACAGAGTCAACAGATGCTATCTTTGATGAAGAAAGTTTTTCTTCTATACCTAGACCAAAGGACTTGATTCCGAATTTGAGGAATGCTTAAAATGAAGGAACAAGTGATGCCATCACTTTACCTGATGTAATAAGGGGTAAAAGAGCTAGAGTAGCCAAGGACTATGGTTCCTTCTTTCAACTATATTTAGTTGAAGGATCTAGGGATGAGGTTTATTCTCAGTATGCTTATTGTTTTAGCATAGAAGAGGATCCTAGACCTGTAGTGAGGCTATGGCATCTCGTGATGTTACATTCAGGAAAGAAGCAATAGATGATGAGATGGATTCGATAATGCAAAATGGGACTTGGGAATTATCTGATTTGCCTCCTGGGTTGAAACCACTTGATGCCAAGTGGATCTTCAAAAAGAAGATGAAAGTAGATGGTACCGTAGAAAATTTTAAGGCCCCAGTGGTTGTACGTGGCTTTAAAGAAAAAGAGGGTATCGGCTACTTTGATACATATGCTCCTCTTGCTAGGATATCCACGATTAGATTATTAATAGCTCTTGCAGCTTTACATAATCTTGTTGTTCAACAAATGGATGTGAAAACCGCATTCTTGAATGGTGATTTGGATGAGGAGATATATATGAAAAAACCCGAGGGATTTGTTATGCCAGGAATTAAGCATAAGGTGTGTAAGATTGTAAATCACGTTACGGCTTAAAGCAAGCTCCTAAACAATGGCATCAAAAGTTTGATGATATTGTGTTGTCTATTGGTTATCATTTGAACCAAGCAGAAAAGTGTGTATAGAGAAAAATTGATGACTCTGGTAAAGGAGTCATAATTAGTTTATATGTAGATGAAATGTTAATCTTTGGTACAAGCCAAGATCAAGTGGATCAAGCAAAGAAATTATTTTCATCTAAAGTTTCAATGAAGGATCTGGGGGAGGCTGTAATCCTAGGTATTAGGATTAAACGTGATAACAAGGCCATTATATTTCTCAATCTCATTACATTGAGAAGGTGTTAAAGAAATTTAACTGTGAAAATTGTTCTCCGGTTAGTACTCTGATTGAACCAAATGTGAAATTTGTTGGATAGATGCCCTAGAGGCAATCTAGTTTAGTATGAATTTAATTGTGGCTAGAAATTCATTTATTATTTATTGGATAATTAATATAATGAAGTCCTTAGATTTACAATTGAGTTTTTTATCTTAAATATCCCTAGTCCAGTATAATGATTAATGGAACAATCATCTATAGACTAGTATGGGGTTGGATTGATATAGTGATATCATGATCCAACACATAGGTGTGCATTAAGGGTAATGGCGCACTGGATTGACCCATCTCCGAGAAGGCTACATACACGTTATGTTGAGTCACAAGCGCTTCTCGCGGTGCAATGGAATTGTCATCCTTAGACTTGAAGTTACGAGATATTCTAGTTGTGGATTATTGTGATTTTGGTAGCGTTAAACGCTACACCGTAACTGGATAATTATAAAGGCGTGTACCGGATACAATAAGAAGCAAGTTTAGAGATCGTAGTGGACGTAGATAGAATTTGGCCCTCCCACATAACGAGAGCAAATATCCTAGGCCACTCGAGGGATAGTGCTTATAGAATGTCTGGCCAGACTCAAATAAATCAATATGGAATCTTGATGTTATTTGCACGATTAAGGCTATTCCCATGGATCGAGAAACTGTGGATTGGATATACGAGTGTGACTTGTATGTCTCGTGTCCAATCCGGATATAGATACAAAGGGATGAGACAATTACTTGTACAAAGGTTGTCAATATGACTATTCTATTAGTTGGCTAGAATGGATGTTTTGCTAGAAACCGCTCCATATTAGCAAATTGTTGCTACCAACTAGATAGAACATATGGGGTCACACGCTATATACAGTTGAACTAGATTTGTGAATTAATTAATAGTATTAATTAATTAGAAGGATCACTTTGCAATACCTTGCAAACTTAGTAGGGACTAATTTGAAAGGAAGGGAATAAATTGAATTCTAGTAGGACTATAATGGGTCCTTTAGGTAGTTGGCAAGGATTTTTTGGACTATATAAAGGATACTCCTTCCTTCCTTCCCACTCTTATGATTCAATTGATCATAACTTGAGTGGGAGAGAACAAAAGGAGAGAGAGCAAGCATGCCAAGGAGCTCGCCGCCCCTAGCTCGCAGCCCCCTTCCCGTGGGCCCACAAGGAGGCCGAAACCTCCTTGTTTCAGTCTCGTTTTGCGTGATTATTCTTCCTCTTCCTCTTTCCGGGCTGGCATCATGAATTGGAAGATCTAGAAATCAGATCTAGGCGTGGATAAACTGTAGAGAACGTGACACAATTCGCGTTTGAAGTCATCAAAGGAGAACCCTAAGGTGTGTTAATTGATTTCTTCCTTTACCATCGTTATGTCTCTTAACTTGTGATCCTTGGAGGGTTTTGCATGGTTTAATATTTTTTCCGAGGCGCATCCATGAATCCAAACCCTCCAGTGGTATCAGAGCCACAGGTCGTAGAGCATAAACGTGATTTATGTGTTACGTTTTGATAGTTTTACACCTTACAATTGTTGGTTATCGCGTAAAACAAGACAAATTAACCATGTGATGCAATTTGTCAATAATCTATCATAAGAAGATCTAGTTTTTGCATTGGATGCAAGAATTAGTGAGTTTGAGAAATTTTAGGATCTTAGATCTAGGTTTTGGGCATCCTTGGGGAAGAAGGAGTTCTTCCCAAACAAGGAAACAACCAAACTTGGGCACCAAGCAAGGGAGCTGTTTTGGATACAACTCCCAAAGGAGTTTCGGCCCCCCTTAGGGGACCGCCCCTCCTTGCTTGCCGCCCAAGCAAGGCAGGCCTAGGGGTCGGGGCAGCCCTAGCCCGCGGCCTAGCCGCGTGGGCTAGGGGCCGGCCGGCCCTAGGCCCTTGCGGTTCACTTTTTGGGCCCGGGCAATTGGATTGTTGGGCCCCATGGACCCTTTTAACCCTATAATATCCTAAAATCAATTAAAATTGACCAAGCACGTTAAAATTGGATTTTAACTGTTTATGTGCAATTCGTATGGTGATTGGATATGGCCTTAGGAAGTGGTTTGATGTAGATGTTTAGTTTTGTGGTTTTGTTTACGGCCTGCGAGCTGATCAATTAATTGTAATAACTGCGAGCAATTTTTTTTCTCAACTTGTGAGATTTATTTTATTTAGTATAGAAGTTAGCTAGTGCTAGATAAAGTAGATTGTTAGCCAAGATTTCAGAAAAGAAGCACAAGGCCAGAAGGAGCCACAAAAGATGGAGCATGGAGCATGGAGCATTCCACATGACTATGAAGGATGAACCAAAAGATCAAGACGCATGGAGATGTGTTTGCTTTTAGGGTTCATAGATAATTCCATTGGCTTGGAATTATCTTAGTCTGGAAAATACCATATCCACATCACGTTTTATTTATGTTTTGTGGTTGTTTTACTTTATTGTCTTATTATTTTGTGGTTGGAGTATGGATGATGCATGCAATTAGGATAATAAGATAATTAGACAACCCGGATCTATTATTTGGAGTTGTGCCCAAACTCAAATAGATAGATTAGTTGATATTGATCAACAAAACAATTAAAATTTAATTTAAAATCCCTCAAAATTCAAATATTGTGTTCTTGCCTTCTCTTTATTTAAACACTCATTATCATCATTATTTATCAAGTTCGTACGTGCCAAAGCATGGCGACTTGGTTCATCATGATGGAATGCGATGGCACGTAACAATGTGCAATTGTTTAGATAAGAGGTTGAACACAACTAGTCTATTAATTTGATTAAGAAACCTAGAGGCAATCAATTGGGATTATCCATATGGATGGATAAATAAGGAGTTATTTGCCCAATTGAACCAAGAGTTGCATATGGGATGCAATTGGAATTGTTCCTACCTAAAGTAGTCAAATTATGGGTGACTTGCCAAAGCAAGCTCATAAGGAGATGAAAGATGGATCTTGGCCCACTAGAAAATATAAGGATATTTTCCGCATTAATATCTTGAGGGTTATTCATCCGTAGAAAAATAGTGGGAGCTATATTTGATAAAATAACCATTATTGAATATAGTCAAAAATTCACAAATACTAAAACTTGCGTATTTTCATTTTTGTAGAATTCCAAATGGCAAACAACTCATCGAGTTCACAACATTCCCTACGATCTGTCCTTGAGAAGGACAAGCTCTCTGAAACCAACTTCCTTGATTGGTATAGAAACTTGAGAATCGTTCTCAAGCAAGAGAAGAAATTGTACGCAATCGAGGAGCATGTTCCAGCAGGTCCAGAGAACCAAACACATGCTGCCCTAAAGGCGTATCAAAAGCGTGTTGATGACGCTAATGATGCGGCCTGCCTTATGCTATGCACCATGACTTATGAGCTTCGGAAGCAACACGAAAACATGAATGATGTCGATATGATCGAGCATCTGAAGCAGCTCTTCCAAGAGCAGGCGAGGGTTGAGAGGTAGGAGGTCTCTAAAGCACTGTTCAAGTGTCATCTGGCAGAAGGGAACCCGGTGGGACCCCATGTACTCCGTATGATCGGGTACTTGGAGAATCTCGCCCGGCTAGGTTTCCCGGTCGGCCAAGAGTTGGCAACCGATCTCGTGTTGCAATCGTTGCCCGAGAGTTATGGACAGTTCATCATGAACTATAACATGAACGAGATCGTGAAAAAACTTCCAGATTTACTCAATATGTTGAGGACAGCTGAACAGAGCATCAAAAAAGGTAAGGGCAAGGCCATTATGATGGTGAAGAAAGGAAATGGCAAAAGGTGTGCCTCATCCTCCAAGGGCAAAGGCAAGTCAGTTGCCAAGTCCAAGGAACCTGCCCTTAAGCCTGTTGGTGGAATAGCCAAAGGTGTGACTAAAGGTGAGTGTCACTATGCAGTCAGGCTGGACACTGGAGGAGGAACTGCCAAAAATATCTGGAGGACAAGAGGCTTGGAATAGTGATTCCACCACCACCATGTATTTTTGTTGTAGATGTCAATTTAACTGTCTCTACATCATGGGTATTAGATACTGGATGTGGATCTCACATTTGTCGAAATGTGCAGGATCTAAAGAGAAGTAGAAGATTGGCTAAAGGGGAGATAGATCTGCGCGTTGGGAATGGAGCAAAAGTTGCTGCGCTGGCCGTGGGCGTGTGCGAGCTATCTCTGCCTTCAGGATTAGTTTTAGAATTAAATAATTGCTATTTTGTGCCTGCTATGAGCAGAAACATTATTTCTATTTCTTGTTTAGACAAGGATGGTTTTATTATTTCAATAAATAACAATTGTTGTTCCTTTTATTTGAATAATATTCACTATTTTAGTACGCAATTATTTAATGGAATATATGTCCTTGATCTAAGAAATCATGTGTACAACATTAATACCAAGCGGATTAAAATAAATGATTTAAATCCTTCTTATTTATGGCACTGTCGTTTAAGCCATATAAACGAGAAACGTGTATCTAGACTCCATAAGGATGGAATACTAGACTCATTTGATTTTGAATCATATGAGACATGTGAGGCTTGTTTATTGGGAAAAATGACAAAGTTTCCTTTCAATAAGAAAGGTGAGAGGACTAGTGAGCAATTGGCGCTCATACATACTGATGTGTGTGGGCCATTTGCCACGCCTGCCAGAGGTGGTTACTTCTACTTCATTACATTTACTGATGATTACAGTAGATATGATTTGTGTACCTCATGAGGGCAAAATCCCAATCCTTTGAAGTGTTCAAAGAATTCAAGAATGAAGTAGAGAAGCAACTTGGCTAAAGTATCAAGGCTCTACGATCGGATCGTGGAGGAGACCACTTGAGCCAAGATTTTGACGGCTATCTTAGAGAGTGTGGGATCGTGTCCCAACTCACTCCACCCGGAACACCACAAAAGGATGGCGTGTCTGAGTGGAGGAATCGAACCCTATTGGATATGGTTCGATCTATGATGTGTCAAACCGATCTTCCGTTATCGTTTTGGGGCCACGCTCTATTAAGTGCAGCTTTCACCATTAACCGTGTCCAATCCAAATAAGTCATGAAAACACCATCTGAGATGTGGAGTGGGAGGCGTCCCACACTGTCGTTCATGAGGATTTGGGGCTGCGATGTCTATGTAAAACGTTTACAATCAGACAAGCTAGGGCCACAGTCGGATAAGTGTAAGTTTGTGGGATACCCTAATAAAACTAAGGGTTACCACTTCTACAATCCAACCCAGAACAAAGTGTTTGTTGCTCAGACCGGCGTGTTTCGAGAAAGAGAGTTTGTCTCTGAATAAGCAAGTGGGAGGACTGTAGAACTCAAGAGGTTCAAGAACCACAAATCACTGAACCGATTATGGAACATGAGAAGGAACCACAAACGGTTGTGGAGCAGCCTGTTTAGGTAACACAAGAGCTTCGTAGATCTAGTAGAGTGCGCCAGGAACCCGAGAGGTATGGACTTCTCGTGACCGATTCCGGTGACACGATGCTCATAGATGATGAGCCTACTACCTATGAAGAGGCCGTGAAGGGCCCAGACTCTCAGAAGTGGCTAGAAGCCATGAGATCCGAGATGGAATCCATGTATACCAACAAAGTATGGACTTTGGTGGAACCACCCAAAGGGGAGCGACCCATAGGGTGCAAGTGGGTCTTCAAGAAGAAGATCGACATGGATTGTAATGTGATTACCTATAAGGACCGATTGGTGGCTAAAGGATTCAGACAGATTCATGGTATCGACTATGACGAAACCTTTTCACCAGTCGCTATGACCAAATCCCTCCGAATCCTACTTGCGATTGCAGCATACCATGAGTATGAGATTTGGCAGATGGATGTCAAAACAACATTCCTTTATGGGAATCTCCTCGAGGACGTGTATATGATACAGCCAGAGGGTTTTGAAGATCCTCTGATGACTTCAAGAGACATAACGATAGTAAAGGAAGAAATCAATTAACACACCTTAGGGTTCTCCTTTGATGACTTCAAACGCGAATTGTGTCACGTTCTCTATAGTTTATCCACGCCTAGAGTTGATTTCTAGATCTTACAATCCTTGGTGCTAGCCCGGAAAGAGGAAGAGGAAGAAGAATCACGCAAAAAGATACCGAAACAAGGAGGTTTTTGCCTCCTTGTGGGCCGACGGGAAGGCGGCGGCGAGCTCCATAGCTTGCTTGCGCTCTCTCCTTTTGTTCTCTCCCACTCAAGTTATGATCAATTGAATCATAAGTGTTGGAAGGAAGGAAGGAGTATACTTTATATAGTCCAACAAATCCTTGCCAACTACCTAAAGGACTTATTCTAGTCCTACTAGAATTCAATTTACTCCCTTCCTTGCAAATTAGTCCCTACCAAGTTTGCAAGGTATTGCAAAGTGATCCTTCTAATTAATTAGTCCTATTAATTAATTCCCAAATCTAGTTAAACTCTATATAACGTGTGACCCCATAGGTTCTATCTAGTTGGTAGCAACAATTTGCTAATATGGAGCGGTTTCTAGAAAAACATCCATTCTAGCCAACTAATAGAATAGTCATCTTGACAAGCTTTGTACAAGTAATTGTGTCATCCCTTTGTCTCTATATCAGGATTGGACACGAGACATAAAAGTCACACTCGTATATCCAATCCACAGTTTCTCGATCCATGGGAATAGCCTTATTCGTGGAAATAACATCAATATCCCATATTGATTTATTTGAGTCTGGCCAGACATTCTATAAGTACTATCCCTCGAGTGGCCTAGGATATTTGCTCCCGTTATGTGGGAGGGACAAATTCTATCTACGTCCACTACGATCTCTAAGCTTGCTTCTTATTGTATCCGGTACACGCCTTTATAACTACCCAGTTACGGTGTAGCGTTTAACGCTACCAAAATCACAATAATCCACAACTAGAATATCTAGCGACTTCAATTCTAAGGATGACAATCCCATTGCACCGCGAGAAGCGCTTGTGACTCAACATAACATGTATGTAGCCTTCTCGAAGATGGTTCAATCCAGTGCGCCATTACCCTTAATGCACACCTCTGTGTTGGATCATGATATCTCCATATCAGTCCAACCCCATACTAGTTTATAGATGATTGTCCTATTAATCATTATACTGGACTAGGGATATTTAAGATAAACAACACAATTTTAAATCTAAGGACTTCATTATATTAAATATCCAATAAATAATAAATGAATTTTCTAGCCAAAAATAAATTCATACTGAACTAGATTGCCTCTAGGGCATCTTTTCCAACATAGGGGCCATATCCATACCACGTTAATTTTTCTTTTGTGGAAGTTTATTATTTATGTATTTCTATTTATTTTTATGTGTATGGATGATACACGCAAAACGTTAACAAGGTAATATTAAACAAGTGTGATCTTTTAATATGGATTGCCCAATCCAAATAAGTAGATCAAGTTGATGGGATCAACCAAACAATAAGATAATGACAATTAAATCCCTCAATGGAAATATTGCATTTTGCCTTCTCTTACCTAAACACCCTTCATGATCAAGGTCCATTAAATATGGGCTTGCACAAGCAATGCGATTTTTATTCACCTGGGTGTGATGCGGTAGCACAAGCAAGTACTGTGTGATTGTTGAAGTAAGAGGTTGAACGCAACAGGGCAAAATCAATTGGATTGATGAGCCTAAAGGCATGCCAATTAGGTGTTATCTATGGAACAGATAATGAATAAAGGGTTATTCACCTAATTGTACCAAGAGTTGCATGGGATGCTATTGGAAGGGTTCCTACCTAAATAGCCTATTCTTGGGTGACTTGCCAAAGCAAGCTCAAGAAGAAGTGAAAAGGGATTTTGGACTCACTAGAAAATATACATGATATTTTCCGCATTAATTGTGAGGGCTATTAATCCGAGAAAAATAGTGGGAATATTTAATGGTCTAGCCATTGTTGAATATAGTTAAATTGTTCAGAGTACTAAAATTGCATATTTCTCGTTTTGTAGAGTTCCAATGGAAAACAATCATGCATCGACTTCATCCCTGCGATCTGTCCTTGAGAATTACAAGTTGTATGGAACAAATTTCCTTGACTTGTACGGAAACTTAAGGATCGTCCTTAAGCAAGAAAAGAAACTGTATGTCTTAGACAATCCAGTACCAGAACCACCCCAGGATGAAACCATTCTAGCTGCCGTGAGAGCACATCAGAAACATGTGGATGATTCTAATGATGTCACTTGTCTCATACTTTGCACCATGACCTCTAAGCTCAAGAAGAAACATGATGACACGGAAGCCTTCGATATGATCAAAGACTTGAAACAGTTGTTTCAAGAACAGGCAAGGCATGAGCGGTATGAGGTGCTTGATGCATTGTTCAAGAGCAATATCGCAGAAGGGAATGCATTCGGGCCTCATATGCTCTGTAAGATCGGATACATTGAGAACCTCGAGAGCTTAGGCTTCCCATTTGGCCAATAGTTGGCAACATATATCATCTTGCAATCGTTGCCTGAATGTTATAATCAGTTCATACTATAACATGAATGAGATCAACAAAGCTCTGCCACACTTGCTAAACGTGCTAAGGACAGCTGAACAAAGCATCAATAAAGGCAAAGTCAAGGCCATACTGATGGTCAATAGAAGGAAGGGAAAGGGAGTTTCCTCTACTTCCAAAGGAAAGCGCAAGAAAGTTGCAAAATCCTAGGAAGCCTTAAAACCTACTGGGGGCGTGGCTAAGGGTGAGTGTCACTACTGCAGCCAGGTCACTAGAGGAGGAATTTCCCTAAATATCTGGAGGATAAAAAGCTTGGAATAGTGATTCCAATACCACCAGGTATTTTTTTTATAGATATCAGTCTTTCTATATTCTTCATCTTGGGTATTGGATACTTGATGTGGATCTCACAGTTGTCGAAATGTGCATGATTTGAAAAGAAGTAGAAGATTGGCTAAAGGAGAGATAGACTTGAGCGCCGGGAATGGAGCAAGAGTTGATGCATTAGCTATAGGCGTGTATGACTTCTCTCTCCCTTCATGGCTTATTTAGAATTACAAAATTCCTGTTATGTTTCTTCTATGAGCAGACACATTATTTCTATTTCTTGGTTGGACGAGAAAGGGTTTTATATTTCAATAAAAGACAAGTGTTGCTCCACTTATTTTGATAGTATGCACTATTGTAGTGCGCATTTGTCTAATGGATTGTATATCCTTGATCTAAATAATGCCGTCTATAACATATATACAAAAGAGGATTAAAACTAATGATTTAAATCCTACCTATCTATGGCACTGTCGTTTAGGCCATATAAATGAGAAGGGCATTTCTAGAATCCCTAAGGATGGATTCCGAGACTAATTTGATTTGGAATCATATGAGACATGTGAGTCTTGTTTATTAAGAAAAAGGACAAAGTCCCCTTGTTAAGGAACATAAATTGCACATTTTAGTATGTTAACGAACTCTTCATAACTTGCTAATATGTGTAATTTATCTATTTTATCTCTCTTTCTAGACTTATGCTTGTTTTCGTAGTTTTGGTTGTTTTTATCTTATTTTGTAGGCAAAGACGTGATTTAGAACGCAAGAGGCTAGTTGGGAGAGCTTGAATGATGAATCGAGACGCTTTAGAGGGGCCAAGAGAAGTGAAGAAGGATTAAGATGGGCTTATATTGAAGACATCAAATGAAAAAGATGCCAAAAATTGGAGGAAATGCAAGTTAAAGGCTAGATTGCAAGTCAAAAGTGATGTCAAAGGGCATATTTGAGAAGAAATTAACGGAATGAGGTGCTATGTGGCATTTCTAAAGTTAAAAAGGGTTAATATGCATGATTTTTGACGGATTGGGGGTGGAGTTGCTATTTTCCAGAACCTTTTAAGAAGGGTTGGGGGCCTTTTAAAGCCCCCTGCAAACATTAGGGGGCCGAAGTACAAAAAAACATTAAAACAGCTCACACACGGAGGATCGTCCTCTTCCTCGCGACGCTACAGAGAGGAGCCACCATTGAAGCTACGACGAAGCTTCTTCGAAGCTCAGCCCGTCCTCAATTCGCACCCAAATCAGGCAAACCTTATACGAAAATGCTCCCCAGCCCAAGCCCTATCCATTGCACCCCTCAATTTGGCCCAAAACTAAGGAACAAAGAAAGCCCTAAATCACCTAGGGTACATGAGTACGACGGAAGTCGACGATAAAGAAGGTTTGATATCAATTCAACGGGGGATATGAATCCTTGGAGGCTACGAAACACATCCCCCAAGTCTATATAAAGCATGTTTGAAGAAATTTGCATGCCCTCCTCTCAAAAAACCCGTCAGTACACGACGCTCTGTTCTAGCTCTGTTTCTCCTCTCTCTCTATCTGATTTCCCCCAACTCTGGGTTCGATCTTGAGTCCCTGAGGTCTCTATTGAGCTAATTAATGGCCAAGAATCATAGGAAGAGGAAGAGAGGGAGAGAGGAGGTCTGTTCATGGTGATTTTTACTTTGTCAGCTGCTGGTATGTTTTTACTCCGGTAGTGTAGCAAAAGCAGCTGTAGCAGTTGTTAGGTTGCTAGCTTTGATTCATTTTGGGTTGCTTTGATTCAAGTTGGGTTTTTTTGCTCTTTACTTTGAACTATAGCTAGTGTATTGGGGTTGAATTTGAGAAGAACTTGTGTATTCTTGAGTTTTGAGGTTGAAATATATGGAAATCTATTAGAATATATTGGTGAAATCTCTTCTTCAACTCAATAACATGCTTAGCTAGACAAATCCGTATTGTGGCTTGATCTTGTATGTGGATTCACTTGGCCGACTACATATCCTTGATGCTTGACATAACTCGATTTTTGGATTCGCTCTTGAATTCGTGAGCTAGACGATTCCGTGTGCTTTAGAATCCATGTTTCGTCGCTTCATACATATTTTGGGTGTTGAACTTCACTTGCAAGTTTTCTAGCGAAGTCAATTAACCCAACTTCACTCTCTTGAATCGTAGTATAGTAGTCGTTTCTTTTGTTTCTTACTTGAATTCTCAAACTTGCTCCATCCCTAGTGGTGGATTTTATAGCTTGGAAGCTCTAAAGCCATTGAGAATTTGTTACTTGCTTTAGTTTGTCGTTTTCTAGTGATAGTAAGTCATTGTCTAAACCTCCTCTCCTTGTGGATTCGACTCTGGACTTACCGGATTATTATTTGAGACGATATCCTATACTTGGGATTTTGTCGAACAAGTTTTTGGCGCCGTTGACGGGGAAAGGCTAGGTATTAGATTTGATTTGCCTTACTTTTTTAGTATTTTTCTTGACATTTTCTCTATTTGCTTGTGGTTACTTAAGCTTGTGAGATTCAAGAGAGCTTGTGAAATTCATCAAGTACCTCTCATCTACTTGCTTGAAAAAAAATGTCTCATGAACATTTTGGACTTGGTGAGAGGCCTAACGTCCATTCACATCCTTACTACTATGCATTTACTAGACATGAAAGTCATTCTAAGGAATCAATGCGTTCCAAACGCGAGCGTGCTTACAATAATGGTGATTGTTTTCCTAAGAATGATTATTCTTGGCATGATAGTAGAACACTAGATTACACATCTCATGCTTCTTGTGCACAATCACCTCCCTCAAACACATACATGTTTTTGAACTCTCATGATTCTCGCACTTATCAATATAATGATATGATGTGTGAATCAAGATAAGTTAATCATTTTAAGAGGGAATCACTTGTGAATGAGGAACTACAGAGGCCTATAAGTGATTCTCTAGAGGAGACATTTCAAAAATATCTCCAAGGCGCAAAAGAACTAAGAGATTCAATAAGAGAACTAAGAGAATCACAAAGCAAACTTGAATGATCATTTAGAGAAGTAGAATCATTTTCACACTTGGTTGACAAAGTTGAATCCTTAAATTCACAATCTCAGGATGATGAGTCTCTTGCATATAGTACTCACTTTTCACAAGACTCGCCATCATATGAGTCTCAAGTTCCTATTAACACACATCACGAGCTTGCTCAAGATCAAATTTTGGATGATGTGTTTGATGATGGAGTTGTTCCACTAGGATAGGCGATTGTATTCATTATCTCATTTTCACAATCTAAAGAAGCATGTGATAGTGATATTGGTAGTGAGATTGATATTTTTGATGATGACTCTTCAACCCATGACCTGAGTGAAGCCATTTTGGATAACTCACATAGTGACACTTGTGAGGAGGAGTCGCAAAATGAAAATCACTCATGTGAAGAGTTAGAGGTCAAATTTGATGCTACCACTAGTGAAGGGAATGTAGACTTGTCTTGTGCTCTAGAAGAGCCTAGTACATACCGGAGTTCCTATGATCTTGATTGTGACGAAATTGAATTTTTCTTGAATGCTCCCTTGGATTCTATTATGGAAGATGTGCCTAAGGGTTTAGATGAGGCTTCAAGTTCTCAAATTATTTTAACTCCCACTTGTGAAGCCCCACCCCCAAATCCATATGACTTATTTAAAAGTGATGAGATTGAGGATTCACAAGTTGCCACCATCTCTCAAGTTTTGATTTCAAGTAAAAATTTGGAAACTTATGAAGACCCATTCTATGATTCAATTCATTTGAGGATTTCAAACCCTTTTCTTAAGATGATGCATGACATAAACACTTGCTCTAGATTAATTGTTAGATTTTGCTTGCATCTCTTATTCATCTTTAATGCCTTGCCCCTACTCCTCCTACCTACTTTAATTGATGAATCTAAATTTTTGAAGGAGAAGTACTTTTATAAGAATGATGTAGGGGCATGGCATGGAAAGAAATTTCCAAGATTGGGGGTGGGATAGCATCATTTTATTTGCTCCACCTCCCTAGTTGTAAATAAATAAATTAGTTTATCTCTATTTCTTGCATTTTCTTTTCTTTTACCATTTTGTAGGTTGCTCTTGGAGGAGGACTTGTTCTTGGTGGCCAAGAAAGCTAAAAAGAGGTATATCTATCCCTTATCTCTTATATGAACTTGTATGCTCTTCCATTGTTCTCACACATTGAGGACAATGTGACATTTTAGTTGGGGGTGGGAAGTAGATTTTAATTCTTACTTAAATGGTTACTAGCATGCTTTTTCTTCATTAGTAATTTACATGAAAAATACAAAAAAAAATTAAAAATTTGGAAAAAATCATATAAATTAAAAAAATTGAAAATTTTGAAAAAAAATGTGTGTGAAACTTTCATGAGAAGCATCACTCTTTTCCCGTGTCAAACCATAGTTTTTTTTTCTTTCTTTGGTAGTTTTATTTATTTTAACCTTTCATCTTGAGTCAAGATTTTTATATTCTTATTTGATAGATTTATTGAGTCTTAGGAAGTTATAGTTGAGTCACTTATTTTGAAGAAAAAAATGAAAATTGAAAAAAATGAGAAAAGTGAAAAGGGGGAATTTTAGGAAACTAGATGTTTTCAAAGAATGAAATCTCTTAGTCCATGTTCTTTTATTTTTATTTTAATAAGGAATTATTTGCTTATACTCAATACATCTACACCAATATCCCACCTCCCGCGATATCATGCGTTCTCACAAAACGACACACTAAATTTACGTTTCATGTTTAAGTCCTTCAAACTAAGTTGATCACATAAACTTTGACGTCTTCTACTTTTGATAAAGGGTGCATTTTCTAAAGCTATTTGAACTTCACAAAAAAATATTTTTATTCTAATCGTTTTTGCGGTGGAAACTTGTAGCCCATTGGAGTGGTGGTTGACGCGGATTACTTACGCGTATGCGCAAGTGCACGGTCAAGTAATATAGGGGTGGTATTTCAACCCCGAGTTATCGATCCCACGAGGACAAGCTTGAGATTATTTAATTAGTTATTTAAGTTAGAGTACGGTGCAGGAGGAAAGATTTGATTGATTTCTAGAATTGAAATAACAACTAAGCTAATATTTTTGGATTTTTTTATATTTAATAAATAAGTTTGGAGAAACTAGGCAATCTCTAGATCACCTAGGGTTGTAAACGATTTCCGGATTATCTGAGCAACACGTTAACTATATTCTAACTAAGCCGGGTAACAGCACTGACTATCTCCTATCGGTCTCAAGTCATTCTACTTCACGGTACACTACAATCTCCTATCGGTCTCTTGTGTCTACCGGTCCGTTCTAATAGGCTAACGACATGCACGAAAACGGGTCCTGTCGGTCCACTGTAGCACGAAACAGTCGAATCTCACCTACCGAATCTACCCACACTAGCCAATCCTAACACGTCTCTTCTCAGTCTCAGTGATACGGGATTGATGCTCATATCTCATCCTAGCTATTTAAAGTCACTGTCGTGCACTTCACTAGCCAACTAATGGTTCCGGTTAATTACTCCATCCCCATCAAGAATTAAGCATAGATTATGAACAATTGAATTAAAATATTGCTAACTTTAAGCATGAATCAACTATTTAACAAACCCTAGTTCTTGAACCCTAGTTTTATCTCCTAATCGTGTCACTCAATTAGGATTACTAACATAAACAAGAAACTAGAATTGATTCAAAAGAAGAAATCAAGAAATCATGAAGCAAAGATCAAATCCGGAAAAATATCATCGTTTACATAAACCCTAGGCTCTCAAAGAGATGCCTAGCAAAACGTCTAGCTAATACTAGTAAACCAAACAAGACTTACAAGTTTCTCCATAGAAAGATTGAGAGAGAAGAAGAAGAAATCAACTTAGAGCTTCAATGGAGGAGGAGTCCTCCTCTTGTGCGTTCCCTCTTCTCTTCTCCTTGCGTTGATAGCCTTCCTCCCACGTTGCTCCTTTTTTCTTTTGTTTTTAAGTCTCCCTTTTATCTTCAATTAGGGTGTATTAATTAATAATCAAAAGAAATATTAATTAATAACCCTAAATCTTGGCCTTTTCCCGTTGATGCGCTGGTTCTGTTAGCAGATCGCGCGATCACCTATTGCTGATCGTGCGATCTGCTTGCTGTGCGTGCTTCTAATCTTTGTCTGATCGTAGGATCACCAAAGCTGATCCTGCGATCTGCTGTCTGATCGTAGGATCAACTTGTGATCCTACAAGTCAGTGACTTTTTTTTCTTTTCTCTACCAACTTTGCCCACTTGATCGTGCGATCACAATATGTGATCCTGCGATCTACTTCAGATCCTAGGATCACAGCGGTGATCCTACACTTCAGTGGATTTTCTTCTTTTTTCTTCAGCTCAATTTTTCTAAGTCTTCTTTTCTTCCAATTTCTTTCTCTCCCAAGCTTCCGCATATGTTCCGAAGTTCGTTTTCCTCCTCCTCTTGATCCATGAGCTCCGTCTCCTGTCCAACACAACACGAAAACACCCCGTGCGATCAAAAGTGACAAAATAAATGTAAATAATGTGAAAAACGCCCGGATTAATAATTTATCACTCAAAGCTAAACTTATCCAATTTCCTCAAGTTCATAGTGTATTTCTAATATATTCAACCCGGAAACTACACAAAACGGTACACAAACGTAGAAGAAATATAACTCTAGTATAGAGTTATCAAATCCCCCCACACTACCTTTTTGCGCGTCCCGAGCAAAATCAAAAACACTTCTCACACTATGATTTTCAATCCACCGAATTGCATTTAACTTCACTAGCCATGTGACACAAACAACACACACACCCATGCAATCTACATGACTATACAATGCAACTCGATTATTTCACAATGCAAACATCGAAACAACACCAAAATTTTTCTTTCTTTTCTTTTTAGTTAGAGATTGGGCAATCTCAAAAAGTAAACCGGCAAGTCATAAGGCTCTCATATTCCCTCGGAAGTTCTATAACTTTGGTGATCGGTAGAACTTGCGGCCAGTTTCGTTAGACAGAACGGGCACGAACACAAAAAATGTTGCTTCCGCACACTCATCAAACGTATCCCTAGAACTTACCATCCGAGCTATTTATCCACGGGTTAAATTGCTGACGGTTTAGGACGGGTAGGATAGGATATTTAGAAGCGTAGTCCTAGACGTCATGATCTAACTCACAAAACCCGATTCTCACACTCCCTCACCAAAATCCAAGGAACCCCACCGAATCTCACTTCTCCGGCCCTCATTCCCTCAATCTTGGTGCAACGCCGTTCTCGCGGCCACAAATGTGAAGAAGTGATCTCGAACAATAGCTAATCTCCCCGGTCTTCAATTTCAAGCTTGCTCCTTTATTCCCTTTCAATTTCACTTTCTATTTTACTCTCTTTTTTTTTTCATTTCCACACAATAATAACATTAAGCACATGGAGCCGACAATACGATAGTAATATCCGAGGAGATCAAATGTCAAAATTAGATAACATGGGGGTGGAATGTGTCAAATTAATGATGTAACATAGATGTCGACACCCCCACACTTGATGCAAAGCAAATCACGAACCCAGTAGTCAATGTGTACACGTGCTTTTCCAACCGATCCTCCTCATCACCTAAGATATAGAGAATATAAATAAAGCATAAGCACGCCCTCCTATAAGATCAACCAACCCCCACCCCATGACGTGCGGAAAAAATATCACGCAATACGGTACTCCACCTGTGATCGTGGTGTAAGGACACGACTCACCGCCACACCGAAGTGTGCTACCGTCTCTAACTCACCCTCACATCCCCTCAAAAGACGACATGTAAGAGAATCCACGTAAGATGTATCAAATCAGCTCACCCTCATCGAACCTCCCTAACTCAACTCCCTCTATCATGACGCATAGGAAAGGATCATTCTAACAAGTGATGACAGTCACAATGAAAGGCTTCCTAGGCTAGAGGCTGTGAATAAAAGGGGTAAACGGATCAATAGGGGTAACTAGTGGACCTAGGAGATGGAGACGGGACGTGAGGCCCCCATAAACATCACTCGCACAGCTGTTCCGTTGCCACTACGAGGAGGGTTGACGACTACCTAAGTGACGGTGGTGTAGCGCTAGTAGGATAACTAGTCTGAGAGGCAGCTACTCGCAGTTCTAATGTGCATTAGCCCTATAAGTCTTCCTACTCCAGATTCTCGCGTCTACCTCACCTCAGATTTTCATACTCCTAAGGAATTCTATCATTAAGCCCTCTCCACATTCACTCTCTTCGATTGCCCTTTCTCAAAAATTTAAAATTTTATGATTTTTTTTTTTTTCATATTTCCTAACTCTATATGCAATGGCCAACTCGACTAATCACACGATTTGGTAGGGGACTCAATAAAGTAAAAGTGCTAAAAAAATGCATACTAACAATCCTAACACAATACGACACTATATCAAACACTCTACACTAACCACATGTACTCCACAATACGACACAACTGCATGTAACTGGCGATGCATAACTGACATGGCTAGCAAAATATACACAAACCCCCCCACACTTAAGCGTTTCGTTGTCCTCAACGAATTTAGAGATATAATAAGACGAATCATCGCTTAAATGTGTAGGCGGTGGATCTACACTATTATGGCTCAAAACTTAGAAACAAGAGAGAGAGTTAAAGGTACCTGGGGTGCCCGGACCTACATGGGCACCGTTGCCGCGAAACTGCAACAAGAAGGGGTCTTGTGGACCGTTGACAGTTTCCGGAAAAGTCTCACCTCGCGTCCGGATTCCGATGCGCCTACTCACATTCTCTATCACACGCATCAAGAAGGGGAACCCGGAGCGTCTTTTGTACCTGTTTCCCTGCACACTGATTGAAAGTATTAAAGCAACTCTCTCTCACCCCTCAAAATCAAATATGGAGAACTAAAAGCAAAAACAAAAACAAATTGCATCCTACTCTACATTGGGTTGCCTCCCAAGCAGCGCTTGTAATTTAAGGTCGACGGCCCGACCATGTTACCTCAACCTTCTAGGATAGTGGAGACTTTTTTATCCCTCCACTTCTTCTTCTTCCACCATCTCTTCTCAAGAACTTCACGTGCACCCCTGTGCTCTAAAGAAGGTGGACAATTGTGGAAGCTGACTCCTTTCATTTTGCAATTGATCTTCTTGAGAAACTTCCACCAAGTACCACTGGGCTCAAATGAATCTCTGTCCATAAAATCATTCCAGTAGTACTTCCTTGATGCTATATGCTCTTCAAATGACCCATGAAAATTATCCACACCCCCACACTTGCTGACTTCCAACTCCTTGACTATGGCATATGGATGATCAATAGAATCGCCCATAGAAAAAGATATTGGAAGTTTCTCATCACATTCTTCCCCATAAGAATCTCCATACAATAATTTTTCCAGCTCGTCGCAGACTTGCGTGACATAGGATATGGAGAATTCATCATTAATCAGAGTTGGGGCTTTTACCTCAATAGCACTGAGCACAAGTGTTTCACCAGCTTCATCGTCGGCACACCACAGGCTTCCAATGTCGGTTTCTTCCCATTCACGCCAAGGATGTGAGGGTGCCTGCAGTTTTGGCTCGCAATACGGCAGATCTTCCCATCTTCGGCACACAGGTCCACCCCAGTCTGAATCAGAGTCTGAGTCCTCATATATGGCAGAGTCCACCAATGGTTCCTGGACACTGCAGTCTTCGTTCAGCTCAGGTATCCCTTCTTCCACTTGTGGTGGGGATGATGAAGGTTCAATGTGAGGCTCACTGTCATGTGGCAAGGGCTCCTCTTGTGGCCCTTGAATGCTTGATTCCCCTGATGTTGACAATTTTTCTATTCGTTTCTTTATCCTCTCCAACATCTCCCTCACGTATTCCCTACCTGTGGCTGAATGCTCTTGTGGTAATTGTGCCTCTATGGACAAAAATTTGGCGCAAACTTCCATGTCATTCATAATACTACGCCGTTCCGCCATATCCGCTGATGAGTCTTCCTGGTGCTGATGAAGCTGGGGGGCATGTACTCGACATGAGTCTCTACGTTCGTGCCAAATGCCGCATACGTAGCACCAAGTTATGCATGCGTCCTCGTCTTCGTGGTTACCCCTGCAATGGAAACAGTAGGGGGGACCCGAATAACAGTCTTCGCTCCACATGCTTATATTGTCTCTTGCTTCCTGCGTTCCTGAAAAACAGACTCACAAGACACCCGTGAAGCACAGAGATATAGAATAATAAAAAGAAAGTACTCTAAACTAACTCCTAACAAAATAATCTACCGCTGTCCCCGGCAACGGCGCCAAAAACTTGACGCGGATTACTTACGCGTATGCGCAAGTGCACGGTCAAGTAATATAGGGGTGGTATTTCAACCCCGAGTTATCGATCCCACGAGGACAAGCTTGAGATTATTTAATTAGTTATTTAAGTTAGAGTACGGTGCAGGAGGAAAGATTTGATTGATTTCTAGAATTGAAATAACAACTAAGCTAATATTTTTGGATTTTTTTATATTTAATAAATAAGTTTGGAGAAACTAGGCAATCTCTAGATCACCTAGGGTTGTAAACGATTTCCGGATTATCTGAGCAACACGTTAACTATATTCTAACTAAGCCGGGTAACAGCACTGACTATCTCCTATCGGTCTCAAGTCATTCTACTTCACGGTACACTACAATCTCCTATCGGTCTCTTGTGTCTACCGGTCCGTTCTAATAGGCTAACGACATGCACGAAAACGGGTCCTGTCGGTCCACTGTAGCACGAAACAGTCGAATCTCACCTACCGAATCTACCCACACTAGCCAATCCTAACACGTCTCTTCTCAGTCTCAGTGATACGGGATTGATGCTCATATCTCATCCTAGCTATTTAAAGTCACTGTCGTGCACTTCACTAGCCAACTAATGGTTCCGGTTAATTACTCCATCCCCATCAAGAATTAAGCATAGATTATGAACAATTGAATTAAAATATTGCTAACTTTAAGCATGAATCAACTATTTAACAAACCCTAGTTCTTGAACCCTAGTTTTATCTCCTAATCGTGTCACTCAATTAGGATTACTAACATAAACAAGAAACTAGAATTGATTCAAAAGAAGAAATCAAGAAATCATGAAGCAAAGATCAAATCCGGAAAAATATCATCGTTTACATAAACCCTAGGCTCTCAAAGAGATGCCTAGCAAAACGTCTAGCTAATACTAGTAAACCAAACAAGACTTACAAGTTTCTCCATAGAAAGATTGAGAGAGAAGAAGAAGAAATCAACTTAGAGCTTCAATGGAGGAGGAGTCCTCCTCTTGTGCGTTCCCTCTTCTCTTCTCCTTGCGTTGATAGCCTTCCTCCCACGTTGCTCCTTTTTTCTTTTGTTTTTAAGTCTCCCTTTTATCTTCAATTAGGGTGTATTAATTAATAATCAAAAGAAATATTAATTAATAATGCATATGCGTATGCGCATATGCATTATTAATTAATTAGTTATTTAAGTTAGAGTATGCGGATTACTTACGCGTATGCGCAAGTGCACGGTCAAGTAATATAGGGGTGGTATTTCAACCCCGAGTTATCGATCCCACGAGGACAAGCTTGAGATTATTTAATTAGTTATTTAAGTTAGAGTACGGTGCAGGAGGAAAGATTTGATTGATTTCTAGAATTGAAATAACAACTAAGCTAATATTTTTGGATTTTTTTATATTTAATAAATAAGTTTGGAGAAACTAGGCAATCTCTAGATCACCTAGGGTTGTAAACGATTTCCGGATTATCTGAGCAACACGTTAACTATATTCTAACTAAGCCGGGTAACAGCACTGACTATCTCCTATCGGTCTCAAGTCATTCTACTTCACGGTACACTACAATCTCCTATCGGTCTCTTGTGTCTACCGGTCCGTTCTAATAGGCTAACGACATGCACGAAAACGGGTCCTGTCGGTCCACTGTAGCACGAAACAGTCGAATCTCACCTACCGAATCTACCCACACTAGCCAATCCTAACACGTCTCTTCTCAGTCTCAGTGATACGGGATTGATGCTCATATCTCATCCTAGCTATTTAAAGTCACTGTCGTGCACTTCACTAGCCAACTAATGGTTCCGGTTAATTACTCCATCCCCATCAAGAATTAAGCATAGATTATGAACAATTGAATTAAAATATTGCTAACTTTAAGCATGAATCAACTATTTAACAAACCCTAGTTCTTGAACCCTAGTTTTATCTCCTAATCGTGTCACTCAATTAGGATTACTAACATAAACAAGAAACTAGAATTGATTCAAAAGAAGAAATCAAGAAATCATGAAGCAAAGATCAAATCCGGAAAAATATCATCGTTTACATAAACCCTAGGCTCTCAAAGAGATGCCTAGCAAAACGTCTAGCTAATACTAGTAAACCAAACAAGACTTACAAGTTTCTCCATAGAAAGATTGAGAGAGAAGAAGAAGAAATCAACTTAGAGCTTCAATGGAGGAGGAGTCCTCCTCTTGTGCGTTCCCTCTTCTCTTCTCCTTGCGTTGATAGCCTTCCTCCCACGTTGCTCCTTTTTTCTTTTGTTTTTAAGTCTCCCTTTTATCTTCAATTAGGGTGTATTAATTAATAATCAAAAGAAATATTAATTAATAACCCTAAATCTTGGCCTTTTCCCGTTGATGCGCTGGTTCTGTTAGCAGATCGCGCGATCACCTATTGCTGATCGTGCGATCTGCTTGCTGTGCGTGCTTCTAATCTTTGTCTGATCGTAGGATCACCAAAGCTGATCCTGCGATCTGCTGTCTGATCGTAGGATCAACTTGTGATCCTACAAGTCAGTGACTTTTTTTTCTTTTCTCTACCAACTTTGCCCACTTGATCGTGCGATCACAATATGTGATCCTGCGATCTACTTCAGATCCTAGGATCACAGCGGTGATCCTACACTTCAGTGGATTTTCTTCTTTTTTCTTCAGCTCAATTTTTCTAAGTCTTCTTTTCTTCCAGATTCTTTCTCTCCCAAGCTTCCGCATATGTTCCGAAGTTCGTTTTCCTCCTCCTCTTGATCCATGAGCTCCGTCTCCTGTCCAACACAACACGAAAACACCCCGTGCGATCAAAAGTGACAAAATAAATGTAAATAATGTGAAAAACGCCCGGATTAATAATTTATCACTCAAAGCTAAACTTATCCAATTTCCTCAAGTTCATAGTGTATTTCTAATATATTCAACCCGGAAACTACACAAAACGGTACACAAACGTAGAAGAAATATAACTCTAGTATAGAGTTATCAGTGGTTACCAATGACACCCCATGCGATGTCTAAGAAATAGAGGGGTGTCCGGGGATAATGTTACGTCACCACCTAGATAGCTCCCTTGGTTTAGGTTAAAAAGCCCACTCGCTTGTATATTCCTCTGTTTTGTTTTGGTTCTTGGAGAGCCTTGGATTGGAGGTAAAAAAAAATGTTAATGCTATAAATCTCGAAGAAAAAAAAAATGAAATTATGATAAATTGCACCACCTCCCAAAAATCCGCAAAAGGATCATACAAGCCCACAACCACATCCCCCATTCTAAAACTCAATTTCGTTCAAAGCTTTGGAAGTCCATCCTACATGGGTGATTTTGAATAAGTATGAGAATGTCTAGTTTCATGGGATCCTTATTTTTGAAGGCACACTTTCTGGCAAATTGGACTTAATTTAACAAGTTTTGTTGTTCGCATGAATCACCTTCTACCAAACACCTCCCAAATTTGTATGAGTATATGCTTAGACGTCCATAGGCTTCTTTCTCTATCTTCTTGGACTTTGAGAATTTATTTGAGGAGACATTTGTGCATTCTTCTTTTTCCCCACAAAAAAAATTAAAATTAGCTAGTAATCTTTAGTATTTTATTTCTTTGAGTTCTCACTTAGGATATGTGTGTGTGTGTTTATAAATATTTGAGTCTAGTTTAGAATTGAGTCAAGCCTTATCTAGTTGAGTGTGTGTCTCTCATGATTGGTTCTTCACTAGTTCACTACTCATATCGCTCTCTTTGCCCGAGAACGATCAAAAGGCTAGTTGGGAGGTGTGTTAAGGAACGTAAATTGCACATTTTAGTATGTTAACGAACTCTTTATAACTTGCTAATATGTGTAATTTATCTATTTTATCTCTCTTTCTAGACTTATGCTTTTTTCGTAGTTTTGGTTGTTTTTATCTTATTTTGTAGGCAAAGACGTGATTTAGAACGCAAGAGGCTAGTTGGGAGAGCTTGAATGATGAATTGAGACACTTTAGAGGGTCCAAGAGAAGTGAAGAAGGATTTAGATGGGCTTATATTGAAGAAATCAAATGGAAAAGATGCCAAAAATTGGAGAAAATGTAAGTTAAATGCTAGATTGCAAGTCAAAAGTGATGTCAAAGGGCATATTTGAGAAGAAATTAACGGAATGAGGTGCTATGTGGCATTTTATAAAGTTAAAAGGGTTAATATGCATGAGTTTTAACGGATTGGGGGTGGAGTTGCTATTTTCCAGAACCTTTTAAGAAGGGCTGGGGGCCGAAGTGCAAAAAAACATTAAAAACAGCTCACACACGGAGGATCGTCCTCTTCCTCGCGACGCTACAGAGAGGAGCCACCATTGAAGCTGCGACGAAGCTTCTCTGAAGCTCGGCTCGTCCTCAATTCGCACCCTAATCAAGCAAACCTTATACCAAAACGCTCCCCAGCCCAAGCCCTATCCATTGCACCCCTCAATTTGGCCCAAAACGAAGGAACAAAGAAAGCCCTAAATCACCTAAGGTTCATGAGGACGAAGGAAATCGACGATAAAGAAGGTTGATATCAATTCAGCGGGGGAGATGAATCCTTGGAGGCTACAAAACACATCCCCCAAGTCTATATAAAGCAAGTTTGAAGAAATTTTGAGGCCCTACTCTTAAAAATCCCGTCAGTACACGACGCTCTGTTCTAGCTCTTTTTCTCCTCTCTCTCTCTCTGATTTCACCCGACTCTGGGTTCGATCTTGAGTCCCTGAGCTCTCTCTTGAGCTAATTAAGGTCCAAGAATCATAGGAAGAGGAAGAGAGGGAGAGAGGAGGTCTACTCTTGGTGATTTCTACTTTGTCGGCTGCTGCTCTGTTTTTACTCCGGTACAATAACAACAACAGTAGTAGCAGTTGTTAGGTTTCTAGCTTTGATTCATTTTGGGTTGCTTTGATTCAAGTTGGGTTGTTTTGCTCTTCACTTTGAACTATAGCTAGTGTATTGGGGTTGAATTTGAGAAGAACTTGTGTATTCTTGAGTTTTGAGGTTGAAATATATGGAAATCTATTAGAATATATTGGTGAAATCTCTTCTTCAACTCAATAACATGCTTAGCTAGTTCTTTTGTTGGGTTAATTGATGAAGTTGGATGGCTTGTTGTGAGATTTTCAATTGTTCTTATAGTTTCAAAAGTTTGGATGTCGAATTCATTGAATTCTTGTGTCGAAAGGCAAATCCGAATTGTGGCTTGATCTTGTATGTGGACTCACTTGGCGGAGTACATATCCTTGATGCTTGACATAACTTGATTTTGGGTTTCGCTCTTGAATTCGTGAGCTAGACGATTCCGTGTGCTTTAGAATCCATGTTTCGTCGCTTCATACATATTTTGGGTGTTGAACTTCACTTGCAAGTTTTCTAGCAAAGTCAATTAACCCAACTTCACTCTCTTGAATCGTATTATAGTAGTCGTTTCTTTTGTTTCTTAATTGAATTCTCAAACTTGCTCCATCCCTAGTGGTGGATTTGATAGCTTGGCAAGCTCTAAAGCCATTGAGGATTTGTTACTTGCTTTAGTTTGTCGTTTTCTAGTGATAGTAAGTCATTGTCTAAACCTCCTCTCCTTGTGGATTCGACTCCGGACTTACCGGATTATTACTTGAGACGATATCCTATACTTCGGATTTTGTCGAACACCCCTTTCAATAAGAAATATGAGAGGACTAGTGAGCTATTGTCACCCATACATACAGATCTATGTGGATCATTTCCCACGCCAGCTAGGGGCGATTACACCTACTTCATTGCGTTCACTGATGACTTCAGTAGATATGGATTTTTGTACCTTATGAAGGCCAAATCTGAGTCCTTTGAATTGTTCATGGATTTAAGAATGAAGTAGAGAAGCAGCTTGGCAAAATTATTAAGTCCCTATGATCAGATCGTGAAGGAGAATACTGTAGGGTTTTGATTCATGGAACGCGCAAACGGAAGCATAATCAAATAAAAGCCATGCAAAACCCTCCAAGGATCACAAATCTAGATGCATAACGATAGTGAAGGTAAGAAATCATAAACACACCTTTGGGTTCTCCTTGATGACTTCAAACGCGAATAGTGTCACGTTCTCTATAGTTGATCCACGCCTAGAGTTGATCCTAGATCTCCCAAACTCCTTGGTGCTAGCCCGGAATAATTGGAGGG
This sequence comes from Linanthus parryae, assembly GCA_023055425.1. NCBI lineage: Eukaryota > Viridiplantae > Streptophyta > Magnoliopsida > Ericales > Polemoniaceae > Linanthus > Linanthus parryae. The sequence continues at coordinate 88,898,344 of JALGPY010000005.1, forward strand.
TGAAGGAATCACGCAAAACGAGACAAAAAGGGGCTTCAGCCCTCTTTTTGGCCGACGGGGTGAGGGCGGCGGGAAGGGGGTCGGGTTCGGCCTCCTTGTTGCTTACTCTCTCTCCTTTGTTCTCTCACACTCTTGTTATGTTCACTAATGAGCATAAGTTATGAGGAAGGAAGGAAGGAGGGTCCTTTATATAGTCCAACAACTCCTTGTTAACTACCTAAAGGACTTATTCTAGTCCAACTAGAATTCACTTTAGTCCCTTCCTTGCAAATTAGTCCCTACTAAGTTTGCAAGGGTTTGCAAAGTGATCCTTCTAATTAATTAATCCAATTAATTAATTCCCAAATCTAGTACAACTCTATATAGCGTGTGACCCCATAGGTTCTATCTAGTTGGTAGCAACTATTTGCTAATATGGAGCGGTTTCTAGCAAAACATCCATTCTAGCCAACTAATAGAATAGTCATCTAGACAACCTTGTACAAGTAATTGTCTCATCTCTTTGCCTCAATATCCGGATTGGACACGAGACATACAAGTCACACTCGTATATCCAATCCATAGTTTCTCGATCAATGGGAATAGCCTTATTCGTGCAAATAACATCAATATCTCATATATTGATTTATTTGAGTCTGGCCAGACATTCTATAAGCACTATCCCTCGAGTGGCCTAGGATATCTACTCCCGTTATGTGGGAGGGGCAAATCATCTCTACGTCCACTACGATCTCTAAGCTTTCTTCTCATTGTATCCAGTACACGCCTTTATAACTACCCAGTTACGGTGTAGCGTTTAACGCTACCAAGATCCCAATGATCCACAACTAGAACATCTAGTGAATTCAAGTCTAAGGATGACAATACCATTGCACCGCGAGAAGCACTTGTGACTCAACATAACATGTATGTAGCCTTCTCGGAGATGGGTCAATCCAGTGCAACATTCCGTAATGCACACCTATGTGTTGGATCATGATATCTCCATATCAATCCAACCCCAACTAGTCTATAGATGATTGTCCCATTTAATCATTCTACTTGACTAGGGATATTTAAGATAAACAACACGTTTGTAAATCTAAGGACTTCATTATATTAAATATCCAATAAATAATAAATGAATTTTCTAGCCACATACAAATTCATACTAAACTAGATTGCCTCTAGGGCATCTATTCCAACAAATACTTGAGCCAAGAGTTTGACGAGTATCTTAGAGAGTGTGGGATAGTATCCCAACGCACTCCACCCGGAACGCCAGAATGGAATGGCGTGTCCGAGAGGAGGAATCGAACCCTACTCGATATGGTTCGATATATGATGTGTCAAGCCGATCTCCCAATATCATTTTGGGGACATGCTCTATTGACTGCAGCTTTCCCCATTAACCGTGTTCCATCCAAGTCGGTCATAAAGACAACATATGAGATATGGACAGGGAAGCATCCAATAGTGTCGTTCATGAAGATTTATGGTAGTCGTTGGAGAGAAATGTATGGTAGTCGTTGGACGAAGATGATAAGGTTGCCTGGAGAGAATATTAGAAAGGGGAAGTTGAGATAATTAGTAAAATTAGAAGATTATTATTATTATATTTTTTTTGAGAAAAATATTTGAAGATTAAAGATATGGACAGAGGATAAAAGAAATTGACAGAATATATTAGACATTATGTAGAAAGTTACGAATAAAAACTAAGAGAGAGAATGAAACAAATTGATTTAATTAAAGAGATGATTAAGAGATTAAGGATAAACATGGGAATAGATTTGAGAGAGAAAAAAAAATTACTGAGGTTATTATTATTATTTTTTTGATAAAGAATTACTGAGGTTATTATGATAATGGTAGTCAGGGAGATTAAAACAGTTTCCATGAACGAGAGAAATGTGACAAAAATTAAAGAGTTGGAGTAGATTGAGGAGTTATTATCTCAAAAGAATTATAGGTAAGTTCAAAGAATAAATGGAATAAAAATGGGTCGGGTCTGGGTTGGAGGGTCTGGCCCGTTGGGTTTGGGTTGGGTCGGGGTCATGCCAAAAATGGGTCGACCATCTTGGGTCGGGGTCAGGGTCTGACGTTTTAGGGCCGGGTCCTAGATGGGTTTGGGTCGGGTCGGGTCATGACCCGGCCCATTGACAGGCCTAAGTCCAAGGCTTAGATATTTTCACACATATAGCATATATGATCTAATACTCCCCCTTAACCAAAGCATCCTTGTTTAGCATGACCAATTGAAGCCTTAGATATACAAACCTCTCATCTGGAAATGGTTTAGTGAAAATATCAGCAATTTGCATAGCAGTAGATATAAAAGAGATAAATACACATCACCTTTCTCAGCATGATCCCTTATGAAATGGTGTCTTACATCAATATGCTTAGTTCTAAAGTGTTGCAAAGGGTTCTTTTTAATTGAAATGGCACTTGTATTGTCAGAATATATAGGTACTTTTCTGAAATCATAACCAAGGTGTCTCATTCATTGAGAAATCCACAACACTTGTGCGGAACGAGCTCCTGCTGTAATGTATTCAACTCCTGAAGTTGACAAGGCTACTGCATTTTTCTTCTTTGAATGCTAGCTAATCAGTGATGAGTATAGGAATCGGAAACACCTTGAAGTACTCTCCATGTCAACCTTGTATCCTGCAAAATCTGCATCTGGATAACACCTAAAAAAAATAGACCTTCTTGGATACCAAATCCCCAAGTCTTTGGTGCCATTTAGATACCTAAAGATTCTTTTGACAGAAACTAAGTGACATTCCTTGGGATCTGCTTGAAACCTTGAACACATACAGACACTAAACATAATATATGGTCTACTAGCATTTAAATACGATACTGAACCATCATACCTCTGTATTCCTTTTGATTCACACTCTTACCATTTGTATCCTTATATAAGGATAATGAAGAACTCATGGGAGTCTTAGCTACGTTAGACTGAGACATATTTTACTTATAAGCAAGTCCTTGGTATATTTTCCTATATGCACCAAAATTATTTTCTTAATTTGATGTTCATGATGTCCGAGAAATATATTTAACTCTCCCATCAAGCTCATTTCAAATTCCCTGCACATTATACTTGAAAACTCTTTGACAAAGAATCATTAGTAGCACCAAATAATATATCGTCAACATAAATATGCACTTCTAAGATGTCTTTTTATGAGTCTTAATGAAAATGTTCTCTCATACAAATCCCTTGGAGCTTGTTTGAGGCCATATAGAGCTTTGTCTATTTTATAAACATGTTCAGGAAAATTTTCATCTCCAAAACCAGGAAGTTGAGCAACATATACTTCTTCTTGTAAATAACCATTTAAAAAAGCTCATTTGACATCCATTTGATAAAGCTTGATATGTTTATGAGATGCAAATTCAAGAAGTATTCTGATAGCTTATAACCTGGCAACAGGAGAAAATGTCTCCACATAATCAATACCTTCTTCTTGATTATACCCCTGTGCCACAAGTCTTATTTTGTTCCTCTTAAATTCATTCAGCTCACTCTGCATTGCAATGATCCAGTATGCATCTTCTAATTCCTTCTTTTTATTCTTAGGTTCAATCAGTGATAAAAAAGCACTGAAGGCACACAAGTTCTTCAATTGTCCTCTGGTTTGAGTACTAGTGGTTGGATCTGAAATGATATTGTATATTGGATGAGTTGATAAATATTTGAACCTATTCTTTGGTTTCTAGCGTTCATGTTTTCCAACAATCTTTTCAATCCTTTGAAAACTTGATGCAGTAGCTGGATCACTTTGTGGTATGTGAATTCCAGTCTCAAGGCTTTGAGAATTTGACTCAAGAGGATGTTCAAATATTTGAGATTCTTCTTGTTCTTCCTGTAGATTAGTTTTGATTATTTTCTGTTTTTCAATATCATCATCTGCCTCATACTTGTTTAGATTGAGATCTTCAAAATTTTCACTCAAGGAACCATCATCTCTTTCATCAAAAATAACATGAATGCTCTCTTCTACCACTTTGGTTCTCTTATTGAAAAATCTATGTGCTTTGCTAGAATGAGAATAACCAAGGAACACACCTTCATCACTTCTAGCATCAAATTTACCAAGATTATCGTGACCATTATTATGCACATAATAAGTACAACCAAAAGGCTTAAAATAATAAATATTTGGCTTTCTGCCTTTGAAAAGTTCATATGGAGTTTTCTTCAAAATAGGCCTAATCAAACATCTATTTAGCACATAATTGACAGTGTTAACAGCTTCTGCTCAAAGACATTTTGGCAAATGACTTTCAAGAAGCATGGTTCTAGACATGTCTTAAAGTGTCATATTTTTCCTCTCAACTACTCCATTCTGCTGAGGAGTTATAGGTAATGAAAATTTGTGTGAGATGCCATGATGTGCAAAAAATGAGTTAAAGTGCAGCTGATCAAACTCTCTTCCATGATCACTTCTAATAAATGTACCAGGTAAGTTTTTCAAAGATTGAAGCTCTTTACAAAGCTTTGAGAATTCAGATAATACTTCAGATTTTTCTCTAATAAACATAACCCAAGTAAATCTACAGTAGTCATCTACCACAAAAAGCATATACCTCTTACCTTTGGGTGTTTGAACCCTCATAGGACCACACAAGACCATATGCATCAACTCTAAGGGTCGAGTAGTACTTACAAAGTTATTTGGCTTAAATGAACTCATTGTCTGTTTACCTTGGGTACATGCCTTGCGTACCTCATCATCTTTAAACTTCATAGATGGTAATCCTCTTACCAAGTCCTTATAGACAAGCTTGTTCATTGTGTGCATGCGTATATGCCGAAGTTTTCTATACCAAAGCTTTGAGTCATCATTCAAAGTTTTGATAAAATTCAAACTTTCACCTGCAACCTTTTTAGTACTCATATCATAAACATTATATGACATCGGAACAGTGAGTATGCAATCGCCAGATTTCTCATCTTGCACCACACATTTCTCCTTGTTAAAAACAACTTTATTTCCCTTTATAACATAATTGTGAAATACTAAGCAGATTATATTTCAAACATTCTACCACGTAAACATCATAAATAGATTTTGCAGATTCATTACCAATACTACCTATACCAATGATATTTCATTTGACTTCGTCACAAAATGTAACAGTCCCTCCAGATTGCTCGTTAAGTTATGTGAAAAAATATTTCTTTCTACTCATATGCCTGGAGCAACGACTATCCAAAATCAACTTCTGATCCTTAGCTTTGGTGACAGCCTGCAAAATTCAATCAATGCCTCAAAAGGTTATTAGACCTAGTATAGAATTTGGATTCATATTCGGAATCAATCACATTTGGTGGTATGATTCCCTTAGGAACCCAAATCTTCTTCACTTATCCCTTAAGCTTATATGCATATGTATTCCTCATAATGTGAGGTTCTGTCCTTCTAAAGGGTCAAGTAAGCTTCACATGACCAAGTTTTCCACAGTAGAAACATTTTGGAGAATGTCTAATTCCTTCTTTCACAAAGGTGGTTTGGTTTTTCTTTGGAAAATTGGGATTGTAACCAATTCCACTTCAATGTACAGAATGCAGACTTCCTTCAAACATGAGATTGATGTTATGTTCTGATCCTCCAAAGCTTGATTAAACTTTTCTGATTCTTGAAGTTTCTCACTCAATGAAGTTTTCTGTTGTTCTAAATCATCTGCATGATGTTTTAAATCAACATACTTATCAGTTAAAAGAGATTTATGATCAACAACTTCTTTGACCTGGGCCTTCAAAGCTTTGAACCTGCTGTCGAAGGCCTTAAAGTCACTGTCAATTTTTTACTTAGATACTTCAAGAGTTTTGTTGTGAAAAACTAAACTCATATTTTCCTTTGCTTGTCCATGAAATTTAACCTTCAAAGATTCAATCTCATTTATATTGGTTTCTTCATTTAAAAACATGCTTTTTAGGATTTCAGGTAGAACATCAGAAGGACTAGCAAGAATATTTTCTTACCATATCCTCAATGTGCTTGTCTGAACTGTTTGCTTCTTCATGCTCAGCCATTAGGCAAATATGTTCTTCATATGAATGTGAATCAGTTGATGAATCAGAATCAATCCATGATGCAACCATAGCTTTCTTCCTTCTGTTGTCATTTTCCTTCTTGGGAAGATGCCTGTTCTTATTCTTTTGCGGACAGTCTCTAACCAAGTGATCTGCGTCTCCACATTCAAAGAACCTCATTACTTTAGGTTTATGCGAATGTAAAGAAGACTTACCTCTATGATCCTTGCTACTTGAGGATCTGGACTTGTCCGTGTTTCCAATTTTTTTCTTCATTTCCAGAATTTTGATCAAAGATTTGTAGATCAAGGCTAAAGCTTCCTCATCATCATCATCTTTATTTGCAAGGCTTTGGGATTTCTGATTTTCATTTTCCTTGAGTTCCACATTCATGATGTTGTCACTCATGTCACCATACACTTCCTTCATAGAAATCTCATGCGTGAGTAACTTGCCTTGCGGATCATCTAGCTCCAAGAGACTCATGTCCTGAGCTTCCTCAATTGCAGTTGTCTTTGGTTCACACTTGGCTTTAGGTATACTTCTTATAATATTTCTGACACTTCCTTCATTTGAGAATGATTTCCCCAAGGACTCTAAGTTATTCACAATATCTGTGAATCTTTTGAACATGTCCTTGATAGATTCATCAAAATTCATCTAGAACAACTCATACTGCCTTAAAAGAATATTAATTTTGGTCTGCTTGACTTGACTAGTTCCTTCATAGGTCACAACCAGCTTGTCCCAAATCTCCTTGGTACTTTTGCAGTTGGAGATTTTGTTGAACTTGTCTACACTAGGAGAACAATATAACAAGTTGATAGCCTTATAATTTTTTGATACATTTTCTAATTCAGTATTGGAAGGATCCTCTTCTGTTTCGACAGTTCCGATCCCATATGAGGCAGTATAGTAGATATAGGGACCATTTTGAGTGAGTGACCATAGCTCCATATCCTGATCTATGATGAACATCTTCATCAAGGCTTTCCAGTGCACAAAGGTGTCACCACAGAACAGTGGAGATCTATTGGCTTCTCTTCCTTGTGAGAATCCTCCATAACCTACATTCTCATTATCACAATATGGTTAGATCTTTACGGTGACCCAAGCTCTGATACCAATTGAAAGTGTGTAATGGAGTCCTAAAGCAAGATCTATATACCCTAGCAGGGGGGTTGAATGAAGTATGTAAGCTTTTTCTAAAATTGAACTTTTGAAACTTGAACACAGTGACGTAATGAAATCTCAAAGGTTTGAAAAAGGATAAATAAGTTTGAAACAGTCTGGAGCTTTAAATATTTGAAGCAGAAATTTCCCCCAAGATTTGGAGCTTCAATGTGTTGTGCAGTAAGAAATGCAGAACTTGCAAAGAGATGAACACCATAACTTTTTACGAAGTACAGCAACCAATGGGCATACTCTCCTCCAGAGGGATACTTTCCTTGCAGGATTTAAACAACTTCGTATTAATCACGGACTTAGACCTAGATCTCAAGCCTAAGTGAACTACCTTACACTCATACAACTTGTGGTTCCAACCTATCTAGTTCCAGCTACAATCTAGTGAAAAAATAAGAACATTTTGTTGTTCACTTGAAAACCTAACTTACTAAAGTTGGTGAGGTTAAGAAATTCTAATGCATTATAAAATGTAAGAACAGGAAAGAAGAAAACACAAAACAGATAAGGAGTGAAGCTTGGAAGTGTTCTTCAGAAAACATAATGATTGATATTCTGCAATGTTGAATGCTTGGATGAATGAAGAGTTTGTTGTTGATCTTCAATGAATGAAATCTCTCCAACTCAGTTGAATGGCTCTTCTATCTTTCATATTCAAATCATGTCTGATATCAAACAACAGCAACAACTTGAGAGATTTTAGGAACAAACTCCCTAAAAATCCTCAACCCCAAACAGCTTCTTTCAACAACTATGTTTCAATAGAAAATTTGATTTTGTTAAGAAGGTTTGACCAACGACCATTATTGCAAAACTTAATCACAAGATCAAATCCAATCCAGATAAAATAGCACAGATATAGTAATTTGTTTGACAGATCAGTTTAAACTAATAAACTCAGCTAATTTTCATGTGAAATTAAATACACCATATATGTCTATATGATTAGCCAAAATAAAAATCAACATTAAGAATATGAATATAGAACAAATAAGTAACCAGTCCCATAACAAGATATATTAACCTGCAATAAGAATTAGTTAGAAAAAAATATAGTATACAGAAGTTCAAAGGCATCCTCCAATGCTTTGGAGCTTTGGTTGCCTTTCAAAGCTTTATCTGACAATCAAGTTACCCTTAAGGTATGTCACCCTTCATGATTATTTGGCTTTATTAGAACAATATAAAAGTTCAAGAATATTTGTTGCACAGAATAAATACAGACTTAAGATTTCAAACCAATCTAATATAATTCGTGCAAAACAGAAATTGTTAGCAAGAACATATAACTCCCCCTGAGTTATATCTTCAAAACTTTGGAGCTTTTAACAAGTCTCTCTCGAGCATAACCTGTCTTTCATCAACAGGATAGTATAACTCCCGTGCAAAAAAAAATGTTATCAAGAACATATAACTCCCCCTGAGTTATATGTTCAAAACTTTGGAGCTTTTAACAAGTCTCTCTCGAGCAAAACCTGCCTTTCATCAACAGGATAGTATAACTCCCCTTGAGTTTATACAAATCCTTTATTCAAGGGATTGAATTATCAGTATTTGGTACACATTTGCTAAACGAAGACAACCCGTGGTTGCCATAGCATCTGAGCGCTTGTGGTATGGGAATCAAAGGTTGGTATCAATGTAGAATATTTGTTATGTCATGACCACATCCATTAGCTTTTTTGTGATCATTCCATGCATTAAAAAGCTAGTGGAAGTGGGATACAACATAACGTAATCAACATCGAAGAGATTGTCGACATTTCCATGCTCTCCCAGATATGTGGATGGATGAAAGGTGTTGTGAAATGGACAAGGTTGTAGGCTTTGTTTTTATACACAGTTGGGAAGCTCTAGGGTTAGGAGAAGAAGAAGAGTTATAGGATGGAGAGGTCAGGTTTCAGTGGAGGATAATAAATACTGATATAAATATGTGGTTTCGGAAAAATATGTGTTGCATGGTTTTAAGATTAGTGCAACTTACTAGGTTTAGGTTCATGAACCAACTCATTGACTAGGGGTTGCAATGTTATCTCTGCAACATGTTTGATTTAAGGTGTGCCATGTTCATGTTACGGGGCGAAGTTCGATATTATTTATTTCCCTCATTCAACCTCTTTATTATGAGAGGAGATGTGATGGCCCTTTGACCCGCTGATAATGCTGGCTAATACGTTGCAAAAGTGTGTCCATGAAAACTGGGTCGAAGTGGCCTTCGCATGAACCTTTAGACAATAGAAGATCAAAGTGCCTTAATGAATCAAATGATTGGAAAGTTATAAATGATGCATAAAGTAATTATTTTGACACTCGTTAGGTAACCTGCCCGATCAGAATTGCATTATTTGCAGCCTGCTGTGATCATCAATTATTTGGTTTTAATGAATACTTATTTGTTCATTTTCATGCTCAATGTTAGCGCTCATTGTGAGGTCGTGATGATATGGATCTGTCAAATTCACTCCTTGAAGTTGTTAGAGTGTAATATGCACGGCACGGAAACTTTTTTTGCAGCCTACTGTAATCATCTGTTACTAGGTTTTAATAAGTACTGATTTGAGCATTTTCTTGCTCAGTGTTAGCGCTCAATGTGAGTCCGTGATGATATGGATCTATCGAATTAACTCCTTGAAACTGTTAGAGTGTATTATGCATGGCAAGGAAAAATTATTTTTGCAACCTACTGTGATCATCTCTTATTTGGTTTTAATGAGTACAGATCGGAGCCTCTTCATTGTCACTGAAGAGGCCGTGATGATTTGGATCTACTGAATTCACACTTCAAACCGGTAGAGTGTCGTGATACGCATAGCGAGGCAAAATCCTTTTGCTGCATGTGATCATCGATCTCTTATCTGGTTTTAATGAGTACGAATCTGAGAATCTTTCCGTATTTCTCTCTGTTCTTTCCATTTTCGGGTATGTATCTCTTCCACGTATTTCTTCTTGATTGGCAAAACACGCCTTTATACAGTCATCTCTGCGCCCAATTGCGTGTGGATGAGGGGACAGTGATATCGCATTTGAGATACTTCTCCTAATTGACGTGTAGCCTGTCGCACATATTAGTTTTCTTAGAACTTGTGTGTGATAGTTTTTATTTCATTCGTTCAACCTCTCTATTCAGGGTGGAGTTGTGAAGGTCATTTCGACCCGCCGATAATGTTGGCAAAATATTAACAAATATTTTTGTGCCTGAAAACCGAGTCAAAAAATTCATTCTCAACTAAGATGGTAGACGATGAACTGAGGAATTACCAATAGTAGTTATTTCATTAATAGGTCAAAATATTTCAAAACAAAATTATCCATTAATAAATACAATCGGCCATACGTATATTGAAAGCTAAATATTAGCAAGAGAAACATAAGAGAAAAATTACAGAAAACAAAAGAAAATAAAAGTCTAGGTCGCGTTGTCCTCTTTCAGTTCATCTGTCGGGGCATTTGTTGGTCCCTGCTAGTGTGAAAGCTTTGTCTCGGTAGCCCCTCTGTATCTCTTTTGATCGGGAAAACAGATTCACCGATTTCTTCATAGAATGTGAAAAGCACCACCAACCTATTTGTTCAATATTCATCTGCTCAATTACCTGGATTCTTCATTTTGTCTCTTGTATTTTCCGTCTGCCTTCCTCTAATATAGTTTTCCGCTTCTTATACAATCTCACTGAAGGGGAGTCCTTGCTCCTTCAATCTTCATCTGATGAACCAAAGATCAAAATTGGAGTATCCTTATGGGACCCTGGAAGCAATGTGAAAGGAATGGTTACCTCGTCCTCTTCACGCTGTCGTTTGTGAATGGGTTTCATGGCTACAAGATTTTGGGGAGTGGAATTTGATGGAGTCTTGGGAAGTGATTTAATTTATTGTGACTAATTTTGGAATGGATTTATGAGATTAAATAGAGATAATTAAGCAGCTGTTAGATTCATTTTAATTTCCTCCTTATTAAGGGGCAATGAAGTGATTGGCTACATGTACATTATTGTTGTTGAATGAGGCTCTTTGGGGAATTCGAATAGTTGCTTAATTCAGAATTTTTTTGTGCATGGTAATGATGATTAGTGGTTTATAGGTATATTATAATGTCCTTCATGCTTGTTGCTCACTTTTGTGTAGTACCAAACTGGGCCTCTTAATGCTAATTATAATCTTCTTCATGCCAACTGTTTTCACTCTAATTACCCCCAATTTTTCATTACTATTAAACTCTGGATTTTGCTATTCAATTCTCGTGTCTTATCATTGTTGTGGTGAAAATTAGTTCTTATTCAATCTCACGTTCATATTCGATATTGGTTGTGCAATGTGTAGACTTTCGTAAGAGGTAAACATTCTTTCTTTTATCTTGGTGATCCAGAATTTTTACATCAACGTACAATGTATCAAGAACACTAAATACTGTAGTTCCTATCACCTGTTGCAGGTAACATTTCCAGGTTACAGATCAGTACATACATACTAATTAAAGTCGGCACTGTTTAGACTTTCGCCAGAGGTAAACATCTTTTGGTACCCCTTTCAATTCCTTTAACTCCAGTGCCTTCTCTTTGTTGATATTCCATTTTGGAGGAAAACCTTTTCTTATGAGGCAACAATGTGTGGATGCATTAGTTGTGACTTGTGAGAAAATTTAGAGTCAGTAGAAAGAAAAACATGTGAACTAATAACACTAAACTCGAGCAACTTTTTTGTGATCATTCCATGTATCACAAGAAAGCTGGGTTGGCAGCCTAAAACCTACCGAGGTTGCTGCATTCAATGATCGATGAACCATCGAATGCAGGAAACTGTTAGGTTGCGGCGTACTATGGTAGATGAACCATAAACGCATCAACCTAATAGGATTTAGACTTCCACACCAGCTTTATATGTGATGGTTCTCCGTGCCCGGGTGGTGGTAGACGAGATTCTAAATATCTCATTGTGATGCTTGAAACAATCGCAAAGAAGCTAGCTGTCACCTCCAATAACATAATGGACTGTTGACATCGACATGCTTGCCCACAATCTAAACTTTGTCAACCATTGGAGTGAAATGGACAAGGCTGTAGGCTCTGTTTTTATACACAGTTGGGAAGCTAGGGTTAGGAAAAGATGGAGAGTTATAATATGGAGAGTTGAGTAGGGGCGGTTAATGGAGTTTTAATGAATGCTGGTTTGAAGCTGTGGTTTCAGAGAAATTACTGCTGGTTTAAAGAGTAGTGCATGTCACTAGGTATTGGTTTATAAACCACCTCATTAATTAGGTGTGGAAATGTCCTCTATGAAAATAGTTTAATTAGGGGTGGCCGTGTTGAAATTTCTCGGTAGCGCAGCTCCTGTATTGTACTAATTGCTGCATAGCTTGTCACAAATAATTATCGTATCTTACAAAATTTTAACAGTTTTTTCCTATCACCTATTGCAGACACAATCTTCATGTTATAGAACACTGATAGTATGAGTACGTCCATATGAGTATATATAGTGAGCACTGCTTAGACTTTCACCTGAGCTACACATGTTATCTTTCATCTTACTGATCCAACATTTTCACATTAACATATCTGTCAAAATATATTTTTCTTTTACCCTGTTGCAGTACACCAATTGTACGTGGAGCTGCCGTTGATCCTTTTTTTAATTGATAATGCACAGAGTTTTACGGCCACCTCAGAGGAACAATGTGTGGTAATCAAATGAATCAGTTATAGGAACATTGTAATAAAGAAATGTAATGTGATATACAGTTGGATTGTTTATGTTCTTGAATATTGTATTCTTTTGGCTGGGTTGTGCCCTGCACTGTTTCTGGGTATATATATTGTGTAACATTTTCTTAGTTTTACCCAAGATATATTGCTGAGTAGATTAGTACCAACAAGTTTGAATGAATGTGTGTTATGATAATAGGTTCATATGTGAATGAACCTGCATTTTTGTCGTGCAATGTGTTGGAATTGGTTATAGAAATTAAACAGGTTCAATTGGGTAATTTCTCGGATTCGGACTTGATCCATTCAGATCGAATCTCTCGGATTTCGGATCGGATCGAACCACATTGCCATCCCTATTCACGACGAGCGTATTTGTCGTTCAATCAAAAATAACCAAACAAAAAAGCAACCATAAGCTAAAAAAGACTACTACTACTTTAGTCGCCTTAATTTTGAAAAATTTAACGACAACAAAAACTGATCGAGATAATCGTCGGCAATAAAAATTTCAACAATATTTGGTTGCCGAAAAGTCGCCGGAAAAAGTAAAAGAACAGTCGGCAAACGTGGTCGGCAATTGTGTTTCACCAACCAGCGTTTGTTTTTGTCGCCCGGTCGAACTTCCAACCGAACTATCACGACGGGGTAGCGACCACTTCTCTTCGTCGTGCTTTTATTCTAACGACCATACTTTTAATTTCACGATGAGTATACTAATCGAAACAAACTGATTTTTTTTTTTAATGAGGGCAGCTTCGGTTTAGATCCAAGATCCATCCCGTAAGAAGTCTCGTGCATATGATTGGTCACTCAACATGTGAGGGGTTCTCATGAACGCTGTCCCTACTGAGTTTAGGGTTTTGATACGGATTACGAAACGGAATAAAAAATAATCGATTCCGTTCAATACCCTCCAAGGATCACATGACTAGAAATCATAATGATGGTAAAGGATGAGAGCATCAAGTACCTTAGTTTGTTCCCTTGATGACTTGACATGAAATACTTTCCACGTCTCTATAAAAGTCCACTCCTAGAACGATCCTAGATCCTCCAACACCTTTTTTCTAGCAAGGTAAGGGGGAGGAAGAAAAAGATCACGCAAAATGAGACAAAAAGAAGCCACGTCTCTTTGGCGGATGGTGAGGAGGGGCGGACCGGGGGGTGGTTCGGCCCACCTTGTTGTCTCTCCCCTTGCTTTGGTTTCTCTAGCGTGATAAAAATTATGACACTCTCTTGAGAAAATAATCTTGGAGTGTTCTTTATATAGTCCAACAACTCATTGTTAACTACATAGTAGCCCCTCCACTAATCATGTCCTTACATGGATTAGTCCACCATGCGATTAGTCCTACTAAGTTTGCAGGTAGTTGCGTATTGATCCATCTATTTAATTATTCCAACTAATTAATTCCCAAGTCCGGTTTAATCCATAGGGAGTGTGACCCCATAGGTTTATACTTAGTTGCCAGTAACAATTACTAACATATATATGACCCTAGCAAGACATCTATACAACCCAACTAATAGAAATAGTTAGTAATCCGACAAACCTAGTGAACAATGTTACCGTATTGTATAATCCCTTTGTCTCCATATCCGGATCGGATACGATATGTAAAAGTCACACTCATATATCCAATCCATAATTTCTCGATCCTGGGAATAGTCTTATCCAAGCAGATAACATCAATATCTTACATTGATTAATATGAGTCTGACCAGACATTCTATAAGCACTACCCCTCGAGCAGACGCGGATATTTTCTCCCGTTATGTGGGAGGGAAAAATCCTTTCTACATCACTACCATCTCTAAGCTTGCTTCCTATCATGCGCGGTAACTACCTTTATAGTTACCTAGTTAAGGTGTAACGTTTGATAATATCAAAGCACAATATTTCACAACTAGAGTATCTAGTGACTTCATGTCTAAGGACAACAATACCATTGTCACTGCGAGATGCACTTGTGACTTGACATAACCTGTATGTAGGTTTCTCGTTGTAGGCCAATCCAGTATGCCATTACCCCTAATGCATAGCCAAGTCATAGACTTGATATCTCCATATCAATCTATCCACATACTAGTCTATAGTCGATCGTCCTGTTAATCAATATAATTGACTAGGGATATTTAAGAAAAACAACACATTTGTAATCTAAGGACTTAATTATGTCAAATATCTCCATAAACAAGACAATGATTATTCTACCCAAAAACAATGTTCATACTAAATGATAATTCCTATAGGGAATCTATTTCAACATTCTTCCACTTGCACTAGAGCCAATCTGGTGCATCTCGTATGTCTGTAGATCTCGTGTGCCCTTCATGCTTGCGCTGAACAAGCGGCTTTGTAAGTGGATCTGAAAGATTCTCATCTGTAGGAATCTTGCATATCTTCACATCTCCTCGATCGACGATCTCTCGAATAAGATGAAAATTTATGAGTACGTGCTTGGATTTCTGGTGTGACCCGGGTACCTTGGATTGTGCGATAACTCCAGTGTTGTCACAATACAAATCTATTGGATCCACAATACTACGAACCAATCCAAGCTCATTAATGAACTTCCTAAACCAAACAGCCTCCTTTGCTGCACCTGATGCAGCAATGTACTCTGCATTAGTTGTAGAATCAGCAATCGTCTCTTGTTTGGAAATTTTCAAGCTCACAGCTCCATTCAGGAAATAAATAAATCCCAATTGCGATCTGATATCATCTTTGTCGGTTTGGAAGCTTGCATCCGTGTAACCCCTTACACGCAACTCTTCCTCCCCTCCATAGATCAAGAACGTATCCTTAGTTCTTCTCAATTACTTAAGGATGTTCTTGAACGCTATCCGATGACTCTCACCCGGATTTGACTGATATCTGCTTGTCATACTCAGCGTGTATGGCACATCTGGCCCAGTACATAACACGGTGTAAATGATGGATCCTATGGCTGAAGCATAGGGAACCCTACTCATGTGTTCCTTTTCAATCTCATTGGAAGGACAATCATCCTTCGAAAGGGTGATTCCATGCGACATGGGCAAGAATCCCTTCTTGGAATCTTGCATGTTGAACATTTTCAACACCTTGTCTATATATGTACTTTGACTAAGGCCCTACAGCTTCCTCGATCTATCATTGTAGATCTTGAGACCAAGTATATAAGAAGCATCCCCTGAGTCCTTCATTGAGAAACTCTTCTCTAGACAATCTTTAACAAACTGCAAGGTAGGAATGTCGTTTCCAATGAGTTGTATGTCATCCACATACAAGACCAGAAATACAATAGAGCTCCCACTAACCTTCTTGTATACACAAGGTTCATCTTCGTTCTAGATGAAGCCAAAATCTTTAACCGCGTCATCAAAACATAAATTCCAACTCCTAGAAGCTTGCTTCAATCCATAAATGGATCCCTACAACTTACACACTTCATGGGCATGCTCTGGATTGTCAAAACCCTCGGACTGTGTCATGTACACATCCTCAAGGAGGTTTCTATAGAGAAACGCTGTTTTGACATCCATGTGCCAAATCTCATAATCATGATAAGCTGCACTAGCAAGTAAGATTCGAATGGATTTGGTCATTGCGACTAGGAAAATATTTCATCGTAGTCAATACCATGAATCTGTCTTAATCCTTTTGCCACCTATCGGCACTTATAGGCAATCACATTGCCATCCATGTCGGTCTTCTTCTTCAAGACCCACTTGCACCATATGGGCCGATCCCCTTAGGGTGGTTCCACCAAAGTTCATACTTTGGTGGTATACATGGATTCCATCTCAGTTCTCATGGCTTCATGCCAATTTTGAGAGTCTGGCCCTTTCATGGACTCTCCATAGGTAGAAGGCTCATCATCTATGAGCAACGCGTCACCAGGATCAGCCACAAGAATACCTCTCTGGCTACTGGCGCACTCTACTCGAACTACGAAGTTCTTGTGTTACCTGAAAATGTTCCTCCACAACATCTTGCGGTTCCTGTTCATGTTCCCTAGTACGATCAGTGGTTTGTGGTTCTTGAATTTCTTCAAGATCTACTGTCCTCCCACTTACTCCTTTAAGAAAAATTCTCTTTCTAGGAACACGCTGGTCTGAGTAACAAACACTTTGTTCTCGGCAGGATTGTAGAAATAATACCCTTTCGTTTCGTTAGGGTATCACACAAACTTACACTTATCTGAATTAGGCCAAGCTTCTCTGTTTGTAAACGTGTTGCATACACATCGCAGCCCAACGCCTCCCACACCACATCTCTAATGGAGTCTTCATGACCGACTTAGATGGGACACAGTTAAGGGGAAAGCTGCACATGATAGAGCGTGCCCCGAAAAGGATAACGGAAGATTTGTTTGACACGTCATAGATTGAACCATGTCCAACAGACTTCGATTAATCCTCTCGGAAATGCCATTCCATTGGGGCGTTCCGAGAGGAGTGAGAGGGGAGAAGATCCCATACTCTCTAAGATAGTTGTCAAACTCTTAGCTTAATTATTGTCCTCCACGATACGAATGTAGAGCCTTAATACTCTTGTCAAGTTTCTTTTCTACTTCATTCTTGAATCCGTTGAACTTTTTAAAGGATTCGATTTCTCCTACATAAGGTACAAAAATCCATATCTACTTAAATCATCAATAAATGTAATGAAATAAAGATAACCATCTCTGGCAGGCGTGACAAATGTCCCACATACATCAGTATGCTCGACAACTAATTGCTCACTAGTCCTCTCTCCTTTCTTATTGAAAGGGGACTTTGTCGTTTTTCCTAATAAACAAGATTCACAAGTCTCATATGGTTCATAATCAAATAAGTATAGGAATCCATCCTTATGGAGTCTAGAGATGTGTTTCTTATTTATATGGCCTAAACAGCAATGCTATAAGTAAGTAAGATTTAAATCATTAGTTTTAATCCTCTTGGTATTTATAATATAGATAGGATTACTCATATCAAGGATATAAAATCCATTAGATAAGTGCACACTACAATAGTGCATACTATCAAAATAAATGGAGCAACATTTGTCCATTATTGAAATAGTAAAATCCTTCTCGTCCAACAACAAATAGAAATAATGTTTACGCTCATAACAGGCACAAAATAGCAAATATCTAATTCTAAAACTAATCCCGAAGGGAAAGATAGCGTGTACACGCCCACGTCCAATACAGCAACCTTTGATCCATTCCCTATTGGCAGGTCTATCTCCCCTATAGTCAATCTTCGACTTCTCTTTAGATCCTGCACATTTCGAAAAATGTAAGATCCACATCCAGTATCCAATACCATAGATGAAGAGATAGTTAAATTGACATCTATAAAAAAAATCCTAATGGTTGGAACGATACAGAGAAGATTATCATGGCCCCTGCGCAAGGATGACATGCACAAATCGAAAAACGGTCCAAGAGGGCCCACCAGTAGTGACACTCATCCTTAGTCACGCCATTGGCAACGCCACCAACATGTTTATGGGCAACTTCCTTGGGCTTTATAACCGTCTAGCCTTTCTCTTTGGAGCTAGAGGCAACTCGCTTTTCTTTTCCTTGTTCACCATCATTTTGGCATTTCCCTTTCCCTTGTTGATGCTTTGTTCAGCTTTCGTCAACATATTGAGTAAACCTGGAAGGGGCCTATTGATCTCATTCATGTTATAGTTGATAATGAACAATACATATCTATGAGACAACGATTACAGTATGAGATCATTGGTCTCTTCTTGACCTATTGGAAACCCTAAGCGTATGTGATTCTCCAAGTACCAAATCATGCGCAGTACGTGAGGTCCCACAGGGTTTCCCTCTGACAGATGAAATTTGAACAATTCCTTGGAAACTTCATACCGCTCAACTCTTTCCTGCTCTTGAAAGAGCTGATTCAAGTGTGTGATCATATCAAATGCAACCATGTTCTCATGTTGCTTTTGGAGCTCAGAGTTCATGGTGCAAAGAATGAGGCAAGCCACATCAGTAGCATCGTCAACGATCTTCTCATATGCATTTAAGGCTGCAGCAGAATTATTTTCTGGACCCTCAAAAACTTGCTCTTCTAGAATGTACAGTTTCTTCTCTTATTTTAGAATCATTCTCAAGTTCCTATACCAGTCTAGAAAGTTTGTTTCATAAAAGCTTGTCCTTCTCAAGGACTGATCGTAGGGATTGTGATGAATTCGATGAATTGTTTGCCATTGGAATTTTACAAAATGAGAAATATAGAGTTTTAGTTAGTATTTTTTGAACAAATAACTACATTTAGTAATGGCTAGATTATTTAACATAGGTCCCACTATTTTTTCTCGGATTACTAACCCTCCATATTAATGCGGAAAATATCATTATATTTTCTATTGGGCCAAGATCCATATTTAACTTCCATTTGAGTTTTCTTTGGCAAGTCACCCAAAATCAGTTATTTAGGTAGGAATAATTCCAATGGCGGCATCCAATGCAACTCTTGGTTCAATTGGGCAAATAACTCCTTATTTAACTAACCCATAGATAATCCCAATTGTTTGCTTCTAGGCTTTCACCTACTGAAGTAGCCCAGTTGCGTCCAAACTCTTACTCCAACAATCTCACATTACTAGCTTGCGCCGTCGCGCCACATCATGAAGAGTCAAGTCGTCTTGCTTTTGCAAGCCCGAACTGGATAAATCATTATCATGACGAGTGTTTAAGTAACAAGAACGCATAAAAACATTATTTAAATTTGAGGGATTTTTTCTTTAATTTTAATTATTTTGTTGATCCATATCAACTGATCTCTTTATTTGGGTTGGGCAATCCAAAAATAAAAGATCCGGGTTATTTTATCTTGTTACTAATTTGCATGCATCATCCCTAATCCAACAATAAATAACAAGACTAGAAATTTAGCGGACAAGTGGTATTGGTAAATTAAGGCAGCACACGAGATCAATACCAGAAATACGGAGGCACTAGAATTAATTGGTGTAACAATTCCCTTATATGAAGAGGGAGACGTTAGCTCGTCCACGCTTGCCCCAAAGGAGGTTGTAGCCGTGATGATGGCGGATGTGGAAGATAACACGATCCTTCGGGCCATCGAAGAAAAATTTGCCATCTTCTAGGCGCAATCGGAAAAGAAAGACAAGGATTTCAAAGCTATGTCACAGCTGATGAAAACTCTGCAAGCGCAACTCTTGGAAGCGTGAAGTACGACAAACCAAGGGGGTGCGAGACCGCAGGAATCACCCCCATGACTTTCGGAGCAACACCCAACACTATACCAACAAATGGATACTTTGGGGTACCATCCTCGACTATGAGGATAACACAAGCCAACACATCGTATGGGTGGCGGTCTCCAACAAGGGCAACAAGACTTAAGTCTTAATAGCCTCAATCTGACCTTGTTATAATTGATCGGAGAAATTATATAAATTTAGGTTCAGAGGGCTAAAGAAAAGGAAGATGGACTCTACATCGTGCATACAAAGCCTTACCCTTCATTGTTAGACAAGGTGACACTTCCCATCGGCTTCCCCAACCGGAGTTCAGAATGTTCAATGGAACTGGAGACCCGTGACAGCATATGGCGCACTTCTTCTCTAGGTGTGCGCCTATAGCACATAATGAAGCTTTGTGCTTATAGTTATTCGTCTAATTAGGCATGGAATCAGGGCGGGGCGGGGCGGGCCAAAGTTATGTAAACCCGACCTACAACAGGGCCCAAATGCATGTAAGCTCGAACAAGGACCCACTATGCATGCTACTTCATACTGACCCGCAATCGCTTGTATTCAGCCCGAATCATCCCACACACGAGTTCAGTCCACCCAACAAAATGAACTACGTTGACATGATCTCGAAAGGGTACGTAGGCAGCTCAAAATCTAAACCCGAGTTCAGTCGACCCAACTAAATTAACCCACTCTTATCCCGAGTACGTTATGGGAACTAATTTCTTTTGAATATGGATGAATGTTGGCAATTTACATGAGGAATGGGGGTCGTACTAATACTTTAAGACTCTTACAGGATGTGAGGTCATCTAGAAATATGGTAATGATAGATCTGGTAAGTCCATCTACCATTTGTCCAAGCTCCCTCAAGGAGGGACAAGTTGGATTGTTCAAAGATCTTGTCCTTCGAAGGATGATGCAAACTAAGCTAGTAAGGGACCCAACACCTGGAGGGATGCAAGCCGGCATTGTAAAGCTATGAAGTTTTAAAACGCTCGACCAAACATCCAGAGGAATTCAAGTTGGGACCAGAAACCCGGAGGAGGGATGCAAGTCGACATTATAAAGGTATAAAACTTTAAATGCTCGACCAGAAACCCGGAGGGATGCAAGTCGATATTATAAAAATATAAAACTTTAAACCCTCGAACAAACAACTGAAGGGATGCAAGCCGTAACCAGACACCCGGAGGGATACAAGCCGGCATTGTAAAGTTGTGAAGCTTTAAATGCTCGACCAAACATCCGGGGTGGTGCAAGCCACAACTAAACACCCAGAGGAGTGAACCCGGTGATTTGCGGGACCAAAGTATATGTTGGTGATTTTAGTGTCATCGGCCATTTGTGCAATCGGATTCACTTACGACCAAAGAAGACATTGGTATATACGTTGTGCACGTTAGGAGGTGTGGAGTACACGCGTGCACACAACTATGCTAATATCTTGGACAACGAACTCCCGGACGACTGCGGGGGTTCGGGGGCGTAGCGCCCCCAGTGGGGTCCAAGGGGCAACGCCCCTGGCGGCGGTCGCACTGACCGGTCAGCGTGGAAAAATTGGATTTCGGACGTTTTATTGCTTCACAAAAAACGTCTCGCAATTAATTTTCAGTTGGAAAATTGACTGAAATCTAGCGGTTGTAACCGCCTGATTAACCACCTTGTCTCCCTCTCTATTTTGTCAGTTTTGGTCGAATTCAGAAACATTAAGGAAATCATATTCGTTCTTGAAGTCTCTGTTTTATCCGATTATAGATTTTGTGCATACCTCCGATACTTTAATCTGAGAGTGATACCACGACTCAGAGATTATTCAAGTTCAATTGTTCCCGTTCGAAACACCCCAATTTCCTACAAAGATTAACTTATTCTGCATCATGACTAACGGCAACACTGTTCAGGACATGACAAGCAAATTCATGAAACTTGAGAAGTTCGAGGGGCAGGATTTCCGAATGTGGCAGAAGAAGATGCACTTCCTGTTGACGGCGCTAAAGGTTGTGTACGTTCTCACCACCCCAATGCCTAAAGTGATGGAGAACGAAACCCTGGAACAAACAAGGAGGAGATCAAAGTGGGAGAATGATGACTACATCTGTCGCGGACACATAGAATGTTGAGACTTCAAAAGAACTGTGGGATTCTCTTGAATCAAACTACATGGTTGAAGATGCTTCAAGCAGAAAGTTTCTGCTCAGTAATTGGAACAATTACAGAATGGTTGATTCAAGGCATGTGATGAGCAATACCATGAATTGCTTCGAATCCTAGGGCAGCTTAATCAATACAACATGAAAATGGATGAATTAATTTCTGTTTCTAGTGTGATTGATAAACTAACTCCATCATGGAAAGATGTTAGGCATAATTTGAATCACAAGGAGGAAGAACTTTCCTTGGTGCAATTGGGCAGTCACTTTCAGATTGAACAGTCCTTGAGGGATCAAGAAAGTGACAAACCCAAAGAAAAACTTACGGCTGATCCAGGTTCCGTGAATATGATGGAGGAAGGGGATTCTTCGAAGGGAAAGAACAAATCTGGGAAAAGGAAATTTAAACAGAAAGACAAGATTCCTAACAAGAATCCAAAGACTGCCTGTTGGAAGTGTAGAAAACCAGAACACTTCAAGAAGGATTGTAGTGTGGGAAAAAGTAAGAAAGGTGAAGACACAAGTGGCTAGGGAAAGGGGCCGAAAGGCCAAGATCAGCAACAAGGTATGTTCATTGAACAACCTGAAAATTCAATTCAGAGTTATGTATCCCTAAATTCCGATGCATTTTATGTGCAGGATGATGACATATCATGGTGGGTTGATCTGGGTGCTACAAGACATGTATGCAAGGATCAAAGATGGTTTACAACCATGCAAACCGTTGAAGATGGATCCACAATAAGAATGGGAATGTTGCAACCGAGCCAATCCATGGAATTGGAAGTGTTAACCTAGTATCTACTTCTGGAAAATGTTTAGGTTTGAATGATGTATTGTTTGTACCCCGGATTTCGAAAGAATCTCTTGTCTGGAATTGTATTAAATAAGCTTCGATACAAGCAGGTTATTGAGTCTGATAAGTTTGTATTGTCAAAACATGGTTCTTGTGTTGGCTTTGGTTATTTGTGTAATGATATGCTTCGTTTAAATATCGTTGCTCCTTTTGGTAACAATTATGTTTGCGTTGCTAGTACTAGTATTGATAAATCAACCCTTTGGCATGCACGTTTAGGACATGTTCACTTTAAAAGGTTACAAGATATGTCCAAAATGAGTCTAATTCTTTCATTTTATATTAATACCGAAAGGTGTAAAACTTGTATGCTAACTAAGATAACTAGACAACCTTTTAAGGATATTAAAAGGGACTCTAAGGTGCTCGAATTAATTCACAGTGATCTATGTGACTTTCATGCAACACCGTCTATAGGAGAAAAAAAAGTATGTTATTACATTTATAGACGATGCTACTTGCTTTTGCTATGTGTACTTGTCAGACTCTAAAGATGAAGCATTAGATAAATTCAAGACATACAAAACTGAAGTTGAGTTGCTAAAGAATGGTTTAATAAAGATTTTACGCACGGATAGAGAAGGCGAATATTATGATCCTAAGTACTTCCAAGAGGTTGGTATTATTCACCAAACCAGTGCTCCTTATACACCTCAACAAAATGGTGTATCTGAGAGGAAGAATCGAACTCTAAGGGAAATGGTTAATTCCATGCTTTCCTACTCGAGTTTGAGTGATGAATTTTTGGGAGAAGCTATGTTAACAGCTTGCTATATGCGTAATAGGGTTCCTAACAAAAGGAACAAAACTACCCCATATGAACTTTGGTATGGTAAACCTTCAAACTTGAATTATTTGAGAGCGTGGGGTTGTAGAGCTATTGTTAGGCTCAATGAACCCAAGAGAAAGAATCTTGGCGAAAGAGGTATAGATTGCATATTTATTGGATATGCCATGCATTCCAAGGCTTATAGGTTCTATGTGATTGAACCTAGTGAATCAGTATCCATTAATACTGTAACAGAGTCAACAGATGCTGTCTTTGATGAAGAAAGATTTTCTTCTATACCTAAACCAAAGGACTTGATTCAGAATTCGAGCAATGCTCAAAATGAAGGAACAAATGATGCCATCACTTTACCTGATGTCAGAAGGGGTAAAATAGCTAGAGTAGCAAAGGACTATGGTTCTTACTTTCAACTATATTTAGTTGAAGGATCTAGGGATGAGGTTTATTCTCAGTATGCTTATTGTTTTAGCATAGAAGAGGATCCTAGACCTATAGTGAGGCTATGGCATCTCGTGATGTTGCATTCGGGAAAGAAGCAATAGATGATGAGATGGATTCGATCATGCAAAATGGGACTTGGGAATTATCTGATTTGCCTCCTGGGTTGAAACCACTTGATGCCAAGTGGATCTTCAAAAAGAAGATGAAAGTAGATGGTACCGTAGAAAAGTTTAAGGACCCAGTGGTTGTACGTGGCTTTAAACAAAAAGAGGGTATCGGCTACTTTGATACATATGCTCCTGTTGCTAGGATATCCACGATTGGATTATTAATAGCTCTTGCAGCTATACATAATCTTGTAGTTCAACAAATGGATGTGAAAACTGCATTCTTGAATGGTGATTTGGATGAGGAGATATATATGAAAAAACCCGAGGGATTTTTTATGCCAGAAAATAAGCATAAGGTGTGTAAGCTTATAAATCACGTTACGGCTTAAAGCAAGCTCCTAAACAATGGCATCAAAAGTTTGATGATATTGTGTTGTCTAGTGGTTATTATTTGAACCAAGCAGACAAGTGTGTAAAGAGAAAAATTGATGACTCTGGTAAAGGAGTCATAATTTGTTTATATGTAGATGACATGTTGATCTTTGGTACCAGCCAAGATCAAAAGGATCAAGCGAAGAAATTATTTTCATCTGAATTTTCAATGAAGGATTTGGGGGAGGCTGTAATCCTAGGTATTAGGATTAAACGTGATAACAAGGCCATTATATTTCTCAATATCATTACATTGAAAAGGTGTTAAAGAAATCTAACTGTGAAAATTGTTCTCCGGTTAGTACTCTGATCGAACCGAATGTGAAATTTGTTGGATAGATGCCCTAGAGGCAATCTAGTTTAGTATGAATTTATTTGTGGCTAGAAATTCATTTATTATTTATTGGATATTTAATATAATGAAGTCCTTATATTTACAATTGAGTTGTTTATCTCAAATATCCCTAGTCCAGTATAATGATTAATGGGACAATCATCTATAGACTAGTATGGGGTTGGATTGATATAGAGATGTCATGATCCAACACATAGGTGTGCATTAAGGGTAATGGCGCACAGGATTGACCCATCTCCGAGAAGGCTACATACACATTATGTTTAGTCACAAGCGCTTCTCGCGGTGAAATGGCATTTTCATCCTTAGACTTGAAGTTACGAGATATTCTAGTTGTGGATTATTGTGATTTTGGTAGTGTTAAACGCTACACCGTAACTGGGTAGATATAAAGGCGTGTACCGGATACAATAAGATAGAGATCGTAGTGGACGTAGACAGAATTTGTCCCTCCCACATAACGAGAGCAAATATCCTAGGCCACTCGAGGGAAAGTGCTTATAGAATGTCTGGCCAGACTCAAATAAATCAATATGGAATATTGATGTTATTTGCACGAATAAGGCTATTCCCATGGATCGAGAAACTGTGGATTGGATATACGAGTGTGACTTGTATGTATCGTTTCCAATCGGATATAGAGACAAAAGGATGAGACAATTACTTGTACAAAGGTTGTCAAGATGACTATTCTATTAGTTGGCTAGAATGGATGTTTTGCTAGAAACCGCTCCATATTAGCAAATTGTTGCTACCAAATAGATAGAACCTATGGGGTCACACGCTATATAGAGTTGAACTAGATTTCGGAATTAATTAATAGTATTAATTAATTAGAAGGATCACTTTGCAATACCTTGCAAACTTATTAGGGACTAATTTGAAAGGAAGGGACTAAATTGAATTCTAGTAGGACTAGAATAAGTCCTTTAGGTAGTTGGCAAGGATTTGTTGGACTATATAAAGGAGACTCCTTCCTTCCATCCCACACTTATGATTCAATTGATCATAACTTGAGTGGGAGAGAACAAAAGGAGAGAGAGCAAGCAAGCCAAGGAGCTCGCCGCCCCCTAGCTCGCCGCCCCCTTCCCGTCGGCCCACAAGGAGGCCGAAACCTCCTTGTTTCGGTCTCGTTTTGCGTGATTCTTCTTCCTCTTCCTCTTTCCGGGCTAGCACCAAGGATTGGAAGATCTAGAAATCAGATCTAGGCGTGGATCAACTATATAGAACGTGACACAATTCGCGTTTGAAGTCATTAAGGGAGAACCCTAAGGTGTGTTAATTGATTTCTTCCTCTACCATCGTTATGTATCTTGACTTGTGATCCTTGGAGGGTTTTGCATGGTTTATTATTATTTCTGTTGCGCATCCATGAATCCAAACCCTCCAGTGGTATCAGAGCCACAGGTCGTAGAGCATAAACGTGGTTTATGTGCTACGTTTTGATAGTTTTACACCTTACAATTGTTGGTTATCGCGTAAAACAAGACAGATCAAGCATGTGATGCAATTTGTCAATAATCTATCATAAGAAGATATAGTTTTTGCATTGGATGCATGAATTAGTGAGTTTGAGAAATTTTAGGATCTTAGATCTAGGTTTTGGGCATCCTTGGGGAAGAAGGAGTTCTTCCCAAAGAAGGAAACAACCAAACTTGGGCACCAAGCAAGGGAGTTGTTTTGGATACAACTCCCAAAAGGAGGTTCGGCCCCCCTTAAGGGACCGACCCTCCTATCTTGCCGCCCAAGAAAGGCCGGGCTAGGGGCCGGCCGGCCCTAGGCCCTTGCGGTTCACTTTTTGGGCCAGGGCAATTGGATTGTTGGGCCCCATGGACCGTTTTAACCCTAGAATATCCTAATCAATTAAAATTGACCAAGCGCGTTAAAATTGGATTTTAACTGTTTATGTGCAATTCGCATGGTGATTGGATATGGCCTTAGGAAGTGGTTTGATGTGGATGTTTAATTTTGTGGTTTGGTTTACGGCCTGCGAGCTGATCAATTAATTGTAATAACTGCGAGCCATTTTTTTCTCAACTTGCGAGATTTATTTTATTTAGTATAGAAGTTAGCTAGTGCTAGATAAAGTAGATTGTTAGCCAAGATTGAAGAAAAGAAGCCCAAGGCCAAAAGGAGCCACAAAAGATGGAGCATGGAGCATGGAGCATTCCACATGACAATGAAGGATGAACCAAAAGATCAAGACGCATGGAGATGTGTTTGCTTTTAGGGTTCATAGATAATTCCATTGGCTTGGAATTATCTTAGTCTAGAAAAGGCCATATCCACATCACGTTTTATTTATGTTTTGTGGTTGTTTTACTTTATTGTCTTATTATTTTGTGGTTGGTGATGGATGATGAATGCAATTAGGATAATAAGATAATTAGACAACCCGGATCTATTATTTGGAGTTGTGCCCAAACTCAAATAGATAGATTAGTTGATATTGATCAACAAAACAATTAAAATTAAATTTAAAATCCCTCAAAATTCAAATATTGTGTTCTTGCCTTCTCGTTATTTAAACACTCATTATCATCATGATTTATCAAGTTCGTGCGTGCCAAAGCATGGGGACTTGGTTCATAATGATGGAATGCGATGGCACAAGCTAGTCATGTTCAACTGTTTAAATAAGAGGTTGCACACAACTAGGCTATTAATATGATTAAGAAACCTAGAGGCAATCAATTGGGATTATCCATATGGATGGATAAATAAGGAGTTATTTGCCCAATTGAACCAGGAGTTTCATAAGGATGCAATTGGAATTGTTCCTACCTAAAGTAGTCAAATTATGGGTGACTTGCCAAAGCAAGCTCATAAGGAGATGAAACATGGATCTTGGCCCACTAAAAAATATAAGGATATTTTCCGCATTAATATCTTGAGGGTTAATCATCCGTAGAAAAATAGTGGAAGCTATATTTGATAAAATAGCCATTATTGAATATAGTCAAAAATTCACAAATACTAAAACTTGCATATTTTCCTTTTTGTAGAATTCCAAATGGAAAACAACTCATCGAGTTCACACCATTCCCTACGATATTTCCTTGAGAAGGACAAGATCTCTGGAACCAACTTCCTTGATTGGTACAGAAACTTGAGAATCGTTCTCAAGCAAGAGAAGAAACTGTACGCAATAGAGGAGCATGTTCCTGCAGGTCCAGACAACCAAACACTTGCTTCCCTAAAGGCATATCAAAAGCGTGTTGATGACGCTAATGATGCGGCCTGCCTTATGTTATGCACCATGACTTCTGAGCTTCAGAATCAACACGAAAACACGAATGCTGTCGATATGATCGAGCATCTGAAGCAGCTCTTCCAAGAGCAGGCAAGGGTTGAGAGGTATGAGATCTCTAAGGCACTGTTCAAGTGTCATATGGCAGAAGGGAATCGGTGGGACCCCATGTACTCCGTATGATCGTGTACTTGGAGAATCTCGCCCGGCTAGGGTTCCCGGTCGGCCAAGAGTTGGCAACCGATCTCGTGTTCCAATCGTTTCCCGAGAGTTATGGAAAGTTCATCATGAAATATAAAATGAACGAGATCGTGAAACCACTTCCAGATTTACTCAATATGTTGAGGAAAGCTGAACAGAGCATCAACAAAGGTAAGGGCAAGGACATTATGATGGTGAAGAAAGGAAAGGGCAAAAGGTTTGCCTCATCCTCCAAGGGCAAAGGCAAGTCAATTGCCAAGTCCAAGGAACCTGCCCTTAAGCCTGTTGGTGGCATAGCCAAAGGTGTGACTAAAGGTGAGTGTCACTACTGCAGTCAGGATGGACACTAGAGTAGGAACTGCCCAAAATATCTGGAGGACAAGAGGCTTGGAATTGTGATTCCACCACCACAAGGTATTTTTTTTGTAGATGTCAATGTAACTGTCTCTACATCATGGGTATTAGATACTGGATGTGGATCTCACATTTGTCGAAATGTGGCAGGATCTAAAGAGAAGTAGAAGATTGGCTAAAGGGGAGATAGATCTGCGCGTTGGGAATGGAGCAAAAGTTGTTGCGTT
Source organism: Linanthus parryae (assembly GCA_023055425.1). Classification (NCBI taxonomy): domain Eukaryota; kingdom Viridiplantae; phylum Streptophyta; class Magnoliopsida; order Ericales; family Polemoniaceae; genus Linanthus; species Linanthus parryae. The sequence continues at coordinate 88,927,647 of JALGPY010000005.1, forward strand.
GGCCGTGGACGTGTGCGAGCTATCTCTGCCTTCAGGATTAGTTTTAGAATTAAATAATTTCTATTTTGTGCCTGCTATGAGCAGAAACATTATTTCTATTTCTTGTTTAGACAAGGATGGTTTTATTATTTCAATAAAGAACAATTATTGTTCCTTTTATTTGAATAATATTCACTATTTTAGTGCGCAATTATTAATGGACTATATGTCCTTCATCTAAGCAGTCATGTGTACAACATTAATACCAAGTGGATTAAAATAAATGATTTAAATCCTGCTTATTTATGGCACTGTCGTTTAAGCCACATAAACGAGAAACGTGTATCTAGACTCCATAAGGATGGACTACTAGACTCATTTGATTTTGAATCATATGAGACATGTGAGGCTTGTTTATTGGGAAAAATGACAAAGTCCCCTTTCAATAAGAAAGGTGAGAGGACTAGTGAGCAATTGGCGCTCATACATACTGATGTGTGTGGGCCATTTTCCACGCCTGTTAGAGGTGGTTACTTCTACTTCATTACATTTACTTGTAACACCCCCGATTTCCAGAGGATCTGGAGACCGGGATAGTGCCCTCCGTACAGGGGATTTTACCCTTTCGTACAAGGAGTAGTAACGATAAGCAAGTGAAAAGAAACATCCAACTACTGATTAATTATGATAAAAAGTTTACAACATTGGCGAGTGGTTCCAAACTGGACACCAAGCCTAACAAAATATATTTTACAACAAAAGAACTCTCCGGTTAATTACTAAGCTTTACTGTTTGCAAGTGAGAACGAGTCGTGGTCCCAGCGCGTTACCCCAAGCAACCAATCATAAACCTGCGGGGAATTAAAAGGAACACAAGGACGCAGTTTTTCGAGTATCAGTAAAAACTGAGTGAATAAGCAACTTAGCATGTAAAACAGAGTGGCTGAGACAGGCTACGGGGTTTGTATTTAAAAGAGTTTAAATAGTAACAGAGTATAAGTATAAACATGCGAGTTAAGAACATTGAACTATTTCAAAAGCATAAATAAGAATATCAGAGTGCGGGGATCAAAGTTTGCTTATCGACGGAGTTTGCCAAAAGTTGTTTGACCATTAGAGTTGTTATTACACAAGTAGCCAATTCGTTTATCAAGATAGTCATAAGTTTCCGAACATGAAATGTATTTGAAATAAAGATCATTCACAAGCAGTGTGTAAATTAGAACACTGTAAATATCCAGTTCCCAAGTGTATTAACAGAAGAGCCTTATTATTATATTCTGCGATACCGGTGATCAGAATCAATATCTCTAGCCGACTAGGCGTAGAAGCGTGCCAACGAAGGGCAAAGCCAACAAAGGGCTAACCAATCCATATCTCTAGCCGACTAGGCGTAGAATCGTGCCAACGAAGGGCAAAGCCAACAAAGGGCTAACCAAGCCAACAAAGGGCTAACCAATCCATATCTCTAGCCGACTAGGCGTAGAATCGTGCCAACGAAGGGCAAAGCCAACAAAGGGCTAACCAAGCCAACAAAGGGCTAATCCAAGTAACAGTCAACTGAACCGGTATATACGATCTTTCACTTTACGTAGTTAATGAATTCTGACTTAGTGACATTTGAATAATAGGCTTCCTGATTTCGAAGACGAGTAGTAAAGTGATCGTTTCAAAAGTGGTATGACAGGTTTAGAAATTCCAGAATAGAGTACGACAGTTATTTTGAAATAAAGAAAATAGATCACATGAAAGAACTTGGCACGTATAGCTAAGCATGTAAATTCACAGGTATATTTTGAGACAAGAAATAAATCATGTTTTGACACGAAAGAAGATAAGTACGCAACGCTAAGCATGAATACTCACCGTGAGAGCCAAAGAGTGCTATCAAAGTCGCCACTCGTAAACTACGTCTGGGTCTACTAGCTCATCGAAGGGAGGCTCTACAATTATTAACATAAATTCCTAATCACAAACAACTCGCAAGTAGATAAGGCATATGTACTAGGAGAAATGCAAATCACATTCGCAAATAATTACCAACACACAATTTATTTTTCGATAGATAAACTCTAAATCGCTAATGAGTTAGAAATCAATAAATAATATTTAGGAAATTAGATAATAATTTTAAAGCTATAAAACTATTTAATATTCTAATCATTGTTATAATAAATTATAAGAAAAGTTAGGATTATAGCTAAAAGATGAAAGATAACAATTCTCATAAGTACAAAAGGGCTATATTTAGTTAAGGAAATGATCTCGTAATATTTCACAATTTCTAACTATTTTCTAACAAATTTATTTTGCGATAAAAACAACAATAGTTAATTAAACAAATTTAGTTGTCAATAAAAAAGAAAAAAATTGTCATTTATGATTATTTGATAAACTGAAAATCTATTTATACTTGATAAGAATAATATTACTAACTAAAAGTCACTTGAAGGTCCCCTTGCGTATTTAAATGAAACAAAGTTTGCATTTATTCAATTTCTAACATGATATTCTTTCTCAAATATACACGTATATTCACAATATAATATGCCAATTTAGTTTTCAAATGAAAACAACTTATTTGTAACAAATTGTCAATTACTAGATACACAGTTATTTTCAGAATTTATAAAATCAATTAACTATAATTTTTACCAAAAACTAACTTAGTTATTTCAAAAATAATAGACACTGTTAATTACACATAACTCCCCCATTAACCCACAACAGTTTTTGAAAATAATAAACCTGCCCTCATAGTTCCCGAAATGACATAAATGACCCATGGTTATACACATTCAGTAAACAAAACATCAAACCCAAACCAACATGAATTCAAATTGCATTCAAGCTAATAAAAATCTGATTTTTGACTACTGGAAACGAATTAGGAGGGAATTAGAAGTTACCCGCGCGAAGAACCACGAAAAACGGCGGAAGAACGAGGCGGTTCAAGATCGCGGCGGCGGGTTCGGCGACGTCGATCGACGGAGCTGATCCAGCTGCCTTGGGGCTTGGCTCAGGAGCTCCTCGTGCTCCTTGGGTGCTCCGGAACTCAGAAGAAGCAAATAACGGGGCTGGGTGTTGCTCCGGTGGTTGGGCCCGACTCGTCGCCGGAAATAATGGCGACGGCGGCGATGGCTGTTGTCTCTGTTGCTACGGCTGCTTCAGCTACTGATGCTGCTTCGTTTTCGACTCTGGAGAGAGTGATAGACAATTCGGATAGGAAGAGAGGAGCTGGGTCGGAGCAGTGGTGGTGGTGGTGGCTTCGGGTTTTTGTTCCCGACGGTGGCAGCGGCGGTGGTTTGGCCGCTGCTACCAGCTGCTGCTGCTGCTGTTCTCCTTCGATTCAGAGTGAAAGAGAGACAGAGAGGAGGAGAAGAGAGGGAGCAGTGAGGAGATGACAGTGGTGTTGGTGGAGCTCGACGGTGGTGGTTATGGTGGCAGTGGGTTTGGTGGTGTGGTGGCAGGTGATGGTGGCAATGGTGTTTTGGGCCTGATTCTGGGAAAAACAGAGTGGGACAGAGAGATTGGAGGTGTTGGCGATGGTGGCTGTGGAAGTGGTGTGTGGTGATGGCGTTGTTGATGCCGTTGTTTTAAAACAAAGAAGAAGAAGAAGAAGAAGAAGAAGAAGATGAATACACGCAGGAGAGAAAAAGGGTTAAAGGGGTGATGTAATGAAGTAAAACGATGATGTCACTAGAGAGGTGGATTGATTAGGTGTGGCGAGGCTACGGGTTAACGCGGTGGTTCGACATGCGACGAGATAACTAAACGTGACGGATAAAAAAAATAATACGCGGTGAAAATAAAATAATAATACGCGAGGAACATTTAGATACGTTATAAAAATAAATATGTGTAGGAATAAATAAATCGACTTTGACTGAAAAATATAGAACGATGACTGATAAAATAAAGTTTTGACTGTTTTAAAAAAATAGTTTGACAGATAAACAAATTTCGTAACGGTTTGGTACTGATAAAAAGAAAGTTGAATGAGAAAATTCGTTTTAACTAATAAAATGAAATATCGCTGCTAAAATACTTTTGACTTATATTTTATAGGAATTTGAATGTTGAATTTGATGAAATCCATAAACGTTTATTGAATAAAAGTTTATAACAAGATTAATTGAAATTTAAAATCAACTTATTATTTAAAATAAAAGAGATTTGTTTATAAGTCATTTATAACACAATAAGCTAGTTTTATCAAAATAATTATAAACGAAACGAATAGTAATCACTATGAAATCATGCATAATATCTCAGAGTCTTTTTAAGACTAACACTAATATCAAACAAACACATTCTCACATCATCGAATTATAACTACGTTGTGTTAGATTACTAAAATACCCCTAGGTAGAATTCGGGTTATTACATTACTGATGATTACAGTAGATATGGATTTGTGTACCTCATGAGGGCGAAATCCGAATCCTTTGAAGTGTTCAAAGAATTAAAGAATGAAGTAGAGAAGCAACTTGGCAAAAGTATCAAGGCTCTACGATTGGATCGTGGAGGAGAATACTTGAGCCAACAGTTTGACGGCTATCTTAGAGAGTGTGGGATCGTGTCCCAACTCACTCCACCCGGAACGCCACAAAAGGATGGCGTGTCTGAGTGGAGGAATCGAACCCTATTGGATATGGTTCGATCTATGATGTGTCAAACCGATCTTCCATTATCGTTTTGGGGCCACGCTCTATTAAGTGCAGCTTTCACCATTAACCGTGTTCCATCCAAATCAGTCATGAAACCAACATCTGAGATGTGGAGTGGGAGGCGTCCCACACTGTCGTTCATGAGGATTTGGGGCTGCGATGTCTATGTAAAACGTTTACAATCAGACAAGCTAGGGCCAAAGTCGGATAAGGGTAAGTTTGTGGGATACCCTAAGGAAACTAAGGGTTACCACTTCTACAATCCAACCGAAAACAAAGTGTTTGTTGCTCAGACCGGCGTGTTTCGAGAAAGAGAGTTTGTCTCTAAAGAAGCAAGTGGGAGGACTGTAGAACTTGAAGAGGTTCAAGAACCACAAATCACTGAACCGATTATGAAACATGAGAAGGAACCACAAACGGTTGTGGAGCAGCCTGTTCAGGTAACACAAGAGCTTCGTAGATCTAGTAGAGTGCGCCAGGAACCCGAGAGGTATGGACTTCTCGTGACCGATTCCGGTGACACGATGCTCATAGATGATGAGCCTACTACCTATGAAGAGGCCGTGAAGGGCCCAGACTCTCAGAAGTGGCTAGAAGCCATGAGATCCGAGATGGAATCCATGTATACCAACAAAGTATGGACTTTGATTGAACCACCCGAAGGGGCGCGACCCATAGGGTGCAAGTGGGTCTTCAAGAAGAAGATCGACATGGATGGTAATGTGATTACCTATAAGGGCCTATTGGTGGCTAAAGGATTCAGACAGTTTCATGGTATCGACTATGACGAAACCTTTTCAACAGTCGCTATGACCAAATCCATCCGAATCCTACTTGCGATTGCAGAATACCATGACTATGAGATTTGGCAGATGGATGTCAAAAAAGCATTCCTTTTTGGGAATCTCCTCGAGGACGTGTATATGATACAGCCAGAGGGTTTTGAAGATCCAAAGCAAGCCAACAAAGTCTGTAAGCTGCAACGATCCATTTATGGATTGAAGCAAGCCTCTAGGAGTTGGAATCGACGTTTTCATGAAGTAGTCAAAGAGTTTGGCTTCATCAGAAACGAAGATGAGTCTTTTGTCTACAAGAAGGTTAGTGGGAGCTCTGTAGCTTTTCTGGTCTTGTATGTGGATGACATACTACTCATTGGAAACGACGTTCCCATGCCGCAATCTGTTAAAGATTTGCTAGGGAAGTGTTTCTCGCTGAAAGACTTAGGGGAAGCAGCCTATATACTCGGTATAAAGATCTATAGAGATAGATCGAAGAGACTGCTAGGCTTAAGTCAAAGTACATATATTGACAAGGTGTTGAAGCGGTTCAACATGCAAGATTCCAAGAAGAGATTCTTGCCCATGTCACATGGAATCACTCTTTCGAAGAGTGGTTGTCTTTCCAATGAGATTGAGAAGGAATGCATGAGTAGAATTCCCTATGCCTCGGCCATAGGATATATGATGTACGTCATGCTATGTACTAGACCAGATGTGTCATATGCCTTGAGTATGACAAGCAGATACCAATCCAATCCGGGTGAGAGTCACTGGATTGCAGTCAAGAACATCCTAAAGTACTTGAGAAGAACTAAGGATGCTTTCTTGATATTTGGCGGTGAGGAAGAATTGCGTGTAAGGGGTTACACTGATGCAAGCTTCCAAACTGATAGAGATGAATTTATATCACAGTCAGGATATGTGTTTTGCCTGAATGGAGCAGCAGTGAGCTGGAAGAGTTCCAAGCAAGAGACGGTAGCTGATTCTACAACTGAGGTTGAGTACATTGCTGCAAATGGCGCAGCAAAGGAAGCTCTTTGGATCAGAAAGTTTGTTTCTGAACTTGGTGTGGTTCCTGGCATTGCGGATCCAGTTGAGTTGTACTGTGACAAAACTTGGGCGATCGCGCAATCAAAGGAACCCAGGTCGCACCAGAAATCCAAGCACGTGCTCAGGAAGTTTCATCTGATTCGAGATCTTATCGATAGAGGTGACGTTCGGATATGCAAGATTCCTACAGATGAGAATCTCTCAGACCCGCTTACAGAGCCGCTTACGCAGTGGAAGCATGAAGGGCACACTAGGAGTATGGGCATACGAGATGCGCCAGATTGGCTCTAGTGCAAGTGGGAGACTGTTGGAATAGATGCCCTAAAGGCAATCTAGTTTAGTATGAATTTATTTGTGGCTAGAAATTCATTTATTATTTATTGGATATTTAATATAATGAAGTCCTTAGATTTACAATTGTGTTGTTTATCTTAAATATCCCTAGTCTAGTATAATGATTAATGGGACAATAATCTATATACTAGTATGGGGTTGGATTGATATAGAGATATCATGATCCAACACATAGGTTTGCATTAAGGGTAATGGCGCACTGAATTGACCCATCTCCGAGAAGGCTACATACACGTTATGTTGAGTCACAAGCGCTTCTCGCGGTGAAATGGAATTTTCATCCTTAGACTTGAAGTCACTAGATATTCTAGTTGTGGATTATTGTGATTTTGGTAGCGTTAAACGCTACACCGTAACTGGGTAGTTATAAAGGCGTGTACCGAATACAATAAGAAGCAAGCTTAGAGATGTTAGTGGACGTAGATAGAATTTGTCCCTCCCACATAACGAGAGCAAATATCCTAGGCCACTCGAGGGATAGTGCTTATAGAATGTCTGGCCAGACTCAAATAAATCAATATGGAATATTGATGTTATTTGCACGAATAAGGCTATTCCCATGGATCCAGAAACTGTGGATTGGATATACGAGTGTGACTTGTATGTCTCGTGTCCAATCCAGATATAGAGACAAAGGGATGAGACAATTACTTGTACAAAGGTTGTCAAGATGACTATTCTATTAGTTGGCTAGAATGGATGTTTTGCTAGAAACCGCTCCATATTAGCAAATTGTTTCTACCAACTAGATAGAACCTATGGGGTCACACGCTATATAGATTTGAACTAGATTTGGGAATTAATTAATAGGATTAATTAATTAGAAGGATCACTTTGCTATACCTTGCAAACTTAGTAGGGACTAATTTGCAAGGAAGGGACTAAATTGAATTCTAGTAGGACTAGAATAAGTCCTTTAGGTAGTTGGCAAGGAGTTGTTGGACTATATAAAGGATACTCCCTTCTTTCCCACACTTGTGATTCAATTGATCATAACTTGAGTGGGAGAGAAAAAAAGGAGAGAGAGCAAGCAAGTCAAGGATCTCGCTGCCCCCTAGCTCGCCACCCCCTTCACGTCGGCCCACAGGGAGGCCGAAACCTCCTTGTTTCGGTCTCGTTTTGCGTGATTCTTCTTCCTCTTCCTCTTTCCGGGGTAGCACCAAGGATTGGAAGATCTAGAAATCAACTCTAGGCGTGGATCAACTATAGAGAACGTGACAAAATTCGCTTTTGAAGTCATCAAAGGAAAACCCTAAGGTGTGTTAATTGATTTCTTCCTTTACCATCGTTATGTCTCTTGACTTGTGATCCTTGGAGGGTTTTGCATGGTTTATTTTTGTTTCCGTTGCGCATCCATGAATCAAAACCCTACAAAATTGTTTCCTAACCAAGGCAAGGCTTTGTCTCAAATGGAATACTCTAGCGCTATTGGTTGTGTAATGTATGTCATGATTAGTACACGACCAGATATAGCATTTGCTTTTGGTAAGCTAAGTAGGTATACTAGCAATCCAAGAAAACATCATTGACCGGCAATGAGGAGAGTATTTAAATAAAGGAAAACCATGAATTATGGTTTGACATACAGTGGAAGTCCTTCGGTTTTAGAAGGATATTAAGATGCAAGTTGGATAAACAATATGGAAGATCATTCCTCAACTAGTGGATGGGTTTTTCTACTTGGAGGAGGGATAATCTCATGGTCTTCAAAGAAGCAAACTTGCATTACTAAATCAACAATGGAATCTGAATTTGTAGCATTGTCTGCAGCCGGTAATGAGGCTGAATGGCTAAGGAATTTAGTGTATGAGATTCCATTGTGGGCCAAATCAATTTCACCAATATCTATCAGGTGTGATAGTGCTGCTACTCTGGCTAAGACATATAGTCAGGTGTATAATGGCAAGTCTAGACACTTGGGTGTCCGACATAGCATCATTCGGGATTTAATCATGAATGGTGTGATATCGGTTGAGTTTGTTCGTACACAACAAAATCTTGCGGATCGTCTAACTAAAGGGTTAGCAAGGGACTTAGTGCACAAGTCAGCGGTGGAGATGGGTTTAAAGTCCATCTAAAAGATCTCTTATGATAAGATACCGAATTCCCTTCTAATACAACGTTAGAAGCTTAATTCAATGTGGAAATCTTACTTGAAGAAATTGGAACACAAAGATCATCCCAAGGTATGTGTTCAGACCTGCAAGTTAAGGAGGTTGAAGTTTACACTTCTTAAGGTTCTTTTGAAAAATTGTATGGCAGGTACAAGAGGAAAGGAACCGCCTATATGAGTATGGAGTTTAGCCGCTTCAAGAAGTTGGGACTTGGCTTCTATATGCTCATTGAACGATATTGACACTATGCTAGTAAAAATAAGTGTCAAGTTAGAACATGGAATATGTTGAACTTATGTGTATTTTTCTTTCATGTATTCATCATGAGTACAAAGGGTTCAGTCCATAGGACACCCCTATACTCGAATATTTGAAGATGTAATTTACTAAGATGAAAATTCAATCTTCGAGACATTTTCATTTATGCGTAAGTTTGCTTTGTTATGGAAAGGATAAGTGAATCAAGGATTACATTAAAATGGGGGAGGAGTGTTGGTGATTTTAGTGTCATCGACAATTTGTGTAATCGGATTCACTTACGACCAAAGTAGACATTGGTATATACGTTGTGCAAGTTAGGAGGTGTGGAGTACACGCGTGCACACAACTATGCTAATACCTTGGACAACAAACTCCCGGACGACTGCAGGGGTTCGGGGGCGGAGCCCTCGATGGGGGGTCCGGAGGCAGCGCCCCGGTGAGGTCCAAGGGGCAACGCCCCTGGCGGCGGTCGCGCTGACCGTAAGCGTGGAAAAATTGGATTTCGAACGTTTTATTTCTTCACAAAAAACGTCTCGAAATTAATTTTTCGTTGGAAAACGGACTAAAATATGGCGGTTGTAACCGCCAGATTAACCGCCTTGTCTCCCTCTCTATTTTGTCAGTTTTGGTCGAATTCAGAAACACAGACGAAATCATATTCGTTCTTGAAGTCTCTGTTTTATCCGATTATAGATTTCGTGCATACCGCCGAAATACTTTAATCTGAGAGTGATACAATGACTCAGAGATTATCCAAGTTCAATTGTTCCCGTTCTAAACACCCAATTTCCTACAGTATCCGAATGGATGAAAGCCGCGACTAAATACCCAATTTCCTACAGTATTCGAATGGATGAAAGCCGCGACCAAACACCCGGAGGGATGCAAGCCAACGATGTATGCCACCAAACACCCGGAAATATGCAAGTCGGTGATTTGCGGGGCCAAACATCCGAAGGGATGAAAGCCACAACAAAACACCCGTAAGTATGATAGTCGAGCAAATACTCGACCAAACTCTCGTTCGGATACAAGACGCGACAAAACAGCCTAAGAGATGCAAGCCAACGATGTGTGCGACCAAACGTCCAGAGGGATGAAAGCAGTATTCGAACACCTGTCAGGATGAAAGCCGAGCGAATGCTTGACCAAACACCCGTTGGGATGGAAGCTGCAACCAAACAACCAGAAGGATTCAAGCCTGCACTATCAGGTCACGAAAAAAAAAAAAATATATGAATTTAAACTTGTACGTAAAGGTCATAACTGTTTGCCACAAAAAAATAAAAAAGAAACGCAAATCGACGGCAATGAGAAGTAACCTGATGCAAAGAAAGAGCAGTGTTAATATACTGGCGCGAAAATGAAACTGCAATTTCCTTTGCAGCTTTTGACCCATGCAAGTTCATGCTACCAAGTTGTGATTAAAAAAGGAAAGGCGCTCACAAATTTACAAAATCATGATAATGGATACGTATTGAGATATTCATTCCTGTCTCATAGCCGCAAGATATTGTCGTAGGAGACTTATGCGCATTTCTTGACACACGAAAAGAACTCCCGAATGCAAGTCTAACAAAACTGACAATGCGCCAAACTAGTGTTCTTAAAAGCCACAATTTTAAAAGAGGTTTGATGACTCACGGATGGACAACTTGTTAGGATTCCAATACGCGAGAGACAAGAGAAAGCAAAGAAAAACAAGAGTAGGATCAAGAACACAAGAATTTACGTGGTTCACTAGTTTTGAGACTAGCTACATCCACGGCCAAACCAACCCAAATTATTAATGAGAAGCCAATACCAATTACAAGCACACACACAAGTCTTGACCCTAGCATCTACTAATATACTAGTACAAGACTTGGAGCCCAAGTAATGTCTAAAACTAATCCGAGACAAACTAGGAAATAATTCATCCTAAATTGTTTCCTAACCCAATAAGGACACTACCAAATATATTAGTCAAAGTAGACCCCTACAAGGAATCAAAGAGATTCCTTGCTCCCAAAGTAATGTAATTACTTCCAAAACTATTAGCCTCCTTTGACCATCCCATGCTAGGATTTTGAATCAACCAAAAAAACCCAACAAACCTCCACCTTGATTCAAACTCCATAGCTACTGAACCACTTCTTCTCATCAATCCAACAAACCCAATTCGAGTGTATTCCCAATATGCGGAATTGAACACACTCATAATGCGCCCCAACAAGCGCGTCTATGCGTCTTCAACAAACACAAAGACAATGCGTCCCAATAAACGTTCCCTGATGCACCATGACTAATGCATACCCCAACGTCACTCCAATGACACTTAGTGACAAAAGTGCCTATCAAACAATGTCATGCCAATTTGCGCCGCCACCCGCACCAATGCGCACAAAACCGATAACCGAAGCGCGCCAATCCAAGATCCAATCGCGCCACCAACCAATGCGTGCACGATAACACGCCGCCAACCCCGCGTGCCCAATAACACGCTCCCATGCTCCATGCCAGGAGCCCAAACCGCCCTTAAGGGTCCTAGAGATCATCACCAACCTTGAGCGTCTCTCCTCCTCCACCTGAAGCGAGATCTACAGGTGAACAATTTTTAGGACACTCCCTCTTCCAATGACGTTTCTCCCTCAATTTGCTAGTTGATTCGAGTCGCCTCCACCTAGACTTGAATCCTCCTAGTTGCCAAATCCAGATATAGATCCAGATCACTCGCCGGGTTGAGCACGCAATATCGATTGACGCATGCCGGAACCGAAAGCGTGCCGGATGTACTAAACCTAGATCCACCAATCTGATGCTCCACAACAAGAGCCCGATAGCTCCCCCAACAAGGAACCCGATAGCCTCCCAACAAAGGCTTGGTGTGCTTGCACCCCCTGTTTCAGAGGCCAACCAGCGGAAACCCAATCTTCCCATCAAACCCAACAGATCTTGATCACAAACTCGCCAAGCTCCTCTTGAATCTCAACGTAACCAGGATCTGATACCACTTGTTAGGATTCCCAATACGTGAGAGACAAGAGAAAGCAAGAAAACAAACGCAAGATCAAGAACACATGAATTTACGTGGTTCACTAGTTTTGAGACTAGCTACATCCACGGCCAAACCAACCCAATTTATTAATGAGAAGCCAATACCAATTACAAGCACACACACAAGTCTTGACCCTAGCATCTACTTATATACTAGTACAAGACTTGGAGCCCAAGTAATGTCCAAAACTAATCCGAGACAAACTAGGAAATAATTCATCCTAAATTGTTTCCTAACCCAATAAGGACACTACCAAATATATTAGTTAAAGTAGACCCCTACAAGGAATCAAAGAGATTCCTTGCTCCCAAAGTAATGTAATTACTTCCAAAACTATTAGCCTCCTTTGACCATCCCATGCTAGGATTTTGAATCAACCAAAAAACCCAACACAACTTGGATCAATTAACTGCTAGATTGTTTGGCTAGTCTGGTGCTACAAAAAAGTTTCTGTACACTGTGAATAGTGAAACCATTGAATCCAAATGCAAGTAGAGCCTGGAAGAGTCATTGTCGTCTTTTGATCAAAAAATCATTATGGGTCATCCATTCTGTTAACACTGTTAAAGGGTTGCATCTTATTTGAGGGCCATGTTTCTGTTTCTTCTTTTGTGTTCAATCTCATGATGAGGATTAGGAACCGACCAAACGGTGACAACAAATACTGAAGTGATTACACACAGAGCATAGCAAGGCAACGGAGAAATGCTAAAGAACTTTGCCAGTTCCTGTGAGCCAGATGATGGTCGATTTACACAAAGGGGTAGCAATTATCAAGCACGCACATGTAAAAAGCAGAAAATTATATGTATGTGTATACATATATTGTTGATGTTTTCTGTTAAACTTTACTCCCCATACATTGAAAGTGTCCCAAAAAACAATCATTGGATGGAAACACTTGCTGATTCATTGTGTTTCGTTTAATCTATTCATGGTCAGAACAAGGAATTTGAAAAAAAATAATGCTCATGCTTTTGATGAGGAAACATGAAGACCCATCCTTCTTGCGGGGCCGGCTCAATAGGTAAGCGGTTGAAGCGCTTGCTTAGGGCACCACCATTGTAGGGGCACCATTAAAACAATATTAACTTCCTCCACATTTATATCTCTCTAACTCCAAAATTTTCTCCCTGACTCTGATCTATCTTCTTTATAACTCCTAACTTTTTCCCTAATAAAACTCCAAAGTTTTTACTATTACTCTCATGTTAGATATGTTACAGAATTAAAATTTTATCAATTGCTCAATTAGGATTTCTACTATCAAATCTTTTTCCTTATCAAAGTTCACCTAATCATCTCAATTCATCAAAATTTCTATTTCTATTTGGCGACCCTAGCATACTTGACAATTATTTATTATTTATTTTTATTTTTTGAAAAACACTTGACCAATCTCTAGATATGTATGATTCAAAAAAAATCTCTAGATATGTAAACTTTTGACATTTGTGCACGGTGTATTTTATCTCAATTTTTATTAGCATTGCATTATATAGCCGGGTTCGAATCCGGGACTCATGCAGGTACTTTAAACGCTTTACCACTGAGTTTTCACCCATTTGCGTATTTATCTCAATATGCAAATGACTAATACATTTTTTTAATGAGTTCTTAAGTTAATTTTGTTGTTTTCAATTTTAGGATTAATTTGCGCAAATTAGTAGCATTAAGCTTGGCCAATCTCTAGGTGTGTAAGAAAGTTGGCTAATTTCGTGTACAATGTAGGTATCATATCTCAATGGTGATGTATTGGTCTGCTCATAGAAAATATTAATGTATTAGTCACTTAATTTTGTCATATCTCATTTATCAGTGTTGATGGTGATGTAATTTTTTAAAATTTTAATAGCATAGATAAAGGGCCTCAGATTTGTTGGCCGCTTAGGGCAACCAAAAATGTATAGCCGGCCCTGCCTTCTTGAAGCAACAGACGCAAAAAAAATAGAAAGACAAAAGAGACCACTATGATGAAAACAAAAGCAAAAAAAAAACAAAAAACAAAAAACAAGTAGCAGATCATTCACGTCGGAAGGTTTGAACGAAAATGCATGGAACCAAACGGCCAAGAGAGAGGCAAATTCATGAAGATATTGAATTAAGAAAATGATGATACTTTTAGCAGAGTGCAATGCACTTTGTCTCTCTAAACCCTCTCTTCCAACACCCCCATTGACAACCCCCATTGACAACCTTCACCTCCTACCGGTCCCTCGACTGCTGCTTCAGGCCTTTACCCATGCCATGGTTATGGCATCAACTCCTCCAACCCAATAACTCCCTCCCATTTACTCTCTTCTCCCTTACGTTTACCTACCTCCTCCTTCACCTTCTCTGCAAATTTGGCAAGACCATTTACTCCAGTGCTATGGCGGCAATCAACCCCCCACCAAACCCTTACCAACCATCCTATGCCCTTATTGGACCTGAAATCGTCATCAATCCCTCCCCTGCTATTGAATCAAACCGTGCCCAGTGGAATATGGCTCTTCTCGGTTTCTTTTGGGACCACCGTTTCTTCACCACCACGGACGTCCAAACCGAAGTCAACCGCGACTGGAACCTCGCCAGAACTGTGAAAGTCACTAAAGTTAGAGACAATTTCTTCGTCTTCAAGTTTGCCTCGGCCATTGATCGGCACGACGTCCTCCTCCAAAGCCCCCTCAATGTCCAAGGTGCCCTACTCTCCCTGCGGCCATGGGAGCTAAACTTTGCCCCGCGCAGCCATAGATTCGCCAGGAACGAGCTTTGGATCCAACTCAAGGGTATACCCACAGACTACTTCACCGACGATGTTGTGAAACAAATCGCTGTCACAGTTGGTAACAGCAGCACAGTTGAGTTCCCCACTCCTGAGGATGACAAAATGGGGATGGTTCGTGCCAAAGTTGAGGTTAATCTCTCGGAACCACTTCTAGCAGGAACCTACATTCGCCTCCTGAACCAACGCTCAAAATGGGTCCAATTATCCGACGAGAAAGTTTTTAGGTTCTGCTCTTGTTGTGGCCACATAGAGCACATGGAATCTACCTGCTATCTGCCTAAACCCAGGGCCTCCGAGCTCGTCCATCGCAAGCTCATGCAAACTGCCACAGCCCATAACCTGCGGCTCCTTAACTGGAACGACGAAGCCCTCTATACCCGAGAGATCCGTGCCGTTAGAAACACAAATGTAAACCGAACACAAAAGCTTCGGGTGACCCTCCATGACGGTCCTTACGAGACTAGGGTTAAGGAATCGCCGCAAGGGATCTTCACTACCGTCTTTTACCGGCCTCTTCCCCACCCAAGCTCCGACGAAGAAATCTCTGAGGCAAACGAGGACTCATCCGCTGAAGAGGAGGACCCATCGGAAGATGAACCTGATCTCTCCGGTGAACGGGATAACACTATGGAGGAAAGGGAGGACACCACAGAATCCCCTGCTGTCTCCTATCCGGCGTCGGCAGTCCCTCCAGCAGCGCTCAGGCGAGCAAGGTCCCCAACCAGCGTCTTCTTGCTAGAATCGAGGTCCTCTTCCTCGATCCATGTGTGGGTCAATGAAGCTGACATCTTCCCACCTGTCCGCATCAATCCCCGTAGACCTACCACTACTCTGCGCCGCCTATCCCCTGAACCCTCTACGGAGACAGCGACGTCATATGTGAGAATCCTCGTACCTCCCCCCCACCTCGTAACCCCTCCACCCGGCTTTGAACAAAACCATGGCCGGCCCCAACCTCCCACTCCCACAAACCCTAATCTCCTAAACACTCCACTGCCCAAAAGCCCACAACCCAAGCCCACCTCTTATTCGGACCCAACTGCTAACACTTTTGCTAAACCATACAGGCCTAGTTCCATGTCTGAACAACTGGGCCATTTCAAACCCCTCCCAGCCCACTTGAGGAGACAAGGTCACTATGGTTTTGATGCCCACTTCCAAGCCCAAATTGAGGCCCTGGACAATTTAGACATCCATGAGGACTCCCAGCCCACCACCCAAACCAGGTCCATTAAGAGGAAATCCCCGCCTGAGGAAGGCCTTCCCCCAAAGAAGCGCAGAACCGCCTCTGCAACCATGGATGACACCTCCGAGCCCTCTGCTGACAGCCAAGCTCTGGTGGTCTTTCAACCCTCTGAGTCGGCTCCACCCCGCCCGGCAACTCAGCCTCCCAACAAAACATGGAAGACCGGAGCCCGGATCACAGTGGCTCCCCCGAGCAGATTTCGTGAGTCGATTCCCGACAACGACCCGGGTACGCTTTACCTTTGGCAATTTCTTTATAGCAACTCTATGCCATCCATGCTTGTTTCATGCCACTTGCTGCATTCTTTTAATTCCAACCTCGCCATGATTTCACTTACTGTACCTTGCATGAACCCCCCCATAATGTCTCACATTAACTCCCCTGCCCCACAGTTTACACCCAACCTTAGGAAAAGAAAATTTGAAAACTCAACCCTTAAACACCGTAAAAAATCCCACCTAATTTCATTTTTGGACAGAAAAAACAATAAAAAAAGGAGCCACCATCCACCCACTGCCGAAAGCCCACCATGCAAAAATCTCAAACCCAACCCCTCTCTGCTTGCTGTGAATGCCGAGCCGCAGTCACGGCACCGCCAATGATTCTTTGCAGCTGGAACTGTAGGGGTTTGGGCCAACCCCTGACAGTTCACACGCTTGGGACAGATGTCCTAGAGCACCACCCTGGCCTAGTTTTCCTCATGGAAACAAAGTGTCCTTCCTCTCACACCTCATCCATCTTAGCCAAATGGGGTTTTAATAATCACACTAGTGTTGAACCAGAGGGCTCCCGCGGAGGCCTCTGGCTCGGTTGGAAAGATAACTTCACAATCAGACTCATCCACAGCACACCGCACATCATCCTTGTTCACGTCACTGAAAGTGGCCTGCCACCCTGGCACCTAGCTTGCATTTACGGCTCCCTATACCTCCCCCAACGCCAGCAAGTATTTGCCACCCTCATTTCCACTCTAGAGCATCTCCCTGGCCCCCTTGCCTGCATTGGGGACTTCAACCAAGCCCTCAGCAGCAACGACAAGTGGGGTTTGCGATCGTCCTCCACCCCTGGTGCCCACCACCTCCATTATTTCCTCTCCACCCTCCACCTCACAGATATCCCTTACTCAGGCCCCCACCTTACCTGGACAAACAACCGTGAGGGGGCCGATCGGACCTACGTTAGGCTGGATCGAGGTTTCTGTAATCCAGACTGGATCTCTTCCTTCTCTTAAGGCCACATCATCAACCTCCCGATCCTCGCCTCGGATCATGGACCCTTTATTCTCAAAACCCCACACCCGATTTCCAGGAAAGCGCGTTTCAACTTCAAGAGCCACTGGACAAAGCCTGATTCCTGTCGAACCATCATTGCCAACGCCTGGAGCCTCCAATGCTCTGGCTCCCCACTCTACCAAGTACAATCTAAATGGAAGGCAATCCGGGTTGCCCTTCTCAAATGGAGCCAGCATGGAATCACCCCCCTCAAGCAAGAGATTCTCAGCCTCCGACATCAGCTCCAACATTGTCACACGAACACCCAGTCGCAAAGTTTTGCCCCCTCGGAAACAGGTGTGAGACTCAGACTAGAGCAACTTCTCCTTCGGGAAGAGGCCTATTGGGCCAAAAAATCAAAGATCAAATGGCTTCACCAAGGCGATAGGAACACTTCAGTCTTCCCTAAGGCATATAAGATCAAGCAGGCCTCCTCTCGAATCAACCTCTTAATTGACCCTTCTGGACACTCACTCACCAATGAGGATGACATCGGCCAAGCTCTCGTCAGCTATTTCAAGGACCTCTTCAGACCCCCTGACCCAAACCCACCCCCTCCTGAAAAGTGGAATGGCTAGGACAACTTCCACGTCACACTACCCCAAACTAGCCTAGCTCACCTGAATAGCCCCTTCACTGCTGCTGAGATAAAGGCTACGGCCTTCGACTCGGAGCCCATAAAGCCCCTGGACCGGACGGCATGCCTGCGTTGTTCTTTCAAGAATACTGGGACATCGTCGGCCCCTCCATCACCACCGCCGCCCTCTCTTTTCTCCGTTCAGGATTCATGCTCCGAGAACTAAATCTAACCCACCTTGTTTTCATCCCTAAAAAACCTGGCGCCTCCAAACCCTCAGATTTCAGACCCATCAGCCTCTGCAATAATCTATACAAGATCATAGCCAAGACCCTAGCAAACAGGCTAAAACCAGTCCTAGACTCACTCATCAGCCCAAACCAAAATGCTTTTGTCCCAGACCGACAAATCACTGACAGCTCGATCCTCGCCAATGAACTCTTCCACACCATCAACAACAGGACACAAGGTTTTACCACCCTTGCAGCTGTAAATATCTACATGAGTAAGGCTTTCGATAGGGTCAACTGGAACTTCCTCATTACCCTTCTAACCAAAATGAACTTCCCACCACATTGGATCTCCCTCCTCTCCCAGTGTTTCACCACCACCTCCATGGCCGTCCTCCTAAACGAAAGACCAACTACCTCTTTCAAGCTCGAGAGAGGCCTCCGCCTAGGTGACCCCCCTATCCCCCTACCTCTTCATCCTATAACTTGAAGCCCTATACCAAAACCTTCATGCCCTAGAAGCTCAAAACACCAGTTCTGGCATAAAAATCCACCCTTCAACTCCCCCTGTCTCACACCTCTTCTTTGCCGATGACTGCCTCATCTTCTTCAAACCCACCAGGCAGAGCTGCCGAGCGCTTGCCACTATTATTGAGAGCTTCTGCAAGGCCTCTGGCCAATCCATCAATAAAGACAAAACCTCCATCATCCTAAGCCCCAATGCCCCTCTACGCACTTTTCAACTAGTCTCCCGCCACCGATACCTAGGCCTCCCCACCAACCCCGGCCCAGCAAAGAAGGACTTCTTCAGCTTTATAAGGGATCAAGCTACCAGTAGAACCAATGGCTGGGAAGGGAAATGGCTCAACAGCGCGGGACGACTTACACTTGCAAAATCTGTTCTTCAAACCCTTCCCATCTACGCTGCCTCCACTTTCAAGCTTCCCCTTTCGGTCTGCGACCGCGTCTCAGCAGACACCAGAAGATTCTGGTGGAACCCCCACTCCCCGAAACCCCTCCATATGGTCAATAAGCATGTCCTTATGAAGCCCAAGAGTCGAGGAAGCTTAGGCCTCTCGGACCTCAGATCCACCAACCAAGCTCTCCTCGCTAAACAAAGCTGGCGCATCCTCACCCACCCTGACCTTCTCATCTCACGTACCCTCACAGCCAAGTATTGCCGCAACAACAACCTCCTCCATGTTAAGCCACCACAAAACTGCTACTGGACCTGGCTTATTATCTTCCATTGCCGGGACCTCCTCAAAACTGGTCTTAGATGGAACATCCACAATGGGCAATCTGTCAAAGTCTTCTCCGACAGATGGATCCCCTCCCTCAAACCTACCCTAGCCACCTTCCTCGGGCACAACCCAAACCCAACCCTCAAAGTCTCAGATCTCATTTCACACTTCGGACACCACCCTTACTGGAATATCCAAGCTCTCCACACCCATATCCCCCCCCCCTTTCTCATCCCTCGGATCCTGAGTATCAGACTCCATCCCTCCTGCCTCCCTGATAACCTTATCTGGCCCTACACCCACTCGGGTCAGTACTCAACCAAATCAGGACGTCACCTTAGTGTTGAGTTGTCCTCCACCCCCTTCGCCCCCGCCTCTCTCATTGACTCCGTTCTCCCTAACAACCAGGACAGCCCATGGAAAACTATCTGGAGCCTACCCCTCCCGGAAAAGATAAAGGTCTTCCTCGGGAAAACCCTCGCCAATGCCCTCCCCTCCAAACACAACTTAGCCACCCGCCTGCCCCACATCTCCCCCCACTGCCTATATTGCCCCTCTTTTGAGGAAAACTCAGACCACATCTTTCGTCTCTGTTGCAAGGCCAATGAAGCTTGGTCTAGATCACCGTTCGGAACCCATATCCTTAGAACCCCCCAAGACCTTGACCTCCCATCCTGGATACACCACTGGATTAATACCCTGAAGCACGACAAAAGAAACCTATGTGCTTTCACAGCAATCCTCTGGAGCTTGTGGAAAGCAAGGAACTCTGCAACCTTCCCAGAGTCCCCGGTCACTGCCTCTGAGACAACCTCCGAAGCAGTCACCACTGCGTTCCAACTCTTTGCAGCCTCCATGGAGTTCGCGAAAGGACAACCCAAGACAGCAACGGACCGCAGTTCCCCCGCCTCCTTCCAAAGTGGCCAGAGACCCTCCTCCCCTGATTGCCATGACGTCCTTATTCAGACAGACGACTCTTGGTTCCCCGGTACAGGATCGGCAGGCATTGGATTTGCGGTCTTCTCCAAGGATGGACAGCTCCTGCACACGGAAAAACGCAAGACCTACGCTCACTCGGCCCTACACACGGAGCTCATTGCCCTTTACTATGCTAGTTCATGGTGCTATTCGAATAACCTGCATTCTGTTCATTGTCTCACAGATTGTTCTAATCTCATTTTGCAGCTTCAGGACCCAGTAAAGGGTCATTCCAGGACTCTGCCACGATCCACGCAGTGTTAGAGCATCTTCATCGTCTGATTTCATGCACTGTGACGAAAGCTAGTAGATCGGAAGTCTCTACAGCTCACGCACTCGCCAAATGAGCCCAAGAAGACGCTCGTTTTTGCCCTTAGCTCGGCAAAGTCCTAGACTTTTGTCTTTATGTTTGTTTTATTTCTGTATGGGGAACACCCCAGAACTCATTTTATTAGGGGGATATGTCCCCCAAGACTCTCGCCTGTATGACGCTTTATTATTTCTATGCCATCTTTCGTTGCCAGTGAAAAAAAAAAGAAAATGATGATGAAGACATACCTCTGAGAAGATGAATCACGCCAAAGCGCAGCAACACCGCGAAGTCATCGACGAGCTACGGAAGAACGAGACAAAATCCGTTCTGAAAATAAAAGTTGATCACAGAAAGAAATGTAACAGCATTCACAAGCATGGCGACATGAGAATGACCAATTGGTTACTTCAAGGTTAAATTAAAAAGGATAAATTATGTACCTGAAATACCAATACGATAGCAACAAATCAGCTGCGCGGCGAACAAGTTTACTTGTGCCTAAAAAAAAAGTGGGTTCACTACTCCTAAATAACTTAAACTCTCTGCAGAGGAAACCATTCAGGAAGTTCAGTCATAAAATGACTCAAAAGAGCACTACAGCAAGAAAAAATAAGTTAAAAAAAGGAAAAGAAAAAAGAAAAAGCTCACGTGCTGACTGAAAGGAACCAGCAACCCAAAATTTGACCAAGCCGCGGGCACAAATAAAACAAGTTTGAAAGTCCCATTTGGTCAGGTTATGCGAATCGCGATACGAAATGTTGCAAGATTAAAATTAAGCCCAAAAGTTTAAAAAAGTTGGGACGAAAGCTCATAAATAACTGACAAAAACGCAAAGGTCAGAGCAAGTGAACCGTGATCTAAATCGCTATATCAAATGTCGCCCTGCTAAAATCCAAAACTTCAGCCCAAGCAAACCGCGATCAAAATCGCTGTCAAATATCGCACAGCTAAAACCTAAGGGTCAAGCCTAAGCGAACTGCAATTGAAATAGCTATACCAAATGTCGCACGACTAAAACCTAGAATTAAAGACTAAGCGAACCGCGATGAATCGCTATACCAAATGTCGTCCGGCTAAAACCCAAGGGTCAATCCTAAGCAAACTGCGATTGAAATCGCTATACCAAATGTTGCTTGTCGAAATCCAAAACAAAAAACCTAAGCGAACCGCGATGCAAGTCCCTATGTCAAATGTCGCCAGGCTAAAACCAAAACGGTCAGACCAAGCGAACCGATCCCAATCGCTATATCAAATGTCACAAGGCTAAAACCGAAAGTTTAACCTAAGCAAACTGCGATCCGAATCGCTATATCAAATGTCGCCAAGCAAGAAAACAAAAGTTTAGCCCAAGCAAACCGATCGCTACACCGCTAAGCTATATGCAAAAGAATTGCCCAATAAAATCGCGGTTGAAATCGTTGAGTCAACGTTACAAAAGTAGACAAGTGTGCACATTTTTCGCGATTCGAGCATGCGACCCAACGCTTCTTTTACATGAATCACGAAAGGGTTTGTTGGCACTGATAATTCGACGGCGTTACTACCACTCAAAAGTTAAAATAAATGCCAAAACGTTGAACTTCAAGAAGCGCCAAATCTCCTCTCTACATCACTACCATCTCTCAGCTTGCTCCAACAAACTATGTGCCCAATGTTATCATTTTGTAGCTATCCCTTTGTCTCCATATCCGAATTGGACACGAGACATAACTGTCACAATCGCATATTCAATCGATCGTTTCTCGATCCTGGGAATAGGCTTATCAATACAGATAACATCAATATCCCCATATTGACTTATCTGAGTCAGGTCAGACATTACATAAGCTCTACCCCTCGAGTGGCCATGTATATTTACTACCACAATGTGGGAGGAACAAATCCTCTCTACATCACTACCATCTCTCAGCTTGCTTCCTATCATGCTCGATGACTATCTTTATAGTTACCCAGTTACGGTGTAACGTTTGATAATATCAAAACATGATATTTTCACAACTAGAGTATCTAGTGACTTCAAGTCTAAGGATTACAACACAATTAGCACTACCAGAAGCATTTGTGACATTGACATAATCTAATGTAGCCTTCTCGTTGTGGGTCAATCCAGCATGTCATTACTCATAATGCATACACATGTGTTAGACTTGATTACTTCATATCAATCTACCCACATACTAGTCTATAGTGATCGTCCTATTAATCAATATAATGGACTAGGAGATATTTAAGATAAACAACACATTGTAATCTAGGGACCTCATTATATTAAATATCTCCATAATAAATGAATATTCTAGCCAAAAACAATGTTCATACTAAATATAGATTGCCTCTAGGGTATCTACTCCAACATATCAAACCCGTAAAAATTCAATAAAATGCTATTTTAGTTCATTCTATTTTATTCTATGAATTTGTTTCTTTTTCTATTTCATTAATCAGGGTTTCTTTTAGTTATGGTAAAATTAGGAAGTTAGGGCTCACTTAAGCAAAATATTTGTTTCGTAGATCTTTAAAACTAAAAGGCAATAAATTTCAGCTGTTGCATCTTCATCAAATCTACCGCCCACGAGATCCAGAGATTTGGTCCCAGTCACAAGGTTTCATCGCAAGGCCACCCCTTCAGATGCAGAGACAGAATGGTGATGGAGGAAGAAGAAGAAGAGGGAGAGAGAAGGTGACAGAGGGACCGCTTGTAAAGGCGTCTCTTCCAAGCTCTCCATCGTGAAAGAGACAGAGAGACAATCACAGACAGAGGCGATTCGCGAGAGGTGTAGCAGAGAAGGAAAGAGAAAAGAGATATATAGAGAGAGAGGGAGGAAAATAGATGCCTCGGCGGTACCTAATCGACAGCCACAAAAGCTCCGCCACCACCCTAGTCTTCGTCCTCTCTCTACGCCCTAATCGAGAGGCCCGGTTCTCCTTGTTTCCTCGCTTCTCTCTCTCTCTAGATCTCTCTTGGCTGCTTCTCAAGTGAAACAACTACTTGTCTTGGAAACTGTCTTGTGTAAGAAACTTTTCTAGGGGCATTTGTCTCTGCAGTTACAAAAAGCCAATGTCTGTCTTCGAAACTGCAATAGAACAGTAGATGCAAGGGTATTTACGTAATTAACATTCACACCGAATTCAGCCTAGATAGGCCACTGCGATTGGTCCACCTAGAAGAGACTGCTCATGTGGCAAGAATGGATAGGCCATAGAAAGAGAGAGAAGGAGAAATCGAGTCCAACAATCAAAACATGCAAACATGGAGACAGAGAAATCAAGGAGGAGAAATAGATAGGAAGCACGTGTAAGTCGATTGTGTGCGAGAGAGATCAGGGAGAGAGGAAAGGGGATCCCATAAATGGGACCAATTCAAATGAGGTTTAATATCAGCCATCTAGAACCTGAACAATTTGAAGCATTTTCTCTATTCCATAAAAAAAATTCAGAAGCCTTCATTAACTATTGGTAATCGCTTATTACTGAATTCTTAATATTTTGGTTATCAATTTTAGTATAGGTAGATCAATGTTATATTTTATTGCAGTCATGTCGCAACCACGAAATCAATATTCAGGGACAAAAGCTGTGAAGCAACAGTAAGAAAAATATACTGATCTGATTTCTCCAGTGAAACCCCACCTTTTCCACTTTTTCCAGCCATGTATCATGTGCAGCTAGCACAATCCTGTCTGTCAATGAGCTCTTCACATGGTGGATGTTTATAAAAGGAGGTGCAACCAACATCTGTTGAATTAAAGAAATAAGACGTAGGTTATGTCCTCATCATATAAAATAACAGATCCTGAATGAAAAGGAAATGCATTATATAGAGCTAGAGGAGGCATGTGTTTAAGAAGAAAGCATGCAATACTGAAATACCAGCACAATAAGAGACTAATATAAGTGCTGCAATAACAAGATGAAATGTAAATAGAATTTCTACAAAGTGTCTTGCCACAATTAAGGCCACTGCAAACTTACAGTCACTATAAGTGTCGGTGTCTTGATTATAATGCCTCATGCAAAAGTATATCTTCATAAACCCAACCATTATCCAATTGTTGACTTGTTAACATTGTCTACATGCACCAAATATCTTCACTGCTGGAGATTAAAAAGACATAGTTTCTCAATACTTCATTTTCTAGCTGTTCAAATTCAATAGTCCTTCGACAGTAATTGTCCAGTTGTCCAATTTTCCAACGGTTCATGTCAGCACTTTACCCATTATTGTAAAGCAACCACCCACCCCCACCCCTTCTGTTTTCATTTCAGGGCTCTTTCGCACTCTTTTTGGAAAACCATCAATGACAGAGGCACCAAGTCCTTGAGAAATTCTTGCCTCGTATAAGAAGAAAAAATATTCTTACGGCACTTTCTTGTGAAAATACTGGGAGGAACATTTCAAGTTCAGATATCGAAACACTCATTGGTCATGTAATGACATCCATTCTCGGGGGGGGGGGGGCGGAGAATGGGACAAGTAATCAGTATGGTTTCTATAACTTATCGTTAGCCTTATGTTGAAGAATCTTTTTAGCCGACCTGCGAGAGATTTAAAAGTAAGTAACCTGAGTATTCTTTCTCCATAGAAGTGTAATAGTTTGCATCGGGATGATCTATGGGGTTATGAAATTCATTCAGCAGATATCTATGTGAACCATTATGAGCTACTAAAGTACTCTCTACCAGCTATAGTTCCTACACACAGAAGAATAAAGAAGATAGCCAAGAAATTCAGAAAACTTAAAACAAGTATTGTATGTAGTTCACGGTTTCAGGCCAAAACAATGGTGCCGCAATTCAATTTATAAACAAATGAAACTGTGAGTGACATCAAGATGTCGTTGTTTTAGATGATTTTTTTTTTTTATCTTTTAGAGATAATTTACAAACCATTCTTTCAAGAAACAGTGGCATCATATTTTCTTCGCATGTGAAAAAAATAAATTGCCTCCATGTTTGCATCACTGTAGAATATGTCTCATTATGTTTCTTTGTAAGATAATTGCTTTTTCAAGTCAAAATATGCCTTTCATCTTTGCCTCTTAATCATTCTTCAAAAGAGCCCCCTCAACAAATGGGATACCCAACCAAAGTCTCAATCTCACAAACTATATATTTATTCTTTTTGTAGAAAAAGAAACGCATATGCAAGGGACTAATTTCTAAACTAACATAAACAAACCAATCCCACCCACATGATCATAAGCATCTACCAAAGGATTTTTCGCAGACATGGAACTGTGTGTACCCAACGACCAGATTTCCTGTATTTGCTTGATTTCTACACAATCCAATTTCTGAGGACATTAAGTAGGGATATAATGTCATATCTAGTAGCATATGGTTCCCATTCTAGGTTTGTTCTGGAAAAGAAAGGTATTTTCAGAACTTTGTTAGTAATCTCTATAGAATTCCCTATTAGTGTCTCAATATTTAATTATCCCTATTAATATTTCAGAAGTCAGAACATTTGACTTTTTGTTGTAAACCATTATTTTGTACTCACATAAGTAGCACTGGAGGAAATATGTAGTAGCCTCCAAATATTGTTTTCAGTATTTATTGAAACATATCTTTGCTTATGTTAAGATAATTCAAATCTTCAACTTTAGTTCTAAATTTGTAATTAATCATCATAAGTAAATTTCAATTAGTTTATTGTTGTTTCTCCAATAGTGTGTTTTTTGTCAACCATTAATTTCTCAATGTCAAATCAAGTAAAGAAAATAGGAAATGATGTTGTTCCACATATCAAAAAATATTAGTGCTACTGGTATAACCAACTGAAGTGAATTAAACACGATCTAGTAAATGAATTTATCCTAAAAACATATAATCCATCAATCAATACGTCTTACACAACAAAATGCTGGTGAACATCGACAGGTTTCTCAAATAGATCTGTCTAGGTTTGAACTGCGTTTCTTGGTAACTAAAGGCTATTCAGCCCATATCGGCGGTGATAATTCAATGTATAAATGACAAAAGCTAATTATAAATATCAAGACAACCTAAGAAACGAAAGTAAAGACTATTGAAAGCAAAGCAATGGAACAGAATCCAGTACATTTATATGGAGAAAAGATAACAAAAGTGAATTTGGAAATCAAGGTCCCCAAGAAAATTCAGCATCATCTATGGCGTGGCATAATCGACTAACCACGGCGGAAAATCTAAACAGAAGACCTATTGATATCCCAAACTTTTTTAAGGATGTGGAGAACCGAATGAAACCATTGATCATATTTTCAGAAAGTGTCCGAGAGCTATAAACACATGAAAGGATTTAACACGGAATATTTGAGGCAAGACAGGAAGGCGCTTTGTTACCTGGTCTCTGAAATGGCTCAGTGATCTCCACCAGGAGGATTTGGTCTGGTTCGGCCAAGCTCTATGGGGGATCTGGAAGGCACAAAACCACCTAATCTTCAACAAGGTCAATAGAACAAGCCATCAGATTATTAGCGATATCAAACACTCGGTCCAATAATTGAAGAATCTGCAGCTAGTGGTTGTAAATCATAATTTCAGCTTCCCAGAGATTAGGCAAAGATGGTGGTCACTAGATAGAGGAAAGTGGAAAGTCAATTTCGATGGATCCCTATGCAACAATACCAGAGCAGAGAAAGAGGAGAGAACGTACAGACTACAGATCAATCTTGTGGGAAGAGAGAAAGAGATGTACCTTTGTAGTCCAATGACCAGCAGTCGTATATCGGAAGAGGAGAAGAAAGAAAAAGCAGTTCCTGAGCTCGCTAACCACTCCGTGTTCAAAGACCCCCTCGAATCACAAACATATTGATTTTTTGAGTTTATTAATGTATTATGACCATGTTTTCAATCAACCTTCACTATAAGCAGTAATGTACGGATCACAGACACGAATGAATGATTCGATCCTGCTGTTGGCACTTAAATTTCAACAAAATACTTTAACGTGTAAGATTTGAGAATCTCGCCAAGTTGGACTTGCACCCCAGGTACACTCAAAGTAGGGGATAAAATATGAAGACATCTTCAGTATCTTCTCTCACCTCTCAAAGATAACGATTTGTTATGCTTAAGGAGAAGATAAGAGATTTCTGCGATACTCTCAAAGCCAGGAGATATGTTGATGTTTGAATTCAAATTCAAACTACGAGATACGAGATAAAATACGTATCTCTGAAGATTGACTTTCTTTGAACCTCTATAAATAAGAGGTTTCACAGAGAGGAAGGGGGACTCTTCTTTCCGAGATCCTGGAGAGACACTTCACTCCGAGAGCCTGAAGAGTGAGAAAAAGGCCACTGAGAGAAACAAAGAGATCACGCACGCACAAGAGCAACAGAAACATTCTGCCGTCGGAGAAATCCAAGCTTGGAGTTTCAGGAGCTGAGAAGAAAAACACCATAGCCAAAGTCCACCAAAATGACCATGGCGTCCAACTGGTAAAGGGTTCCAAAAACCCAAAATCTCTCTCTCTCTCCTTCACACTCTACTCCATATCTTCTTCTACATCTGAAATCAAATGTAGTCCATTTCAAATCAATGTAATTTTTTTTTTTGGTACAAAACCCACCAAATCAATGAAATCATCTGTCTGTTCTTATTTATTTTGTTTTATGTATTTTGTTCTTTATTTTGTGTCTTATTAATCAGGGGTTCCTACGTAGTTAGGGTAAAATTAGGAAGACTAGGATCCACTTAAATAAAAAATAATTTGCTTCACATGTTTTCTAAATCAAAAGGCTTATAAATTCGCCAGATCGAAAATTTGTGTTCAAACAAATTTGGCACGCCCAGTGGGACGTCTTCTTCCTCTCATCTTTTAAGACACAAAATAAATCTGACGTACAAAATGATTTCTTTGTGTTTGTGTGCACTCACTGACTTCTCATGTATTTTGATCTCAGGTTTCAGAGTGCTACTAAAGGAGTTCTAGCAAGGCCCGTACTTGGCCACTGGATGGAGAAACTTTTAGCACCAGCAGTGGTCACACACAGGACGTGTAGCTCTCAGCTTCGCGATCCTGAAAGTGTGGCTCTTGTTGGAGTGCACAAGCAGCTCTTAGCACCAGCAGTGGTCACGCATCCTAGATGTGTGGCTCTTGCTGGGGCGCGGGGGGAGTCCTCCCATAGAACCTGCACACCAGGATTGACTAGTCAAGAGGCGCAATCTGGCGTCTCGAGAAAAATTGTCTCTCCTGGTAAAGATGATTCACTACTCAGAAGAACCGAGACCTTGCTAGAAGAGGTCAGGTTCTTGGTTCAAAGTGCCAGAATTCTCACAGGAATCTGGAGAACCAATAAGACTAAAGAATTTCTAGCCCGTGCTAGAAGAGCCGAAAAGGCGACTGTCTTCGCCATGGATATAGTTTTCGTTGGTACGATGCCCAAGACCTCCGAAAATGTGATAAAGGAAGTAGAGGACTCGAGAGACCTCGCTGTGAAAGCTGGAGAGGCAGTGTCGGAAGAAAACAGGAAAATCATTCGGGCCATTGGAAAGAAGGTCATGTTCCGAGAAATTCGCGACAGAGCATACTCGAAAGATCAGTGGGTTGTAAGTGGTAAAATATTTGCTACCCCACACCAGCCTGTTAAAGCGAAAAAGAAGGCACCAAGGATGGAGCCTACAAAAGGGTGGGTCTCTTCTATGCCAGTGACAACTCAACCAAAGGACGTACATACAGAGAGCCATAATGCCACGGCTCGTGACGTCCTTGCAGCCCTTGAAGGAGAAGGCCAAACAGTTCAAAGACCTCAGTCTCCTGTCTTTGGACATGCACCCGATAAAAGAAAGGGACGCAGACCAACTATTTCGGCACCTGTCCAGGGAGGTACCGTGACAACATGGAAATGTCCTATCACAAGATCCAAAGCCAAGAATTTGGAGGCATTAAATTTGATGGGGACCATAAATCCCTTATATGAAGAGAGCGATTCCGTCTCGGCTACAGCCGCCGTGACAGTTATGATGGCTGACGTGGAGGATGATCCGGTCATGCAAGCTATGCACGACAAGTTTTCCATGTTCCAGGAGCTACTTGAGAAGAAAGACAAGGAGATGGAAGCCATGGCGGAACAAATGAAAGTTTTGCAGGAACAAATTGCAGAGGCCGGAAGTGCGAAAAATCCAGGAGTTACAAGGCATATGGAAGTACCTTCTCCTCCCGCCCCTGGAGTAGCAACCTCAACTCCAGATTTTACCGGAGGAAATGGTCATTGCACGGAGGTACCACGTACTACACCACCTGCTCGCATAGCGTCCCAAGACTCAAGCATGGACACCCTCAGCCCAGCCCTGATGTCATTGATTGACGAACGTGTAAAGAAGCAAGTCCAAAAGGTCACGAAGAAGGAAGATGGAGTTTCTACTGTGGTCACAAAGCTATACCAAACATGGGTAGACAAAGTGTCCCTACCCATAGGCTATCCCCAACCACAATTCAGGATGTTTAATGGAACGGGAGACCCTAGACAACACTTGGCACATTTTCTTTCCAGGTGCGGTCCTATAGCACACAACGAGGCTTTGTGTCTTCAACTGTTTGTCCAGTCTCTAGAGGACGCAGCCTTCACATGGTATTCACAACTACCCGAAGGCTCAATACCAAGTTGGGACGCTATGGCAAAGGAGTTCTTGAAGCATTTCTGCAACACTCAAAGACGAGTTGGGGTTCCAGAACTGATCGAGACAAAACAACGTGACAACGAACTCGTCGCAGACTTCATAGCAAGGTGGCGAGCGCTGACGTTTGCATGTCCCCAAAAGTTCACCCAAAAGGAACTTATTAGGATGTGCCTCAATAACTTCAGACACGAGTTGTCTACGTCTCTTTTGTCTCAAACATTCATCGGTTTCAATGACTTATGCACCAAGGCGCACGACATGGAGTTACACCTCAGCAAACAAAGGAGGTTAAGATTCACTAATAAAACATAGTCATTGGCTACTGCGATAGTGGATATGAAGAAAACTCCGGTGGTTGTGGGGGTTAAAAAAGAACCCGAAATCAAAAAATTCACCATTAAAGAAAGAATGGAAAAGAAATATTCTTTCTCTAACGATCTAGTTGAAGAACTGTTTGAGGATCTTTTAGAGCATAAGTTAGTCTCCCTCCCAGAAGCGAAAGGACCTCAGGAGGTAGGAAAAATTGAAGATCCTAATTATTGTCCATATCACCGTTTGATTAGTCATTCGTTGAGGGACTGCTTTCTTTTGAAAGACAAGATCCAAGAGTTATTGGATTCAAAGATCATTGTACTACCTCCTTCGTAAATCGATGGTCTGTTAGGTTGAAAACCTGAAAGGGCTGCCTAGTCAAAGAGACAAAAAATGATCGATAAAATAAAGTCCGCTAGGTTGAAAACCCGAAAGGGCGACCTAGTCCAAGTCAAGGACATATATGACCTGCAAGGTTGAAAATCCGAAAGGGCAGCCTAGCACAAGTTAAGGTCTAAAGAAGAAAAAAAAAGAAAAAAAAAAGAAAAAAAAAGAAAAAGAAAAAAAAAGAAAAGAAAAATTGCATCCCCATGAACTACGTTTGACTTGATCCCGAAAGGGTACGTAGGCAGCTTGATACCTCATTTCAACTTCAGTCCACCCACCATAAAAAGATCTTTCATCTCTCGAAATTATGGGAGGGGGTCATGTACACCCTTAGCAGTACTGCCAAGTCTACAGCCTGACATAGTACGGATTAAGAAAGCCACACGGGGTATTGCAAGTCAGCTGTTGACAAAGTACTAACCGAGAACACTCTTGCGAGTATCACCAAGTCACTCGACCGATAACACCCCTGCAGGTATCGCCGAGTCATTTGACCGAGAACACCTCAGCAGGTATCACCAAGTTAGTTGACCAAGAACGCCTGAGCAGGTCTCACCAAATCACTAGGCCGAGAACGCCCACGCAAACATCACCAGTCGAAAAGACTGAGAACACTCACGCGAACATAACCAATCAAAGGGACCGAGAACACTCGCGCAAACATCACCAATCAAAGGGACGGAGATGCTAGCGCGCGAACATCACCAGTCAAAGGATTGAGAACGCTCACGCGAAAATCACCAGTCCAAAGGACCGAGAACGCGCACGCGAACATCACCAGTCAAAGGACTGAGAACGCTCACGCGAACATCACCAGTCCAAGAGACCGAGAACGCTCACGCAAACATCGCCAGTCTAAGGGACTGAGAACGCTCACGTGAACATCACCAGTCTAAGGGACCGAGAACGCTCACGTGAACATCACCAGTCCAAGAGACCGAGAACGTTCACGCGAACATCATCGAGTCATTGGCGTAGTCCCACATCCAAGTAAGACGAATAAATATGTGAAAGTGTTGATCAAATAAACTGAACGATACATTGTCTATAATTGTGTGGTGCGCACATACATAGGCATCTTTAGCCAATAAATATGTGAAACTTAGTGTATATGTACACACTAAAAAGGGAAGAAAATTGAAGGCTAAAGGTTTGGATCACATAGATGAAAGAATAAAATGATCGAAGTTGTTCAATTGAGCAACCTGCAGGACGCTGGCGACGAAACAAGACTTGGATCTGAATAGGTGCGGTCTAAGAAAAAGAAGGCCAAAGTCCACTGTTCATGCTTTTTGTTTATAAAAGAGCTAGTCTAAAAACAAGAAAAGCACTACAAAGCAAAAGTTGCACATGATGAAGGACAACACACACAAGCAAAATACACATGGCAGCTTTGGATTCATGGGGACGCTATCTGGCTTTAGAAGAGATGGTAGGTGAGACACAAATCCGCATGATGAAGGAAAAGGCCTCTGGTAGTATATCAGGTCATTAATGTTCTACTGAAAGAACAATGAAAGAGAAAAGTACTGTGTATGTGCATACACGGAGCTGCGCTATGAAACCATGCGTTCACAAGAAAATATCACATAAAAGAAGCCTACTTATAGAAAAGTAGATGCCTCAATTCCTTAAGGACTGAAACTCTCCACAGAGTTTAACTTTAATAAAAAAAATTAGTCTTAATAGGACTCATAAAGTAGCACTCCTGCTGAGAAAAAATGCTCACGTGAATACTGCCCAAAGGGGTTCAATGTACATAAAACTTAGTACACGGGCCCAAAAATATGTGTGTGTACATGCACCAATATAATTGCACTTTATGGGTTCAAATATGAAGTATGGCTTAAAAAAAAAAGTGGCTGCTGGTAATTAAAAAATAAATTGTTTAGGTGGGTCAAATATTCGGAATTACTATGGCAAAGTAAAACCCAACTGATAAAAAATGATACACGGGTAAAAATGAACCCAAAATATCAAATATCGCTCGGCTAAAATTAAAACGGTCAGCCTAAGCGAACAACGATCCAAATCGCTATAGCAAATGTCGCTCGGCTAAAACCTAAACGGCCGGCCTGAACGAACCGCGATCTGAATCGCTATACCAAATGTCGCTCTGCTAAGACCAAAACGGTCAGCGCAAGCGGACCGCGACCCGAATCGCTATATCAAATGTCGCCATGCTAAAACCCGAAGGTCAGCCCAAGCGAACTGAAACTAAAATTGCTATATCAAACGTCGCTCGGCTAAAACCAAAATGGTCAGCCGAATCAAACCGCGACCCAAATAGCTATATCAAATATCGCTCGGCTAAAACCAAAACGGTCGGCCCAAGCGAATCGCGATTCAAATCGCTATATCAAATGTCGCTCGGCTAAAACCAAAACGGTCAGCCGAAGCGAACTGCGATCCAAATCGCTATAAAAAATGTTGCCAAAACGTCAGCCTAGAAAGCCACGATTCAAAATCGCCAAGTCAACACTACAAGGAGAAGAGAGGTGTGCGAAGTTGTCGTGACTCGTGCAAGAGACCATATATCTCCTACACGAATCACGAGGGGGTTTTGTTGGCACTTAAATTTCAACCAAAATACTTTTTACGTGTCAAATTTGGACTTCTTGCCAAGTTGGACGTGCTCTCCAGGTACACTCAAAGTAGGGGACAAAAGATGAAGACATCTTCAGTATCTTCTCTCACCTCTTAAAGATAACGATTTATTACGCTTGAAGAGGAGATAAGAGATCTCCGTGATACTTTCAAAGCCAGGAGATAAGTTGCTGTCTGAATTCAAATTGAAACTACGAGATACGAGATAAAATACGTATCTCATAAGATTGACTCTCTGAACCTCTATAAATAAGAGGTTTCACAGAGAGGAAAGGACTTTTCAGAGACTCTTCTTTCCGAGATCCTGGAGAGACACTTCACTTCAAGAGTCTGGAGAGAGAGAAAAGCCACTGAGAGAAACACAGAGATCACGTCAAATAAAAAAGCAACAAAAACATTCTGCCGTCAGAGAAATCCAAGCTTCGAGTTTCAGGAGCTGAGAAGCAAAAAACCAGAGACAAAGTCCACCAAAATGACCATGGCGTCAAACTGGTAAAGGGTTCCAAAAAACCCAAAATCTCTCTCTCTCTTTCACACTCTACTCCATATCTTCTTCTACATCAGAAATCAAATGTAGTCCATTTCAAATCAATGTAATTTTTGGGTACAAAACCCACCAAATCAATGAAATCAACTGTTTGTTCGTATTTAGTTTATTTTACGTATTTCGTTCTTTATTTTGTGTCTTATTAATCAGGGGTTCCTACGTAGTTAGGGTAAAATTAGGAAGACTAGGATCCACGTAAACAAAAATAATTTGTTTCACAGTTTTCTAAATCGAAAGGCTTATAAATTCGACAGATCGAAAATTTGTGTTCAAACACCTGCTAGGACATGTACTGGTTCGAATCTATAACAAGAACATGAATAATTAATATATACTCTAAGAAACAGTAAAACTTATGGAAACAACGCAGCTAGGGTGGTAGCTCAAGTGGTAGAGCGTTCGAAGCCCCTGCATGATGTCCTCGGCTCAAACCACACAAAAAAATAATTTCTAAAAAAAAAAAACTTGATGAAACAACTGAAATACGGCAATCAAGTAGCAAGGTGAAAATAGATGCAAAGAGTTGACCAATGATTGCACCTCCATGAGTCTAGTCCGAATAGGTTTGTGATCCAATTCCCAACCTCTAATTCCTTGGGTAGTGTTCTTAAAGGCTGTCCTGGACCGAATGGGACATGTGGGTGCTGAATGCAAAGTAGTTAAAGATGATGAGAAGGAGAAGCATGACCCGGGTTTCGGAGAATGGTTGCTGTTTAGCCTACCTCCAAAGAAAATATGGGTGAACGATTTTTTTGAGCAAGACCAAACAACTCCAAGAGAGAATGATTCCAAAGAAGATGTTGCAGACATGGTAGATGAAGACTGGGAATTAAGTGGTGATGATTCTGAAAAAGAAACGCCATTGGAAGTTCTGCGGAGTGACAATGAGGAACCCCTGCCGGAGATGAAGTCTTACACAAATCCCCTTGCGAAAGGACTGAACCTGCAGTTGTGGTGATGCCAACCAAACTGACATTGTGGTGACAGAAAGGTGGACTCGGGTTCGAAGCGTAAGGCTAGCGAAGTCAATCTAACACAGAACCCGAAGGCCAACGCAGGGAGAAAGCACCAGTGTTTGTTAAAAAGGGTTTCAATCGAAAAGGATGTGGGCAGGGCCCTGGGTTTGTTCAAGGCCGAGGTTTTGCATCTTCCGAGACTGCGCAGGTAGCAAACCAGATTCGCTTTGGTACTGGAACAACAGGTGCTATATGACCAAATCAGCGGGGAAGGGTTGTGGCGGGTAGGGGAGGTGAGCAAGTGCAGAATTTTCATCTTGCCTACAAAAACCCCTCAAGCAGTAACCAAAGTGTCTCTTTTTTGCTCAAAAAAAAAAAGTGTCTCTTTGGACCCAAAAATAGTGGAACAGGTTGCTAGCAAGGACAAAGTTGTTAAACCGGTTTCCGACAATAGGATTCCAACATCAAGAGGGGGTTGCCGTAAAGAGCCCAAACATGACAGTGGTTGAGGTTGCGAGACAGCCCAACCAAGCGCAATGAGTCTCCTCAGCTGGAACGTAGTGGAGCTTGGCAACCCCCTTAGCCTTGCTTCTCTTTGCCGATTAGTGAAGAGAAGAAAGCCAAATATTGTTTTCTTAATGGAAACAAAGGCGTTTGCACGTGAGATGGTTCGTATAAAGTTGAAGACGGGTATGCAAAATGCTATCTTTCGTTATTGTGATACTAGCGGTGGATGTAGAAGCGGGGGTTGGCCATGTTATGGGATGGGAACATCACCTTTAGTCTCCAAACATGGTCTGACCGACACATACATGGCTTTGTTGTTTTTGATAGTAACGCTAAACAGGCTTTCTTATTGGCGTTTTATGGAGATCCCGAACGAGAGGGAAGGCATCACTCTTGGAGATTGCTCGAGTGTCTGTGTCCTGGAAACCAGCCGTGGCGAGTAGTTGGAGATTCCTTCGCCTTCTCGTCTATGCTTGACAAGGAAGGAGGCATATCAGTCCCCTTCAGTCAGTTAGAGAGTTTTTGTGGAGTTGTTCATAGACTACAGCTACGGGATATGGGGTTTACAGGTTCTCGATTCACGTGGAGCAATAATCATGGAGATGATGCATCGATCAGGGAGCGTACTGACTGATACTTCTATACTGGTAGCTGGTCAGGTTTATTCGGATGAGATAGAGTTCAGCACCTCATTGCCGAGGTAGCGGACCACGTCCCAATCGAGGCAATCTGGAATCTCAAATGCTTGAGAAATGTTAAAGTAAATAAGCGTTTTCAGTTTGAAGCAATGTGGTTGCAGCACGAAGAATGCAAAGAAACTTTAGTCGTAGCACTAAAGCAATGGGAACGTGTTTCATTTGGTAGTGTGCGAGATCAACTGAGGATGCTCAGAAACTGATTACACTAATTATTAGACGGTCCTCAGATTGTTGAGGTCCTTTCTGAAACTAAAACGCTGCGCAGTGATATTCTCTGAATCTTATTACGAGAGGAGGATATGTGGAGACAGCGCTCCAGGTAAGTATAGATGAGAAGAGGGGATCAAAATAGTGGCATCTTTCATCGCAAGGACAGAACTCGTCGAGCTCGGAATTGAATGGAGGGAACTGAAGATGCGCCAAGAAGTTGGGTGGAGGATCCACTGTTGATTGTGAATACTCTCGGATTTTTGTGAATTTTTTTTGCCTCAACAAACCCAACCAGATTGAGCATAGAGCCAATGATGGCTGGCGTGGAGGAGTTGGTCTCTCTGGATCAGCGAGCTCTCACAAATCACGCTTTACAGCCGAAGAGGTACTCGCAGGATCGCAGCTTTGAAATAGCTAGCTCTGAATAAAGCCCCTGGACCGGACGATTTCCCAGCAGCTTTTTATCAGAAAATTGGGAAGCAGTTGGAATAAAAAGTAATGGACGCGTGCCTAAGCATACTGAATCGGTATGCGGATTTCTCGTGTTTCAATCATATGCTTACCGCAATCATCCCCAAGGCAAAACAGGTTAGAAAAGCTATCGACCTCCGTCCTATCAAACTTTGCAATACTGTTTAGAGTATTATTACAAAGAATTGGCTCGCCGTCGAAAGATGATAGTAGATTCTATAATCTCTGAAAATCAAAGTGCATTTGTGTCTGGGAGGCTAATTTCAGATAATACTCTAGTTTCTTTTGAATTGTTACATACAATGAAGAACATGAAAAAGGAAAGTTTGGCGACTTGTCTCTCGAATCAGACGTGAGCAAATATTACGACAGAGTATAGTAGGATCCCTACGTGCTATAAAGGAAAGAATGGGATTCGGGACAAGATGGATTGAGGTGGTAATGAAATGTGTGACGACGGGCTCATACAATCTTATTGTGAATGGGGAGGTGAAGGGCATGATTATTCCTCATAGATGACTGCGATAGGGCTGCCCTCTATCGCCTTCTTTATTTCTTCTAGTAGTGAAACTCTCTCACACAGTTTATATATGGTTGTGCGGGATGGCTGATTGTCAGGTCTCTATGCTTCTAAGGTAAGTGCTATTATCTCTCACCTTTTCTATGCAAATGACAACTTGTTGTTCACTAAAGCTACGCCTAAAGAAATTGAAATGCTGAAATCGGATCAGAAATATTATGAGATTGCTTTAAGCCAAGTTTTGAAGAAATTGAAATGCTGAAATCCGATCAGAAATATTATGATATTGCTTTGGGCCAAGTTTTGAATCTACAGAATTTCTCCATCATTTTTTAGATAATATATTTCAGGCATACAAAATCATCCCGAGTCAGTAATGTAGGTTTTTGATGCAGGCTACGCAACGGAAATACAATCAAATTATTCTGCTTAAAATCCTCCATGAATCGCAGGTGAAGCATCATAACATGATGAATGGAAAAAGGTTACCTCAGTCATACGAGACTGGGACGATCACTTTGCGTAGAAGTAGTGTCCACGCCTCTGCAGAAGTCCACACCATAGAATTTCAAACTGGAAATTCCTCTACTATTTGTGCTAGCAGTGTAGAAGGAGGACTCGTCAAAGCAGCTTGATCCAATCAAGCTTGAAGCAAAAATGGAGGAAGAGGAGTAGGGAGGGTCGTGCGCCTCTTGGAGTCGTCGGCCTCTAGGAGCGGCCTCCTCCTTCTCTCTCTTTTTCTTGTGCTCT
Organism: Linanthus parryae; assembly: GCA_023055425.1. NCBI lineage: Eukaryota > Viridiplantae > Streptophyta > Magnoliopsida > Ericales > Polemoniaceae > Linanthus > Linanthus parryae. The sequence continues at coordinate 88,966,091 of JALGPY010000005.1, forward strand.
AGTTTTCATCCTTATGAAAGTTAGGGTTGGACTTATTCTTTTATAATCAATAACTCTTTATTGATTATAATACTGTCCCACTACTAATTAAATCCAACAGTTTGGATCAACTTTTTTTTTTTGTCCAGTTTGCTATTTAGTACAACTAAATATGCATGTTGTTGCACTTTGATCCCTGATTCCTTTAACTGGTAATTAGTCCAACTAATTAACATCTACTTCCAGTCTAATCCTTAGGTGTGTGACCCTACATGTTCCTATTACGTTGGCACTAACAATACAAACATTGAGCGGTGTCTAGCAACACATCAATGCTACCTAACTAATAGGAATAATCAGTGATATGACAAACCTCTGTGGCCAATGTTACCGTGTTGTATAATCCATTTGTATCACCTATCCGGATTGGACACAAGATGTGAAGTGTCACACTTGGATCCATAGTTTCTTGATCCGTGAGTAGACATAGATAAACAAATAACATCAATACCTCATATTGATTTATTTGAGCATGTTCATGCGTTTCCCTAAGTCTCACTCATCGAGTGGCCATGGATATTGACTCCCGTTATGTGGGAGGGACAAATCCTATCTACATCACTACCATCTCTCAGCTTGCTTCACATCACTTTCAATTGTCGTCTTTATATTTAGCCAGTCACGGAGTAACATTTGACGATATCAAAACATGATAATTCACAACTAGAGTATCTAGTGACTTCAAGTCGAAGGATCACAACACAATTGTCACTATGAGAATCGCTCGTGACATTCACATAACTCCCACGTAGCCTTCTCATGGCGGGAGAATCCTGTACGCCATTACTCCTAACGCGTACCCATGTGTGAGACTTGATATCCCTATATCAATCTACCCACATACTAGTCTTGATGCAATACAGCCGTCCTAATTAAATGTAGTGCTCGACTAGGGATATTTAAGAATATAATATTTATATTCCAAGGACTTCATTCGTGTTAACATATCTCCATATCGATAACACAATGAATATTAAGTCCACAAAAATGTCACGATAAATTGATTGCCTCTAGGGAGCAATTCCAACAGTCTCCCACTTGCACTAGAGTCAATCTGGTGCATCATATGCCTATAGATCTAGTGCGGCCTCCACGCTTTTGCTGTGCAAGGGGTTTAGTAATAGAGACATCTGCCGGTATATATTAATATCTCCTCTATCGGCAATCGAATGAGATTGAATATTATGAGTATATTCATCTTATGCAACAATACACTTAGTCCTGTGTGATAGAATTGGCAACATAATCTTTCATGGAATCTTTCTAGCTCATAGTCCCTCAACTTTGGCAAAACACAAAATTTGACTATGATCTGGAATCATATTTGTTGGATTGGAAGTAAGCATCACTGTAACCCTTCATAGTGAACCCTTCCTATCCACCACATATCGAGAACTCATCCTTAGTTCGTCTCGAGTACATAAGGATGTTCTAGAAAATTATCCAATGACTCTCATCAGGATATGACTGGTATCTTCATGTCATTCTCATATGACATGTCTGGCCTAAGTACATAACATGGCGCATCTCGTGAATCTTTTTCATGGGTCCTTTTCAATCTAATTGGAAGGACAATTATCCTTCCAAAGAATAATTCCATGTGACATAGGTAAGAATCCAGATTATTGCATGATGAACCGTTTCAAAACCTAGTCAATATATGTACATTGACTTAAGCTGAACAACTTTCTTGATCTATCTCCACAGATCTTTACAGGTTGTGATGCCTAAGTCCTTCATTGAAAATCAATTTCCTAGTCATTCTTCAACGTATTGCAGTGTAGGGACATCATTCCCAATGAACAGTATGTTAACCACTTACAAGACCAGAAATATAACGGTGCTCCCACTAACATTCTTGTAAACACAAGCTTCATCTTCATTTTTTATGAAATCAAACCATTTGATTGCATATTTAATAGAAGATTCCAACTTCAAGAAGCTTGATTCAATCTATAAACCGATTGCTGCACGCAAGATGCGAATGGATTTAAGCATCGTAACTAGGGAAAAGTTTTCGTCATAGTCCATACTATGAACTCACAGGAAACCTTTAGCCACCAACCGTCCCATAAAAGTAATCACGTTACCATCCATGTTAGTTTTCTTAAAACTCACTTGAACCCTACGAGTCTTACCCTTTTAGGTGGTTCAAACAAAGTCCATACTTTATTGGTATACATGGATTCCATTTCGTATCTCATGGCTTCAAGCCATTTCTGAGAGTGTGGCCCACGTGTGGCCACCTCATGGTTGTAGGCTCATCCTATGAGCAATACATCATTGGGTTCCGTCACGAAAAATCCATATTTCTCTAGCCCCTTGACATATCCTACCTGGCCTATGAGGTTCTTGTGTTACCTAAGCCGGTTGCTCCACAACCTTTTGATCCTGCTCCTGTTCCATCAAATTATTAATGTTCTTTTGTGGTTCTTTAACTCCTTCAAGTTCTACTATCCTCCCACAGTTTCTTATAGAGACAATCTCTATCTAGAAAGACTGCGGTTCAAGAAACAAACAATTTGTTCTCGATTGGATTGTATAAATAATATCCTTTCATTTTCTTAGGATATCCCACAAAATACATTTATCCGAATTGGGACCAAGTTTATTTTACCGTAAACACTTTACATAAACTTCATAATCCCAAATCCTTATGAATGACATACTAGGACACCTCCTAGTCCGTATCTTATATGGTGTTATTCATAATCGATTTTGAAGGAACAAGGTTAAGGACGAAATTGCTGTAAACAGATCATGGCCCTGAAAGTAAACTGGAAGTTCTGTTTGACACATAATGGACCGATTCGTGTCCAACAAGGTCCGGTTTCTCCTCCCAGACACGCCATCCCACAATGGTGTTCTAGGTAGAGAGGGTTGGGATCACATCCCATACTCCCTTAGATGCTCAAACTATTGGCTTAAGCACTTACACCTCCACGATTGTATCGTAGATCTTTTTATACTTTTGCCAAACTAGTTCTCAACTTCATTCTTGAATTCTTTGAACCTTTCAAAGGATTTTGATTTGTTCTTCCTAAGATGCACAAATCCGTATTCACTGATGCCATTAGTAAATATTATGAAGTACTGAAAATTATCTTTCACACTTGTGCTGAGTGGTTCGCACACATCAATATGTATGAGTCTCAAAAGATCATATCTTTGCCCAATAAACAAGTCTCACATGTCTCATATGATTCACATTCAAATGAGTCATGAAATCCATCCATATGGAATTTAGAAATGTGTCTCTCATTCATGTGGCCCAAATATTAATGTTAAATTTAGTGAGGTACATATCATTATATGCAAACCTATTGGTATTAATGTTATAGATGGAATTATCATGAACAAGGATATACAATCCATTAGAAAAAATTGCATTACAATAATGCATATCACCGAAATAAATTGAACAACATTTGTCATTTATTTTGATAATTAGACTTTTCTTCTCCATACAAGAAACTGCGATAATGTTCCTACTCATAGCAGGGACATGATCGTATATGTTTAATTCATGAATAATTCCACAAGGTAGAGATAATTTCATACGGCTAATTCAGCAACCCTTGCTTCATTTTCCCACGTGTAGGTGTATCTCTTCCTTATCCAATTGTCTTCTACTCTTGAGTTCATGCACATTTCTATAAATGTGAGATCCTCATCTAGTATCAAATACTTATGATGATGAGCTAGGCAAATTGGCTTCTATAACAATGTATACCTTAAGTGGAATTCACAATTCCTTCCTTACTTCCTTCCAGGTACTTTGGGTAGTTTCCTTTCCACTATACATCGTTTATGGGTTTTAAGGCAACTTGATTTCAGCAACAAATTTTTATATACCGTTGGGGTTCTTGGAAAACCATTTTCATCTTCTCTTTAACCATCAATATGGTTTTGACTTTGCCCTTATTAGCATTTTGTTTAGCGCTTCTCAATCATATTGATTTAAATTGCTATTGAACAAAGCTTTAATTTTCTAATTGCATCCAATGCAATTCTTGGTCCACTTGGGAGACTAACTCGTTATTCTTCATCTATCTCATAGATAACTCCAAACCTCTAAGCTTTCAATCACATTGAAATAGCTTAGTCGCGTTTGACCTCTTGCTTCAGCATTCACACATTACTAGCTTGTGTCGTCGCGTCACATCTTGATGAATCAAGTCGCCTTGCTTTGTCAAGCCCGAACTTCATTACATATTTATCATGACGAGTGCTAAGCAAGAGAAGGTAAAATGCAAAATGGAGCAACCCTTCAAACCTTTCATGTTTAGCCAGCTCTTGAAAAGAGCTTCTTTTAAATGTATGATCATATCATACACCTCCATGTTCTCATCTTGCTTCCAAAGCTCAGAGTTCATGGTAGCTAACATGAGGCAAGTCACATCCAAAGAACCATTCTTTGATGTTCCTCATACTAGGCTTTAGTGTTATTGGCAGTTGGTGGAAAGAAACTTTATGCTCTAGGAAATACATCATTTTTCCTTTTGTTTGAGAACAATTCTCAATTCTATACCAGTCTAGAACACAAATTCGAGACAATTTGTCCTTCTCAAGGACATAGCGATAAATTCAAGTTTGTTTGTTTAATGCCATAGGTATTCAACACAAAAGGATCATGCAAAATATTGTGACGTTTTACTATATTTAGTAAGGACTCAAATTTGAAAGTGTGTAATGAAAGTTTAATACATGATCTTAATACTGTATAAGGGGGGGGGGAGGTTAAATAGAGTATGGAATGATTTTATTAAATTGAACTTTTTTAAAAACTCTAACACAAGGAACAAATGTAAACTCAAGGCTTTGAAAAGATTTGAAAAAGATTGAAACTGAAGCTTCAAATCTTTGAGACAGGAGATTCTCCAAAGCTTTGGAGCTTCCTGTATTGTAGAGACTGGTTTGCAGAATGAATAAACAGAAAATTAAATCTAAGAACACATGGGTTTCTTACTGAGTTCGTTTACAATTGGACCTACTCTCCGCCTGAGAGACTTGATCCCTCAAGGATTTAAACACACTTATTATTTATCACCTAGATTTAGCCCTAGATATCAAGCCTCATTCAGCTACCTTACACCTACACAGCTTGTTGTTCCAAACCTATCTAGTTCCAGCTACAATCTGATGAAACAAAAAGAACCTCTTCTCGTTCACTTGAACAACTAACTTCTAACAATTGGTGAGGTTAAGAAACTTAAATGAATAATACAATGAAAGCACAATGAAAACACATAAATAGATAAGCAATAAAGATTGAGAGTGTTCTTCAGATTCTGGATGATTGGTCTTCTTCTTCTGTAGTGGTGAATCCTTGATTGATTGAAGAGTTGTAAGTATGAATCTTACACGAATGAAAAAAATCTTCTTTTAACACTTGATAAGCCTTCTTCTTCTCTTTGAAATTCAAATATCTCTTATAAAAAAACTGCAGCAACAACCTGAGAGATTTCTGGAACAAACTCCTTGAAAGTCCTCTCCCTTTAATAACTTCTTTCAACAGCTATGTTTGAATAGCTGATTTGATTTTTTAGGAGGTTTTGAAAGACGAACAACACTGCAAAAAAATAATCACAAGATCAAACATAATCCATAATATATAGCATGAATGTACCGACTGTTTGGCATATCAGTTTAAATAATAAACTAGGGTATATTTCTAACTTCAGAGTAATTCCAGATAAGTAATATGTAATAAATAACAATGACATGATTATGACTCATTACAAGTCAATAACTAATCAAATAAATAGTTAAAACACCCTTCAATAAGAATAAGTTAGTCACAAGTATATATGTCAAAGGCTCAAGGCATCCTCCAAAACTTTGGAGCTTTAGATGTCATTCAAAGCTTTGGCTTCACTAACTTTGACCCTTGATAGTTATGAGAGATCAATTAGCATTACAAACACATTATAGGAACTTAAGAATATTTTCAAGAGATGAAATAATGCTTAAAATAAATATCCAATCAACTCCCAAGCCTGCAACACAATAACTGTCAGCTATTAGTTAACCAGTGTATATGCATAGTCATACTTCAAAGCTTTGGAGGTTTGAATCTATCTCTTCAGTAAATCTGTCTTTCATCATCTACAACGTATAAAATCCCCCTGGGTTCATACATATTATCAATTCTAAGAGACTGAAATGTTAATATTATCAAACATAGCTCCTACTATTTTTCTCGCATTAACAATCCTCACTATTAATCTGGAAAATATCATATATTTTCTAGTGGGTCAAGATTCATATTTCACTTCCTCTTGAGCCTGCTTTGGCAGGTCACCCAAAAGTCAGTTATTTAGGAAGGAAGGATTTCCAATTACATTCTATGCAACTCTTGGTTCAGTTGGGCAAATAACTCCTTATTTATTCATCTCATAGATAATCTCAATTGCCTCGTATTGAAGTATCTTAGTTGCGTTCAACCTCTTACTTCAAACAATCGCACATTACTTGCTTGTGCCGTCGCGTCGCATCATGGTAGACCAAGTCACCTTGCTTTCGAAAGCCCAAACTTAGTAGACCTTGATATTGACGAGTGTTTAAGAAAGAGAAGGCTAAAACGAAATATTTTCTTTGAGGGATTTTCCTACTTTTTATTTTTATTTATTGATCATATCAACTCTTGATCATATCAACTAATCTACTTATTTGGATTGGGCAAGTTCAACTAAAACATTCAAACTCTTATATCTCATTATCGTTTTGCATGGATCAACCATACATCAAAATAAAACAAGATAGTAAATAATAAACAATAAATAAACATGGTATGGATGTGGCCCCTACGACTAAGTTATTCCCAAGACAATGAGATCTACAAGTCCTAAAACAGCAAGCTCATCTTCATGTGCCTCCTTCTTTAGTCCATGCGTCCTAGGTTGTGGGTCTCCTTTTGTCTTGTGGTATTTTGTTCTTTGATATTCTTCTCCAATCCTTGACGATATTCTATCTATCTAATTTTTATCTAGATTCTATGAACCAAATAGAAGAACCTCACAAGCGAGGGAGAAGACGAGGCACAGTCCGTAAAATTAATTACACTTATTACATCAAAAACAAAACCAAACAACAAAACTTAAACAACTAGGGACACATCCAACCACCATGCGAAAAATCACAAAAGAAACAGTTAAAATCCAATTTTAACACGCTAGGTCAATTTTTAATCAAATTGGGATGATAGGATAAAAAACGGTCAAAGTAGGCGTGCCAATCAAACTGGCCGAAAAATTCTGACCCACCGAATAAGGCCAAACTGGTCGGACCAGCCTACCCGGTCAAACCGGTCAGCCGACCGACCCGGTCTGACCCGTCGGCTAGGTCCGACGCACAAAGAGAGGGGAGGATGGGCTGCTGGCCAAACCCTACGGGTGTTCGGTCAAATTGGCCGAGCCCCTTCATTAGAAAAATCATATTTTTCACCTTCCCCTTGTACCCGAATCCCAATGTGGGACAGAGAACACCTTTTTTTCAAACATTGTGCCCAAAACCCTAGTTTTTCATCTCCAATTTTATACATCATATGTATGAGAACATTACTTATTTTCACATCATATGTAAAATTAGCTAATTCTCTATTGAATCATATTCAAATCGTATCATAATACGAATATCATTTTTATGCAAAAAATGACAGAACGGTGTAAGCTGATAAAAACAGATAACCACATACATCATGTTATGCGCTATCGACCTGTGGCTCTGATACCACTGTAGGGTTTTGATGCAGATTACGTAGCGGAGATATAATAAAATTATTTTTCTCAAAAACCTCCATGAATCGCAGGTGAAGCATCATAACATGACGAAGGGAAAAAGGTTACCTAAGTCATACCAGACTGGGACGAACAGTTTGCGTAGAAATAGTGTCCACGCCTCTGCAGAAGTCCACACTATAGGATCTCGAACTGGAAGTTCCTCTACTGTTTGTGCTAGAAGTGTAGAAGAAGGAGGAATCGTCGAAGCATCTTGATCCAATCAAGCTTCAAGAAACAATGGAGGAAGAGGAGGAGGGAGGGCCATGCGCCTCTTCAAGCCGTCGGCCTCTATGGGCGGCCTCCTCATGTCCTCTCTATTTTTTGTGCTTATGAAAATTAGGGATGGACTTATTCTTTTTTAATTAATAACTCTTTATTAATTAGAAAATTTCCCCACTACTAATTAAATCGAACAGTTTGTATTAACTTTTGTTTCACTCAGTCAGACTATCGGTCTTCACTATTAAACTTACTCGAACTACTCTTTAATTAATCGGACTATCAGTAGTGACTAACCACTAGGTCGGACTATTGGTCTTCACTAATAAACTCAGCCAAACTACTAATTCATCAAATTGGACTATCAATTTTGATTGTCCACTCAATCGTACTATCGATATTAACTAATGAACCCAATCGAACAACTAATTGATTAAATTGGACCATCAATTGCGAGACTTTATTTAATTGGGAATCGATCTTCGCTAAGTGAAATCAATTGAACAACTAATTGATCAAATCGGACTATCAATTGTGACTCACTATTCAATTGGCTTCACAAATGAACTCAATCAAACTACTAATCAATCGCATTAAACTATCAATTGTGATGCACTACTCAACCGGACAATCGATTTTCAATAACGAACTCAATCGAATTACCAATTAATTAAATCGGGCTATCAATTGTTACTCACCACTCGATCGGATTATTGGTCTCTAATATAATACTCTAATAAATACTATATACACAATATATATTTTAATAAACATGCATTATAAATTTTATTAAATTGGAACAATACACAAATGTAATAGCTTAATTGGCATGCGACACGGGTCAGGCCGGTTTACACCGGTTGGAACTATGATCAGTCGCTAATAAAAATTCAAGTTCAAGGAACAAATAATCTAAAAATAAAATATGCACTAAAGAACATAGGAACGATATGCTCCAGCGGTTAAGAGCATAGTTTTGAGCACCAGAACTTTACAATACAAGACTTGAACACGGGACCTCTGTGGAAGAGTACACGTGTTTTACCACTGCGCGAATTTCCACTTCATACATGAATCCACTAGTATTTCCCTTAAATTAAAGCGAGGAAGTTTTGCAAATAATGTACTTGGCCGCGACGAGTGTTGCTTGCCCGAGATGAGACAATCTCGTCTCAGACGAGCAACAACTTGTCCCGGACGAGCACATCACTACAAAACTTCTGGTTCTCATTCAAATATCCGACCTTGCATGTCTCCGTCCCAATTTTCGTTATGGTGAGACTAGGACGAGTATTTGCTCATCTCAATCTTCTCTCACATACTTATCCCAGTCTGGTATGTCTTAGGATGTCGACGGGGCCGGCGGAATTGACCATGGTAGCGAAAAAATCGGGATGGGTGCGGCCGTAGCAGCCTTCGAAGTCGATGAAGCTACCGGAGCAGATGAGGATGAAGCCATGGAAAACAAGGGAAGAGATCAGATGAGAGAGAGATAAAGAGTTAACTTGTCTAAAAAAGAAACCTCAATTGTTTTATTTTTTTTTTGTTTTTGATAAAATGTTTGCTTAACTATCAAATTTGTGTTTATATTTGGATTGATTACACTTAACTTTAAGTGAGGGCAACAAGTTCACTATAAGTCAATAAGGGTATTTTTCAAAGACCATTTTTCCTGATTCACAGACAATTTTTCAAACACCAGTTAAACCAGAGAAAACCCAGTAACATTGTCCCCTCTCCCTCTGTCTTCGGAACCGCCTCCGCCAACCCCTACCATGGAATCGTCACGATACCGCCTCTCCGCAGCCGTGCTCCGTCTCCATAGGTGGCAGATCAAATCAAATTGAAGGTTTCTGGGTTCTTAAGTGATAACAGGTTATTCTTCTGCCACCAACACCACCAGTTGATCTCTCCTCCTTCAGCTCCGGCAAGAAATTATGGTACTATCGCTGTATCGGAATCGACCCATTAACCTCGTAATACCTCAAGATTCGATCTTTTTCCCCATATAAGCTAACCTAGATTGGTGAAATCATGAGGAGGAACGTGTCTGAGAAGATCTTGATGACGAATAGAGAGAAAAAAATAGAGCAGCATCGGGAAGAAGATGAAAAAAAACCGATTCTTGGTGAGTGGTAACTGAAGAAATCAATATCTCTCTCTATTGTAAATCAGAGAGGAAGAAGAAGATGAATTAGAAAGCTAAACAATTCCATTACTGAGTTCATCATCAGATCAGGTAGCTATACTTACAGCTTTATAACTATCTACTAATTACATAACAACCCCTCTAGTACAACTTAATAATAAAACATTACTAGTCCATAACTTTAATGAAACTACACTTAACTCCCTTCTATATAGCTCAACACCCCCCTTCAAGCTGAACTTGGGTGGACAAGTGAAGCTTGGATTTGAGCAGCAGAAACTGAGGTGAATTCAATGGCTTGGTGAATATATCAGCCAATTGATCAGAACTAGGAACATAAACCACTTTCAGAAGACCTGCTTGCACCTGATCTCTAACATAATGAAAATCTATTTCAATATGTTTAGTCTTGGAGTGAAAAACAGAGTTTCTAGCAATAGAGATAGAAGAGATATTATTACATAGCAAGGTGGGAGACTGAGGAATTGAAATGCACAAACCTCTGAGAAGATATGTGATCCACCGAACCTCAGCAGAAGTAGTAGCCATGCTTCTGTACTCTGCTTCAGTGGAACTTCTGGCAACTGTGGATTTCTTCTTGGAGCTCCATGAGATCAGATTGTCACCTAAAAACACACAAAACCCTGAAGTAGACCTTCTATAACCTGTAGAACCAGCCCAATAAGCATCAGAGTAGGCATGAAGGTGAAGAGTACAATCAGTAAGGTTGAGTCCATGATGCATAGTGCCTTTGATATATCTAATAATTCTCTTGAGAGCAACAAAATCATGAATATAAGGAGCATGCATCTTCTGACAAATGGAGTTGACAGCAAATTGGATGTCAGGCCTAGTAATGGTTAGATACTGCAAAGCACCAACTAGACTCCTAAACAAAGAAGGATTGGAGTACAAAGTAGTGTTTGAAGTACAAATTTTGGTGACAGCTGGAGTGTCACAAGGTTTGCAATCAGTAAGTTTTGCTCTCTTGACTAGATCTGCTGCATACTTGGCTTGGTTTAAATGAAGACGAGAACCATGTGGTCCATTTGAATGCACCTCAATTCCCAAGAAATAAGAGAGAGACCCCAAATCTTTAAGTAATACCATCTCTTGAAGCTGAGAGAACAAAGAAGAAATATGTTGAGGGTTGTCACCTTTAATTAAGATGTCATCAACATAGACAAGGATGACTGTGAAGGTAGTTGAGGTTCTTTGTATGAATAGTGATGCATCTGCCTTGCTAGGAATAAAATGCAACTGAGCCAGACACTGAGAAAATTTGACAAACCAAGCTCTTGGTGCTTGCTTAAGCCCATAGAGTGACTTATGCAACTTGCACACCAAGTTGAGAGAGTTGTTGTCTTGAAACCCTTCTGGCTGCTTCATAAAGACTTCTTCAGTTAATTCACCATGAAGAAAGGCATTTGATACATCAACTTGCCTTATGGACCAATGTTGATTGAGAGCAAGAGAAAGAACAATTCTGATAGTCTGATGCTTCACTACTGGACTAAAAGTTTCTGAAAAATCAACACCTTCTCTTTGAAGAAACCCCTTAGCAACTAACCTTGCTTTATATCTATTAATGGAACCATTTGGATTTTTCTTGAGTTTAAAAACCCACTTGCACCTAATAGCTCTTCTACCAGGTGGGAGAGGAACAAGGGTCCAAGTTCCTTGTTGCAACAGAGCCAGATACTCATCCTGCATAGCATAAACCCAAGGAGTGGATGTAGCAGCTTCATGGTAGGAAGATGGTTCAGTGGTGAGGTATGGAGGAGGATCAGTAATTGCTATAGAGCAGTATTTAGGATTAGGCTTACTGATCCCAGATCTGCCTCTGGTAATCATAGAGTGGGTGGGTTGAGGTAAAGGTGGAGAAGGTGGTGATGGTGATGGTGGTGGTGGAGGTAATGGTGGTGATGGTGGTGAAAATGGTGAGATAAAACCTTGGGGGGGGGGTGCATCAAGCCCAAAAACCAAGGGAATGTTAGATGGTGGTTTAGTAAAAGAAGTATGTGAACTGAGAAATAAAGGTGTAAGAAAAGACCAATCTGAACTGTAGTTTGAAGTTTTGAGATCAGAAGTGGAGTTTGCAGTAATGGAAGATGAGAATGGAAAAACTGTTTCATCAAATTGAACATGTCTTGAGACATAAACAACTCTAGTATTGAGATCAAGACACCTAAACCCCTTAGTATTAGTGCAGTACCCTAGAAAAACACATTTTGTAGATCTAGGAGCTAATTTGTGTGGAGTATATGGGTGCAGCCAGGGATAGCAAAGGCAACCAAACACCCAAAATGAGGAATAATCTGGGGATTTGTGATAAAGAGTGAAATAAGGAGATTTCATATGTAAGGACTTTTTAGGCATTCTATTGATAAGAAAATTAGCAGTTACTAGAGCATTAAGCGAGTAAGAAGTAGGCATAGAGGCTTGTTGAAGAAGAGAAACAATTGTTTCTATCAAATGTCTACGCTTCCTCTCAACTTTGCCATTTTTTTGAGAGGTATGTGGACATGTGGTTTGAGGGAGTTTACCCTCAGAGTGAAAATAAAGAGCAAAAGATTTGTTAACATATTCAGACCCATTATCAGTTCTGAATAGTAGCACCAAAGTGAGTGAAAACTAACTTTGTAAAATGCAAGTATGCAGAATAAGCCTGAGACTTGAATTTGAGAGGATACAGCTAAGAAAACTTGCTAAAATCACCGAGAAAGACAATTTAATATTTGTATTGTTGAAAAGAAGTACAAGGGGAAGGTCCCCACACATCAGAGTGTATCAATTCAAAAGGTTTACTAGTTACAGAAGTGCTAGCAGAAAATGGTAGCTGATGACTTTTTGAAACAGCACAAGAGTGACAAAGAGATATGGGCAAGACATTAAACTTCAGTGAAGATTTCAAAGAAGACAATACTGCAGTAGAGGGGTACCTAGCCGTTGATTCCAAATGACACTTGAAAAAGGAGCAGAGGAATGTGTGTAAGCCACTTTAGAATCAGCAGAAGATGCAGAAGAAATGGCATAAAGACCATTAGAATAGGGGCCTTGATGAAGGATTTGGTGAGTGAGATTGTCCTGAATGACAAAACCACTCGCATTAAAAGATATAGTGCAATTGTTTTCTAAAGCAAACTGATGCACAAAAAGTAATTTGGCTGTAAAATGAGGAGAATAAAGCACATGATTTTGCTTGAAAAAAGGTTTGGAAGAGTGATTACCAGATATCATATTAGTACCATAATGTGTGATTGGTAGTTCAGTACCATCACCAATGGTAACTGAGTCACCTCCAGAATAAGCAGAGGGATGGTGCAGCTCATGAAGTCTATTTGTGACATGGTGATTGGCACCAGAATCAAACAACCAAGGTGTGGAGGATACGGGTGGAGGTCCAAGAACAGAAGGAGAGCCTCGGTAAGACTGTGAAGAAGAACCATGAGAGATGCAGAGAAATCCATTGAAGGTGTTTGCATAGATGTGTAGTAGGTCTTCTTGTTAGCTGTGAATCCAGGCTTAGTAGTTCCAAATCGTTGCAAATCAGTGCGATACCAACAATCATGTGCTGTGTGTCGTTTTCGTTTACAGATTTGGCACACAAGCGAATCACCAGAAGATGCACTCTTATTGTTCGATGAAATGCCAAAGTGTGATGCACCAGACTGGGATGAGGACGAAGAAAACTGACCACCAGATCCAAATCTCTGTGCGAATTGCTTGTTCTTAGGCAAGTAATGAGGAGTAGCAGGTCGAGAACTGGATGAGAATCGCTGATTCGCATAAAATGCATTCATCACTTCGTTAGCCGCCATTGCAGAACCAGAAGAAACAGAACCATGAGATACGGAACTCATACCACCAGAAGAAGGCGACACATACAATTCTTCAGAGAGAAGGAGTGAGCTAAGTTCTTGAACTGTAATCGGAGAAGATCGCAGACGAATATTGGACTTGAAATGATCAAATTCAGAAGGTAATCCATGCAAAATGTATAGAACCAGATCTTCATCAGAAATTAGTTCATTAACCAAGGCCAATTGATCTGTTAGAAGCTTAATTCGATCCGGATATTGTGTAATCGTAGAACTGCCTTTGGTTACAGAACTCAATTTGTCTTTGAGAAGATGAACATGTGACCTAGACAGAGAAGAAAAGCGTGCTTCTAACGCAGACCAAAAAAAAGCAGAAGACGGAAAGTGAAGAATTACCGGTAGAACTGTGACAGAGATAGATGCTATCAAACCGCTCTTGAGGTGTTGATCGAGCGCAAGGCAAGATGTGTAAACCGAATTAACCGATGACGACGACGACGGCGTCGGAGACAAGAACTAAGCCGGTGCAGGAACTTGACCAGAGACATGAAGATACAAGCCATTTTCCTGAAGAATTGTTGTTATCTGCGCTTTCCATAGCAATAAATTGGATGAATCAAGCTTAATTTGGACGAGATGATTAAGATTGCTCAAGAAGAATCGCAAACCAGACAGAAGATCAGTAGAATCCATGAATGAAGTAGATGCAAACCAAGAACAGATAGAAGAAGAAGCGATCACAGATCGAAGGAGCAACGAGCTTCAGATTGGCTCTGATACCATGTAGAAATCAATATCTCTCTCTATTGTAAATCAGAGTAGAAGAAGAAGATGAATTAGAAAGCTAAACAATTCCATTAATGAGTTCATCATCAGATCAGGTAGTTATACTTACAGCTGTATAACTATCCACTAATTACATAACAACCCCTCTAGTACAACTTAATACTAAAACATTACTAGTCCAGAAATTTAATGAAACTACATTTAAATCCTTTCTATATAGCTCAATATTAACGTGTGGGAGTGTGGGGCCCATTTTTTTGTTGTTGTACGAGGAGGACAGGGTTGCGGTTGTGATAGACGCGACTATGAGGTTGTATTCCCGTGAAGGTTGACTTCCTATTCTTGGCTCTGATGTTGGTGATTTCTTACTTTGTCCTGTAGATGCTGGATCAGATGGTAATAAATCTTTCTCTCTCTCGGCTCTGAAATTTGGGGATGGGTTTTGGTCGAGGATATAAGATGAAGATGAAGTGGCCAACATCATTGAAGGTTGGGGGAAGTCTCAGATCTACTGCTCCGTTTTGAAGCCCGCTGCCAGAATTCATGGTAACGGGCTTTATTGTAGTGGGTTGGATTGGGATAGAGTTCTTGGTTTTGTTAATTCAATTTTGCATTTTATTTTATTGTTAGTTTTTATAGTGAGAATTTGATAAAATACTATTTGTTCTTTATCTGATTTCTTTGCATAATATGATTTGTGAAAATTGTGTTGTAGTGTTTGATTGTTCTTGGTTGGGTTTGATGAAATGGTGTTGGTGGTGTTGAAGAACACCAAGAACAAAAAAATAAAATTTCAAAAACATGAACACCAAGAACAACGGGCAAAATAGTCAAAAATTTATTAAAAGGTGTCTTTTTGGATCTTGAAAGTGAATTGTATTCCATGAATATGATATCTATCTAGTGCGATGTATGGAATATATGAAAAAAGTTGGGTCTTGGAGTATTGCTATTGATCGGTCATGTCATATAGGCCCGAGTTGGACATCCAATTGCTTTGATTTGAATGGTTGCTTATATATAAAAAAGATGGACAGTCAAACCTATTTCTCGACTTAATAAATAGAAGCCCAAAGAGGTGAATAGGGTCCCAAATAAGGAGAGATATGTTCAAAGCAATTCTGATTACGTCTATTCCTAATCCTTAATGGAATGTAGGTGTATACATAGTATCCATTTAGATACACTCGAATAATCCCTTCTCATAATGAGAATGTATATCCCTATTCCGGTCTGGTCCGATATGGAATGAACTTATAATCATGGAATCAACTCGATCATCATATTATAATTTATAAGTTCATAAACCTAGCCCATTCCCATTTTGGACAAAACAGATCAACTAAATCTTTGATTCCAGTTAGTAAGAGGGACCTTGAACTAAGAAATAGACCATAGAAGTTAAAAAAGGGTATCCTGAGCAATTGCAATAATCGGGTTCATTGATATTACTGGTATAGTAGATGCTATCACACATACAATCATACTCAATTCGATGGAATTTTTTGATCTTAAAGGGGATCTTCTATAATTTCACACGTAAGGGGTTATTTCTTGGTTTCGCCCAGTCATTAATAACTTGATTATTTTTAGATAAAAGTAAATAGAAACAACACTTGTAAGGAGTCCTATTAAAACCAAGAAATATAGGCCTGCCTGCCGTCCACTCCAGAATAAATAGAGTTTTCCGAAAAAACCTGCTAGAGGAGGAAGACCTCGTAGGGATAAGGGACATGGGGCTAAAGAGAGAGCCAAAAAAGGATCTTTGATGTATAATCCTGCATAATCTCAATTGTTATCAGTTCTAGTACGTCGACCAAATAATACAATGCAAGAAGAAGTTCCTAGATTCATAGAGATATAAAACAACATATAAGTTATCATTCTTGCATATCCATCATTTGAGTCTCCAACAATTATTCCACTAATTACATATCCGATTTGTCCTATGGACGAATTTGCAAGCATACGTTTCATGCTTGTTTGAGTAATAACAATAAGATTTCCCAATATCATGCTAAGAATAGCTAGGATTTTCAGAAGAAGATGCCATTCGCTTGATGAGAAATACAAAGGAATATCGAAAATTCGAGTGGCTAAAGCTGAAGCAGCTACTTTTGAAGTAACATAAAGAAAAGCAACAACTAAAGTGGGAGAGTCAGATTCGAAAAGAGGATTCCTCACATCTTATTGTCGTTTAGAGCACATAAAAGATTATATCTATTCTCAGTAAATAATTCTTACATGTCTCATATGATTCATAATCAAAAGAGTACAGAAATCCATCCTGATGGAGTCTACAAATGTTTTTCTTATTTATGTGCTCTAAATGACAATGCTTAAGTTAAGTGAGGTTGAAATCATTATATTTAAACGTCTTGGTATTAATTTTATAGATGGAATTCTCATTATTTAAGGATTTGCAATACGTTAGACAAGTGTGCATTACATTAATACATTTTATCAAAATAAGTGGAACTATATTTGTCTATTATTTTGATAGACAAAACTTTTCTTATGCAAACAAGAAACTGCCACAATGTTCCTTGTCAAGGCTTTGGAAATTAAGGCAATTGGATCTTCATCATCACCATCCTCAGTTTCAAGGCTTTGAATTCTCTCATTCTCTTTGGATTTGAGGGCTAGATTTTTGACACCTTCTTGGAGTTCTACATCAACTTCATTCATAGATATCTCATGTGTCAGGAGCTTCCCTTGTAGGTCATCAAGTTGTAAAGTTGAGAGATTCTGAGCTTCTTCAATAGCTGTGGTTTTTTGTTCCCATTTTGCCTTTGGAAGACTTCTGAGAATCTTCCTCACCTTTTCTTCATTGGAAAAGTGTTTTCCCAGTGAATCAAGGTTGTTGACAATATCAGTGAATCTCTTGAACATATCTCTGATGGACTCATCTGCATTCATCTTGAACAACTCATATTGTCTGAGATAGATGTTGATCTTGTTCTGCTTGACTTCACTTCTTTCTTCAAAGGTAACCACAAACTTATCCCAGATTTCTTTAGCAGTTGTACATCCAAAGATCCTGTTGAATTCATCTGTACTCAAAGCACAATACAAAATGTTAATAGCCTTGTAGTTCTTGGAAAATTGCTCTAATTCAGAAGAGGGGAGTGAGTCTTCTGTTTTGGGATTTTTGATCCCATCTTTCTCTGTGTAGAAAGTATGAGGTCCATTTTGGATAATGGTCCAAAACTCTAGATCTTGATCAATGATAAACATTTTCATGAGAGCTTTCCAGTGAGCAAAATTTTTTCCACAGAATAGAGGAGGTCTGCTAGCAGCTCTTCCTTGTGAGAAACCACCATCACCTGCAGTACCCATGATCACCAAATGGTTAAATATTATACACTGATACAAGCTCTGATACTAATTGAAAGTGTGAGTATGCAGGTGTATAAGAAGCTAAGATACTGTAGAAGGGGGGGGGTTGAATATAGTATGCCAACTTTTTGCAAAACTTGCTAGAGAGATGAGGAACTTATGCAAATAATGAATTTGAAGGCCTTGAACACAAGTTCAAGACTTTGAAGTAGATGCAGAAAGAAGAGAGCAAGTATGCCTTTTTCAAGGCCTTGAAAACAAGTTCAAACCCTTGAAAAATAAACAGTTCTTGTATGCTTCAAAAGCTCTGAAAGTAAATGAACTGAAAATGCACAAGACAAGTGATTTATAGAGTTCAGTCCACTTGGACCTACGCCTCTACCTCAGGGATTAGATCCTTGCAGGATTTTCAACTCAATTGTTATTAATCAAAATCTAAGCCCTAGAACTCAAGCATAGAGAGTTCCCTTACTCTGTTACAGCTTGTGGTTTTCCCTAACCTGTCTAGTACCTTCTCTAGCTAACTGATTAACTAAGAATTCTCTATTGTTCGCTTTGAACAATCCTTGAGAATGAATGTAGAAGTAATACAGAAATGATCTACCAATATAGCTCTATACAGAAGATCACTTAAGAGTAGAAAAACTGCAGTGAACTTCTCTGAATGGATTGGAAGAGATGAAGAACTTATTTGATTCTTGTCAATCTAGAATACTTTCTCTGTATTTTCCCGTTGAGTGTTGTTTCTTGTTGGTTCGAATTTGAGCTCTATAAATACTTCAAACAGCTCTGCCAATCTCCCCTGATTTTCAGCAACAACCTTCCTATTTTGTAGGCAACAGAGTTTGACTAATTTGAATTCTTCTCCAACGGTTGAATGATATCAATCTTCAGAGATATTGTTGTAATATTTTATTTAACCACCATGAGAAGCTTTCATACACGTCTGATTGATCACAGGATCAAAGTATTCAAGTGTTTCCAAATCTACAGCAATTCAGTTTAGGAAATAATCCTGCAAAACTTAGAAACAAAATTTCCTGTATTATCATGGTCAAACAGATGATATATTGCGATTTAAAACATGTTTAACAATTTATCAGTCATCATCTTATAACAGATAATCAAACATATGCAAGAGAGAGAGTAAATCAAATCAGAGAGTTAGCAGAAAAACTCCCCCGGAGAATTCGCATTCAGGTTAAGCAGTTTCAAGGCTTTGAATCCAGTTTCAAGGCCTTGAAAATAGCCAAACTATTTTCAAGCCTCTGAAGCTGATTCAAGGCTTTGAAAGCTGTTTAAAGGCCTTGAAGTAGTCAAGCTATTTGAAGTCTTGAACAACCTGAGCTATCATAATGGATCAAACTGGATAGTGGTATTAATTAGGTCGACTAATTAATAAAATGATCATAATGCAACCACAAGCAAAGTTAGTGGGACTAATTTGCAAGTGGGCTAATACATGTAAGGACATGATTAGTCGTGGGGCAATTATGTAGTTAATGAAGAGTATTAACTATATAAAGGAACTCTCGCTTGTTATTTTCTCAAGAGAAGTCATTATTAGGAGAACATAACAAAGCAAGAGAGAGAGAGAGAGCGACAATAAGGAGGCCAAAGCCCCCTATTACCGTCACTCATCCCGTCGCCACCAAGGAGGAACGCCTCTCCTTGCCTCGTTTTGCGTGATATTTTCCCTCATTCTTCCATTTCAAGTACATTGTGGTGAGAAGGAATCCAATCAAAGATCCATTGTGTGGATACTCTTAGAGTGGAAGAAACTGTTCTTCGTGTGATCTCTCAAACTAAGGTACACACCTATTCTACCATTATTATGTAATGATTGCTTTCCTGTGATCCTTGGAGGGATTTGAGCATGATTAATTTTTGTACTCCGCTGCGTTACCTGCATCAAAACCCTGCAGTTTTATCAAAGCCACAGGTCATAGCGCATAACATGATGTTATGTGTTACTGTTTTTTAGTTTTACACCGTATATGTTGTTTTACGCATAAAAATGAAATTAATTAGCATATTAGATGAAAATTGAACATGATTCAACCAAGGAAGAACTAATTTTACATGGGATGTAGGAATTAGTGAGTTTGGATCACATATGATATGATGAATTTTGGATCCAGGAACTAGGGTTTGGGCACAACTTGGGAAAAAGAATTTTTTAAACTTGGAAACAACTAAAATTGGGAAACAAGGCAAGGAATTGTTTTGGAAACATTTCAATGGAAGGGTTCAGCCCCCCTAGGGACCGCCCCCTTGCGTTGCCGCCCAAGCTAGGGCACGACCAAGGGCTTGGGCCGGCCTAGCGTGCGGCTTGGCCGCGCGTGAGGCTCGGCCGACCGGCCCAAGGCCGTGCCTTGGTCCTTGGGTGGTACGGCCATGGCTATGGTGGACCCCTTGGACCGTTTTGACCCTAATTGCCTATTTTTCAACTAAAATTGAACAAGCGTGTTAAAATTGGTTTTAACTGTAATATGTGCTTTGTTGCATGGTTCATGGATATGGACTAGGTTGTGGATGTTTAATTTTTGTGGTTTGTTTTATGACATGCGAACTGATTAAATTAATGTTATAGTTAGTTAACTATACGACCTGCGAGCTGATCATCTTCTCAACATGTGAGGTTTTATTCATTTATTTATTTATTCTATATGTTAGGCTAGATTTAGATTAATTAGATAATAGCCAAGAGCATGGAGAAGAAGACCGGAGGACCAAGAAGCAAAAAAGACGATGAGGACTCCCATCCTAGGCGCGCGGCTATGTTAGAGCACATGGAGATGAGCTTGTAAATTTAGGGCATATAGATATTATCATTGGCTTGGTAATATCTTAGTCTAGGGGCCATATCCATGCCACATTAATTCTAATTTTGTGGATGTTTATTACTTATGTCTTGTTATTTATTTTTTTATGTATGGATGATACATGCAAAACGTTAACAAGATAATAATAAATAAGTGTGATCTTTTATTGTGGATTTTCCAATCCAAATAAGTAGATCAAGTTAAAGGGATCAACCAACCAATAAGATAATGACAATTAAATCTCTCAATGGAAATATTGCGTTTTGCCTTCTCTAACCTAAACACCCTTCATGATCAAGGTCCATTAAAATTCGGGCTTGACAAAGCAAGGCGACTTTAATTCACCTTGGTGTGTTGCGGAGACACAAGCAGGTAATGTGTGATTGTTGAAGTAAGAGGTTGAATGCAACTAGGCGAGATCAATTGGATTGATGAACCTAGAGGCATGACAATTAGGTGTTATCAATGGATTAGATAATGAATAAAGGGTTATTCACCTAATTGGACCAAGAGTTGCATTGGATGCAATTGGAAGGGTTCCTACATAAATAACATATTCTTGGGTGACTTGTCAAAGCAAATTCAAGAAGAAGTGAAAAGGGATCTTGGACTCACTAGAAAATATATATGATATTTTCAGCATTAATGGTGAGGGCTATTAATTTGAAAAAAAAGTGGGAGCTATATTTAATGATCTAGCCATTGTTGAATATAGTTAAATTGTTCAAAGTACTAAAATTGCATATTTATCGTTTTGTATAATTCCAATGGAAAACAATCATGCATCGACTTCATCCCTGCGATATGTCCTTGAGAAGGACAAGTTCTCTGGAACAAATTTCCTTGACTGGTACAGAAACTTAAGGATTGTCCTTAAGAAGGAAAAGAAACTGTACTTCTTAGACAATCCTATTCCAGAACTACCCCAGGATGACACTGTTCTAGCTGCCCTGAGAGCACATCAGAAGCATGTGGATGCTTCTAATGATGTGACTTATCTCATGCTTTGCACCATGACCTCTGAGCTCCAGAAGCAACATTAGAAAATGGAGACCTACGATATGATCGAACACTTGAAACAGTTGTTTCAAGAACAGGGAAGGCATGAGCTGTATGAGGTGTCCAAAGCACTGTTCAAGAGAAATCCAGCAGAAGGGAACCTAGTCGGTCCTCATGTACTCCGTATGATTGGATACATAGAGAACCTCGAAAGGTTAGGCTTCCCATTCGGACAAGATTTGGAAATAAATCTCATCTTGCAATCTTTGCCTGATAGTTATAACCAGTTCATCATGAACTGTAACATGAATGAGATGAACAAAGCTCTTCCTGACTTGCTGAACATGCTAACGACAGCTGAACAAAGCATCAATAAAGCCAAAGGCAAGGCCATATTGATGGTCAATAAAAGTAAAGGCAAGGGAGTTGCCTCTACTTCCAAAGGAAAGTGCATGAAAGTTGCAATATCCAAGGAAGCCTTAAAACCTACCGGGGGCGTGGCGAAGGGTGAGTGTCACTACTGTAGCCAGCCAGGTCACTGGATGAGGAATTGCCCTAAGTATCAGGAGGATAAAAAAGCTTGGAATAGTGATTCCATCGCCACCAGGTATTTTTATTATAGATATCAATCTTTCTATTTCTTTATCTTGGGTATTCGATACTGGAAGTGGATCTCACATTTGTCGAAATGTGAAGGATTTGAAAAAAAGTAGAAGATTGGCTAAAGGGTAGATAGACTTGCACGTCGAAATGGAGCAAGAGTTGCTGCATTATCTATAGGCGTATATGAGTTATCTCTGCCTTCACGGCTTATTTTAGAATTAGACAATTGCTATTATGTTCCTTCTATGAGCATAAAAATTATTTTTATTTCTTGTTTGGACGAGAAACGTTTTTCTATTTCAATAGAGGACAAGTGTTGCTCCATTTATTTCGATAGTATGCACTATTGTAGTGTGAATTTGTCTAATGGATTGTATATCCTTGATCTAAATAATGTCGTCTATAACATAAATACCAAGAGGATTAAAACTAATGATTTAAATCCTACTTATCTGTGGCACTAGAGTTTATGCCATATAAATGAGAAATGCATATCTAGACTCCATAAGGATGGATTCCTAAACTCATTTGATTTGGAATCATATGAGACATGTGAGTCTTGTTTATTGGGAAAAATGACAAAGTCCCATTTCAATAAGAAAGGTGAGAGGACTAGTGAGTTACTGGCCCTCATACATACTGCTGTATATGGACCGTTTCTCAGGCCATCCAGGGGTGGTTACACCTACTTCATTACATTTAATCATGGCTTAAGTAGATATGGATTTGTTTACCTTATGAAGGCCAAATTTGAGTCCTTAGAATTGTTCAAAGAATTCAAGAATGAAGTACAGAAGCAGCTTGGCAAAAGTATTAAGGCTATACGATCGGATCATGGAGGAGAATACTTCAGTCAAGAGTTTGACGAGTATCTTAGAGAGTGTGGGATAGTATCCCAACTGAATCCACCTGGAACGCCAAAATAGAATGGCGTGTCTGAGAGGAGTAATCGAACCCTGCTGGATATGGTTCGATCTATGACGTGTCAAATGGATCTCCTGGTATCATTTTGGGGACATGATCTAATTGACTCCAGCTTTCAACATTAACCGTGTTCCGTCCAAATACGTCATAAAGACACCATATGAGATATGGAGTTGGAAGCGTCCCATAGTGTGGTTTATAAATTTGGGGTTGCGATGTCTATGTAAAGCATTTACAAACAGAAAAACTCGGACCCACAGCAGATAAGTGTAAATTTTTGGGATATCCTAAGGAAATGAAAGAATATTATTTCTATAATCCAATAGAGAACAAAGTGTTTGTAGCTCAGACCGGCGTGTTTCTAGAAAGAGAGTTCGTCTCTAAAGAAGAAAGTGGGAGGACTCTAGAACTTAAAGAAATTCAAGAACCACAAAAAACTAATCCGATGATGGAACATGAGAAGGAACGACAAATGGTTGTGGAGGAACCTGTTGAGGAAAGACAGGAACTCTGTAGGTCGGGTAGGGTGTGTCATGAGCCAGAGAGGAACGAAGTTATCGTGACAGAGCCCTATGACACACCACTCATGGATGATGAGTCTACTAGAATTAGGGAGGTCGTGAAAGGTCCAGAATAAAATACGTGGTTGAGGCCATGAGATTCGAAATGGAATCCATGTATTCCAACCAAGTATGGAATTTAGTGGAACCACGCGACGGGGTTCGGCCCATAGGGTGCAAGTGGGTCTTCAAGAAGAAGACCGACATGGATGGAAAAGTAGTTGCCTACAAGGGGCGATTGGTGGCTAAAGGATACAGACAGATTCATGGTATTAACTATGATGAGACCTTTTCACCGATCGCTATGACTAAATCCATTCGAATCCTACTTGCTATGGTAGCTTACTATGACTATGAGATATGGCAGATGGATGTCTAAACAACTTTTATGTATGGAAACCCCCTTGAGGATGTGTACATGACGCAACCGGAGGGTTTTGAGGATCCAGAACATGCCAATAAAGTCTGTAATCCCTAGAGCATGATAATAAAGTATGTAAGCTACAACAATCCATCTATGGATTAAAGCAAGCTTCTAGGAGTTGGAATCGACGTTTTCATGACACGGTCAAAGAGTTTGGCTTCATCAAGAACGAATATGAGCCTGTGTGTACAAGAAGGTTAGTGAGAGTTCTGTTGTGTTTCTGGTCTTGTATGTGGATGACATACTACTCTTTGGAAACGACATTCCTACCTTGCAATATGCTAAAGATTGGTTAGGGAAGTGTTCCGCAATGAAGGACTTTTGGGATTCATCTTATATACTTGGTATGAGTATCTATAGAGATAGATCTAGAAAGATACTCGGCCTAAGCCAAAGTACATATATAGACAAGGTGTTGAAACGATTGCAAGAAGGGATACTTGCCCATGTCGCATGGAATCACCCTCTCGAAGGCTGATTTTCCCTCCAATGAGATTGAGAAGGACCGCATGAGTAGGATTCCCTATGCATCGGCTATAGGGTCCATCATGTACGCCATATTGTGTACTAGACCTGATGTGTCATATGCGTTGACTATGGCAAGCATATATTAGTCTAATCCAGGTAAGAGTCACTTGATTGTTGTCGAGAACATCCTCAAGTACTTGAGAAGAACTAAGGATGCCGTTTTGATATTTGGAGGAGAGGAAGAGCTGAGTGTAACTGGTTGCACTGATGCAAGCTTCCAAACCGACAAAGATGACTACATATCGCAATCAGGGTATGTGTTTTGACTGAATCGAGGAGCTGTGAGCTGGAAGAGTTCCAAGAAAGAGATAGTTGCTAATTATACAACTGGAGCTGAGTACATTGCTGCTGCAGGCACAGCAAAAGAGGTTGTTTAGATAAAGAATTTTATCACTGAGCTTGGTGTGGTTTCTAGCATTGTGGATCCCATAGCGTTGTAAAGTTACAACTGTGGGGCGATCGCACAAGCCACGTAGCCTAGATCACACCAGAGATCAAAGCATGTACTCAGGAGATTCCATCTGACTTGTGAAATGATCAACAGAGGAGATGTGAAGATATGCAAGATTCCAACATATGACAGTCTTTCAGATCCACTAACGAAGCCGCTCGTTCAGCGACAGCATGAAGGGAACACTAGATCTATAGGCATAAAAGATGCACCAGATTGGCTCTAGTGCAAGTGGGAGACTGTTGAAATAGGTTCCCTAGAGGCAATCGATATTTAGTATGAACACTGTTTGGCTAGAATATTCATTTATTATTTATTGATATACTTAATATAATGAAGTCCTTAGATACAATGTGTTGTTTATCTTAAAAATATCTCTAGTGCATTATATTGGTTAACAGAACAATCAACTATAGACTAGTATGTGGGTAGATTGATATGGAGATATCAAGTCTAACACATGGGTATGCATTAGGAGTAATGTCATACTGGATTGACCCACAATGGGAAGGCTACATTAGATTATCAAACGTTGTGCCTTAATCAGGTAACTATAAATGTAGTTATTGTTGGAATTGTGCCATAGAGGCAATCAATTTATTGTGACATATAGGTGGATTTACGATTCACTATGTTATTGATATGGAGATATGTTAACATGAATGAAGTCCTTAGAATATAAGTGTTATATTCTTAAATATCCCTAGTCAATTATAATGATCAATGGGACAATCATCTATAGACTAGTATGGGGTTGGATTGATATAGAGATATCACGATCCAACACATGGGTATGCATTAGGAGTAATGGCATACTGGATAGACCCACAACGAGAAGGATACATTAGTAAAAGTTACTACCAACTAATCAGAAACCTATGGGGTCATACTCAGATAAATCAATATGGAGATAAACATAATGGGAGTAAATATCTATGGCCACTCGAGGGATGAGGCTTATTGAATGTCTGTCCAGACTCAGATAAATCAATATGGAGGTATTGATGTTATCTGCTAGTATAAGCATATTCCCAGGATCGAGGAACTATGGATTGGATATTCGAGTGTGACTATTTATGTCTCGTGTCCAATACGGATATTGAGACAAAGGGAAAGTGCAATATAAGATATTGGTCACAAGAGGTTTGTCGGGATCACTGACTATTTCTATTAGTTGGGTGGCATGGATGTGTTGCTAGACACCGCTCCATGTTAGTAAAAGTTACTACCAACTAATCAGAAACCTATGGGGTCACACGTCATATAGAGTAGAGCTAGATTGGGGATTAATTAATATTGATTAATTAATAGAAGGATCACTGTGCAACACCTTGCAAATTTAGTAGGACTAATTTGCAACGAAGGGAATAATTCTAGTTCATGTAGAATTAGGAAACTTCTTTATGGAAACAACTAAGGAGTTGTTGGAGTATACAATGGAGGCTCTAGCTTCCTTCCCACTTGATGCTAATGTTATTAGACATAACACAAGAGAGTAGGAGAGAGGAAAAGAGAGAGAGCAAGACACGTCTAGAGGCCGCCGCCCCTAGGGCCGTCCGCCCTTCCCGTCGGCGCCAAAGAGGAGGCCGAACTCCTCTTTTGTCCCTCGTTGTGTGGTTCCTTCTTCCCTCTTCCTCCGATTCAAGCTAGCACTTGTTGAAGGAAGAATCTAGATCTCACCTCTAGACGTGGATTAACCGTAGAGACGAGGAAACTATTCTTCGTGTGATCTCCCAAATCACAAGGTACACAATACTATGTCCTTTATCATGTTATGATGTCTCCTCCTGACGATCCGTGGTGGGATTTGAGTAGGATAAATTTTGTTATTCCGCTGCGTTACCTACGTCAAAACCCAACAGTTATCGGGCATGATAGGAAGAAAGCTTAGAGATCGTAGTGATGTAGACAGGATTTGTCGCTCTCACTTAAAGGGAGTAAATATCCATGGGCCTCTCGAGGGATGGTGCTTATAGAATGTCTGGCCAGACATAGATAAATCAATATGGAGATATTGATCTTATCTAGCACAGATAAGCATATTCTAAAGATCAAGAAACTATGGATTGGATATACGAGTACGACTATTATGTCTCGTGTCCAATCCGGATATAGAGACAAAGGGATGACACAATACATGAACATTGTGCACAAGATTTGTAGGGTTCACTAACTATTTCTATTAGTTGGGTGGCATGGATGTTTTGCTAGACATCGCTCCATAGTTACTACCAACTAAGTAGAAACCTATGGGGTCACACACCGAATGGATTAAATTGGATATTGGTATTAATTATTTAGACTAATTAATAAAAGGATCATAACATAACCACAAGCAAAGTTAGTGGGACTAATTTTCAAGTGGGCTGATACATGTAAGGACATGTTTAGTATTGGGGTAGTTATGTAGTTAATAGAGAGTGTTACCTATTTAAAGGAACTCTAGCTTGTTATTTTCTCAAGAGAAGTCATTATTGAGAGAACATAACAAAGCAATAGAGAGAGAGCAACAATAAGGAGGCCGAAGCCCCCTATCGCCGTCCCTCATCCCGTCGGCCACCAAGGAGGACCGCCCCTCCTTGCCTCGTTTTGCATGATCTTTTCCCTCCTTCTTTCGTTGCTAGCACATCGTGGTGAGAAGGATTTCAATAAAAAATCCAAGGGGTGGATACTCGTAGATTCGAAGACACTATTCTTCGTGTGACCTCCAAACTAAGGTAGACACCTATTCTACCGTTATCATGTTATGATTGCTTGCCTGTGGTCCTTGGAGGGATTTGCGTAGGATTAATTTTTGTTATTCCACTGCGTTACCTGGATCAAAACCCTAAAGTTTTGGGGGCTATAAAAGGATCCTTTGGGGTGCTATGAAGTATGTAAGACATCGTGATCGGTCCTCTTTATTGAATAAAGGTCTTTCTTCCCGTGGACGTAGTTAGCTTGATTTGAGCTAGCGAACCACATTAAACCTACGGTTTGCATCTTTCTTTGACTATTTGTTAGGTGAGTGATCGAGTGAAATGCATAAAAAACTAGCATCAGAGCATAGGTTAAGATCAATCCACCAAGAACGATGTCTGGTACGATCATGAAGATTGACAGGTTCACTGGAGGGAACAATTTCTGTCTATGGAAGATAAAGATGGAAGCCTTTCTTAAATTGCAGGGATTGTGGGAACCTTTGACCACAGACAAGGGAGGCAAGGATGTCAATACATTGGAGTTCAAGGTATTATAGGAGAAGGCACACGCAATGATTATGATGTGCTTGGATGACGTGATCATCGAGGTCGCAGATAAGAAGCATGTAGCAGGGCTTTGGCTCAAATTAAAGGGTATCTAAATGACGCAGATTATCACTAGCAATTTGATGCTAAAGTAGAGGCTCTTCAATTTGCGGATGCTCGAAGGTACGGCTCTCAAGGACCATCTTGATCGATTGAATACAATTCTGTTATATTTGCGTAAAATTGGCGAGAAGGTGGATAATGAGGATGCCGCACTCTTTTTATTTATCTCGTTACCTCCATCATACAAGAACTTTGTGCAGTCATTCATTGTGAATAAGGATGAATTATCTCTATAGGAGATTAGATTGGCGCACCATTCTAGAGAATTACATCATCAGGGTGCAGGCATAGGTACAGAGGACCATGCTTCCGGATCGATGGTGAGGAGGGGAAGCAAGAAGGGTAATAAGAACAACAAGAAGCAATTCCAGGGTTCTAAGTTACCGAAGGATGTTTGTGCCTATTGCAAGGAAAAAGGGCACTGGAAGAGGGATTTCCCTAAATGAGGTAAACGGGGACAGAATGGATCTGCATCCGTGGTAGAGAAGGGGAATTCATCTGAGGTTGATTTTGTTCTACTGGCGTATGATGTCATGCATTCACCCGATGCGTGGTTTCTTGACTATGGGGCTTCTTTCATATCTGTTCTAACAGGCAACTATTTTCAAGCAACAACCGTGCAGATGGAGGATCCGTTTATATGGAAAATGGAGTTGTTTGCAAGTTCATAGGAAACAGATCAGTTAAGTTCAAGAATGTGGATGGGAAGACATGCAAATTGAAGGTGATGAGACACGTACCGCTTATCACAACGAATATTATTTCGTTGACTCTACTCGACAGCAAGGGTTTCAGTTTCAAGGGTGAAGGTTGAGGATTATGCATCTACAAGGATTCAGATGTGCTCTTCAAGGGGGTCAAGGATGGGACTTTGTATGTTTTAAATGGTTCAGCTATCACAGCATCTGTTGGATTTGCTTCAGCCGAGGTTAAGGAAGCTGATCTAACTAAGCTGTGCCATATGAGACTCGGTCATATGAGTGAACATGGAATGCAAGAACTTCACAAGAATAGGTATCTCACCTGGCATGTGCGCAAGAGCCTAGGGTTTTGTGAGCAGTGCGTGCATGGGAAGCTAAAACGTAGCAAGTTCCCTAAGGCGGTTCATAGAACGAAAGGTACTCTTGATCATATCCATTCGGATTGCTGGGGTCCATCTCGAGTCGAGGCGATTGGCGGGTACAAGTATTTCATGAGCATCATAGACGGTTACTCTAGGATGACCTGGATATTTGTGATGAAGCACAAGAGTGAAGCCTTCGAAAGATTCAAGGAGTGGACGATGCTGGTAGAGAATATGGTGGGAAAGAAGGTGAAGAGGCTGCGGACGGACAACGGCTTAGAGTTCTGTTCATTATAATTTCATGGATTCTGCAAGGATCAGGAAATAGCACACCATTGCACCATTCAGCATACACCGCAGCAGAACGGTGTAGCCAAGAGAATGAATCAGACACTTTTAGAGAAGGCAAGGTTCATGAGGCTTTTGGGGAGAAGCAGTTTCAATGGCACGCTATTTCATAAATCTGAGCCCGCACACAGGTACAGGATGCAAGATTCCTATGGAAGTCTAGTCCGGTAGAGCAATGAATTACTCAGATTTGAGAGTTTTTGGTTTTGTTACCTATTATCACGTTGATGATGGCAAACTAGAACCAAGAGCTAAGAAGGGAGTATTCATGGGTTTCAGAACAGGTGTTAAGGGATGCAGGATATGGGCAGACAACAAGATTATACTTAGCAGAAGTGTAGTCTCTAATGAGAGTCATATGTTGAAGAACTCTGTGGAGGTGGAGCTTGGAGGTGCAGAGAAGAAGGTGGAGGGAGAGTCAGCTCCTCATGATCCTAAGGATTCCGAAATCCCTACACCACCGCCGGAAGCAGAAGATGAAGAAGTAGAAGAGTCTGATAGTGAGGATACGTCGACACTAGAGGAACCAGTTCATATAAAAATTGCTGAAGGAAGACCAATGAGAGTCATAAAGCCTCCGGCGAGATACCGGGATGATGATATGGTGGGATATGCGTTACAAGTAGCGGAAGAGTAGAGGATGAGCCATCCTTCTACAAGGACGCTATATCTAGTTCTAAGTCATCACAATGGATCACCTCGATGGGAGAGGAGATGGAGTCTCTCAGCAGGAACTCGACTTGAAGGCTTGTTAAATTGCTTGCGGGAGGGAAGATAGTCAGTCGCAAGTGGGTTTTCAGAAGAAAGGAAGGAACTAGATCTGGAGAGGGTGTCAAGTATAAGGCAAGGATAGTTGCAAGAGGGTTGAGTGAAAAAAAGGGAGTTGAATATAACAAGATATTCTCACTGGTGGTCAGACATTCTTCAATCCGGCGATACTAGCTTTAGTGGCACACCACGACCTAGAGCTTGAGAAGTTGGATATCAAGACAGTTTTTTACATTGAGTGTTGGAAGAAGAGATATACATGAGCCAATCGGAAGGGTTCCAAGTTCCTGGAAGAGAGTATCATGTGTACAAATTGAAGAGATCTCTCAACGAACTTAAGCAGTCTCCCATGCAATGGTACAAGATATTTGACAACTTCATGATGAAGATTGGTTAC
Organism: Linanthus parryae; assembly: GCA_023055425.1. Classification (NCBI taxonomy): domain Eukaryota; kingdom Viridiplantae; phylum Streptophyta; class Magnoliopsida; order Ericales; family Polemoniaceae; genus Linanthus; species Linanthus parryae. The sequence continues at coordinate 88,997,465 of JALGPY010000005.1, forward strand.
CACAAGTGTGAGGATGATTGCTGTGTGTATCACAAAGAGTTGCATGGTGGATCACACGTTTTACCTAGTTTTATATGTGGATGATATTCTTATTGCAACTCGGGATACGAAGGACATCAGAGAACTGAAGAGGTCCCTTAGCGCGTAATTTGAGATGAAGGATCTGAGAGCTGCTTGGAAGATATGGAGAGTTGGGATGTATAGAGATAGGAAGAAGAATTAACCTTTCTTATCACAGAAAGGATACATCAAGAAGATCTTGACAAGATTCAGGATGTTATCATTTAAAGCTATAGATACTCTTATGGAAACTAGTAGCAAGCTGGGAATGTACACCGTTCAGACCGATGAGGAGAAGTACATTTCCAAAATTCCATATGCTAGCGCAGTTGGAAGCCTGATGTATGTTATGGTCTGTACTCAATCGGACATAGCATTCGCTGTTAGTGTGGTTAGTCGTTTTATGGCTCATCCGGGTAGGGACCATTGGTAGGCGGTGAAACAGATATTCAAGTATCTTACAGGTATGTCAGACATTGGCCTATACTATGGGTGAAGTGAAAACATGTCCGTAGCTAGTTTCTCGGATTCTGACTATGTAGAGGATGTTGATAGTAGAAGATCAATGATGGGCTATGTATTTTTTCTGGGAGCATCTAATGTGAGTTGGAAGGCAACGCTACAGCCGACGGTGACTTTTTCCACAACGGAGGCGGAGTATATGGCTCTAGCAGAAGAAACAAAGGAGGCAATTTGGCTTAATGATCTAGGGATACATTAATATCAGGCTATAGTCTAATGTGATAGCTTAAGTGCAATTTGTTTTACTAAGGACTAGGTTCATCATGAAAGGACCAAGCATATTGACGTCAGGTATCATTTTCTGAGAAGTGAGAGCATGATCAAAGTGATGAAGGTGGGGTCTGCTGACAACCCCGCAAATATTTTCACTAAGCCGGCTCGAAGGAGCAAGTTCCATCATTTTCTAGAATTTCTCATTATTATGAGGCAGTGAGCCCTTAGGGGCATGTCGGACCCGACGAGGTTCAGTGAGCCTCCGTGACGAGAGTCATCTTGAGGGAAGAAGACAACCTTTTTTCAGAACGAGGAGGAAGGTTCGTTTCAGACGAGAGACTTCAATTCAAGGTGGAGATTTTGGGAATGATGCCTTGAAGATGAAGATACTCAAAGGAGCGTGAAGAACTGAAGCCCGGGGGGGGGGGGGGGGTCTTCGTACAAAGATAAAGTGTCTTCGCACAAAGACATCCCATACGTAGCCAAATTTTTCCAAGTCATAATGTCTTCCTAGAATAGGCTCCACTCTCAAACTAAGAAGGTCTTCGTGATGGAAATTCTTAGCTGCTATATTCGCAAGTATACGATCAAGTAATAAAGTAGAGTATTTTACGACTTATGTATCGAACACACGAGAACAGTTTTAGATTTTTATTAAAATAATCAGAACTAATAGCAAAGTTGTAAAAGGGAGGAATAATTGTGATTGTGATTATTTAGCTAAAGTGCAGTAAATAAAGTATTTTTTTTTGTAAATTTTTTGAGAATATTTTCTAAGTCAACTGATGTATTAAAAATCTAGGATCCAGGATTCCATAGGATTACTCTCCAGCTTTAACACTTTATTTTGATTCGAGAAACACACAACGATTTTGTTTACGCCAGCATACCAGTTCAGAAATCTCCTCTCGGTCTTATGCACTTATCACTCCCCTGCAAACTTTCGGGTCCTCTCGGTCCACTTAGATCTGTAGGTTCGTTCTAAGGATGCTAGGGTTACAGGCTCTCCTCTCGGTCTCGCCCTAAACCTATAGAAGTTGGTCTCATGCTTTTATGCTAGCCCCTGATTCTTTTCACCTCTCGGTCCATCAAGGCAGGGTTCTAAATCCTGTCTTCTCTTCCTAACTGTTACTGGCTACTCTCGCGCACCAGATCCTGTTTGTAGCACTCCTAGGTGATCACACCATTCATGCATAAAATAAAACCCGAAGACTGAATAATAAACAACCCAATATTGTTTTAAGGATCAAACCAACCATGAGTCTGATAACCTAAACAAACTAAGTCGCTGGATTCATAAACCCTAGGTTCACTGAGAACCTAGGTGAAGAGTTTAGCTAGCGTACATTATCGAATAAAAGAATTTCATAAAATAGAGAAGATAGATCAAATGAGTTTATTTCTAAGAAACGTGGTTTGCACAATGCTCCTGCTTTGCTCCAACACTCCGTTTTTGAATTGGGAATTGGTTGATTGACTGATTATTTTCATTGCCTGGGACGCCTCATATTTATGATGCCACAATTTCCAAAACTAATGCTCGAAATTACTGTTATGCCCCTGTTTAGACCACCTCGGGAATATTCTAGAGATCGTGTCAGGCGTTTGAACGTACACTCTCTTCCGTTTGAACGCAGCTCCTTATATTTTTGACTTTGTTCATTTGATATCCATTGATTTTTTCTCCCCTGCATCTGAACGCGGAGAGCAGTGTTTGAGCGCATGCTGCGTATGAAACCAGACCTGCTCACGTCTGAACGCACCTCTCCTTGTTCTTCCGGTTGACATCTTGCATGAGTTTGACTTTTCTGCACTGCTGAACTTCCTGTGTTTGAGCGCAGGATGGCTGCGTTTGAACGCAACTTACTTAGTCTCCTGCCAGTTTTTCCTTCTTCTTTCTGCAGTCTCTGAATCATGCGCCTAAACGCAGGGAATGCTGAGTTTGAACGCAGCCAGCTTTTATGCACTTGTTCGGCTTGACTCCATGGTACTTTTCCTCCATTCTCGAGCCTCCTCCATGTATTTATGGTACCCGTTTCCTACACACAACATGAAGTACCCGCGATCTTACCCAAATGAATGAAATTACTCAAATATAGAATTTTTAAGCTCAGCGTTCTATCTCCTGTACCAAGGCAACAACAGACTAAAAACAGTCGAAATCAAACTCCACAGGGTCAGAACCAAAGGTAAAAGAATTCCTAGAATAACTCTATCTGAGACTTATCAAAATACCCCCAAAGTAAACTCTGCTCGTCCCGAGCAGACCCTTGCATACTATTTTTTTTATACCCTGCTTTGCATACTCTCATTTTAATAAAAACCTTCCCAGTTCAGATTCAAAACATAGATCAGAAGTTTCAACTATTCGACTAACTCAGACAAGGAATGTACAAAAACTAAAATATGAAAAATCAAAGATTTTTGGCTGAGATCGGGCAATATCCAGAACTGAAACCGGTGTGTCATTAAGTTCTCACTCCTTCGGTAAGTACCAAGCAACAAGCGATAGGTGAGCATGTTCAATTTTAAGGGAGGAAAATAAGCACTGGCTTCCCCTACTGTTACTTTCGTATGTATCCTGAGGAAATCCCTAGTTATCCTACTATCCGTGCTATTTTACGATCAAGGGATCCTAAGTTTAATCAGGTAGGATCTTGATATATGTCGGGTAAGGTCAATCCTACTTGTTATGACATCTCACTTTTCCCTACTCATACCCCTCACCAAGTCCCTGAAAACTGTCCAGAACAACTAAGTCCAAGTGTCTCAATTTCCCTGAAATCCTGGTGTTGATATGTCGTTCTCGCGGCCATAAATATGAGGCAGTGTGAAGTCCAAACAGTGTCACCTACCCAGCTCAGTATTAACTTTATTAACGGATAATAATAAACTAAAATTTAACTAAAAATAGAACATAATCATTTTCATTCCTTTTTTTCATTTTTTTATAAACATTAAACAAAAAATAACAAAAACAAAAACATAATAAACTTGAGCTAAGCGAGAAAATAATTCAAGTCGTGGGGTGCAAAATATCGACGTCATTAGACCCCCCCCCCCCCACCCCACAGTAGTTGTGACGCGTAGATCCCTGTAGTCCAGAAATATCGTGAAGTCCTACCAAACTCCTCATCACTAAAGATGTAGAAATAGGCACGGCCACCAATTAATCCCAACAACCCCCAGAACCCAATTTGTGCGGAGAGATGCCTCGCACGCGACTACTCCTCCTGTGATCGCTGTGTAATGTAGTGAATCTCCTCCTGAAACTTAATGTTGTCGCCTCTCACTCACCCTGACTCACCCTCAAAGCTTTCAAACAATGATCTGATATGAAGCACTTGTCCATTTGAAACCCTCCCTGACTCACTCCGACAGTCATAACGCGTAGTACTAGCCAACTAACAAGTGATGAAAGTCACAAAGAAGGCTTCCTAGGCTACAGTGGTTGCGAATGAAGGGGTAAACGATTGCAAATGGGCTGACAATTTGGAACTAAGGCTGAGAAACAGGACATTGGGTCCGTTATGAGCCAAACAGTCCACTGAAAAATGTCGTGATCGTGCTGGCGCCCCTTGGCAGGTTGTCGTCTACCTAAGTCACGGCTGTGCGGAAACTACTCAGATTCCTAACTCTGGGTACAAATACCGGAGAATTCTGGGTCGCACTGGATCTAACCAACCAACAGAAAATCAAATTACTACCCCTCGGTGTCAATTTTACCTCCTGTTGGAGACCTTATCACTGAACTCTCCCCAGTTTCTAATTATCTCAATTGCCCTTTCTCAAAATTTTCTGATTTTAAGTTTTTTTTTTTTTTTTTTTTTTTTTTTTTTTTTTTTTTTTTAATCTAAATGCCAGGTAAGAAAAATAGGTGGGTGGAAAAACGTGCTGACTCAAAAATAAAAAACAAAATGAAAAATTAAACCGGACGAAAACGTGCAGACATGGCGATGTAGGAGGAGAGGATTCTCCACCCCCACACTAGAGGTAGCTCGTCCCCGCGACTCTATCTATCTGGTCTATAACGCGAATCTGTGTTCTCCTGGGTCGAATGGTCTGACAGCTCAGGCTCAGGAGATGGCTCAGGAGTCTGTCTCCCCCTCGACCTCTTCTTAGCATTACCGAGTTGCTGCTGCTGTGCCGGCATGACTGGCACCAGGGTGGGCACAACTGCCTTCTGGGTCTGCGTGGTTTCGCGGCGGGTACTGGGTACCGGTTCTGCCAGGATCTCCTACATAGTTTTTGTGTTCTGTTCTAGGGGTAGGGTCATGGCCGAAGAAGCTGTCATATGGCCGACAGTCCTCCATCGTCCAACTGGGGAAGTTGTCATTGGAGTAGCGGGTCGGGATAGTAAATTTATTGCCACACATGTTGCTCTGAATCTCATTGAGGCAGCCTCATGAGTTCGATGAGCGGCGGTGCTGGCATGGTAGATATGCTTCTGGGTCTTAAAAAGTTTCCCTAGTCCCCTAGCTATTTTCTTAACCGTCCTTACCAGTTAATTCATCTTTTTGTCATGGGCCTTAATTTTCTTCCTGACCCATTCCTCATGCTCGGTCCTCTCCACACACCCAAAAGAACTGCACCTGGCACCCCTGCCGGACTGCCCGTGGTCCCACTCTGGCCTTGGTTCACGGAACTGGCCAACCTGGGCAATCCATGGGGTCCTAGTAAGGCAGGCAGACCACCACCTGCCGGAGGCGGTGGCGGCGGCATCCCATCACCCCCATCCTGTACGGGTGCATCATCATCATCATCCCCAACATGAACAAATTCTTGAGGCCCCAAAAGAGCCTCCTCCAACACACATCTTATCTTTCGGTACTTTCGCACTTGAACCCGTTTGATATCTCTCACCTGAGTCAAGATTACTACTGGATAATCCTGAGCCAATTTGGTCAACATCCCCAAAAGTCCCAAACCCTTCATACTCCCCCATCCATCCTTTCTCTAAAGTCTGCACAAATAATCTCAGGGAGGTCAATGGGTTATCGCTTCATGAGACAAAAAACCAATAGCACGACATCGTAGTCCAACCAAGTCATGCGCTTAATACCCACGATTCGATTGTTGACACACTCAGTCCACCATCTGGCCTCCCGAATGAGATAGGTATCTTAGTTTTTTCTCTTAACTGGACTCCGTTCGGGGTACTACCATGCAGCCTAGGTACACCCGCACATAGAGTTTCGAGCATATGAGCACTAAGCTCCTCAGAAGGGTGGGTTTTAAAATCCTGAAACTGATAGTCTTCTAACACCAATTCCATCCTTAGACATTCACAGATAGACTCATAAGTGATCCTAACCCATTTTCTTCTAAAGTAAACCCATTCAATTGACCGGGCCTCACTATTCATACACTGTTAGAGATTACTGTAAATCTCCTTGGTGATGATAGGACTCGCCTGAAAACGAGTGAATCCAGTGAAGGAATTCCCAAACTGACCCAGTTCAATATAGTCAAAAAGTTCTTTTCCCATGGACACAAGGTCAAGAGGAAAGATCCGCTCAATGGCGAGATCATATTTGGTCTTACGGTCCTGTAGAAAGAACATATGGGCATCCTTGTTCACAAACATATATAGCAGAAATAGTTATCCCTTAGCAACTTAACATCTATTATGTTCAGAGGGGAAAAAACTCGGTCAGGTCGCATAAAGTGTCGGTCAACTTCTATTGCAGAAATGAAGACAAAAAAGATAGAATAACTAAAAAATCTGCGAAGAGAGAGAAAAAACAGAACCTGAGTGCCCATAGTAAATCTTACGGGCGCAGATCCGAAAACTCGTCTCTGGAGCAGATTTGGAACTGCCTGACTTTTCTTGTCTTGGCACCTCCACACTAGTCTGGGCAGCCTGGTGGTCCTGTGGTGGTCGCCGAAGGTGGCCTGGCGGCTGAGAACTGGCGGCGGCTGAGTAGCGAAGAGAGTGTTTTTTTCTAGAAAGAGAGAGTTGAAAATGTTTGACTGAAGTGAAAATGAGTCAGATTCAGCTGTACAGTATATATAGGCAAGCTTTCCTGAAATTGCATAACAGCCCAAGAAATTTGAAATTTTTCAAAAATTTCAAAATTTTTCAGATCCCGCCCAGTCTGCGTTTGAAAGCATGCCTTCAAATTTCAGGAAAATTTCTGATCTTCATGAGTTGCGTTTTAACGGAGCCCTTTTGTTTGAACGTAGAGCTTCAACTTTTGAAAATTTTCTCGACTTCCGATGAACTGCGATCGAACACAGCTCCTACATTTGAAAGCAGTGCTTCAACTTCTGGGTTCTGCAATTTCCGGGTGAACTGTGTTCAAATGAAGAAGCTAGATTCTTTTTGAATAGTTTTTTCTACGTTTGAACGCAGACTTCCCTTTTTAAATTTTTTTGCCGAGTGTTGTGCATTTGAACGCAGACGCCGCCTTTGAACACAAGTCTGGTATGTTCAAGAATTCTTATATTCCGTGTTGGCGTTCCTGCGTGTGAACGCAACCCTTCTACGTTTAGACGCATGTGTGCGTTTGAACGCATGTCTTCTTCGTTTGAACGCAGGCCTTCCCTGTGCTGACTATTCTTTTCTGACCAATTTTACTAACGTGGCTTTCTCCGTTTGAACGCAAGAGTCCTGCGTTTGAACGCACATGTGCGTTTGAACGCAATTCTCCTGCGTTTGAAAGTAGAGTCATTTCCTGCAAAACTTGTCCCTGTATCCCTGAAACACTAAAATTCAGCATTAGAAACCCTCTTCTCATATCTATCTTTTTTTATGGATTTTTTTATTAAAAGTACTGTATTTAGAAACTACTACTACGTGTTGGGTTGCCTCCCAAACAGCGCTTTGTAATTTACGGTTTACAACCCGACCCAATTACCTTATTGACGTTCAGGGATCGTCGAGGTAGATGGCCTCTACCTCTATGTCCTCCTAAAGATCTTTGTATGGCATGACTCGGTTCCCATTCCCTTAAAAAATTGTGTTGTCTGTTGGGTTTTCCAGCTCTACTACTCCCCTGTATGTAATGTCTTTCACAGTAAATGGTCCAGACCATCTTGAACGCAGTTTCCCTCGATAGAACTTCATCCTTGAATTGTAAAGAAGAATCTTCTGCCCAAGTTCTAACTTCTTTGGTGGAATGCGCTTATCAAGCAATTTCTTCTTTTTTTCCTTATATTTTTTGGAACTCTCATAAGCTGTTTTTATGAATTCATCCAATTCGAGCAGTTCCATCTTCCTCTTATCTCCATATAGAATACGATCCATGTTCAACTTCTTGATTGCCGAATAAGCTTTGTGCTCTTATTCCACTGGTAAGCGACAAGCCTTACCAAACACCAGCTGGTACGGGGACATTCCCAGTGGTGTTTTGTAAGCTGTCATGTATGCCCATAGTGCATCATCCAGCTTCAGGACCAATCTATTTGTCCTGGATTCACAATTTTTTCCAATATGCTCTCGATTTCACGATTAGACACCTCTGCTTGCCCATTTTCCTGAGGGTGGTAAGGCACTGATACTTTATGGATAGACACCCCATACTTATTTAAAATTTTGGCATAAAATTTATTGATAAATTTAGAGCCTTCATCCCTGATCATGGCTGTTGGTGTTCCAAATCTGGTGAAAATGTTGCGCCTGAGAAACCGCTCCACTATTGCTGCGTCGTTCTTCAGACTGGCCGTAGCTTCTACCCACTTGGATACATAATCAACTTTCGAAAGGATATATAGATTACCCATAGATGATGGGAATGGTCTCAGGGAAACCAATTTCCTAATCATCGAAGGGTTCGACCTCTTGCCAAAGTTTCGTTGGTATCTCATTCCGTTGGGAAATATTTCCTGTGCGCTGGCAGCGATCACAACTCTGTAGTCATGGCATTCCCTGAAAACAGTTGGCTAGAAAAAACCTGGCTGCAGATCTTTGTGGGCTGTCCTGGGTCCACTGAAGTGACCCCCACACTGACCTAAGTGACAACACTGAATTACCTGCAGGATCTCGTGACATGGAATACAACGCCGCAAAATGTTTTTAGCTCCATGTTTGAATAGGAAAGGGTCTTCCCAGAAATATTGTCTGCATTCTAAGATGAAATTCTTCTTCTACAAAGGGGTGATACCTTCAGGGAGTGCTCCATTGACCAGATAGTTGGCTATTGCATAGTACCAAGGTTGTCTGTTGGATTTGACCTTCTTGATATGCTCATCAGGAAATTTTTCTTGAATCGGGATTGATTCTTCAGTTGGGTTCTCTAGGCGAGACAAATGATCATCTACCACATTGTCGACTCCTTTCTTCTCACTGATTTCTACTCAAATTCTTGCATTAGCAGAATCCAGCATAACAGCCTTGGTTTTGCATCTTTCTTTCCAACAGGTACTTATGGGCGTTGTGATCTGTGAAGATGATAACCTTCAATCCCACCAGATATGGTCTAAACTTTTCCATGGAAAATACTACTTCCAGCAGCTCTTTTTCTATAGTACCATAGTTAATCTATGCATCGTTCAAAAATCTGCTGGCGTAGTAAATTACATGTCATACTTTATCGTTTCGCTGTCCCAGTACTGCTCCAACTGTGTAGTCACTGGAGTCGCACATCACTTCGAACGGAAGTGACCAATCTGGATTTGTGATAATTGGGGAAGTAGTTAGTTGATCTTTGAGTAGATCAAAGGCTTGTTTTGCAGGATTCATGAAAAACAAATGGAACATCTTTTCCCAACATATTACATAATGGTTTTGTAATCTTGAAAAAATATTTAATGAATCTTCTGTAAAATCATGCGTGGCCCAAAAAACTCTTGATCGCCCTCACCGTGGTTGGGTATGGAAGTTGTTTTATCACCTCTATCATTGCTCTGTCCAATTCTAAGCCTTTCATGGAGATCCTGTGTCCCAGCACAATGCCTTCAGTAACCATGAAGTGACATTTTTCCAAATTCAGTACCAGATTACTTTTCTTGCACCGAATCAGAACTCTGGTCAAGTGGTGCAGCCAGTCCTAAAAACTTTCCCCGAACAGTGAAAAATTGTCCATGAAAACTTCCATATTTTTCTCGATCATATCTGAAAATATGGCCATCATGCATCGCTGGAATGTTGCTGGAGCGTTGCACAGGCCAAACGACATATGTCAAAAGGAAAACGTACCGTTTGGACAAGTGGACGTTGTCTTTTCCTGGTCTTCGGGATTAATGTAGATCTGGTTGTACCCAGAGTATCCGTCGAGAAAACAGTAGTAGGCATGATAGGCTAACGTGTCAAGCATCTGGTCCATGAATGGAAGAGGGAAGTGGTCCTTCAGTGTTGCATACCTTTGTCTCCGTTAATCCATGCAGATTCGCCAGCCTGTAACAGTGCGCTGGGCGATCTGTCCGTGATCATCATTCTGCACCACTGTCATACCCCCTTTCTTAGGAACACACTAGAAAGGACTGACCCAGGTGCTGACTGAGATAGGGTATATAATTCCTTCTTCTAGCCACTTCATGACCTCTTTACACACAACGTCCTTCATGTTTGAATTCAGTCTCTGCTGAGGCTGAATTACTGGCTTCTTTCCTTTTTCAATCATGATCTTGTGCATGCAGTAGGAAGGGATGATTCCCTAATCATCCATCTGATGGCCTCCTTATGTTCTTTCAACACTTCCATCAATTTATGCTCCTGTTCCTAAGATAGAAGAGACGAGACAATTACTGGGAGAGTATGATTGTCACCAATGTATGCATACATTAGGTGGTCTAGAAGTTGGTTTTAACTCCAGAACTGGTGGCTCCTTGAGTGATGGGACCAGGGCTATTTTCCGCTCGCCCTCTTCATCCTTGTATAAGGTTGTCCAATCTTTAGTTCTCATGACCTGCTCGTCCTGTTGCTCCTCTTCATCCTTTTTGTACATGTCCTTGGTTTTTGACCAAAGTTCATCCATCTTTTCGTTTTCCAGGCCCTCATCTATTACTTCCACAGAAAAGCAATTTTCATTTCCATATTAATCTGGGAGCTGTAGAGACTTGAAACATTGAATTTCACTTTGTCTTCATTGATTTTCATAGATAGCTCTCCACTTTTGCAGTTTATGATGGCCTCTCTAGTAGCCAAGAATGGTCTGCCCAGGATGAGCGAAACCTCCCCTGCCTCCATATCGAGAATCACAAAATCAACTCGAAAAATCAGATCTACCACTTTCACCAGAATATCTTCAATGACTCCATATGTTGGTTTTACGGATCTGTCAGCCATCTGAAGCATAATTCTGGAGGGTCTTGAGTCTCCGACCCCCAAACTTTTCAAAATTGTATGTGGCATTAGATTAATACTGGCTCCTAGGTCACAAAGAGCCTTTCCTGTGTAAGCACTACCTAGGGTTACCGGAATCACAAAACTGCCACGGTGACGCACATCTACTAACGCGTTAGACACAAGTGTACGGTCAAGTAATATAATGGTGTATTTTGGACTCCGATTTATGTAACCCAAGGGAAGGATATTTACTTTTCTCTAGATTAACAATTAAATCCAATTTACCTAAGTAACTGGTTAAAATGGTTGTGGATGGAGTGTTGTCACCTTCAATCAAGTGACTAGATCAGTAAGTAAAGCTAATGCACAAGAAATGGTTTAGGATAAATCAATGGAGATGAGACTAGGCAATCTATAGATCACCTAGGGTAGTTTTGACGATTCCGGATTTCACGCGCTAACATGATGACTCTTAGAAACCTATGCTGGGTAATGGCACTGACAATTACCTCTCGTTCTCTTGTCGTTCCACACGCCGGTACCGATCTGTCCCTCTCAGGCCAACACCGTCTACCGATACGTTCTAGCAGGCTAACGATATGCACGGAACAACGTCCTCTCAGACCATCACCACACGCACACTTCCCTATTTCCTACCGAATCCACCCTCTTCTAGCCATTCCTACTCAACTCACTTTTCAGTATAATTGATTAAAAATGATCTTGTTTACTCATCCCAACTAGGGAAGAGTTGTTTTCACACAGTCACTAGTTAATTAGCGATTTCGTGTCATGACTCCTACGTCACTAAGGATTAAGCGCAATAAACAAGATAATTACGCTACCAAGATCATCATTAAGCCTTGTTCATGATTAAGTGAATAAATAAGTAATCCACATCATACATCTTAGTCCTAGCTTGTCAATGAAAGAACTCGACATGATGAAAACCAAAACAATCTTCATAGAATCATAACCCCAGCATGAAACTTCATCCAAAATCCGGAAAATATCATCAAAACATAAACCCTGGGCTCTCCATAGATGTCTTGGTATGAGTTAAGATACTCATAGCACAAGTTAACATATTGTTTGAATAATTCATACAAGAAAATAGAGAGAAAATAGATCAAACGCTAAAAATCGTGATTTTCGCGCGATGCGGGCTCGTCTCCTTGCTTGATGATGCTCCCAATGAAGTCTCCTTGCTCTCCTCCGTGTTCTTGGCTCTCTCTAAGCGTGAATGAGTGAATTTTCTCCCCCTGGTTAGTCCTTAAATCAAAACCCATCACAAGTCTTCTGTATTTACAAAATAACCCCTGAGAAATGGTCCTGACTTCTCCAGGCCATATCTTCTTCGTCCGAACTCCGATTAAGCTCCGTGACCTATTGTTGGAAAGCTCTTAGAGTATAGTTTCATTTTGCACCGGTATCACTCCCAAATTAATTGTGGAACTCCATCTATGATCATATTAGTGCAGACTGGTCATCGAAGCTCCTCCAATTCAGTTTCTCTTTACTCCACATGAGCTCCCGTTGTTTTCGAAGTTCGTTCCATGCCTCCTATCAAGTGATTAGCATCCGCTACTTCCAAGACAATATGAAAAAACATACCAAGCGATTATATTTAACAAATAACAATGATATATGCATAAAATTTCCCGGACTAACAATATAGCGCATGATGAGCAACAAGTGATAAAACGACTCATATTCTCTAACAATAGGCTCAAATCACTCTCAAAAGACCTATTAACATGAGGTAAATTCTAAAGAATGATAGCTCCTAAAAGACTCTATCAAAATCCCCCACACTTACTCTTTGCTCGTTTCGGGCAATCATGACGCACAAGACTCCCACACTTGAGACATTGCATACATATCACAACCAAACCAGTGCAATCCCCACAGCTTTGCATACTTCACTTTCCGGTAGTCAACATGACTCACGAATCAATACAAAAAGACACGACTATGCAAACTACATGATATGTACAATGAAACTCAAGTATGAACAATGCAAGAAATTAAAGAACATATTTTTTTTAGTTAGAGATTGGGCATTCTCAATGAATAAACCGGCATGTCATAAGGCTCTCACATCCCCTAGAAGATTAAATAACTTTGGTGATCGGTAGAACTTGCGGCCAGTTTCGTCAGACAGAACGGGCACGAACACAAAATAAGTTGCTTCCGCACACTCATAAAATGTATCCCTAGAACATACCATCCGAGCTATTTATTCATGGGTTTCAATTTTTGACGGCTTAGAACGGGTAGGATAGGAAATTAAGATGCGTAGTCCTAGACGTCATGATAGAACTCACAAAAACTCGTTCTCACACTCCCTCACCAAAATCCAAGGAACTGTTGGGTTTTGATGCAGGTTACGCAGCGGAATAATAAAATTAATCCTGCTCAAAGCTCACAATGGATCACAGGAAGAGACATTCATAACATGATGAAGGACATAGAAGATGTGTACCTTTTGGTTCGGGAGATCACACAAAGAATATTGTCCTCGTCTCTACGGTTGATCCACGTCTAGAGGTGAGATCTAGATTCTTACTTCTCAAGTGCTAGCTTGGACCGGAGGAAGTGGAAAGAAGGAATCAATAAACGAAGGAGGAAAAGGAGTGTTCGGCCCTCCTCTTGTGGCCGACGGGTAGGGGACGGGCTAGGAGGTTTTGGCCTCCTATCTTGTCTCTTGCTCTCTCTTTTGCTTTCTCTCCCACTCACTTATGCTATGATAATTAGTTGTGGGAAGGAAGCTATAGCATCATTTATATAGTCCAACAACTCCTTGTTAACTACATAAAGGCCCTTCCTAGTTCTACATGAACTTGGATTAGTCCCTTCCTTGCATATTAGTCCTACTCAGTTTGCAAGGTGTTGCAAAGTTATACTTCTCATTAATTAATCATATTAATTAATCCCAAATCTAGTTCAACCCTATTGACGTGTGACCCCATAGGTTTCTACTTAGTTTGTAGTAACTTATTACTAACATGGAGTGGTGTCTAGCAACACATCCATGCACCAAACTAATAGAAATAAGTTAGTGATCCTGACAAAGCTTTGTGCCCAATATCACGTATTACACTATCCCTTTGTCTCCATATCCGGATGGGACACGATACATAAATAGTCACACTCGTATATCCAATCCATAGTTCCTCGATCATGGGAATATTCATATGCAAGCAGATAACATCAATATCTCCATATGGATTTATCTGAGTCTGTCCTGACATTCAATAAGCCTCATCCCTCGAGTGGCCGTGGATATTTGATCCCATTATGTGGGAGGGGGAAATCCTCTCTACATCACTACGATATCTAATCATGCTTCCTATCTTGCCCGATAACTACCTTTATAGTTACCCAGTTACGGCGTAACGTTTGTTAACATCAAAGCACGATATTTCACAACTCGAGTATCTAGTGACTTCAAGTCTAACAATTGCAATTATATTAGCACTACGAGAAGCAATTGTGACTTTAACATAATCTAATGTATCCTTCTCGTTGTGGGTCAATCCAGTATGCCATTACCCCTAATGCATACCGATGTGTTGGATCATGATATCTCCATATCAATCCAACCCCATACTAGTCTATAGATGATTGTCCCATTAATCATTATAATTGACTAGAGATATTTAAGAATGTAACACTTACATTCTAAGGACTTCATTCATGTTAACATATCTCCATATAGATTAAAATAATGAATCGTAAACCACATATTTGTCACAATTAATTGATTGCCTCTAGGGAACAATTCCGACAGTCTCCCACTTGCACTAGAGTCAGTCACCTGCATCATATGCCTATTGATCTATCGCGACCTTCCACGCTAACACTGCACAGGGGCGTGGTAGGCGAGACATGTGCTGGTACTTTGCAAACATTCATTTCTCCTCTATTAACAATTTGATTGAGATTGAATATTCTGAGTAAGTGCATCTCATGCAGTAATTTACTCAGTCCTCTATGTTTAGAATTAGGGACTGAATCTTGCCTGGAACCCTTCCATCTCACAGTTGCTCCCACTAGTATAAAACTAGACTTATAATATGAAATCTTCTTTGAAGTTCGCATCACTGTAACTCTTTAAAGTACTCTTTATGTCCTCTATTTATCAAGAATTCATCCTTCAGTTCTTATCAAGCACTTAAGGATAATCTTGATAATCATCCAGTAACTCTCACTCGAATATGACTGGAATCTTTGTGTCATACCATATGACACATTTGATCTAGTACACAACATGGCGTATCCCGGGAATCTAATTCACACGGTCCCTCATAATCCTATTGGAAAGAGAATTAGTCTTCCAAAGACTAATTCCACGTGACATAGGTAGAATAAATGTAGAACCTATTTCAACACCTTTGTTAATCTATGTACCTTGACATATGCCGCACAACCTATCTTGATCTATCTCAATAGATCTTTATGGGTTGCTTCGCCTAGGTATATCATTTAAGATTTAATTCCCTAGACAACCTACGTAAGATTGCCAAGTAGGGACATCATTCCCAATGATTAGTATGTCTCTACATACAAGACCGGAAATGTAACTGTGCTTCCACTCACCTTCTTGTAAACACAAGTCTCATCTTTAATTTTGACTAGGGGATTGTCCTTTCCCGAGGGCACTACCCTAAAAAAAAATACTAAAATACATGTTGTTTTTAAGGTAAACGTTCACACCAGGTTGATTTTATAATTGCAATTATTTGAAATGTTTTCTTTAATGTTCTCTCTCAATTTTATTTTAAAAAAATGTTTTCTGAAAAAATAATAATCTTATGATTGATATTAAAAGAATCTACATGCTTAAAATACATTTCAAAGGAATAATGATAAATTTATGTTTTATATAAATTTACGTGTTTGACGTATTTTATATCTTTTTTAGGGAAATTTTATATCTTATTTTTAAGGTTCCTAAAGCAATTTATTTGTCTCCCATTAATTTTTTGTCGTTGGTAATGTTTATTCATGAAATCCTTAAAAGTTTATCAAATAGATTCTCTAAAAAAATGTTTATCAAATTAAAAAAAAAATGTGTTTTAACTTCTGAACGTGAAAACAATGTCAGAATTTTTTGTTTAGTAAGAAAAATTGATGAAGAAATGAGGGGTGAATGCGTTACCAAAGAAAAACAAAGGGAATTTCTCAAAAAAATAAAAACAAAGGGAGAAAGGAAAATCATACATGCATGAGAAAATTGAGGAGTTTAGTGGTAATGTGGAGGGTGGAGTTGACCGCAAAGTAATTGGTTGCCGTACAAATCTGCCACATCCCCCATTCCCCATATTTTTAGGAATTCTAATTATAAATGGGTAAGATCTAAAGGCTAGGGTCAATTCAATCGAATGGTCCAAAAGATATTTTAAATTCAACTATGCTGTTTTATAATATAGATGGAACCAAACTCCTTTGATTGCATCATCAATTCGAAGAATCCAAATCCAAGAAGATTGACTCAATCTTTAGACAGATTGCTACAAGCAAGATGCAAATGGATTTAAGCATCACAAATGAGGAAAGATTTCATCATATTCTATACTATGAACTCACAGGAAATCCTTACCCAACCAATTGTCTTTAAAAGTAATCATATTACCATCCATGTTGGTTTCCTCATAACCCGCTTGCACCTTATGGGTCATACCCTTTAAGGTGGTTCCACCAAAGTCCATATTTTGTTGTTATACATGGATTCCATATTGTATATCATGGATCCAAGCGATTTCTGAGAGTATGGCCCACATGTGGCCATCTAATAGGTTGTAGGCTCATCTCGATGAGCAATATATCGAGGTTATGAGAATCCTTATTTCTCTAGTCCATTGACATATCATACCTGACCTACGAGGTTGTTGTGTTACCTGGGTAGGTTTCTCCACAACATCTTGTGATCCTGCTCATGTTCCATCAAAATGATCAATGTCTTGTTGTGGTTCTTGAACTCCTTCAAGTTCTACAGTCCTCCCAATATTTCTTTTAGAGACAGTCTCTATCTAGAAACACAGTGGTTGAAGTAACAAACAATTTGTTCTCGATTGGATTTGTAGAAATAATATCCTTTTCTAGGATATCCCACAAGACATTTATCCGACTTGGGTCCAAGTAAACTCTTTTACATGAACTTCATATCCCCAAATATTTATGAATGAAATACTAGGAAACTTCCTAGTCCATACCTCATATGGTGTTTTTCAAAATCTGTTTTTGATGGAACAAGCTTAAGGGCGAAATTTGCTGTAATCAGAACATAGCCGTTAAAAGTAAACTGGAAGTTCAGTTTGACTGATCATGGACCGAACCGTGTCCAACAAGGTGCGAACTCTCATCTTAGACACGCCAAACCCATGTGGCGTGTTGGGCAGAGCGAGATTGGATTATATCCAACACTCCTATAGATGCTTGTCAAACTCTTGGCTCAAGTACTCTCCTATACGATCCAATCATAGAGCCCTAATACTTTTGACAAGCTGGCTCTCTACTTCATTCTTGAATTCCTTGAACTCTTCAAATGATTCTGATTTGTTTCTTCAAAAGATACACAAATCCATATTTCTCAGATCCCATCAGTAAATATGATGAAGTACTGAAAACCGTCTTTAGTATTTGTGCTTAGCGGCCTACATACATCGATATGTATGATTCCCAAAAGATCATATCTTTGCATAATAAATAAGTCTTACATGTCGGATATGATTCAATAATCAAATGAGTTCTAGAAATCCATCCATATGGAGTTCTAGATATGTATATCTTATTCATGTGGCCTAAACGATAATGCTAAAGGTAAGTGAGGTTCTTATCATTATATGCAAATCTCTTGGTATTAATGTTATAGATGAAATTAACATGATCAAGGATATACAATCCGTTAGGCAAAATTGCATTACAATAATGCTTATCAGAATAAATGGAACAAAATTTGTCCTTTATTATGATAGAGAGCTTTATTGTCCAAACAAGAAACTATGATAATGATCCTAATCATAGCAGGGTCATAATCACTTTTGTCTAATTCAAGAACAATTTCATAAAGGTAAAATAATTCCCTACGGCTAATTCAGCAACGCCTTGCTTCATTGCCCCGCGTGTAGGATTATTTCTTCCTTATCCAATTTTCTTCAATATCTTGAGATCCTCTACACTTATATAATTGTGAGATCCTCATCTAGTATCATATACTCATGATGATGAGATAGACACATTGATTTCTATAACAAAATACCTAAACCGGAATTCATAATTCCTTTATTAGTTACTTCCAGGTACTTTGGGTAGTCTCTCTTCATTTACACTAACTATTGGACTTTAAGTCAAATTTGGTTTTAGCAACAAGCTTGCTTTATACCCATGGGGTCGGCGCAACCATTTGCCATTACCCATGCTGTTAACCATTAACAGTATTAGCCTATGCCCTTTCATTATTTATTTGTTTAGTGATCTGAAATCATATTAAGTAAATCAACTTTAAAATAAAACTATAATTGCATCCAATACAATTCTTGGTCCACCTTGGGTGATTAACAATTTATTCTTTATCTATCTTATTAGATAACACCCATTCACTAATGTTTTTCAATCATATTGAATTAGCTTAGTTGCATAACGCAAAGTGGAGCAACACTTCAAACCTTTCATGTCTAGCTCGCCTTTTAAAGATCTTCTTTAAATGTATGATCATATCATATGTCTCCATGTTCTCACCTTGCTTCCAAAGCTCAGAGTTCATGGCGGCTTACATGAGGCAAGTTACATTCAAAGAACCATTCTTTGATGTTCATTCCATTAGGTTTTAGTGTGTCTTGGTAGTTGGTGGGAAGAGAACTTTATGTTCTACAATGTAAAACTATTTCTCTTTTAGGTAGGAACCATTCCAATTGCATCCCATGCAACTCTTGTTCCAATTAGGTGAATAACTCATTATTCTTTATCCTTTAGCTAACACCTACTTGTCATGCCTCTAGGTTTATCAATCCAATTGATTCTTACCTATTTGCGTCCAACCTCTTGCTTCAACATACACACATTACTATCTTGTTTCGTCTGCAACACACCATGGTAAATTAAAATCGCCTTGCTTTGGCAAGCCCGAATTTTAATAAACCCTGATCATGAAGGGTGTTTAGGCAAGAGAAGGCAAAATTCAATATTCTATTTGAGAGATTTAATTCTCATTAATTGTTAGGTTGATCCCATCAACATGATCTATTTATTTGGATTGGGCAATCCATAATAAAAGATCAACTTTGTTTATTAATTATCTTGTTAACTTTTCGCATGCATCAACCATACATCAAAAATAAATAACAAGACATAAATAATAAACATCCACAGAAAGAAAAATATCGTGGCATGGATTTGGCCCCTAGACTAAGATATTATCAAGCCAATGATAATATCTATGTGCCCTAAAGTGACAAGCTCATATCCATGTGCTTCACCATAGCCGCACGCCTAGGGTAGGGAGTCTCCATCGTCTTTTGGCTTCTTGGTACTCCGTTCTTCTTCTCCATGCTTCTTGGCTATCTTCTAAATATTTATAATTCTAGCCTAACATCTAGAATAACTAAATAAATAAAAGCCTCACATGTCGAGGAGAAAAACGACTCGCATGCCGTAAAACCTAATTAATTATTACATTTATTTTATCAGCTCGCAGGTCGTAAACCAAACCACAAAACATAAAACATCCACAACCTAGGCTATATCCATCCATCATGCAACAAAGCACATAATAAAGTTAAAAACAAACTTTTAATGAGCTTGTTCAATTTTAGTTGTTTTGGACATACTAGGGTCAAAACTGTCCAAGAGGTTCACCAAGGTAATGGCTGAACCAACCAAGGAACCGCCGCACAAGGCCCGGGCAGGCCGGCCCCTAGCCCACACGGCTAGGCCGTGCGCTAGGGTGAGCCGGACCCTTGGGGCCGTGTGTTTTGGACGGCAAGCAAGGGAGGGGAGGTTCCCTTGTGGGGTCATTCCTTCCCATGAAATTGTTTCCAATAACAATTCCTTCCCTGTTGGGTTGTTTCCAAAACACCATTTGCCTTGATGCCCAAGTTTAATTGTTTCCATACTTGAAAAACCCCTTTTCCAAGCATGTACCCAAACCCTAGTTCTAGATCCAAAATTCCTCACATCCAATGTGATCAAACTCACTAATTTACACATCCAATGTTAAATTAGGTCTTGTTTATTGCATCTACTATGCTAATTAATTTCAGTTTCGCGTAATATGAATAAAACGGTGTAAAAAATGAAATCGTAACACATAAAATCATGTTATGCACTATGACCTGTGGCTCTGATACCACTGTTGGGTTTTGATGCAGGTTACGCAGCGGAATAATAAATTATTCCAGCTCAAAGCCCACCAAGGATCACAGGAAGTGACACTCATAACATGATGAAGGTCATCGAAGATGTGTACATTTTGGTTCGGGAGATCACACGAAGAATATTGTCCTCATCTCTACGGTTGATCCACGTCTGGAGGTGATATCTAGATTCTTCCTTCTCCTAGTGCTAGCATGGACCGTAGGAAGAGGAAAGAATGAATCAAGCAACGAAGGAGGCAAATGAGGGTTCGGCCCTCCTCTTGTGGCCGACGGGTAGGGGACGGGCTAGGGGGTTTCGGCCTCCTAACTTGTCTCTTGCTCTCTATTTTTCTTTCTCTCCCACTCAATTATGCTATGAGCATTAGTTGTGGGAAGCAAGCTAGAACGTCCTTTATATAGTCCAACAACTCCTTTTTAACTACATAAAGGCCCTTCCTAGTACTACATGAACTTGGATTAGTCCCTTCGTTGCATATTAGTCCTACTAAGTTTGCAAGGTGTTGCAAACTAATCCTTCTCATTAATTAATCATATTAATTAATCCCGAATCTAGTTCAACGCTATTTGACGTGTGACCCCATAGTTTTCTACTTAGTTGGTAGTAAATTATTACTAACATGGAGCGGTGTCTAGCAACACATCCATGCACCCAACTAATAGAAATAAGTAAGTGATCCCGACAAACCTTTGTTCCCAATATCACGTATTGCACTATCCCTTTGTCTCCATATCCGGATTGGACACGAGACATAATAGTCACACTCGTATATCCAATCCATAGTTCTCGGTATATGCTTATGCAAGCAGATAACATCAATATTTCCATATTGATTTATCTTAGTCTTGCCAGACATTCAATAAGCCTCATCCCTCGAGTGGTCGTGGATATTTTCTCCCATTATGTGGGAGGGAGAAATCCTCTCTACATCACGACGATCTCTAAGCTTGCTTCCTATAATGCCCGATAACTACCTTTATTGTTACCCAGTTACGGCGTAACGTTTGATAGCATCAAAGCACGATATTTAACAACTAGCGTATCTAGTGACTTCAAGCCTAAGGATTGCAATTATATTAGCACTACGAGAAGTGATTGTGACTTTAACATAACCTAATGTATCCTTCTCGTTGTGGGTCAATCCAGTATGCCATTACCCCTAATGTATACCCATGTGTTGGATCATGATATCTCCATATCAATCTAACCCGATACTAGTCTATAGATGATTGTCCCATTAATCATTATAGTTGACTAGGGATATTTAAGAATATAACACTTATATTCTAAGGACTTCATTCATGTTATCATATCTCCATATCGATTATTATAATGAATCGTAAATCCACATATTTGTCACAATCAATTGATTGCCTCTAGGGCACAATTACAACAGGAACCCCACAGAATCTCACTACTCCAGCCCTCATTCCCGCAATCTTGGTACAATGCCGTTCTGGTGTCCACAAATGTGAAGAAGTGATAATAAAACTCATAGCTCATCTCCTCGGTCTTTATGAAGTTTAATTTTCGGCTCCCTATTCCATTTCACTTCCAACTTTATCTTTTTTTTTTCAATTTCAATTGCAACAATAAGCACATGGAGCCACCAATGATGATAACAATATCCAAGGAGATCAAATCTCACAATAAATAACGTGGGGATGGAATGTGTCAAATCAACGATGTAATCGAATCTGTGTCGACACCCCCACACTCAATGTAAAGCATGTCACAAACCCGGTTGTCAATGTAACACGTGCTAATTACAACCAATCTTCCTCATCACTTAAGATATAGAGAATGTAAATAGAGCACAAGCATGTCCTCCTATAAGATCAACCAACCCCACCCCATAACGTGAGGAAGAATGTCACGCACTACGGAACTCCACCTGTGATTGAGATATATGGACACGACTCACCGCCACACCGAAGTGTGCTGCCTCTCTAACTCACCCTCACATCCCCTGAATATATGACATGTGAGAAGATCCACTCAGATGTATGATATCTGCTCACCCTTAATGAACCTACCTAACTCGACTCCCTCTATCATGACGCATAGGAAGGGACCATTCTAACTAGTGATGAAAGTCACAAGGAATGGCTTCCTAGGCTAGAGACTGTGAATAAAAGGGGTAAATTGATCAAATTGTCGTAACTAGTGGACCTAGGCGATGGAGACGGGACGTGAGGTCCCCATAAAATCACTGGAACGGCTGTTCCGTTGCCACTACTAGGAGGGAAAACGACTACCTAAGTGATGGTGGTGTAGCGCTAGTAGGATAACTAGTCTTAGAGACAGCTACTCACAATTCTCGTGTGCATTGGCCCTATAGCCTTCCTACTCCAGATTACCGCGTCTACCTCACCTCAGATTTTCATACTACCTAGGGAATACTATCATTAAGCCCTCTCCACGTTCACTCTCTTCGATTTCCCTTTCTCAAAAAATTTAATTTTTAGGATTATATATATAGTGTCTATATATATATATGTTATATATATATATATAGACACTATATCTAATTGGCCAACTCGACTAACCAACACAATAGGGTAGATGGATTCAATAAGTAAAAGTGCAACAAATATATACAATGCGTAAAATAAACATGCACATGCAATCCTAACTCTGACACCTACATGCAAACTCGACTAACTAAACTATATGTAACAAGGCTATGCAATTTCTAACTAGCGGATAGCTAAAACTCCCCCACACTTAAGCGCTTCGTTGTCCACAACGAAAAATAAGTTGAAATTAAGAGGACTCGGCTGCTCAAGCGTAGGGCCGGTGGGTGGAGTGAGTCCTCGCATCGTCCTCAGCTCGGACGTTGGGACTCGACTCTAGGTATACATCAGAATGGTAATGGAACAATCCATCGTATGTATGAGGGTGTTGCAACTGGACAATCACCGCCATAGCCAATTCCTGAATCCACCCACCCTGTTGGGCGTAGTCAAATCTAAGTGACTCCATACCGCGACCCAACTGGCGCTGACTACTCCGGATGTGCTCAAAATGTCTCCTCTCCCTATCTCTATCTGCATCATCTTGGAGTCTCTGAGACTCCATCATATGTATGAGCGTGTTGAGTTGTCGCTCCATGTTAGAGCTCGAGCTACTCGCTTGGTCTCTGCTAGAATGTTGGGGTTCAACAAGTATTTGGCCTTTGAGGGGGTCGGGTATTCTCTCCCAAGTACGCGTCACATCTAACTTCTTCTTCTTATCCTTAGAGTCATACTCTAGCCACTCAAATTAGCTTTAGAATCTTGTGCTAGCTTTACGACTAAGCAAGTGTGCCCGGGAGATCTACGGTTATAGCGCTCAGTCCTCTCCATAAGAAATCGATAGATGAAGTACGGGACATTGATACGCCTCCACAAACAGTAGGCCATTGTGCAAAGATGGAAGGAGTATATGGGTTGGGCTGTGACGCCATAAACTCAGTTATCAAGAAACTCACACAACCACCTCGCACGTGAAGAACGAGTTCCTACAAATGTTCCACTCAGGTAAAGTGGGTCTCTCATTCCACCCCGCTCCAGGCACCCCCTAAAAGCAAAAGGCACGCACTACCTCAACCGCATCAAACCTCCTAATGGTCTCATGGTAGGCGCAAATATCAGAGAGGCTTGAAGTTCATGGCGGCCGCTATAGTCTCGGGCATGATGACTATATAGGCGCGCCGGCAATACACTTGCTTCTGATCATCTCCCTCTCCCTCCTCATATAAATGAGCATTTACAAGAATCTCTCTCGCAAGAGTGGAGCTAGACTTCTTACAAATCTTAAACCACTTGTCTATCCTCTCATTCTTGAAGAGATCCTCAAGCTGTTTTGGCATTTTGTCGCTTGGCGGGAAGGGTTTTTCAGGAGTCCCTACCCTCTTCAGGAACGCGTCATTGCAATATGCCTTATGGGCATTCGCACTGACGAACCTGAAGCTGCAGAATTTGGTACTGCATATAGCATTGAGGTCGAGCTCCTTTACATCCTTACCCCTCAACCCAATCTGTGCAAGTGGAGGCATATCCTGGTTCAACTAATAACAAATTGGAGACGGAGGCACCTGACGGCGGTTTCCAAAACCGTCTCCCTCGTCCGCATTCTCCTCCTCACTCCTAACTACATCCTCCTCAGTATTGAAGATGGGGTTATCATCAACAGCTATACCCCTTCTCCTCTTAGCATTACCCGATGTAGACATGATGATATAGAAAGAAAAATGAGTGCATGTGAGGCCTAGAGTGAACTAAGCAAGTATCCCAATGCACAAGTAAAGAGAAACCACAAGTTTTTGCGAGAAAATTAAGCCCTATGAGTGCTCGAGCAAGAATTTAAAAGCGAGAGAGAAAGATTGTACCTACGGTCCGGGAGTACCGTTCTTACGGGACCGATTTCGCAAAAATTGGTCAAGAATGGACAGATTAGTCGAACAATTTTTTGAAAACTTGAGCAAGGTGACGCAAGACTACCTCCTTATGCTCCTCGGTGTCCCCGTCACAAGTCCTTCTTGGAGTTTTGGCCCAATCCCCCTCCAAAGCAACGAATCATAAAATTTAATTTCTTGGATTTCTTCCTCTTTTAATTCCCCCACACTCAAACCGCTCACTATCTCTCAAAAACTCAAAAGTTAATGTTGTAGTTGGGTTTGCAAACAGCAAAAACCAACAAAAAAAATTCAATTCGGTTGAGTTTTGGGTTTGGGTGTGCGGCTGTTCTTGAGGGTTTGAGAGGAAGAAGATGAAGATGGGAGCTTTGATCCGAAAATGGGTTGGGGAGGATCAAAAATCCGGTTTTTGTCTTATGTATACCCCCAAAAGATCAAAACTACACCCAATTAATGAGGAGACCCGCCCATTTCGGCATCCATTTTGGCCCGAAATAGGAGGTTTCGGCCTCCATTTCGGCCCGAAATGGTGGCCGAAATGGCTGGAATTTTTTTTAAATGAAATTTATTTATATTCGGCCCGAAATAAGGGGATTTCGGCCTCCATTTTGGCCGAATATGGTGGCTGAAATCACTGGAATTCGCCATTTTGTTTTATCCCTAACTTCTTCATCCGACATGCGTTTCGCGCGATTCTTTCACCGATGGACTCCATACTCGATGAGGAATCCATTTTTCCTAGAAAATTCCCAAAACCCGGGAATTTTCCATTTCTTCTCAAATTCTCTCTCATGTGCAAGAATCTCGCCTCCAAAAGCTCTTGAACTCATTCCACACTTCGGATTCCGATGCGTGCAAACCCGATACTCCAACTTGCTACCATGTTCCTCACGAATAATTGGCTACTCCTCGACCTCGATTAGCTCCGTTATCAAGCACAATTCTTCTGATTAGCTAATTTTTCCTCGTTTTTCATGCAAAATCGTGAACATGAATCAAGAAGGGGAATCCGGAGGGTTCTTCGGTACCAGTGTCCTGCACACTCATAGGAATATAGCTCTCTCTGTCTAACCCCTCAAAATCAAGTATGACTAACAAAAATAAACTACTAAAAAAAATAACGACTAACTACATTGGGATGCCTCCCAATTAGCGATTGTAATTTAAGGTCGACGGCCTGACCGAGTTACCTCATCGCCCCTACACAGGTGGCTTGGCACCCCGTTCCTTCTCTTCCAGCTTCCTCTACTGGATCCTCAACACAACTCGAAGGACTTTAGCTTTTGAATCTGTTGGCACAACACGAACCACCTCAGAACTCTTGTGCACTGATTGCACGGCCACTGGCATCTGTGTCTTCTCTTGGGACTGCTGTGGAGTCGTCTTAGAAACACGGATGGTCTCCCACGCATAATTGATCCTCATGATCAATTCTCCGTTTTCAAAATCGATGAGAGTCCGAACGGTAGCAAGAAAGGGCCTACCTAGGATAATTGAAACATATCCCACATGCATCTCCAGAATAACAAAATATGAAAGGATAATAGAATTCCCTACCTTTACCAACACATCTTCCACCACACCATAGGCTCTCTTGCAAGGCTTGTCAGCAAACTGAAGGTTGATCCATGTGGAACGAGCTTCTACTCCAAGCTTTTGAAAGACTGGAAGTGGCATTAGGTTGACACTAACCCCCCAATCACATAGATCTTATCCTGTGTAAGCGCCTCCCAAGTTTGCTTCTATCACAAAGCTTCCCGGATCCTTCTTTTTCTGAGGCAAACCATGCATCACACATGAGCTCACCTGCTGAGTCTAGTCAACTGATTGAAAGTCTGGCACCGCCCGCTTTCCTGAAATTGCATCCCTCATGCATTTGGCATATTTAGGTATCATCTTAACAGCCTCGATCAATGGATCATTGATATGCAATTTCGAGAAAATGGATAAGAACCTATTGTACTCCTTAGAATCATCGTTCTTCTTTATTGCCTTAAGAGGATGTGGAAGATTCTTGAACATAGAAGGTGGTGCTGGTGTTACCTCATCATCAACATGTGGAGTCGTGCCCTTTGATTGGGGGATCATGACAGGGGTCTTGTCAAAGACCTCATGCTCCCTAACCTTCGAGGCTTCAGCTCTAGCATGGCTCGGATATGGGGTATCATCAAGAACTATCCCACTGCGAGTGGTGATGGCGTTCACCTGGCGCACGAAAAATAATCCGGGTGGTCTAGAGGAGAGTTGAGTGGCGATCTGTCCTACCTGCACCTCCAATTTACGAAGTGAGGTCTTCATGAAGTGCAAATAAGCTGTCAATGTCTCCACCTGAGAAGTGAAGGTATTTACATTCTTGCCTATCTGATACATCATGTCCTTGAGATTTGTCATCTCAGCATTCTGGCCCGCGACTGGTGGTGGTGGTGGCGCGTGAACAGCTGGCCTATGCTGAAACCCGGGTGAATATGAAGCTCCAGTCTGATCTCCATACCTGAATCCTGGATGATGTCTAGTCCCTGGCCTGTAATTCCCCTAATTCAAGTTGCGATGTCCTTGTGTTCCCACATAGCTGACGTCCTCATTAGCATCTTGAGTCAAAGATGCATCAAACTCTTGCTCCTCTACTGCAGACACCGTCTTCTTGTCCTGATACACATGCTTCGCCATATCATACACCGTCTTTGTTATCTCATCTTTCAACTCATCATTCATTGGCTCAGGCAACTTGGACAACCTCCTAGAGTCATATAATTGAGCATTCTGTTTTTCAATTTGCTTCATTAAAGCATATGGTCCTTCCTTGTGAACTATGTATAGGAAGTTACATCCTGTTTTTGAGGTCATGTCAGTTGTGAGTTGTTGCTGAGTGGCTGCAGTTTCATCAATCTGTGCAAATCTGGACTCTATATTTGCAAACCGGGCGTTGAATTTACACGTGTTCCTGGCCTGTATCGACTTGGTTCCCACTGCTGCTGCACATAGTTGGCATCTTCAGTTCTAATTTCCTCAATGGATGCACCCAGATCCGGTTATGCTGTTTTCGATTGCTTTTCTGAGTAAACTCTGTGAACCAGGTTTGTGACTACTTTTGTCGTATTATCAATCCGGTCGTCATCCACAGGTTCGACTAGTGCTGTGAGTCTACGATCGTCAAACAAGCCAGTATCCTCTTTGGCCATCTGCTTCATCAGCTCATATGCTCCATCTTTGTCTACATGGTAAAGCAAATTGCCCCCGGCTTGCCTATCAATCCTGTCAGCATTCTCCCTATCCAGAGCATGGTATAATACTTGCAGGATTTAAGGATCCTCGAAACCATGATTAGGGCATTTTTCACAAGCCTCATCAACATGTCCCATGCATCTAGCACCGTCTCTCCCATCTTATGTTTGAAGATAAAATTTTGATAATTCAATTTCTCTGCCTTGACGAGAAGTATGAACTGTAGATGGTTATATGAAGGTGATGAAAGATAGTGGTAAACTATGTTCAAGGCTCCAAGGCCTTGAAGGTTTATGTCTACATTTTAATTGATTAAGTATGGTTTAACAATCTTGTGTATGCAGGCTTAGCATTGGATCAGTTGTTAGTTAAATGTGTCTTACAAATATTCTTGAACTATATCTAAATCTTTCTAACACTCACCGGTTTCACAGCTTCAATGAATCAAGAATTAGAAAGCTATAAGCTTAAAAGTGTGAACAATGTCACAAAGCTCCAAGGCCTTGAGATTTTCCTTGAGCTGTTGACAGTCTTTTTAGCTTAACTGATTCTTTCTTGCAGGATGCTATCTTTGGTAATGTGTTTGGTTACTGACTTGTTATAATTCTTAATTATAGTCTTATCATTATCATATACATATTGCTGATCTGGTATTTATCTTGTTATCAAAATTTTGGCCTAGTTTATTGTAGAAACTGTTATGCCAAACAGTCAGTAATATGTTATTATATTTTATGGATTTTGTTTGACCTTGAAATCAAGTTTTTTTTAGGGTTGTCCGTTGTTCAAACCCCTCACAGAAAACTCTATTGGTTATCCATTCATAGATGTTGAAAGAAGCATGTTTGGGAGAGGATTTGTAGGGACGTAGTTCCTGAAATCTCTCATTTAGTTACTGCAGCTTGTTATAAGCTCCAGTTTGAATTTCAATGAAGAAGAGGAGACTGTGAGAGGGCTTATCCTTAAGAAAGAAGAGTGTTTACTGTCGTGTAGATCATACAATCAACTCTTCAATCAATCAAGCTCTCAACACTACTAAACAAGAGATCAATCATCTAGAAATCTGAAGAACACATCCAAGGTTCACTTCTTATTTCTTTTATGTGTTATTCATTACTTATACTTATTTTGTGTCATCATTCTGATTTCTTATACCTCACAAACTTAGAAGTTTAGTTTTGCAAGTGAACAACAAGAAGTTTTTATTGTTTCAACAAATTGTAGCTGTAACTAGATAGGTTGGGAAACACAAGTTGTATATGTGTAAGGCAGTTCACATAGGCTTGAGATCTAAGGCTAAATCTGGTTGTTTAATAAGAAGTGTTTTGCAAATCCTGAAGGGATTAGATACCTCAGGCAGATACTAGGTCCAATTGTGACTGAACTCTGTAAAATCCTTGTGTTCTTTTCTTTATAGTGTTGTTCTTTATCATTACAAACTATCTAGCTCAACACAGGTTGTTCAAAGGATTAAAGTATTTTACAGCTCAAGGCCTTGAAGCTTTCATTGGTTCTTAGAAAGCTTCTGTCTTCTATAAAAACTTCTCCAAGGCCTTGAGATTCAACCTGTGGCTGATAACTCTATATTAAAGTTATATTTATTGCGCAATTTATATCAGTTTGCATGATGTTCAGGTTGATAATCTTAGTTTTAAACTATGATGTTGCGAAAACGTAGAAGTTTAGCTTTGCGCATGAATTCGTTAATCCTAGCGTTTCTCATATGAATTTATGTATTTTTTCTGTCACGTTTGATCGAACGGGTTTTTTTTCGTGTTGTTTTGACAGGTAACTAAGCTTGGAGATGAAGCGGAGAGGAGAAAAAGCTTGGGAAATTAATCGTGAGCTAAAACGATGAAGAAATCGTGAAGAAACAGTGAAAATACATGAAGAGGGGAGGCAAATTCAATTTAATGAAGTTTCTGTAATGACACTCTGACCCCCTAGATGAAAAATGGCCAAACACTTAGTTAAAATCCGGTGGCCAACGTGACAGCAACTCACTGGAAGTGTAGGATCACAAATGTGTTGCGAAGATCACCCGCAAGACCACAATGTGATCATATGATCACAAAAGGTGATCACAAGACAAGAAACAAGATCACAATACTTAAAAAAATAAAATAACGGGATTCTATTATTAAAGGGACGCACAGAAGAGAGACAAAAAAGAAGAAGACTCACTTTGGAGAAACAAGAGGAGGCTCGGGTTCAAGAGGAGGGCTCCTCCATTGAAGATCTAGGTTTTTCTTATTTTTCTTGCTCTCTCAATCTTTGATGGAGAAACTTGTTAATCTTGTTTGGTTGATTTCCATTAGCTAATCTATTTGCAAGGCATCTCTATGAGAGCCTAGGGTTTCATGTAGACGAATGATTTTCCAGGTTTAGACTTTGTCTCATGCGTTTATGCTTTGATCTATTGAATGAATATTTAGTTTCTTGAACTTGTTAGTGAATCTCGCCTATTGACGCGGCATGATCATGATTTAATCTTCATGAAAACTAGGGTTTATTTATAGTTCATCGTATTGCTTAATGTTAATATTTATTTTAGTTACATGTTCTTGTTCTATGCTTAATCCTTAGTGTGATAGGAGTGATCAACCGGACGTGCTAGCTAATTAGATGAGTGCACGACAGTAACTTAGCCTAATTGTGATGAGAACTTGAACACAATCCCGAATCACCGAGACCGAAAAGTTGAAGTGTTAGGATTGGCCTTAGTGTGGGTAGATTCGGTAGGATTATTCGGCTATTTCGTGAAACGGTGGACCGAAAGGACCGGTTATTGTACCAGTAGATGACCTGCTAGAACGGACCGGTAGACAACATGAGACCGAGAGGAGATTGTAGTTTACCGAGATGTAAAATGACATGAGACCGACAAGATATTGTCATAACCTATTACCCGGCTAAACTAGACTAGGATTAACGTGTTACATAGCTGAACCGTAATTCGTCTACAGCCCTAGGTGATCTATAGATCGCCTAGTTTCTCCATATTTGTTCCTTAATTAAGAAAAATACAAAAATATTAGTCTAGTTGTTATTTTAATTCAGTCGCTTTTTTGGGGGCGACAACTCTTTTAATCACGGAATTTACCTCCGTGTACCGTACTTTAAATTAATGGACTAATTAAATAATCTTAAGCATGTCCTTTTGGGATCGATAACTCGCCATTGAAATACCACCCCTATATTATTCGACCGTGCACTTGCGTACACACGTAAGAAATCATGTCACGTTTTTGGCCCCGTTTCCCGTGACAACTGTAGATTGCTTAGTTAGAAATTAGTTTAGAGTTTTATTTTATTTTTATTTTTGTTACTATCTGTTTACATCACAAGTTTGCTAGTGTTGTTTTCTCAAGTAGCGATGGCGGAAGTCCAGGGTCTAATTAGCCTTACGACGAAGAAGCTGCAACCTATGGTAGTTGCTGCCGTAGAGAAAGCACTGGCGGCAACATCGAGACCGCACTCGACCTCAATGCCAAATAATCGTTCTGGATGAGCTATAGTTCGAGCATTTGAGGCGGACCTCAAGGGAACTGAGCCATCAATTGTGGTTCCACCAATTCAGGCAGAAAGCTTATGCCTCAAACTAACCACAATTAAATTCATACAGGATCAGTGCACTTTTACTGGGACAGGCGTGGAAGACCCACATGCATTCATTGGGAGATTTCAGAGCCACTTTGGGCTAATTCGATATAGTGGGGTCACATCTGAAGCACTCAAACTGATGCTATTTCCTCATTGTCTCAAGGCAGCTGCTATGGATTGCCTGGACTCTATGCCATCATGTTCAATCAAAACATGGGAGGAGTGTGTCGCAAATTTCATGAGTAAGTTTTATCCTATCTCACGTGTGATTCAGCTTCAGAATGAGATATGGATGTTCAGGCAACAGCAGGACGAATCACTTGTCAAAGCATGAGAGCGCTTCAATCATTTGCTACGTAAATGTCCAAACCATGGTATTGACAAAGGACAGTTAATGCGGGTCTTCTATGATTCACTTGGACAGCCCAATAGAGACAAGATGGATACAGATGATGGGGGAAACTTCTTATTTAACTGCGATTAGGAAGGGGCATACGCATTGATGAGATGCTTGGTTAAGCAAGAAGAGAGCATGGAATACCAGTACAGGCAAATGGAAATGCTAAGAGATGAAAATATTGCTTATGAAATTGTTCAAGTGAATGCAATGGAGGTAGTGCACGAGATAAATGGTCTAGAAAGGCATCAGCAGCAGCCAATAACACCTTCAGAGTTGACCGAGATGACAGGGATAATAAAGACGATGGCTCAGCACATGGCGGATATGTCCACACCGGTCAGCTCTGTGGCAATTGCACTTCAAGTGGCTCAAGCAAAAATAAAAGATCTAAAGGAACAACTTGAACAAAGAGCACTGGGTAGCATTGTTGACACATCAGAGGAACAGGCTCAAGCCATCACCACTCGAAGTAGTATTGCACTTATAGATCCTCCACATCCGAGTCATGCCACAGCGGAAGCCTCAAAGGAGAAGGAACTTGAAGTCTTCAATTCTGAGAAGACACCTGCCATGATCCCCCAATCAAAGGACATGATTCACCAGGATGCAGAGAAATCTACTGAAGTTCCACTTCCATCTTCTCATTCTTCTTCAAAACTACAATTTCCATTACGTTATAGGAATAAGAAGTATGATTCTGAGGAATACATGCTCTTCTTGAACGTATTTTCTAAATTTCATATTAATATCCCCTTGATTGAGGCACTTCAAAAGATGACGAAATATTCAAGGTTTATTAAAGATGCAGTTCTTGGAAAGAAAGCAGTGGATGAGTTTCAGAAAGTGAACTTAAATGAGCAGGTCAGTTCATGTGATTTGCGTGGGCTTCCAAAGAAGAAGAATGATCCAGGTATTTTTTTCATTGATGCTACATTGGGTGACGCCTACACTGGAAGAGCTCTTTGTGATCTGGTAGCTAGAGTGAACTTGATGTCGTTTTCGGTATTAAAAAAGTTATGTGTGGGGAGCCTCCGAAAACCTGGATCACTCTCCAATTTGCAGACAAATCATCCAAGAGAGCCTGTGGAATGATACAAGATGCCCTTGTGAGAGTTGGAAGCCTGATAATTCTGGCTGATTTTGTCATACTGGACATGCCAGTAGGTGATGAGCCTATAATTCTAGGTAGTTTGTTCTTGGCGACTGGTCGTACTCTCATTAACGTAAAGAATGAGGAACTGATTATGAGGGTACATGATGATATGAAGACTTTTCGGGTCTTCAAACCGTTACCTCAGCATTCATGAGAGTATCAGCTAGGGGTTCCATTTTCGGTGCCAGTGAAGCGCCAAATCCTAGAGTTGTCGCAAGGGGATCCACCTGACTACTGGGAAAGGAACAAGCCATCAGTTGTGCAAGCACATGCAGCAGTACTTCAGATTCAGCACAGAAAATCTAAGATGGAAGCGGCATAATGTGCAAGACCACCCTCGTGAGGTGGAAGAGGTAATTGTGTGGGGCCGTCGACCTTAAATTACAAGTGCTTGTTGGGAGGCAACCCATTCTAGAAGTAGAATTAGATAGTTAGTTTAGTCGTATTTTATATGATTTTGAGAGGTGATTGAGAGACTAATGAGTTTTCTAGCTTTGCAGGTAATGTTAGCGAAGAATCTACCTCAATGTGCCATGGCACAGTTGACCCACATGGGGACTCTTGAGGGATTTGGGGATTTTTCGTGCATTTTTTGCAGGATGGAGCAATCTACCCCGGTGTGCGAGGCACATGCGACCTTAGGGGAGCTACAGTATAGCATGATGTAGCTTAGGGATTGCTCAAGTGATCTTCATCAGCAAAAACTGGCAACGGTACAATGGACCCCTTCTTGTTGTAGTTTCACGGACATGGTGCCCATGTAGGTCCAGGTACCTCAAGTATCTCTTACTCTTTCTGCTTCAACGTTTTTGAGCGATAATGGTGTAGATCCACCGCCAACAAATTTAAGCGAGGAGACCTCTTACTTTATCTATTCGTTGAGGAAAACGAAACGCTTAAATGTGTGGGGGGGGGGGTTGTGTATATTTTGCTAGCCATATAAGTTATGCATCGCTAGTTACATGTAGTTGGGTCGTATTGTGTAGTACGTGTTGTTAGCTTAGGGTGTTTGATATAGTGTTGTATTGAGTTAGAATTGTTAGTATGCATTTCTTAGCACTTTTACTTTATTGAGTACCCCTACCCAAACTTGTGATTAATCGAGTTGGCCAAAAGCATATAGAGTTTAGGAAAAAATTGAAAAAAATAGAAAAGTGAACAACCATAAAAAATTAAAATTTTGAGAATAAGAGCAATTGATGAAGCTAGAAACCGAAGAGAGTTCAATGAAAGAGTCTCTAAGAATAGGAAGCGCCGTAGTAGGAATGACTTTAATTCTTAGTATCTTACGCACCTGTTTCACGAAAGGATGTCTCGGGTATTCAGGGAAAGTGCAAAGAAGAAGAGGGACTACCTTCAGTTCCTTTATTGTGCTAGGAGGATTTTGTTGGGTTATAACGTAGGTTACGCAGCGGAATAACTAAAAACTTAATACCTACTCAAAGCCCACCAAGGATCACAGGAAGAGACATTCATAACATGATGATGGACAAAGAAGATGTGTACCTTTTGGTTCGGGAGATCACACGAAGTATATTGTCCTCGTCTCCACGGTTGATCCACAGATAGAGGTGAGATCTAGATTCTTCCTTCTCCTAGTGCTAGCTTGGACCGGAGGAAGAGGGAAGACAAATAACGCAACAAGGACAAGAGAGGGGTTCGGCCCTCTCTTGTGGCCGACGGGTAGGGGACGGGCTAGGGTGGCTTCGGCCTCCTTAGCTTGTCTCTTGCTCTCTCTTTTGCTATCTTTCCCACTAACTTATGTTATGAGCATTAGTTGTGGGAAGGAAGCTAGAGCATCCTTTATATAGTCCAACAACTCCTTGTTAACCGAATAAGGGCCCTTCTTAGTTCTACATGAACTTGGATTAGTCCCTTCCTTGAATATTAGTCCTACTAAGTTTGAAAGGTGTTGAAAAGTGAACCTTCTAATTAATTAATCCCAAATCTAGTTCAACTCTATTTTACATGTGACCCCATAGGTTTCTACTTAGTTGGTAGTAACTAATTACTAACATGGAGAGGTGTCTAGCAACACATCCAGGCACCCAACTAGTAGAAATAAGTTAGTGATCCTGAAAAACCTATGTGCCCAATATTATATATTGCACTATCCCTTTGTCTCCATATCCGGATTGGACACGAGACATAAATAGTCACACTCGTATATCCAATCCATTGTTCCTCGATCCTGGGAATATGCTTATTCAAGCAGATAACATCAATATCTCCATAATGATTTATCTGTGTCTGGCCAGACATTCAATAAGCCTCATCCCTCGAGTGGTCGTGGATATTGACTGCCATTATGTGGGAGGGACAAATCCTCTCTACATCACTACAATCTCTAAGCATGCTTCCTATCATGCCTGATAACTACCTTTATAGTTACCCAGTTACGGTGTAACGTTTGATAACATCAAAGCACGATATTTCACAACTAGATTATCTAGTGACTTCAAATCTAAGGATTGCAATATATTAGCACTACGAGAAGGGATTGTGAATTTAACATAATCTATGTTTCCTTCTCGTTGTGGGTCAATCCAGTATGCCATTACTCCTAATGCATACCCATGTGTTAGACTTGATATCTCCATATCAATCCACACACATGCTAGTCTATATTTGATCGTTCTGTTAACTAATATAATGGACTAGGGAGATATTTAAGATAAACAACACCTTTTATCTAAGGACTTAATTATATTAAATATCACAATAAATAATAAATGAGTATTCTAGCAAAAATACACTGTTCATACTAAAGATAGATAGCCTCTACGGCACCTATTCCAACAGTCTCCCACTTGCACTAGAGCCAATCTGGTGCATCTAGTGTGCCTATAGATCTCGCATGCCCTTCATGCTTTCGCTGCGCAAGTGGTTTTGTGAGGGGATCTGGAAGATTGTCATCCGATGGAATCTTGCACATCTTCACATCTCCTCGATCAATAATATCACGAATAAGTGGAATCTCCTAAGTACATGCTTTGATTTTTGGTGTGATCTTGGTTCCTTGGCTTGTGCGGTCTCCCCAGATTTTTCACAGTAAAACTCTATGGGATCCACGATGCTAGGGACCACACCGAGCTCAGTGATAAACTTCTCTATCTATACTGCGTCTTTTGCTGCTTCCGCAGCAGCAATGTACTCAGCTTCTGTTGTAGAATCAGCAACTCTCCCTTTCCTGGAACTCTTCCATCTCACAGCTCCTCCATTCAGGCAAAACACGTATCCAGACTATGATCTGTAGTCATCTTTGTCGGTTTGAAAGCTTGCATCAGGGTAACCAATTACACTTAGCTCTTCCTTACCTCCAAAAATCAAGAACGCATCCTTAGTTCTTCTCAAGTACTTTAGGATGTTCTTGACAGCAATCCTGTGAATCTCACCCGGATTGGACTGATATCTGCTCACCATACTCAATGCGTATGATATGTCTGGTCTAGTACACAACATGACATACATGATAGATCCTATGGACGAAGCATAGGGTATCCTACTCATGTCGTCCTTCTCAATCTCACTAGAGGGATAGTCATTCTTAGAAAGAGTGACTCCATGCGACATGGGCAAGAATCCCTTCTTGGAATCTTGCATGTTGAAGCTCTTCAACATCTTGTCTATATATGTACTTTGACTTAGGTCGAGCAGCTTACCAGGTCTATCCCAATAGATCTTTATACCAAGTATATAGGCTGCATCTCCTAAGTCCTTCATTGTGAAACACTTTCCTAGCCAATCTTTAACAGATTGCAAAGTAGGAATGTCGTTTTCAATGATTAGTATGTCATCCACATACAAGACCAGAAACACTACAC
The DNA here is from genome assembly GCA_023055425.1 of Linanthus parryae. Classification (NCBI taxonomy): domain Eukaryota; kingdom Viridiplantae; phylum Streptophyta; class Magnoliopsida; order Ericales; family Polemoniaceae; genus Linanthus; species Linanthus parryae. Next base: position 89,034,464 of record JALGPY010000005.1, read on the forward strand.
AGCTCCCACTAACCTTCTTGTAGACACAGGGCTCATCTTCGTTCTTGATGAAGACAAACTCTTTGACCGCATCATCAAAACGTCGATTCCAGCTCGTAGAAGCTTGCTTTAATCCATAAATGGATCTTTGCAGCTTATAAAATTTATTGGCATTCTCTAGATCCTCAAAACCCTCCGGTTGTGTCATGTACACATCCTCGAGCAGGTTCCCATAAAGGAACGCTGTTTTGACATCCATTTGACAAATTTCATAGTCGTAGCATGCTGCAATGGCAAGTAGGATTCGAATGGATTTAGTCATGGCGACTGGTGAAAAGGTCTCATCATAGTCAATACCATGAATCTGTCTATACCCTTTAGCTACCAATCTCCCCTTATAGGCAACTACCTTGCCATCCATGTCGGTCTTCTTCTTGAAGACCCACTTGCACCCTATGGGCCGAGCCCCTTTGGGTGTTTCCACCAAAGTCCATACTTTGTAGGTATACATGGAATCCATTTCAGATCTCATGGATTCTACCCACTTCTTGGAGTATGGGCCTTTCATGGCCTCCCCGTAGGTTGCAAGCTCATCATCCATGAGTGGTACTTCATCGGGCTCAGTCATGAGAAGTTCGTACCTCTCTGGCTCATGACGCACTCTTCCTTACCTACAGAGTTCCTATGTTACCTGAACAGGTTCCTCCACAACAACTTGTGGTTCCTGCTCATGTTCCATCATCGGTTCAGTGATTTGTGGTTCTTGAATTTTTTCAAGTTCTACAATCCTCCCACTTGCTTATTTAGAGACAAACTTTCTTTCTAGAAACACGCCGGTATGAGCTACAAACACTTTGTTCTCAGTGGGATTGTAGAAATAATATTCTTTCGTTTCCTTAGGATATCCCACAAACTTACACTTATCCGCTTTGGGCCCGAGCTTGTCTGTTTGTAAACGCTTTACATAGACACCGCAGCCCCAAATCTTCATAAACGACACTATGGGACGCTTCCAAGTCCATATCTCGCATGGTGTTTTCATGAATGATTTGGATGGAACACGGTTGATGGTAAAACCTACCATCATTAGAGCATGTCCCCAAAATGATATCGGAAGATCCATTTGAGACATCATAGATCGCACCATATCCAATAGTGTGCTATTCCTCCTATCGGACTTGCCATTCCACTATGGCGTTCCGGGTGGAGTGAGATGGGATTCTATCCCACACTCTCTAAGATACTCATCAAAATATTGGCTTAAGTATTCTTCTCCACGATCCGATCGTAGAGCCTTAATAATTTTACCAAGTTGCTTCTCTACTTCATTCTTGAATTCTTTGAACAATTCAAAGGATTCGAATTTGGCCTTCATAAGGTATACAAATCCATATCTACTGAAATCATCAGTAAACGTAATGAAGCAGGTGTATCCACCTCTGGTAGGCGTGGGGAACGGCCCACATACATCAATATGTATGAGTGCCAATAACTCACTAGTCCTCTCACCTTTATTATTGAAAGGGGACTTTGTCATTTTTCCTAATAAACAAGATTTGCATGTCTCATATGATTCGAAATCGAATGAGTCTAGAAGTCCATCCTTATGGAGTCTAGATATGCGTTTCTCATTTATATGGCCTAAACGACAGTGCCATAGATATGTAGGATTCAAATCGTTAGTTTTATCCTCTTATTATTTATGTTATAGATTGGAATATTTAGATCTAGGATATACAATCCATTAGACAAATGCGCACTACAATAGTGCATACTATCAAAACAAATGGAGAAACACTTGTCCTTTATTGAAATAGAAAAACCCTTCTCGTCCAAACAAGAAATGGAAATAATGTTTCTGCTCATAGCAGGCACATAAAAGCAATTGTCTAATTCTAAAATAAGTCCAGAAGGAAAAGATTTCTCATAAACGCCTACAGCTAATGCAACAACTCTTGGTCCATTCACGACGCGCAGATCTATCTCCCCTTTATCCAATCTTCTACTTCTTTTAAAATCCTGCACATTTCGACAAATGTGAGAACCACCTCCAGTATCCAATAACCAAGATGAAGAAATAGAAAGATTGACGTCTATAACATAAATACCTGGTGGTGGTGGAATCACTATTCCAAGCTTCTTATCCTCCAGATATTTAGGGCAATTCCTCCTCCAGTGACTCGACTGGCTACAGTAGTGACATTCACCTTTAGCCACGCCTCCACTAGGCTTTAGGGCCTTCTTGGATTTCGCAAATTTCTTGCGCTTTCCTTTGGAAGTAGAGGAAACCCCTTTGCCCTTCCTCTTATGCACCGTCATTATGGCTTTGCCCTTGCCTTTTTTGATGCTCTGTTCAGCTGTCTTCAACATGTTCAACAAGTCTGCGAGAGTCTTACTGATCTCGTTCATATTATAGTTCATGATGAACTGATTATAACTTTCAGGCAACGATTGCAAGAAAAGATCAGTAGCCAAATCTTGGCTAAGTGGGGATCTAGTCTCTCAAGGTTCTCAATGTACCCGATCATTCAGATTACATGAGGCCCTACTGGATTCCCTTCTGCAAGACTACTCTTGAGCAATGCTTTGGACATCTCATATCGCTCATGCCTTGCGTGTTCCTGAAACAATTGTTTCAAGTGTATGATCATATCATAGGCCTCAATGTTCTCATGCTGCTTCTGAAGCTCAGTAGTCATGGTGCAGAGCATGAGGCAAGTCACGTTATTAGAATCATCAATATGTTTCTGACGTGCCCTTACATCTGCTAGAACAGACTCATCCTGTGGTGGGGCTTGAATTGGAGTGTCCAAGACGTACAAATTCTTTTATTGCTTAAGGACAATCCTTAAGTTTCTGTACCAGTCAAGTAGATTTGTTCCAGACAGTTTATCCTTCTTAGGGACAGATCGTAGTGATGAAGATTCGTTGTTGTTTGCCATTTGGAATTCTACAAAACGGGAAATGCGCAATTTTAGTATTTTGAACAATTTAACTATATTCAACAATGTTATTAAATATAGCTCCTACTATTTTTCTCGGATTAATAGCCCTCCCATTAATGCGAAAAATATCACGTATATTTTCTAGTGGGTCCAAGATCCCTTTTTCACTTCTTCTTAAGCTTGCTTTGGCAAGTCACCCAAGAATTGGTTATCTAGATAGGAACCATTCCAATTGCATCCCATACAAATATTGGTCCAATTAGGTGAATAACTCATAATTCCTTATCCTTTAGATAACACCTAATTTTCATGCCTCTAGGTTCATCAATCAAATAGAGTCTTACCCAGTTGCGTCCAACCTCTTGCTTGAACATAAACACATTACTAGCTTGTGTTGTCCGCAACACATCATGGTGAATTAAAATCGCCATGATTTGGCAAGACCGACTTTAATAGACCCTGATCATGAAGGGTGTTTAGCCAGGAGAAGGCAAAACGCAATATCCTATTTGAGGGATTTAACAGTTTTAATTTGTTTGGTTGATCCAATCAACATGATCTACTTATTTCGATTGGGAAATCCACAATAAAATACCACATTTGTTTATTATTATCTTTTTGACGTTTTGCTAGTATCGCCATACACACAAAATAAATAACAAGACATAAATAATAAACATCCACAAAAGAAAAATAGCGTGGCATGGATGGCCCCTGGACTAAGATATTATCAAGCAAATGATAATATCTGGATATCCTAAAGTCACAAGCTCATCTCCATGTGCTCCACCATAGCCGCGCGCCTAGGGTAGGGTGTCTTCATCGTCTCTTGGCTTCTTTGGTTCTCCGGTCTTCTTCTCCATGCTCTGGGCTATCATCTAAATATTTATAAATCCAGCCTCACATCTAGAATAAATAAATAAATAAAGCCTCACATGTTGAGGAGAGAAACGAATAGCAGACTGTAAAACCTAATTAATTATTACATTAATTTGATCAGCTCGCTGGCTGTAAACCAAACAACAAAACCATAAAAACATCCACAACCTAGGCCATATCCATCCATCATGCAACAAATCACATAATACAGGTAAAACCCATTGTTAACATGCTTGTTCAATTTTAGTTGAATTGGGTAATTAGGGTTACAGCGGTCCAAGGGGTCCAACCCAAGCATGGGGCGAACCCCAAGAACCGCCGCCCGCCACATGGGCCTGCCCTAGGCCGGCTGCCCCTAGTGACCCGCGACCTTGCTTGGTGCGCAAGGAGGAGGGGGCGGACGGCAAGGGTTTCGTCTCTAGACTCCTTCCCTTCCTTCCTTGTTGCCAAAGCATGGTTGTCTCCTTATGGATGTTTCCAAATAATTGTTTCCATAATTGAAAAACTCCGTCTTTTCAACTATGTGCCCATGAACCCTAATTTTCAAGAACCCAATTACTCACATCCTATGTGATCAAACTCACCAATTCAAACATCCAATGTTAAATTAGATCTTGTTTGTATTGAATCAAATTCAATTTTCATCTACTATGCCAATTAATTTTAGTTTTCGCTTAATATGAACATAACGATGTATAAACTGAAATCGTAACAAATAAAATCATGTATGCACTACGACATGTGGCTCTGATACCACTGTTGGGTTTTCACGTAGGTTACAAAGCGGAATAACAAAAACTTAATTCCTACTCAAAGCCCACCAAGGATCACAGGAAGAGACATTCATAACATGATGAAGGACATAGATGATGTTTACCATTTGGTTTGGGAGATCACACGAATAATATTGTCCTCGTCTCTATGGTTGATCCACGTCTCGAGGTGAGATCTAGATTCTTCCTTCTCGTAGTGCTAGCTTGGACAGGAGGAAGAGGGAAGAACGAATCACGCCACAAGGACAAGAGAGGGGTTTGACCTTCTCTTCTGGCCGACGGGTAGGGGACAGGCTAGGGTGGCTTCGGCCTCCTTAGCTTGTATCTTGATCTCTCTTTTGCTCTCTCTCCCACTCACTTATGTTATGAGCAGTAGTTGTGGGAAGGAAGCTAGAGCATCCTTTATAAAGTCCAACAACTCCTTGTTAACTACATAAAGGCCCTTCCTAGTTCTACATGAACTTGGATTAGTCCCTTCCTTGCATATTAGTCCTAGTAAGTTTGCAAGGTGTTGTAAAGTGATCCTTCTAATTAATTAATAATATTAATTAATCCCAAATCTAGTTCAACTCTATTTGACGTGTGACCCCATAGGTTTCTACTTAGTTGGTAGTGGAAGTGTGAGTATGCAGTTGTATAAGCAGCTAATATACTCTAGAAGGGGGGGGGGGTTGAATTGAGTATGCCAACTTTTTCCAAACTTGCTAGGAAGATGAAACACTTATGCAAACAATGAAATTCAAGGCCTTGAACACAAGTTCAGGAAACACCCCATCCTAGAGTGCTGGAGAATTACACTTGGATCCCCCAGACTCTCTGGAGATGCCCTCCGCCAAGCACGGGAGTGCCCAGCAAGGAGTCTAACCCTAACGGTTATGTTACAAGATAGAATTAAGGAAACAGAAATTTTAAAGAACTTACTATTATTTCTTGTATATAATGATGTGATAGCTCCTAAGTGTTGGTCTACTCCCCAGCCTACCGCGTACTCACCTGCCAAAATGGAAGGCAGTGACGTTACGACGTCAACTTACCACAAGTAGAATAGGATTTTAAACAAACGAAGTAGATATATAAACAATTTTGAAAACGTTTAACCTGATCCCGTAATACGCATGCCATAAGACCTGACTCACATCACAAATTAAAGAGAATGTCAAACCAATAAGCTATAAATCAACTTAATACTCAGTTAAGCCATATCCACACTCAGTTCCTTATTTCAGTATCCAAATATCCACCAAGACAAACTAGACCTTAAGTGTGCACACCCCCTACTGGGTCGTCAGTCCAGAGGGTAGTACTAGTTGCCTACAAGTCGGGAGCTAGCAATGTACCGACTAAGCCCGTAGGCCTTAAATGTAAAGCCCGTAGACCAGGTCCCATGTGTGTCTGCCACCGCAGCAGTTCGACGGCCGGAGCCTGTAGTGACCATAAAAGGTCTAAAGTAATTATGTTTCATATATTAACCAATTAATTTAAAAAAAAATAAAAATAAAAAAACAAGTATGAATCTATTTCATGTACCCAAGTAAGTCTGTATATAGGCATGATTCAACGTTACTTACCCCAGGATTTCTAAATTAGGTATGCATAGACACATACATATACTATGATATTCCCCAACAGAAAATTAAGCATTTTATGCTTACATGATACCCTGCCTAGTTCTCGTTATCAGCGCTGTTGACTCTCTACCCCGGCAATCACTACACATACAAATGTATAAATACTTATTAGTACCCGTCCTCAATGCATTATCATTCTAGTCGTCTACCCAGAATGACTGCTTAATCCCTCCCCAAGTCTCAGTATCATCAGTACAGGGACAGTTACTAAACCCCTCAGTTATGCCTAACTGTCTAGTATAAAGAGTTATTATGTCTCTAAATTATCCCTGTGAGAGTAAGTCTCATATCCCCGTATACTTACACTTAAGTTACTGTAGTTTATCTAAATTACATTTTAGCCCCTCATTCAGCCAGGGATCCTCTACGAGTCAAACAATGCTTAAAAGTATGAAATTGGCCGTTTAGCACTCCCAGATAGTCATGGGGTTGAAAACTACAACTTTTAGTTATTTGCACTTATGACCTTAAAGTTTGGCAAAATTGCATAAAGACCCCCAAAGAGTTGTCAGGGTCTGCATTAACACGGAATGGCTTATTTTAGCCCCAAATATCCATGTAGGTCATGTAGATAGCTACATGACTGAAAACTACAACTTTTAGTTATTTGCACTTATGCCCTCAAAGGTTGGCAAAATTGCATAAAGACCCCCAAAGAGTTGTCAGGGTCTGCATTAACATGGAATGGCTTATTTTAGCCCCAAATATCAATGTAGGTCATGTAGATAGCTCTAGGTCACTGATTTCAACTTTACTCAACTTTTAAGTGAAATTACATGTTTACCCCTCTCATACAGTGTTGGTCGAAACACAGTTTTCTAGGAGGGCAACATGGATATGTTAAGACTACAGGTTTGGAATATTGTTGTGGGAAACCATGATCAAGGATATGAAAGTTAAACAGATCATTTTGACTGTCAACTCAAAGTTAAAGTTTGAGAGGGAACAACATAATTAGCAAACTTCAGAGTATTTTTAATAGACAATGAGAAAGAAAATGGGGAAACTCGAGATAGGACACTGAAAATAGCTGCACAAGGATTCCAAAACATTCTCAAGCTTCTCAAGACTAAAAATCACCATAGAGATAACACATGTCAAAGTTAGGCAAAAACGAGCAACATTCTATACTTAACCATATTTCAAGTTTTGACATATTCACTCTCATTTGCAGCATCTTTGAGCTTAGATTTGAGACATTCACAGACTTCGTTGGACAATCTAATCAACCCAGATTTGTAGAGTTATACTTGGGGAACACACAGGAAGAAGAATCAACTTAAAACACCAAAGTATGAGCAAGATACATGGATCCAAAGTTGGCTTCAAGGATATGTTCAAGAAAACATGAAGAACAGTCATGACTTTCCAGCAAGTTTGAGCGTAAATTTGGAGATCATAGAGGCTATTATAGGCCAAAAGATTTACACAAAAGTTGCAGATCTATGTACCAGGTATCTACAGGTCTAATAATCTCACAAAATCATGAAGAAACCATCGATTTACAGACCCGTGAACGGGGGCAAACATCCCGCCAAAAAAATGAAGAACACCCAAATCAAACCCTCGTTTAAACATGATCTGGGTGTGTTATAGACTCCCTTTAGTGTTAAATAGATCACCATGGTCACAGGGGTACAAATATTGATGAAAATAACGAAGTAACAAGACCTTACCGCTGCTATGGTGACCATGGCGGTTTCCGGCGGTTTTTCATAGATTCCGGCGACCAACAATCCCTCAATCCAGCGATTCTTCCTTCTTTGAGCCTATGAACATGTCCTAAGTTAGTATTAGGCTTCGATAGAGCAACTAGAAGGGGTCAGAACAACCCATAACACGATTTACCGAGAGTTCCAACTGCTAGCCGAACTTTCCGGCGCAACACCAAGATTCCGGCGGTTTTCTTTGTGAAGAACCCGACGACGATAGCGATTTCAGCGGCTTGTTGGGTCGTGCTTGTAGTCTGTGGACTCGCCTCAATCTCAGGATGAATAATATGGTGATTAGACCGAGCAAATTACAAGATAGAAAGAGAATTTTGGCAAAATCTAACCTAGGGTTCTTGACAAAACTCGCCAAATTCGGCCTCCTGTCGCGATGGTTGCTGAAACAAATAGAGGGCTTTTTCTCCCTAGGACTCCAGATCACTCCAGTTGTAGCAGCTCCTCTCCACGTGGTGGAATTGGTGGTGCTAGGGAGGAGGTGTGGTGGTGTTCATGGAGGTTGAAGGGGAAAGAAGATGATAATGTTGGTGTAGGAGGTGAATCTCATTCTAGAACAGCCCAGGTAGAGGGTAAGCCATAGGGAGCTGCCACCTCTCCCAATGAGTTGATACAATGCACTTGCCAAGTGGCAAGCATGCATAATGGGGTGCAAACATAATTTACACCAAGTTAGGGGTATAAGTAGAATTAGAAGAAAAGCTTGATATGTTGGATATTGTATTATTTTCCCAGCTTTTGAAATTATCTGACAAGTATCTCACAATTCCCAAACATCTCAGTATATGGCCAATTTCAGCTAGAAACTAAAGTATTAAGTAATAATATTTGAGCCCCTAAATTCTTAGTAATTGCATATTCACCCCAAAACGAATACCCCAGAACGAATTCATATCCTATACACTGACAGAAGAGATGAACACTTCTGAACAGGTAATTTACACATATAACTCTAAAAAAATTAAAAAATATGTATATAAAAAAATAAAAAAAATAAAAAAAATAAAAAAATCAATTGCCTCCTATCAGAATTTGCAGGGTATTACATTCTACCCCCCTTAGAAAAATCTTCGTCCCCGAAGATCACATAACATTTCCTATTCCTCATAACTTTCTTATTACTCCATCCAGAATATGTGTTGGTTCTTTCGTCTTACAACCTACTTCCTTGCAAATTCTCGACCGACGTAGATACCTATCTTGGTGATAATTATATCCTCCTATAGTCTGTATTAGTTTCCTTCTAACGCTGACCAATTATCTTAAAGCTCAGATTCTATAGCGTTCCGGTTGGTCTGAGCCACTAAAATACTTTGACCTGATTTTGTCATGTTGTTGACTTTATCCCTATTAACCTCTGATACTTTACAGGTTGTACTGTAATAGCATCACTTGTAATCCTTAACTTGAAAATTTTACCAATATCAACTTAACATCGTACCCTTGCCTTCTATATATAGTCTAGGTTACACGATGTAGGTGTTATATGACCCCACTCTAGTCCATATAGCTCCAGTAGAAAAGTCCAATGATAATGTACTCTCTATGTTATGCCTCTAATTCCCGAAATCTTGCACCCTTCACTATCTATGCGGGTCTTAGTCGTCTCCACCCTTCTTTGTTGCCTATTACCTTAACCCCATGACACGTGTCTCAGACCCTTTGGTGTAACCTCCTTCACAGATTTACGGTTGTCATCTCTGAAAAGTTGTTGTCTGAACATCTCAAAGTTAACATGATCTTTTACCCTGGATGGTTATGACATTCCCTAGGAAACGAACTTAGTGCCAACTTTCTATTGTCCGACTAATATTTTTCCTGTGTGAAAACTAACCAGTCTATACCCCTTCATTTAATGTCTTCACGAGCTTCTCTTATCCCTATTCAGCTTCTACATTACACTTTGAATCTCTTGAATAGAATCGTAGTATTGTGTGCCTTGTCGCCTTGTTCCTCCCCAGGTTTGCTCAGTCACCACTGATGAAACTTTCCACTTCTGTCGTTTCGCCTTCACGTACCTTCTCTTGATGCTCCAATGCGCTTCCTTATCCCGCAACTTTTATTTCCTTCTTAGCGTCCTTACTTAACTTGGTTTCTACCACCTTTAATGTTTTTTTTTCACAATTCGACTGTACAAACTCCTTCAACATGCTGCTTATCTTAGGATATCGCAGTTATCCGTGTCTCATTCCTGGAGATCTCATCACACTCTCACAACCTCTTTATAGTTATTGACAACCCCGTAAAACTGCATGATATTCTAAAACGTTATCATCCCTGCCTTAATGTCATATTATATTTCTCTTTTCTAACACTCTATCCCTCACTATTAACCATTCAATTCCCCACTTGCTCCCCGGGTTCTCAAATCCTTTGTCCTTTATCGTGACTATTGCCAACTATGCATAGCTTCCTCCCTTGAGCTTTCATCACTCACCAATTTTTTTTCTACCTATACCCATCATTACCCTTAGGCTTTTACATGTCATCCCTGTGTGTCTCAATTCCTTTACCATTACTATTATTTCAAAACCCCTCAATATCATGGCATCATTTTGCCTACTTACGCTTATATCCGCTTGTTATAATAACGTCGATTCATTCTTTCAGACTCTGTCATACATTCCATCAACCTTTACCCATACTTATCTCTTCAATCTTTCCAAATATTTGTGTTCCCTGCTCCTCTAATACATCTCATCCTCCTTCATTCCACTAATGTTTCCTCGCTACCGCTAAATACCTTACTCTAAACTCCCAATGTTCCTGCTTACGATGACAATGTCTCATGATGACTCACACCCTTAGGTTAATACCTCATATACTCTTGTCAATTTTTATTTTTGATGCGCTTCACAATCACCAATCCCGCTTACACTCCCCCTTTGAATGCATAATCAGTCTAATTCCATTCACTTCCCTACTCCTTTCAAGCATTCGGTACTACCCGTAACAACATTTGACCCTCTCTTTAAAGTACAATCACCTTGTCTTATTATCCTACCCCTGAATTTCCACCTTAATTTCCAAATATTTGTGCGTCTTTAGCCGTTCCCTACCCCCACGTGAATACAAGCCTGAATCTCCTCCGATATCTATAATGATTACCCAACACTTCTGCGTTATGAGTTTAACATCCTGTGAATATGTCACCATCCACATTTCCTAATTCAGTGATCTATCAATATTCCTCTATTTCTTACAATTACCCTAAACCTCAAACAATGGAGATTATCATGCCTCAAACGTTATCCCCATTTTCTTATAATACTTTCATCCGCCTGACATACGCCCTCACCACTCACTATTGTACCGAATCAATTTTAAGTCCTTCAGGAGCATTCTTTCCTGAATCTCGTACTAGCTTCTCTATCTCGCCATCATATTGTGTCTCCCTTATCCTTAAAATGTCCCGAGGTTACTCAATCCCCTTTCTCTTCAGTTTTACTATGATCCCCACATCTCTCTTATCTAAGTACAGCCACTTATATATGAACCCTCCAATTTTAACCCATAACATGTTGAATGAAAATTTCCTACATTACCCCGACCCCTAACTTTGTATATAACACCTCACCAATTTTCTTTTACTGTGTGTAATGCACTTATGTTCACCCCCTTTGCTTCCTCCTTTATCCTGGTCAATAGACACCTCTGATAGACCGACCATCTTACACCTAGGAATTCACCTTTGACATTAAGCCTCTATATTTGTATATTCGAACCCCTTCCCGTTTCTAGCCAACTAATCATTCACATTATGTACCTATTCCAACTCCCATGTTTCTACAATACCACTCATTACAAGACTCTCTTATTGATACCATCATTTCATGATCTTATCACTTATCCCCAAGAGTACACCCGATGGAATATTCTCAAACTCCTAATCCTCTCATAAATTCTTTCATTCCTTATTTCTTGTCCCAAAATACGTGTACCCATATGCTACCCTTTATTTCATACTTCAATCGCATACTAGTGCTACACATGTAACCCTATCTTAGATGCTAACGAATTCTAACTACTTCTTATTCGTTTCCCCTTATCATATGCCTACGCAGACCTAGGATGTCTGGACAGGTCATCACTCTACAAGATTACATCCTTGCTTTGCTGTTTCAGTTCAAGTTCAATTATTCAACTCATATTATTTTCTCTTGAAGATTATCCTCCAATTACACGCCAACTCATTTGTCGACAACACTTTAGCATGGCAAATTCATTCAACTATAGGATTATATCTCAACTTAACTATTCTAATTCCTATATATTCATGCAAGTTAATATTGATTGTGTTTTAGATACATTCCCATTCAACCATTCGGAAGCTCTCTGGCTAACAGAACAATTATTCTCAAATATATCATTGCTACGCTAGCCTAATTCACACCACATAGGATTCATGCCACCCTCTTTAATCCGATTTCCAGATCATACCGGTAGCAAATCCAAGTATAGTTCCATGTCCAATACTCTCTATTCGTATCATGCAGTCTTCTTATCAAGCAAACCAATGCAACAGCTTGAATCTCGGCCTGAGATTCCAACGTATGCCTGTTTGGCCTATGAATGCAATTCCCCAAATTTCCTATTCCAGTTTTAATCTTGATTCTTATCCATTATTAAATTTTTAAAATTCTATCAACCTATTAATTGAGTTTCTAATTCTGTCTTTTCACATAACCTTGCTCTGATACCATCTGTAACACTCCATCCTAGAGTGCTGGAGAATTACACTTGGATCCCCCAGACTCTCTGGAGATGCCCTCCGCCAAGCACGGGAGTGCCCAGCAAGGAGTCTAACCCTAACGGTTATGTTACAAGATAGAATTAAGGAAAAATAAATTTTAAAGAACTTACTATTATTTCTTGTATATAATGATGTGATAGCTCCTAAGTGTTGGTCTACTCCCTAGCCTACCGCGTACTCACCTGCCAAAATGGAAGGCAGTGACGTTACGACGTCAACTTACCATAAGTAGAATAGGATTTTAAAAAAACTAAGTAGATATATAAACAATTTTGAAAACGTTTAACCTGATCCCGTAATACGCATGCCATAAGACCTGACTCACATCACAAATTAAAGAGAATGTCAAACCAATAAGCTATAAATCAACTTAATACTCAGTTAAGCCATATCCACACTCAGTTCCTTATTTCAGTATCCAAATATCCACCAAGACAAACTAGACCTTGAGTGTGCACACCCCCTACTGGATCGTCAGTCCAGAGGGTAGTACTAGTTGCCTACAAGTCGGGAGCTAGCAATGTACCGACTAAGCCCGTAGGCCTTAAATGTAAAGCCCGTAGACCGGGTCCTATGTGTGTCTTCCACCGCAGCAGCTCGACGGCCGGAGCCTGTAGTGACCATAAAAGGTCTAAAGTAATTATGTTTCATATATTAACCAATTAATTTAAAAAAAACAAAAAACAAGTATGAATCGATTTCATGTACCCAAGTAAGTTTGTATATAGGCATGATTCAACGATACTTACCCCAGGATTTCTAAATTAGGTATGCATAGACACATACATATACTATGATATTCCCCAATAGAAAATTAAGCATTTTATGCTTACATGATAGCCTGCCTAGTTCTCGTTATCAGCGTTGTTGACTCTCTACCCCGGCAATCACTACACATACAAATGTATAAATACTTATTAGTACCCGTCCTCAATGCATTATCATTCTTGTCGTCTACCCAGAATGACTGCTTAATCCCTCCCCAAGTCTCAGTATCATCAGTACAGGGACAGTTACTAAACCCCTCAGTTATGCCTAACTGTCTAGTATCAAGAGTTATTATGTCTCTAAATTATCCCTGTGAGAGTAAGTCTCATATCCCCGTATACTTACACTTAAGTTACTGTAGTTTATCTAAATTACATTTTAGCCCCTCATTCAGCCAGGGATCCTCAACGAGTCAAACAATGCTTAAAAGTATGAAATTGTCCGTTTAGCACTCCCACATAGTCATGGGGTTGAAAACTACAACTTTTAGTTATTTGCACTTATGCCCTTAAAGGTTGGCAAAATTGCATAAAGACCCCCAAAGAGTTGTCAGGGTCTGCATTAACACGGAATGGCTTATTTTAGCCCCAAATATCCATGTAGGTCATGTAGATAGCTACATGACTGAAAACTACAACTTTTAGTTATTTGCACTTATTCCCTTAAAGGTTGGCAAAATTGCATAAAGACCCCCAAAGAGTTGTCAGGGTCTGCATTAACACGGAATGGCTTATTTTAGCCCCAAATATCCATGTAGGTCATGTAGATAGCTCTAGGTCACTGATTTCAACTTTACTCAACTTTTAAGTGAAATTACATGTTTACCCCTCTCATAAAGTGTTGGTCGAAACACAGTTTTCTAGGAGGGCAACATGGATATGTTAAGACTACAGGTTTGGAATATTGTTGTGGGAAACCATGATCAAGGATATGAAAGTCAAACAGATCATTTTGACTGTCAACTCAAAGTTAAAGTTTGAGAGGGAACAACATGATTAGCAAACTTCAGAGTATTTTTAATAGACAATGAGAAAGAAAATGGGGAAACTCGAGATAGGACACTGAAAATAGCTGCACAAGGATTCCAAAACATTCTCAAGCTTCTCAAGACTCAAAATCACCATAGAGATAACACATGTCAAAGTTAGGCAAAAACGAGCAACATTCTATACTTAACCATATTTCAAGTTTTGACATATTCACTCTCATTTGCAGCATCTTTGAGCTTAGATTTGAGACATTCACAGACTTCTTTGGACAATCTAATCAACCCAGATTTGTAGAGTTATACTTTGGGAACACACAGGAAGAAGAATCAACTTAAAACACCAAAGTATGAGCAAGATACATGGATCCAAAGTTGGCTTCAAGAATATGTTCAAGAAAACATGAAGAACAGTCATGACTTTCCAGCAAGTTTGAGCGTAAATTTGGAGATCATAGAGGCTGTTATAGGCCAAAAGATTTACACAAAAGTTGCAGATCTATGTACCAGGTATCTACAGGTCTAATAATCTCACAAAATCATGAGGAAACCATCGATTTACAGACCCGTGAACGGGGGCAAACATCCCGCCAAAAAAATGAAGAACACCCAAATCAAACCCTCGTTTAAACATGATCTGGGTGTGTTATAGACTCCCTTTCGTCTTAAAGAGATCACCATGGTCACAGGGGTACAAATATTGATGAAAATAACGAAGTAACAAGACCTTACCGCTGCTATGGTGACCATGGCGGTTTCCGGCGGTTTTTCATAGATTCCGGCGACCAACAATCCCTCAATCCAGCGATTCTTCCTTCTTTGAGCCTATGAACATGTCCTAAGTTAGTATTAGGCTTCGATAGAGCAACTAGAAGGGGTCATAACAACCCATAACACGATTTACCGAGAGTTCCAACTGCTAGCCGAAGTTTCCGGCGCAACACCCAGATTCCGGCGGTTTTCTTTGTGAAGAACCCGACGACGATAGCGATTTCAGCGGCTTGTTGGGTCGTGCTTGTAGTCTGTGGACTGGCCTCAATCTCAGGATGAACAATATGGTGATTAGACCGAGCAAATTACAAGATAGAAAGAGAATTTTGGTAAAATCTAACCTAGGGTTCTTGACAAAACTCGCCAAATTCGGCCTCCTGTCGCATTGGTTGCTGAAACAAATAGAGGGCTTTTTCTCCCTAGGACTCCAGATCACTCCAGTTGTAGCAGCTCCTCTCCACGTGGTGGAATTGGTGGTGCTAGGGAGGAGGTGTGGTGGTGTTCATGGAGGTTGAACGGGAAAGAAGATGATAATGTTGGTGTAGGAGGTGAATCTCATTCTAGAACAGCCCAGGTAGAGTGTAAGCCATAGGGAGCTGCCACCTCTCCCAATGAGTTGTTACAATGCACTTGCCAGGTGGCAAGCATGCATAATGGGGTGCAAACATAATTTACACCAAGTTAGGGGTATAAGTAGAATTAGAAGAAAAGCTTGATATGTTGGATATTGTATTATTTTCCCAGCTTTTGAAATTGTCTGACAAGTATCTCACAATTCCCAAACATCTCAGCATATGGCCAATTTCAGCTAGAAACTAAAGTATTAAGTAATAATATTTGAGCCCCTAAATTCTTAGTAATTGCATATTCACCCCAGAACGAATACCCCAGAACGAATTCATATTCTATACACTGACAGAAGAGATGAACACTTCTGAACAGGTAATTTACACATATAACTCCAAAAAAATTAAAAAATGTGTATATATATAAATAAAAAAAAATTCAATTGCCTCCTATAAGAATTTGCAGGGTATTACAGTTCAAGCCTTTGAAGTAGATGGAGAAAGTATAGAGCAAGTAAGCCTTTTTCAAGGCCTTGAAAACAAGTTCAAACCCCTCAAAAATAAATTGTTATTGTATGCTGAAAAAGCTCTGAAAGTAAATGAACTGAAAAATACACAAGACAAGTGATTTATAGAGTTCAGTCCACTTGGACCTACGTCTCTACCTCAGGGATTAGATCCCTGCAAAATTTTCAACTCAATTCTTATTAATCAAAAGCTAAGCCCTAGAACTCAAGCACAGAGAGTTCCCTTACTCTGTTACAGCTTCTGGTTTTCGCTAACCTGTCTTGTACCTGCTCTAGCTAACTGATTAACTAATAATTCTCTATTGTTCACTTTGAACAATCCCTGAGAATGAATGTAGAAATAATACATAAATGATCTACCAATATAGCCCTATTCAGAAGAACACTTAAGAGTAGAAAACTGCAGTGAAATGCAGTGAACTTCTGTGAATGGATTGGAAGAGAGAATCAAGCATATAAAAGAGAGAGAGTAAATCAAGTAAGAGAGTTAGCATAAAACTCCCCCTGAGAATATGCATTCAGGTTAAGCAGTTTCAAGGCTTTGAATCCAGTTTCAAGGCCTTGAAAATAGTTGAAATAGCCAAGCTATTTCAAGTCTTGTACAATCCGAGCCTTCAGGTAGTAACTAATTACTAACATGGGAGGTGCCTAGCAACACATCCATGCACCCAACTAATAGAAATAAGTCAGTGATCCCGAAAAACCTATGTGCCCAATAGTACATATTGCACTATCCCTTTGTCTCCATATCCGGATTGGACACGAGACATTAATAGTCACACTCGTATATCCAATCCATTGTTCCTCGATCCTGGGAATATGCTTATGCAAGCAGATAACATCAATATCTCCATAATGATTTACCTGTGTCTGGCCAGACATTCAATAAGCCTCATCCCTCGATTGGTCGTGGATATTGACTCCCATTATGTGGGAGGGTCAAATCTTCTCGACATCACTAAGATCGCTAATTTTGCTTCCTATCATTCCTGATAACTACCTTTATAGTTACCCAGTTACGGTGTAACGTTTGATAACATCAAACCACGATATTTCACAACTAGAGTATCTAGTGACTTCAATTCTAAGGATTTCAATTATATTAGCACTACGAGAAGGGACTGTGAATTTAACATAATCTAATGTATCCTTCTCGTTGTGGGTCGATACAGTATGCCATTACTCCTAATGCATACCCATGTGTTAGACTTGATATCTCCATATCAATCTACAACATGCTAGTCTATATTTGATCGTCATGTTAAACAATATAATGGACTAGGGATATTTAAGATAAACAACACATTGTATCTAAGGAATTCATTATATTAAATATTACAATAAATAATAAATGAATATTCTAGTCAAAATACACTATTCATACTAAAGATAGATTGCTTCTAGGGCACCTATTCCAACAGATTTAGTCCTAAGTAGTTGAATAGTCTGTTTTCGAGTGAAAACTTGTGGCCTCTTGTAAATATGAGGTGGACCTTCAAGTAGAGTCGGTTCCATGTGGTACGGTTGCCTCGGCCTAAGTGAAGTCGAGGGGCGTATACCACCATCCCTTACGGCGGTTTCAAAAGTTAACCGAAAAAGCCCACACTTATTAGCTCTAAATGCACGATTGAAAAAATTAGAAGAGAATGACAAAAAAAAAAAGAATAAAAAATCTTCTCTTGGACTAGATACGATGAACAACCTAATGTGCCCCCGTTCGCACGGAGAATTCGGATTCAGTCCAATTAGAGCGTCTAACAAAAATTAAGTCAAGTCGTATTACACGTAGTTGCGTCTCCCGTCACTGGGACAATTTGCATTCAATGCAATAATGGCTAAGAGGTTCTGAAAACCTCATATGACTTGGCGACGAAAGACTACCATAGGACTAAGGGTTCCTGGACCTTCTGAGCTAACGGACGTTCCCAGATCTTGGATTGAGTTTGGTTGATGTTTTGGGACGCCTTACTGAGCTTGTGTGTAGGGTCATCGTATTTTCAATTCCTTGTTGCGGTTGTGTGAATTGAAAATGAGACTAGTGAGAGCTTGATGATTCTGGTCAGTGATTTCGAGATTGCCCGTATCTTAAGAAAACGGAAAAAAAAATAAGCGTTGTTTGAATTCTTACATTGTTCTATGATCGAGTTGCATTGTATGGTCATGTATATTGCATTGTGTGTGTTTGTTGTTTGTGTCACAAAACTAGTGGAGCTGACTGCAATTTCGTGGATTCAAATGTAGTGTAAACTTTGATTTTGCTCGGGATGCACAAAAAGGTAGTGTGGGGGATTTGATAACTCTATATTAGATTTATATTTCTTAAGCAATTTGTATCGGTTTGTATGATGTTCGGGTTGATAATCTTAGTTTTAAATTATGAATGTTGAGAAAACGTAGAAGTTTAGATTTGCGCATGAATTCGCTAATCCTAGCGTTTCTCATATGATTTTATGTATTTTTTTTGTCACATTTGATCGCACGGGTTTTGTTTCGTGTTGTTTGGACAGGTAACTAAGCCTGGAGATGAAGCAAACAGGAGAAAAAAAGCTTGTGAAATTAATCATGAGCTAAAACGATGAAGACATCATGAAGAAACAGTGAAAATACATGAAAAGGGGAGGAAAATTCAATTTAACGAAGTTTCTGTAATGACACTTTGACCCCCTAGATGAAAAATGGCCAAACACTTAGTGACAATCCGGTGGCCAGCGTGACTGGCACAACCCGTACCTTTTTCTTCGCTTTAAGTTGATTAATAATTCATCAGAGTAAACGCGTGCGTTTCGGCCGCGATGGAAATACGAACCTTATCTCTTTTCGATAAAAGAATAGCGGAAGCTTAGAAATTGCAATCATTTCCAATTTCAACAAAAAATGTCATTTTCCAATTCATTTGAGCAATAATCTTTTACATATATCATGGAAAATAATCTTAATAAATATTACATTTAATTAGAAAAAGCTATAATTCTAGTCCGTCTATAGTCTCGAATCGACCCGTTCTGGTACCTGTAGATATTTTAGGGTGAGCAAAAAGCCCAGTAGGTACTGCCTAACCACTGGCGTAGAAATATAATAATCAATTAAACTATAACATAGATCGAATCACATAATTATCATGCTTTATACTTCATGGAATAAAAAACAATAACTTAACAATCAACATGTAAGCATATAATCATGTATAGATCGTAATTACAGTAGACGTGAAAACTATATTTCCCCTACCTTTATTAGAAGTCGGAATCTCCTTTTGAAATGAATCGGCATAGGCTCTAGTAATAATTCGTCTATAGTCTTGCTAATAAAATCGACAATTCCCTCTTTTTAGAATCTCAAATAGGTTGAGAAACTTATCAAAATAATAGAGTTTCGAATCCGGAAAAATAATCGGAAGAACAACTATCAAAATCACTATTTAGAGGAGAGGGGGGAGGAAGGTGTAGTTTGGAATGGAAGAGGAGGAGTTCTATTTATAGGGGTTGGCTGCTGGGGCGAGGTCTGTGTCATGTCGGCAGAGCCTGGGTGAGCTGGTTGTAGTTAATCTAAAAGAAATCCAAAAATATCTAAAAAGGTAACAGGTGCTGGCCATGAGAATCGAACCAAGCACCTGTCTGTCACTTGGAGAGAGTATCCACCTTTTTACCAACTATGCCAGCACCCAATTGTTGATAAGCTTTAAACAAAAATATCTTTCTATCCTATCTGGTGAACATGAATAAGAGTGAAACATATCCACAGGGAGAAGACACGTGTCCGCCACATGGTGGCGCATGCATGGGAGTGGCCGACACACGTATAACTCTATAGGTGGTGCTCCCGTGCTACTGGATCACACCAACTGTACTTAGTAAAATTAAAATACTTTGATGCTTGTGTGAATCAAACCCAGCCCTCAAGACACAACTACAAGTTAGACTAACCACCACACCAAGATGATTACTTGGTACCTCATCAACATTTGAAATACTTATATTTTATAAATTGAATCATCATATGAAGCAATTAAAATTATTTTTATTTTCCTTTCATTTTCTTTACTTTGTAAGTATCATAAAATCTAATAAACAACAATTAACAAAATCAAGATCATAAACCATATTGCCCAATATTTATCATAACATTAATTTCTACTCATTAACATGCTATGTAACAATATATTTAAGTATAAAAATGTTATAGCACATTAAAACATGAAATAGCATCTTTGCGTAATTTAATATGCTTAAAATATGGGTTATCACAGTGACAGCAACTCATTGGAAGTGTGAATCACAAATGTGATGCGAAGATCACCCGCAAGACCACAATGTGATCATATGATCACAAGACCAGAAACAAGATCACAATACTTAAAAAAATTAAAATAACGGGACTCTATTATTAGAGGGACGCACGGAAGAGAGAGAAAAAAAAGAAGACTCACTTTGGAGAAACAATAGGAGGCTAGGGTTCAAGAGGAGGGCTCCTCCATTGAAGATCCATGTTTTTCTTCTTCTTCT
Source organism: Linanthus parryae (assembly GCA_023055425.1). Classification (NCBI taxonomy): domain Eukaryota; kingdom Viridiplantae; phylum Streptophyta; class Magnoliopsida; order Ericales; family Polemoniaceae; genus Linanthus; species Linanthus parryae. The sequence continues at coordinate 89,055,264 of JALGPY010000005.1, forward strand.
TCTTCCTCTATCAGTCTTTGATGGAGAAACTTGTTAATCTTGTTTGGTTGATTTCCATTAGCTAATCTATTTGCTAGGCATCTCTATGAGAGCCTAGGGTTTCATGTAGACGAATGATTTTCTAGGTTTAGACTTGGTCTCATGCGTTTATGCTTTGATCTATTGAATAAATATTTAGTTTCTTGAACTTGTTAATGAATCTCGCCTATTGACCCGGCATGATCATGATTTAATCTTCATGAAAACTAGGGTTTAATCATAGTTCATCGTATTTTTTAATGTTAATGTTTATTTTAGTTGCATGTTCTTGTTATATGTTTAATCCTTAGTGTGAAAGGAGTGATCGACCGGACGTGCTAGCTAATTGGATGAGTGCACGACAGTAACTTAGCCTAATTATGATGAGAACTTGAACTCAATTCAAAATCACCGAGACCAAAATGGTGAAGTGTTTGGATTGACCTTAGTGTGTTTAGATTTGGTAGGATTATTCAGCTGTTTCGTGAAACGGTGGCCCAAAATGACCCGCTATCGTACCAGTAGATGACCTGCTAGAAGGACCGGTAGACAACATGAGACCGAGAGGAGATTGTAGTTAACCGAGATGTAAAATGACATGAGACCGACATGATAATGTCATATCCTATTACCCGGCTAAACTAGACTAGGACTAACGTGTTACATAGCTGAACCGGAATTCGTCTACAACCCTAGGTGATCTAGAGATCGCCTAGTTTCTCCATATTTGTTCCTAAATTAAGAAAAATACAAAAATATTAGTCTAGTTGTTATTTAATTCAGTCGCTTTTTTGGGGGCGACAATTCTTTTAATCACTCAATTTTCGTCCTTATACCGTACTTTAAATTAATCGACAAATTAAATAATCATAAGTTTTTCCTCGTGTGATGGATAACTCGCGGTTGAAATACAACCCCTATATTATTCGACCGTGCACTTGCGTATACACGTAAGAAATCGTGTCAGTGTCCTATCCTAATTTTTCAAAAGACTAAGTTTTATAAAAAGTTTCCATACTCTATTCACCCCCCCCCCCCTTCTAGAGTATTTGTTCCTGTGTTTTATAGTTACATTACAAACTTTCAAAGTTCATTCTGCAGTTTGATAACTCGAGAGGCAGGGTAGAACTTTGCCAAAAAAAATCAGAGACACATCCCTCCCATGTTGTGACAGACCTCGGTGGTCTGGCTTCGAGCCATTCCTTTGCTGTCCCGAACAGGAAGTAAGGGAACAAGATCAGTTTGAGAGTGTCTGACTCAACTCCCCTGTATCTTATCTTGTTTCAATAATCCTTGAACTTCCCGATAAAGTCATTCGTTTCTTCATCAGCTCTGCCATTGAACAGGAAGTGGGTGTGGGCAGTTTGAATGGTAGATGATTTCAGATCGAAGTGCTCTGCAGTGATTGGAGGCACTACGATTGTTGGATCATGCCCTCCTGTAGGGACTTTAAAATTTTCCTCCAAAGCTCGCCCATATCTGTTGTACATCCTCTGGTTGTTGCGGGTAGCAAAGCCAGCTGCGATCAGATCCTCGATGTAAGGGTCATCTGGGCTAGGGTCCGTGTCTCGGGCAGTGTTGGATCGTCTTCTCCGTGTTTAGACATCTTGGCGGCTCGGTGTCTGCGGTTTGTGTAGGGTTTTGATGCAAGTTACGCAGAGGAATAACAAGATTTAATCCTGCTCAAGACCCTCCAAGGATCACAGGAAGAGACTACATAACAATAGTAAAGGATTCTAGTATCTACATACCTTTGGGTTTTCCTGTGATGACTTCACACGTGAAATAGTATTCACGAATCTATGGCTAGTCCACTCCCAGGATTAAAACTGGATCCTTCAAGCCTTTGTGCTAGCTAGGATTGAAGAGGAATAGGAAGAAGATCACGATCACGCAACGAAAACAAAAGGGGCTCGGCCCTCTTTCTTTGGCCGACGGGGTAGGGGCGGACCAAGGTGGGGTTCGCCCTCTTTGGTCTTGCCCTCTCTCATTGCTTTTCTCTCCAACTCATTGTGTTATGAGCATTAGTATAGGAAGGAAGCTAGGAGTGTCCTTTATATAGTCCAAGAACTCTTTGGGGACTGCATAAAAGCCCATATCTAATCATGTCCATACACGGATTATTCCAACTTGCAAATTAGTCCTACTAAGTTTGCAAGTACTTGCGTATTGATCCTTATAATTAATTCATCATATTAATTAATTTTCTCAAGTCCAGTCTAATCCAAACGGAGTGTGACCCCATAGGTTTCTACTTAGTTGGTAGTAACAATTTACAAACATGGAGCGGCCTCTAGCAAGACATCCACACTACCCAACTAATATAAATAGTCATCCGACAAACCTTGGGCAAGTATTGTCTCATCCCTTTGTCTCTATATCCGGGTTGGACACGAGACATACAAGTCACACTCGTATATCCAATCCATAGTTTCTCAATCCTGGGAATAGTGTTATCCATGCAGATAACATCGATATCCTATATTGATGTTATCTGAGTCTGGCCAGACATTCAATAAGCACCATCCCTGGAGTGGCCGTGGATATTTTCTCCCGTTATATGAGAGGGAAAAATTATATCTACATCACTACTATCTCTAAGCTTGCTTCCTATTGTATCCGATAGGCGCCTTTATTGCTACCCAGTTACGGTGTAGCTTTTGACGCTATCAAAACACAATATTTAACAACTAGTGGATCTAGTGACTTCAAGTCTAAGTATGACAATACCGTTGTCACTACGTAAAGCCCTTCTGACTTTACATAACTTGTATGTAGCCTTCTCGTTGTGGGTCGATCCAGTATGTCATTACCCCTAATGCATACCCATGTGTTGGATCGTAATATCTCCACATCAATCCAACCCCATACTAGTCTATAGTTGAATGTCCTGTTAATCAATATAATCGACTAGGGATATTTAAGAATATAACATTTATATTCTAAGGAATTCATTCATGTTAACATATCTCCATACCGATAACATAATGAATAGTAAATCCACACATGTCACAAAAAATAGATTGCCTCTAGGGCACATTTCAAACAGTCTACCACTTGCAGTAGAGTCAATCTCCTGCATCATATGCTTATGGATCTAGCGTGGCCCTCATGTCTTCACTACGCCAGGTAAGAGAGACATTTGCTGGAACCTTGCAAATATTCACATCTCCTCTATCAACAATTTGATTGAGATTGAATACTCTGAGTAAGTGCATCTTATGCATTAATATACTCAGTCCTCTGTGATAGAATCGGTAACTGAATCTTGCCTGGAACCTTTCCAACTCACAGTCCCACCCACTAGTGCAAAACATAAAACTTGATTATAATATGAAATCTTCTTTGTTAGATTAAAGTTCTCATCACTGTAACCCCTTACAGTAAATTGTTCCTATCCTTCATTTACCAAGAATTCATCATAAGTTCTTATCAAGTACTTGAAGGATAATCTTGATAATTATCCAGTGACTTTCACCCGGATTTGACTGGTATTCGTGTCATATCATATGACACATCAGGCCTAGTTCATAACATGGCATATCTCGTGAATCTCATTCATACGATCCTCTCTCAATCTAATTGGAAAGACAATTAGTTCTTCCAAATACTAATTCCATGTGACATGGGTAAGAATCCATATTCTTACATGTTGAACCATTTCAACACCTTGTCAATATATGTATCATGACTCAAGTTGAACAACTTCTCTTGATCAATCTCCATAGATATTTATAGATTGTCTCGCCTAAGTCTATCAGTGAAAATCAGTTCTCTAGTCAATATTTACAAGATTGCTGAGTAGAGACATTATTCTCAATGATTAGTATGTCTCCACACACAAGACCAAAAATTTAACTATGCTCCCACTAACCTTCTTGTAAGAACAAGCTTCATCTTCAATTTTTGATGGAACCAAACTCCTTTGATTGCATCATCAATTCGAAGATTCCAACTCCGAGATACTTGATCAATCTCTAGACAGATTGGTGCAAGCAAGATGCGAATGGATTTAAGCATCGTAAGTAGGGAAAATTTTTCGTCATAGTCCATACTATGAACTCCCAGGAAACCTTTAGCCGCCAATCATCCCTTAATTGTAATCATATTACCATCCATGTTGGTTTCCTCATAGGTTGTAAACTCATATCCTTAAGAAATACATCAGCAGGCTATGAGAAATCCATATTTCTCTAGCCTTTGACATACCCTACTTATCCTACGAGGTTCTTGCGTTACCTGAGTAGGTTGCTCCACAACATCTTGTGATCCTGCTCATGTTCCAGCAAAAGGATCTATGTTATTTTTGTGGTTCTTGAACTCCTTTAAGTTCTACTTTCTTCCCACTATTTCTTGTAGAGACAATCTCTATCTAGAAACACAATGGTTCGAGCAACAAACTATTTGTTCTTGATTGGGTTGTAGAGATAATATCCTTTGTTTCCTCAGGATATTCCACATAGTACATTTATTCGACTTGGGTTTAAGTTTATTTGCAAACTACTTACAATTTTACATAAACTTCATAACCCAAATTCTTTATGAATGACATACTAGGAAACTTCTTAGTCCATATCTCATATTGTGTTCTTCATAATTGATTTGGATGGAAAGGTTAAGGGAGAAATTTCTTGTAATTAGAACATGGCCCCGAAAAGTAAACTGGAAGCTCTGTTTGACACATCATGGACCGAACCGTGTCCAACAAAGTCCAATTTCTCCCTTTAGACACGCCATTCCATAATGGTGTTCTAGGTAGAGTGGGTTGGGAGCACATCCCATACTACCTTAGATGCTCAAACTATTGGCTTATGTACTCACGCCTCTACTATCATATTGTAGAGCTTTGATACTTTTGCCAAAATAGTTCTCTACGTCATTCTTGAATTCCATGAACAATTCAAAGAATTCTGATTTGTTTCTTTATAAGATACACAAATCCACATCTCACTGATGCCATCAGTAAATATGATGAAGTACTTCCCCATTAAACAAGTGTTACATGTCTCATATGATTCAAAATCAAATGAGTCCAGAAATCCATCCATATGGAGCCTAGATATGTATTTCTCATTTATGTGGCATAAACAACAATGCAAAAGATAAGTGAGGTTCATATCATTATATGCAAACCTCTTGGTATTAGTGTTATAGATGAAATTACCATGATCAAGGATATATGATCCATTAGACTAAAGTGAATTACAATAATGCATTTTATCAAAATAAATAGAACAACATTTGTCTATTATTTTAATAAAATGATTTTTCTTGTCAAAACAAGAAACTATGATAATGTCCCTACTCAAAGCAGTGACATAATTGTATTTCTCTAATTCATTGGTAATTCCAAAAATGTATAAGTAATTCCCTACGGCTAATTCAGCAACCCTTTGCTTCATTGCCCTACGTGTAGGTTTATTTCTTTCTTATTTAATTGTATATATCTCTTGAGATCCACCACATTTCTATAAACGTAATATCCTCATCTAGTATCATATACTCATGATGATGAGATAGACACATTGATTTCTATAACAAAATCCGTAAGGTGGAATTCATAATTCCTTTCTTATTTCCTTCCAGGTACTTTGGACAGTCTCTCTTTCTCCACACCACCTATGGAACCTTTAAGGAAACTTGTTTTTAGCAACAAGCTTGCTTTATACTCATGGGGTCGGCGCAAAACCTTTTTCCCTTACCCATGCTGTTAAACATGAACATGTTTTTCCTTTAGCCCTTTATGAGAATTTTGTATAGCGGTTCTCAATCATGTTGAGTAAATCACCCTTGAACAAAAATATAATTGCATCCAATGCAATTCTTGGTCCATTTGGGAGAATAACTATTTATTCATTATCTATCTCATAGATAACTCCCAGTCTCTAAGCTTTCAATCATATTGAAGTAGCTTAGTTGCGGTTCACCTCTTACTTCGGCAGTCACACATTACTAGCTTGTGTCGTCGCGTCATACCTCGATGAATCAAGTCGCCTTGATTTGGCAAGCCCGAACTCATTCCATCTTGATCATGACTAGTGCTAATCAAGAGAGTGAAAAGTGGAGCAACACTTCAAGCCTTTCATGTCAAGCTCGTTCTTTGAAGAGATGCTTTCATGTATGATCATATCATACGCCTCCATATTTCTCATATTTCTTCAAAAGCTCAGAGTTCATGGCAGCAGACATGAGGCAAGTTACATCCAAAGAACCATTCTTTGATGTTCCTTCCATTAGGCTTTAGTGTGTCTTGGTAGTCGGTGGGAAGAGACCTTTATGTTGTACGATGTACAACATTTTTCCTTTTATTTGAGAATAATTCTATAAGCACCATCCCTCGAGTGGTCGTGGATATGTTCTCCCGTTATACGGGAGGGAAAAATTCTATGTACATCACTACTATCTCTAAGCTTGCTTCCTATTGTATCCGATAGGCGCCTTTATTGCTACCCACTTACGGTGTAGCATTTGACGCTATCAAAAAACAATATTCCACAACTAGTGCATCTAGTGACTTCAATTCTAAGGATGAAAATGCTGTTGTCACTACGAGAACCACTAGTGACTTTACATAACATGTATGTAGCCTTATCGTCGTGGGTCGATCCAGTATGTCATTACCCCTAATGCATACCCATGTGTTGGATCGTGATATCTCCATATCAATCCAACCCCATATAGTTGTTTGTCCTTGTAAGTTCACAGGTTTCACGGGGAGCTATTTAAAGGCCTTGAACCAGACACAACACTCAACGGGCAACAAGAGAGACACATTTAAGGATTGACGAGCATCAAAAAAGCACATCATTCTCACAATCCAACTCACAAAAGACCAATGCATTCTTCACTGCAATTTTACACTTCAGTGTTCTTATGAATTGCACTTCATTTGTATATCATTCTTATACTACCTATTTCTCTCATTTTCAAGGATTGTTCAAAAGTGAAAATAGAGAATTCTTAGTTAATCAGTTAGCTAGAGCAGGTACTAGATAGGTTAGAGAGAACCACAAGCTGTAATAGAGTAAGGCATATCTCTGTGCTTGAGATCTAGGGCTTAGCTTTTGATTAATAAGAATTGTGTTGAAAATCGTGCAGGGAGAAGATCCCTGAGGTAGAGACGTAGGTCCAAGTGGACTTAACTCTATAGATCCCTTTTCTCTTGCATTTACAGTTTCATTTACACACTTAGTTTTGCAGCATTAAGACTAGTCTCTTTTCAAGGGTTTGAAACTCTTTTCAAGGCCTTGAAAATACTTGTCTGTTTTACTTTAAACTATATTTCATTCGAAGGGCTTGAAATTGTTTTCAAGGCCTTGAACTGCATTGCTCTTCATAGAAACTCTTGTCTTCCACAAGTTTTGCAAAAATTTGGCATACTCTATTCAACTCCCCCCCCCCCTCTAGAGTATATGTGTTGCATATCTATCTGCATAATCCCCTTTCAGTCCTGTTAATCAATATAATCGACTAGGGATATTTCAGAATATAACATTTATATTCTAAAAACTTAATTCATGCTAAAATATCTCCATATCGATAACATAATGAATAGTAAATCCACACATGTCACAAGTAATAGATTGCCTCTAGGGCACATTTCCAACAGTTTGCTCTCTAAAAAGGTTTTTCTGGATCATCGAGTGATGGAACCAGCTCACGAGGTAATCTGGGCATACACTACAACGTCCTGAAAAATCAGAGTCAAGAGAAGTGAGATAAAAAGAAAATAAAAAATTAAGAGAAAAAACTACGAAGTTAATTCTGACTATTTAAGTAAAACCGTTATTATCCTAGGCAACGGCGCCAAAAACTTGATGGCAATCCTTAGCTGCTATTTTCCCAAGTATACGATCAAGTAATAAATTAGAGTATTTTACAACTCGGGTATCAAACCCACGAGAACAGTTTTAGACTTTTCTTAAAATAATCAGAACTAATAGCAAAGCTGTAAAAGGGAGGAATAGTTTTGATTGTGATTATTAAGCTAAAGTGCGCCCGACTACTTCTTCATTAAGTCTCTCTCTCAAGAAAATTTCTCTCTGAGATTTTTCTGAGATGTGAGCCGGTGAATTTGATTCCCTCTTACCTTCGTTCTGATCGGTTTTCATCCGAGTTCCTCATCTCGGATCTTTCAGTTGGGGTTTTGGACCTCTTTAATAGTTATTGTCAACATTTAGTGTTTCTCCTTCTTCTTCCTTCAAAACCCTTAGTTTTCTTTCTCTCCAATCGTCTTTTCATCTTCTCTTGCTTTCTATGTTGATTGGTTACTCATCTGTTTTCTGAGAAAGATGGAACCAATTTTGGACCTCGAAGAAGATCTTGAGGTAGCAAATAAGGTTTCAAAACATGTTCTAGTAGGGAAGCTACTCTCTCAGAAACCGTTCTCTGAAAACACAGTGTCAAAAATAGCAAAAAATGTGTGGAATGTGCGGAATGAAATCAAGATTGAGATGTGGGATAGAAACAAGTATATTATCCGATTCAAGGACGAAGATGACTGTAGAAAGGTAATGGATGGGGTGCCTTGGAATATAGCAAATCACCTACTAATTCTAAAACAGTGGCCTGCGAGAACAGCCCTGAAGGAGATCGACTTCTCCAAATCGCCCTTTTGGATACAAATCTATGGCCTCCCTCCGTTCTTCAAGACCGAAAAAAACGCCAGAAAAATTGGATCTACTGCAGGAGATTTGATAGACATCGACGAAGACACTATCGGGTCGAATCAAAGATACCCATACCTTCAGTTTCCAGTGATGGTGGAGGTGGAAAAACCCCTAACTCAAGCCTTTTACTACTCCAACAAAAATCGAAGAATTCGACAAGGGTTCTCTTATGAGCACCTGGGTGATTACTGCTATGATTGTGGCAGAATCGGCCACATAGATCAAGATTGTAAGTTTTTAAAGCCAGAGAAAAGAGGTTGCAACGATTACGGGTTTTTCCTGAGGTGCGACCCAAAGAAGGGTAGGGGATCAAAGCCGGCCTGGCTCACTCCGGAAGCTGAACGTTCTTTGCGAATTTGGAGATCTCCGGTGCCGGAATATGACGAAGATCCGGCGGCGAGTACCCAGAGTGGTGATGCTCAGCGCGTGGAGGAAGGACAAGATCAGGACAATCTGGGACGGGACAGAGAGGACAATTAGAATCTAATGGTCGATGGGCACGTGGCACCAGGAATGATGATTCTGTACAATTCTGGTAAAAAGGAAACACGGCGAGAAACGAGCGTACCAGAAGGAAGGATGCAAAATGCGTTGATAGAGGCTGGACCAACCGCTGGCGTTGGAACAGCTACGCAAATCTTGAGTCCGGATTCTTCGGAGTGCCATCTAGAAGAATAATCAGGCGAGGAATTTGTTCCTGAAACACAATTTGATAAAGGGGGAAATCAGGTAATTTCTACAAAGTATAGGGAGCCAAGGGGGGAGAATATGATTGTGTTGAAGGAGGTGTCTGAAAATATAAAGGGAAGCAACGAAACGGACTATAGAGAATGTCCGGAACCTAAAGGTGGGCCGGCCCAAAGAAAATGGAAACGCTTGCACAAAACTAAAGAAGGAGGGTTGGTATCCAGAGAAAATAAAGCCAAATACCAGCCCACTACTTCTTTGAAACCCAATGAGCTGAAGTCAACAAAAGACTACGACCCTATACCGGGTAACCCGTATACATACATCGGGCTCTCTAGGGTTTTTGGAAAAATGGCGTCTCGGAAGCGAAAAGGGGCGGATGAAACAATTGAAACTCATGGGAGAAAGAAAGTTAAAGCTGTTCTGCATTTGGAAAGGGACATCAAGAATCAAGAAATATGGAAGTAGTCATGTCTATGGAGGATCATCATTATGCTCGGTTGGTCCATCAAGCACAAGAAGAACAGCAGATGACTCGCAATGAAAATACTGGAAGCTATAAGGTGACATTCAAACAAGTGGTAAAGGAGGTAAGTATAGCTCATTTAAATGAGGATGATGATAGTATCTATGCAAGATATATGGAGGAGTTTGAAAACCTAATGGGAAATGTCAAAGGAACAAAGGTGGTGGTGGATGACCTTCAACAACCACAAGGACCATGTTAGTAGTCTCTTGGAACTGTCAGGGAGTGGGACGACCCCTGACAGTCCATCATTTGCGAGGGATTTGTAATGCCCATCGTCCAAATCTAGTTTTCTTGATGGAAACCAAGAATAAAATGCAGAAAGTTCAATCTTTGCGGAGAAGGTTAAGGTATCCTAATAGTGTGATTGTGGATCCGGAAGGTTTATCAGGGGGTTTAACTCTTTGGTGGGTAAATGAACTAAATGTTCAGGTTCTTTTTTACTCTAGAAATATGATAGCTATCAATCTGGAAGTGGAAGATGAGAGTGAAGAGGTTACCCAAATTACTAATAGATGGCAAGGAGCTTGGGTGCTGTGTGGAGACCTGAATGAAATAGCTACTTAAAGTGATGTTCAAGGAGGGGCTCCAAACAAACAATGGAGAATGGCCAGCTTCACTCAAAAAATCTCTAATTGGGGGGTTATGGAGCTAGAAGGGAACGTTTGGATTATACATGGTCCAATAAAAGAAGTGAAAGAAATGTGAGGGAGAAATTGGATAGAGTCCTCACATCCCCTTCTTGGAGATTGAATCACCCAAAGGCAAACCTTGTCCATGATGTCATGATAGGCTCAGATCATTTCCTTCTAATCTTAGATATTGATCCAAAAGGGGGGATAAGGCCTTACATGTTTAAATTTGAAGAAAGATGGATCCATCATCCAAATGTCAAAACGGTGGTTGAAAAAGGTCTAGCTGCAGATGTGAGAAGTTCTGATATGTATATCCTTAAGGGGAGTCTTCAAAATTGCAGAAAAGAACAGAGCAGTTGGAGTAAAGTAGAATTTGGCAACTCAAAGAGGAGAATCAAAAAGCTAAAGGAGCAAATTTATGAAATTCAAAAGCTCCCCTCAAGACCTGAACTAGAAGAGCAACATGAAGGCCTAAAGTGAGAACTCCTTTAAGAGAGAAGAACTGTATTGGCTTCAAAGGGCTAGAATGCAATATTTTAAAGAAGGAGATCAAAACTCAAGATTCTTCTTTGCATCAACAGTCCAAAGAAGAAATAGAAATGCCATTATCAAGATTAAAGATGAAGGAGGTAGTTGGATACAGGAGGAAGATGCTATCAGTTCCCTATTGAGAAATTATTTCATTACTCTTTTCAAAGCCCAAGAATGGTCAGACAATGGCTCAGTCATCAATGATGTACCTGTTCTTGTGACAACACAGATGAAGGAACAACTTTGAAAAATTCCAAATAGCAAAGAAATAAGGACAGCTGTCTTCTCACTTGGACCAAGGAAAGCCCCAGGTGAGGATGGGTTAAATGGTAACTTCTACCAGGTCAATTGGGATTTGCTGAAGGAGAAGGTGGAAAAGGCTACTACTAGCTTCTTCAAAAAGGGCTTTATTTTGAAATGCTGGAACAAGACTCTTGTGGCACTTATCCCAAAGGTAAAAACCTCTCAAACCCCAGCTGATTTCAGACCAATCAGCCTGTGCAATTTCAATTATAAAATTTTGGAAATTTTTTTGGCAAATAAGCTCAAGGAAGTGCTCCCAACTTTGATAGATGTTTATCAAGCAGCTTTTTTACCAGCTAGACTTATCCAAGATTATGTGCTAATAGCACAAGAAATGTTCCATTTCATCAAGCATAAAAAGAAAGGTAAAAAAGGTTGCTTAGCTTTGAACCTGGACTTGTCAAAAGCATATGATAGGGTAAATTGGTCTTTTCTGTAGGAAGTGATGAGAAAGCTGGGTTTTTGTCAGCAATGGATTCAATGATTAACCAATGTGTTACTACTGTGGAAACTTCTATTTTAATTAATGGTAAAGCTTCAAAATCTTTCAAACCAGAAAGGGGTCTCAGACAAGGAGACCCCTTATCCCCATATTTATTTGTTATCATAGAAGATGTGTTTTCAAGGATGATCTCTAAAGCACAAGGGGCAGGCCAGATTAGAGGGGTGAAAGTGGGAAGAAATGGTCTAACCTTGACACATCTATTATTTGCGGATGACTCCATAGTTTTCTTACAAGCAGAAGAGCAGGAAGTTGCTAATTTATTTTTCATTATGGAAGCCCTATAGAAAGCATATGGAATGAATTTGAATGTGCAAAAGACAGAAGTGCTTTTCTCTCCCCACACTTCAAATGCAACAAAGGAGTTACTACTACAGAAATATGGTTTGAAGGAAATGAGAAGTGAAGCTAGATATTTGGGAGTCCCAGCTCTCTGGGGGAAAAGTAGATCTGAAATCACTAATTTCATAGTGGATAGATTAAAAGATAAGTTGCAAGGGTGGACAAGTCTTCTTCGTTCATAAGGGGGAAAGGAGACTGTTATCAAGGCCATAGCCCAAGCTATCCCTAACTACATAATGCAGATCTTCAAGCTTCCAAAAAAACTTTGTAATAAGCTGAGCCAACTTGTGAGAAGATACTGGTGGAGTAGTGATATTAACAAGAATTCAATTAGCTGGGTTGCTTGGGAAACTATTCAAGCTCAAAAGATGAAGGGGGGTTTGGGGTTCAGAGATTTTCACCTCTTTAACTTGTAACTTTTGGCAAAACAATGGTGGAGAATTTTGAAAAACACCAACTCCTTATGTGCAAGAGTACTAAAGAGTATCAATTATAGATAAGCTTCTTTCCTTAAAGAAAAAAAGGTACTCTCCCAAGCTGGTCTTGGTCTAGCTTAATTGAAGGAAGAGCTATTCTAGTTAACAACTGCAAATGGATGGTGAATAATGGTCAAACTGTGGAGGTTAGTGACTGTTTTGATCAAAGTAATAGAGAGTTGATTGAAGAAATCCCTGAGGATTTAAGAAACCAGAAAGTGCAGCAATGGATTAATCCACAAACTAGAAGATGGAGGGTTAGCACAGTTAGAAACTAGATCCCTCAAAAAGTGGCAGAGGTGATTCTGAGAAAAGATATATCTCATTTTCCAACAGAGGATGAGATTGTATGGCCTCACACCAAGAAAGGAGATTTCACAGTCAGGTCAGGGTACTGGGCTTCAAAGCAGGCTATGGTGAATACAGAAAAAGAGAGCACTTCAGAGCTATTATCTGAAAAAGAGTGGAAGAAATTCTGGGATTTAAAAGTGCCTTATAGAGTTAAACATTTCCACTGGAGGCTATGGCATGATGCAATAGCAACCAGAGATAATTTGGCAAGAAGGAAGTGCTCACCTTCCCCTCTTTGATCCATCTGTCAGCAGGAAAGAGAAACCACTAATCATCTCCTCTTTCAATGCAGTTGGACCACTCCAACCTGGTTTGGAATGGGGTGGAAAATAGGTGAAAGTCCTTTCCCAACTATATCTTACAAAAAGTGGTTGCAAGCTGTCATAGAAGCAGAAATTGAAGGAAATCTACCAGTACTGTTTATGGAAAAGCTTCTCCTTGGTTGTTGGTATATTTGGAAAAGCATGAACAGCTTTTTCTTTGATGACATAAAAGTCAATCCTTTGGGGGTTATTAACCAATGTGAGCTGGACTATTCTACTATGATGGAAAAAGATGGTGGAACTCTTGTAACTCCTCCAATTCTCCATGAGCTGCAGAACAAGCAAATGGGTAAAGTGATGTGGGAAAAACCTGATCAAAACACCCTTAATGTCAACTGTGATGCAAGCTGGAGAAAGGAAGTGAAGAAGGCTACAGTGGGCTGGGTAATGAGAAACTCTACAGGGGATATAATGACAGGACAATGTTTTGATGTCAATGCCTCTTCAGCAGCCATGGCTGAAGCCTTGGCAATTAGATCAGCTTTAATTGGGGTTATGGACTATTCTGAACAGGTGCTTATTGAAAATGATTGAAAAGCCATTGTTGAATCAATCAATGAAGCAAAAGACCCCCCTTGGGAGGCCACACAAATAGTGGAAGATGCAAAAATTTATCTGCAAGCAGGAAATAGAAGTCTGCATTGGATAGCTAGACATTAGGGTAGCTTATTGGATAGTGAAAAGTAGCAGTGTTGGAGCCTTGGGTTGGGACTGGCCTTATAACCCCCCAAGGCACCTAAAAGATTTGCTAAATAGGGATTGTAATGGTGCTGGTTCTTGAATTTAAATGGTTGGATAAAAAAAAACTAAAGTGCAGTAAATAAAGAACTATAAATAAACTATTTATTGTGTAAATTTTCTGAGAATTTTTTCTAAGTCTGAAACTGATGTATTAAAAATCTAGGCTCCAGGATCCCCTAGGGTTACTCTCCAGCTCTAACAGTTTATTTTTATTCTAGAAATGCACAGCGGTTTTGTTTATGCAAGCATACCAGTTATGAAATCTCCTCTCGTTCTCATGCACTTATCACTCCCCTGCAGACTTTCGGGTCCTCCCGGTCCACCTAGATCTGCAGGTTTGTTCTAAGGCTGCTAGGGTTACAGGCTCTCCTCTCAGTCACCCCCTAAACGTCTAGCAGTTGGTCTCATGCTTTTTGTCTAGCCCCAGATTCTTTTCACCTCTCGGTCCATCAAGGCAGGGTTCTAAATCATGTCTTCTCTTCCTAACTCTTACTGGCCACTCTCGCGCACCAGATCTTGTCTGTAGCACTCATGGGTGATCAGGTCGTTCATGCATAAAGTAAAACCCGAAGGCAGAATAATAAACAACCCAATACTGTATTAAGGCTCAAACCAGTCATGAATCTGATAACCAAAAAAAACTAAGTCGCTGGTTTCATAAACCCTAGGTTCACCACGAACCAAGTAAAGAGTTTAGCTAGCGTACATTATTGAAAAACAGAATTTCATAAAATAAAGAAGATACATCAAACGAGTTTATTGCTGTGAAACGTGGACTGTGCCGTGCTCTTGCTCTGCTCCAATACTCCGGTTCTGACTTGGTGAATTGATTGATTGACTGATTATTTTCTTTACCTGGGACACCCCTTATTTATACTGCCACAATTTCAAAAATTGAAGTTCGAAATTCCTGTTATGCCCCTGTTTAGATCGCCTCAGCAAGATTCTGGAAATCGTGTCCTGCGTTTGAATGCACACTAACCCAGAGCCTTCTGCGTAAGAACGCACACTCTCTTGCGTTTGAACGCATCTCTTTGTATTTTTGACTTTGTCCGTTTCACCTCCATTGACTTTTTCTCCCCTGCGTCTGAACGCGGAGAGCTGCATTTGAACATAGGCTGCGTATGAACGCAGACCTGCTTGTGTCTGAACGCACCTCTCCTTGGTCTTCTGGTGACTTCTTGCTTGAGTTTGACTTTTCTGCACTGTTGAACTTCCTGCATTCGAAGGCAGGATGGCTGCGTTTGAACGCAGCTTACTTAGTGTCCTGCCAGTTTTTTCCTTCTTCTTTATGCTCTCTCTGAAATCGTGCGTCTGAACGCAGGGAGTGCTGCGTATGAACGCAGCCATCTTTTCTGCGCTTGTTATGCTTGATTCCTTGGTACTCTGCCTCCATTCCCGAGCCTCTTCCATGCATTTCTGGTACCTGTTTCCTTCACACAACAGCAAGTACCCGCGATCATACCCAAATAAACGAAATTATGCATGAAATTACTCAAAAATATAATTTGTAAGCTCAGCGTTCTCTCTCCTGTACCAAGGCAAAAAATGACTAAAAACAGGCAAAATCAAACTCCACAGATCAGAACCAATGGTAAAATTCATCCCAGAATAACTATACTTGAGAGTTATAACTTCGCACGAAGACAAATTGTCTTCGTACGAAGACTTCGGGCCTTCGCACCAAAGACATCCGGAAAAAAGTATAATAAGGATAGAATTGTTTCCTTATTTGTTCGGGGCGGTTTTGGGGGCTAAAGGGATCCTTTGGAGTCCTATGAACGTATGTAAGTCATTGTGTCGTTCCTCTTCGTTGAATAAAGGTCTTTCTTCCCGTGGACGTAGTTAGCTTGATTTGATCTAGCGAACCACGTAAAACTTGCGTTTTTGCATCTTTCTTTGAATATTCGTGAGGTGAGTGATCGAGTGAATTGCATAACAACAATACTAAGGCAACAAACTGAAAACACTCACCTTTAGACCTACTCTCATTTTAAACACTGTCTTTCATGAACTCTACTATACGAAGACGGCTCATGGCTAATTCAGTTAGGAAGAATTATAATCTGGTAATCTTTCATGGCATTTTTGAACTGTATTTATTAACATCTTAACTTTGTATCCTAAAAATTAAAAAAAAATTGCGTACTTTAGTGTCGTGAAATGTACACATTGAATTTAGTATTGCAATCCTGTCATTTTCCCTAAATGGGAGGGGGAACCATCTCATAATGGTTGGATAACGAACTCATCAAATAATTACACGCCCATATGTGCAGTTGCTTCAATTGGAGAAATAAAAGTTACAGCTTAGAGTATTTCAGGAACTATCATATATAGTTATCCAGAATCCTAAAAGAGTTTTTGAACATAATCTCTAATTTTGGAAATCATTTCTCATTTCATCAGCTTCTTGAATGCTGGAATATTTGGGAATTGGACCGAGTCTTGCCACACACTACAACAGTCCGCCACAAGGGCAGCAATGCTTGTTAGGATCAACACCCTCCTCCAAGGCGACTCTGGGATTAGATTTGGGATACTCAAAGCCATTGCCAAATTCATCAACAATGACGTAACACCTTGTTTGCCGCTACGCGGCACAATCACCGCCTCCGGCGACCTCGTGCCGCTCTCGTACATCGTCGGACTTCTTACCGGCCGCCCTAGTTCAACAGTAGTTGGTTCTAATGGGAGACCCTTCAAGCCGACGAAGCTTTTCGGCTTGCTGGAGTTGAAGGATGCTTATTTGAGCTTCAACCCAAGGAAGGCCTTGCACTTGTGAATGGTACATCAGTTGGCTCTGGGTTGGCTTATATGGTTCTGTTTGATGCCAGCATACTTGTTGTTCTCTCTTAAGTTCTATCAGCCGTTTTCGCTGAATTAATGCAAGGCGAGCCTTAATTCACAGACAATTTGACACACAAGTTGAAGCACCACCCTTGACAAATTGAAGCTCTAGCTATTATGGAACACATATTAAGGATGTCAAACCCAATCAAGCAACAAATGGCACAAATCAAGGCCATTGATATGATTATGATT
Source organism: Linanthus parryae (assembly GCA_023055425.1). Classification (NCBI taxonomy): domain Eukaryota; kingdom Viridiplantae; phylum Streptophyta; class Magnoliopsida; order Ericales; family Polemoniaceae; genus Linanthus; species Linanthus parryae. The sequence goes on from JALGPY010000005.1 coordinate 89,072,413, forward strand.
ATGTGTACAATTAGCAATTAATCTTATTGATCTCTAGCCTTAATCTTCTCCTAGAAATAGAATTAAGATGTTTGTTCATATTATATATTTAGACACTCAATGAGTCAATGTATTTAGACACTCAATGTATTTAGACACTCAATGTAATTAGTATAAATAGGATGTAACTTTTCATTGTTGAAATAACAAACCTTCAAACTATTCTTACATGGTATCAGCTTCCACTCCGATCCTAACCCTCACCGTCTTTATTGTTTTTCACGCAGTCACCATGGCAGCCTCATCCAACACCCTCATCTCGATTGTTGATGAACCCTCAAAACCCCTACTCTCCATCTCGTTCCCCACCTGTATCAAACTTACACCCTCAACCTATCGCTCATGGCGTTACCAAATAACCCGACTACTACAAGGCTATGGTCTCTTCTCCTTCCTAGATGGCACCAACCCACCGCCCTCACCCACAATATCTCCCCCTGCCACTGCAGACACTCCCAAACCTACACCCATACCCAACCCCGCTTATATCACTTGGTTCAAACAAGACAACCTTATTCTTGGAGCCTTAGCCGGTACCTTACATGATTCCGTCTCCACCATTATACTTGATGCTAACACCTCCCACGAAGCATGGCAAACCCTTTCTATCACCTATGCTAACCCATCTCGTGGCCACATACTTCAAATTAAGGACCGCCTTCGCCACATCTCGCTTGGAGACAACTCGATAACCGAATACATGTTGTCTATTAAAGCTTGTACCACCCAACTTGCCCAACTTGGCAAACCAATGGATGATGAGGATATCACTGCCCAAATCATCCAAGACCTTCCTGAAAACCAATATAAACCCGTCATTTGATGCAGTTCGGGCTCGTGACACCCCAATCTCGTTTGAAGCCTTTCATGAAAAATTGATTCAACATGAACTCACTGTTAAACGAGACCCCTCTTCCACCCCCTTTCCTCCATCTGCCCACGCTGCCACTACCAGACCCTACAACTCCAACCCCCCTCGCTACCAACCCCACAACACCTCTTCGAGACCCAGTCACAACCGTAACCAAACCACCACCAACACCAATCCCAAACCATTAAAAGGAAAATGTCAGTACTGTCGGACCATTGGCCACGTAATTAGTGAATGCCCCGACTTCAAACGAGCATACCCAAATGTTGTTTTCCCACCCCCACCTCCTAGGCAAAACCGCCCTTATGCCCACACCGCCACTGCCTCTACCGCCAACACCTCATCCTATCTCATCGATAGTGGCGCCTCCCACCACGTCATTCAAGATCTTAACACCCTCTCACTTCATACTCCATATGACGGACCCGATGACCTTGTCATAGGCGATGGCTCAACTTTACCCATCACCCATAATGGTTCTTTTTCTATTCTCTCATCCTCTCACCCTCTTTTATTTAATAATGTGCTTGTTGTTCCTTCAATTTCTCGCAACCTAATTTCCGTATCTCAATTTTGTAAGGATAACAATGCTATTTCTTTATTCAAACCAACTTCCTTTTGTTTTAAGGCAACTTCGACGGGTGAAATCCTTCTCCAAGGCCAGTTTCTAGATGGCGTCTATCAATGGCAACCACCCACCGCGCAACCACAAGCCTTCCACTCCAACACCTCGTCCTCTTCCGACTTGTGGCATGCTTGGTTAGGACACCCCTCCAATGCAACCCTTAAATTTTTAAGTTCTACTTACAATTTTGGTATTTCCCGTTTCCCGCATTGTAATTCATGCTTAGTCAATAAAAGCCACAAACTTCCATTTGCAACTTCCACTCTCCATTCTTGGCCTCTCTTGATTTAATTTACTCTGACGTATGGACATCCCCAGTTGTTTCTCATGACTCATACAAATATTATGTGCTTTTTGTTGACCATCATACTCACTACATATGGCTTTATCCCGTCAAACACAAATCCGATACACTAACAACATTTCAACGTTTCAAAGCCATCATCGAAAAATATTTTCAAAAACCGATTCGACAATTTTACTCGGACAATGGTGGTGAATATGTCAAATTAAACCCATCCCTCCTTAATGATGGGATAACCCATCTCACTTCCCCGCCACACACCCTAGAACATAATGGGTTTGTCGAAAGACGCCATCGCCATATTGTTGAAACTGGCCTCGCCCTTCTCACCCATGCCCAAATGCCAAACACATTCTGGCCTTACGCGTTCGCTACTGCCACCTACCTAATAAAACGCTTACCCACAACAAACCTCAACAATAAAACACCCTATCACTTGCTTTTCGGTCAAGACCCAAACTACCGTAAGCTTTGACCTTTTGGTTGTTTGTGCTACCCATGGCTCCGCCCATACATCAACCATAAACTCGAACCCAAATCCACACCATGTGTCTTTGTGGGATACTCATCCACTCAAAGTGCCTACTTATGTTATGACCCATCTAACAAAAAAACTGTACATATCCAGGCATGTCCGCTTCATTGAACACGAGTTCCCTTTTGCTAAACTTACCAACAGCACATCCAACTCTCTCCCAACGCCTAACCAATGGTGCCATCTTACCGTGCCTCTCCTTGAACCCTCCCTGCCCATAATCATAATCATAGCAATGGACTTGATTTGTGCCATTTGTTGCTTGATTGGGTTTGACATCCTTAATAACACATTTTGGATGGAAGCTATAACACATTTTGGATGGAAGCTATTATATCAAGGCGGCGCAAAATTTACACGAGATGGATCCTCTGTAGAAACCAAAACAGGATAGGTATGCCCTCAGAACATCACCCCAATGCTTGGACCGCAGATTGAAGTCATCCGAACATCAACTAAATATATCGAGAGAGAAATAAACTCGGGAAATGACAACCCTTTGATCAATGTTTCTAGGAACAAGGCCTTACATGGTGGAAATTTTCAAGGTAAACCTATTGGGGTCTCCATGGATATTACTCGTTCGAAAATTGCTGCAATTGGGACCGCATGTTCGCAAAATTCTCCGAGCTTGTTAATGACTTTTACAACAATGGTTTCGGATCGGGTTGGATTCGGACCGGATTTTGCCGGATTCGAATCGAGTTATCTATCGGATCATGTTAAACAGTATTTTAGTTCATCTAACCTAAAATTATTATCAATTAAAATCAAAAGTGGATTAACATACACTTACGTCTATAATTTTATCAATTTATTCACAATGAAATTATTGATGTATTAAGCTGAGGATGTTATTTGAAATAAACATAATAAATTTTATATATGTAGTTATATTAACACATGGATATTATTGGATTTATTAGGTATGACAACCTAATCGGATCGGATTTCACGGATCACAAAACTAGTGATCCATATTTGGATCTGCTCGATTAGGATCGGATCATGAGAATATCGGATCAGATCAGACCCAATTGCTACCCGTCATTTCTTCAGATAATCAATATATACACTTTTTTTTAGACAAATGTATACACATTTAAACATAAAAAATAAAATAGAAATAAACAATCTTGTGGAACGCCTCAATTAATCGGACCTATTTTGTGAATAGGTTCGATTAATCGGATCCAATTTGTGAATATATGTCTCATTAATCGGAGCTATTTTGTAAATATACTTAATTAACTGGAGCTATGTTGTGAATATATGTTTCTCATTAAAAAGAAATAAAAAACCTCGCAAAGAACGATAAATCATCTACATAATAAGTTACTATGAGGAATAATTTATCTCTCAAAATATGATTTCTAGAAGAGTTTATCCTCATCATATTTTAGAAACTAAACACTTCATAAATATTTGAAAAAAAAAATCTAATTTTTTTTGAACAGATCGTGTCCGAAGGCACGGGTTGTGCACTAGTAATAAATAAATAAGTCATGGCTCACTAAGAGAGAGTAATGTACTCCTATTACCGTGCAGGACTGCAGGTTAGCATGTTGCATGTCATGACCCACAAAGCCACTCCACCAAATCACCTTCTATCGGAAGCAATGGCCTCAATTTGTCAATCACCAACCCTCGAACACCAACCAGAACTCCAAAAGTATAATATCAAAACCCCCAGCACCAACTCGCAAGTCACAAAACTCACAAGTCACGGAGTCCTTCAGATCTCCAGTGTCCACCGCATATAAACCTTTCCAATTTGGGTAATTTATAAGTTTTCACCCTCGGGTATATGTAATTAGGCAACTCATACCCCTGATGTTCATCAATTGATAGAGAACACCCTTATTTTGTGCAATAATAATTACAAATTATACCCCTACGTCCATTTCCGTTAGGGAACCGTTATGTTATAGTGAAGTTCACTTTTGGGGTATTTTATTCCCATTTTACCCCTAAATTTTGGTAATTTACACTTATTACCCTCAATTTTAGGTAAATATGCAATGCACACCCTTACTCTTTGTCAATTGACATGGAACAACCCCATTTTGCGAGTTGGCTGTGGGGTACACCTTTGGGTGTTAGGTTCATGCTTATTAACCTATAGAAACTTGTATATTATATACCACTAAATTGTATGAATTTTTATCTCTCTATGGATGGTTATAAATTATTACATATAACATTCTGTTGTTGTCAAAAGGTTAACTTTGTCGACAATGAAAACCAACACTGAGTGAATAAGTTTTATTTAACAAAATTAATTATGATTGAGTACTTGTCAAATATCAACATCAATCTGTAGTTGGTTTACTAGAATGATAATAATTTTTTTAAAGCCAAACTAAATAATATCATCGAAAATTATTCGAAGCTAAAATATAGAGGATTATAGTAAATTTTTTTTGTTAAAGATTATAGTAGTTAATACAACCCAAGTTTATTTACATCCAAGTGTTGAATAAAAAAAATTAAACATTCAGCTTGCTGTAATATAATAAAAATGTTTTTGTCAACAGTAGAAAGACACATAAGATACAAAGAGATACGTAGCAAACAGACACAATTCTATTACTATCTAGCAACACCTTAAATAAATCACAAAAGATAATAAATTAAAAAGACTTTCCTTTTGTGTCTTCCCCTCCCCCCTCTCTCTATGTCAACTGAATAATGTGTAGTACTGAACCCACCTAAAACGTTTTATGCATATGTTTGCGCATCTATTGGATGACTCATTTTTTTGGACTTGCAGAGATGAACTTTACACATATGCGATATTTTTTTCATCCGAGTTGAGTGCTTTCAATAAGTTACGGTAGACTGGTTAAATCTAAATCTTTTTTCATCCACCGCCATCAGAGAGTCACGTAGGGGACTATCTGGTGTCAATAACAAAGAATTTTGTTAGTGCCCCATTAGAGAACCACGTGGTGCTCTACAACCAATAAAAATGCAAAAATTAAACAAATTGACATTGATTAGTAGACACTCATTGGTTGTAGAGCACCATGTGGTGATTTTGGAGCACTAAAAAATTGCTCGCAATAATATTATTGAAGTCTTAAATGAACCAACAAATCATGGGTAGATTGTTCTTTGTCGTACTTATCCATTTTTTATTAGAGTATGTCTAAATTAAGGGTACCCAATGCCTATTTACCATAACCACAAGGTGCTTTGTGTACCCTACAAATATTGAGTAAAAGTACAAGGACAAATTAGTACTTTCGCATTTTCCGTCCATGACCGTTACAAACCATCCAAAATAGGGGTGCCACCTGTCAATTGATGAGCCGTAAGGGTAGGATTTTCCTATTTACATAAACCTAGGGGTCCAAATTGTAAATTACCCTTCCAATTTCAATAATCAAATGGGTAATGATTCTTACAAAGCGGAAAATGATAGTGGCTTTGTAAGAATCATTTTCTGCTTTGTAAGAATCATTATCCTAATTAAATTTCAGGAAATTAATCCCCGAACTCCTCCCTCTCTCTCCACAAATCCTCCTCTTCCTCGCACATATTATGTAATTGAACTTGTGGGTTTTTGTGGAATTTGCATCTTCTTCACATACATTTCACAATTTAGAAAACGACAAGCTAATTTCCCAATTTCTCCCCAGTTTACCGCTCTTGAATTCATCCGTACATCCCATACTTAATTCTTGCCGAGTCGGTTATTGAAATTGAGATGGAAAACGGAAGAAGGAACCCCGGTTTCTGCGTCGAGGATCCCCTGAATTGGGGAATGGCGGCGGAGGCAATGAAGGGGAGTCATTTGGATGAGGTGAAGCGCATGGTGAAGGAGTACCGGAATCTGGTGGTTCGACTCGGCGGCGAGACCTTGACCATATCACAGGTGCCGGAAATCGCTGGCAGGGGAGTTGACGTGAAGGTGGAGCTGCGGATTCTTCGGGGCCGGAGTGAAGGCTAGCAGTGAGTGGGTAATGGAGAGCATGAGCAAAGGGACGGATAGTTATGGCGTGACTACTAGTTTTTGTGCTACTTCTCACCGGAGGACCGACCAAACAGGGTGGTGCCCTTCAGAAGGAACTTACTAGGTACCCCCTCAACAATCTCTCTTTCTTCAATTTGAATGTTTTTAAACATTTGATTTCATTTGTTAGAAACATTGACTTGCAATCAAAGTCAGAGAAGTACAAGGAATTGTTTCCAATTTGGGCGGTGGTAAAGTGATAGTTTTGGAAGTAAAGACCACCGCCCCCAAATTGGTACATTATTTAAATGCATTGGTTTAGTAACACATTTAGTACACATAGTGGGTTTTTCGAGAGATTTGTGCGAGTGTGTGTCAAGGTGTGGGTGTTTGGTTTCGGGTCGCCGCCGTGGCCGTTGCGGCCACGACATGCATTGTAATCGGGTTCTCTTCTCAATAAAATATCTGGTTCTGGCCTGTGGATTAGCTAGCGGGTTCGTTACGAATTCGTTAGTGAACCACGTTAAATATCGTTCTCGTTCTTGTTTCGCTTTCGTCGTTCTTGCTCGAATACCCACATGTTATAACAAGCTGGTAACAGAGCTCTGAAACAGGAGTTCTGTTACAACAAACTGGTATCAGAGCAAGGGTTCCAAGATCTAGGTGGAGCCAAGAGCTAGAGTTTCACGTTTTGGTGGAACTCAAAGCTAGGGTCTCGTGATTCAGGTGGAGCAGGCTATCGGGAGTAATGTTTCGAGATTTCTCCAAGAACGATGTCTGGTTTGGCGATCAAGATCGATTTGTTCATGAGAGAGAAGCAGGTACACCCACCATCTGTAGCCCCATGGAGGGGGCTATCTGGGCTTTTGTTGGAGCAATTTGGCGCGCATCAGATTAGGCGTGCAAGGGATCTGGCAAGTCCAACATGCATTCGGTTTCGGCGCGAATCTGGCGGTTCACGCGCATCTGCGTTCTGGCGATTGACGTTCAGGCGCAACCCAGCTCCCGGCGTGGAGCATCTGGCGTGTGAATTGAATCTGGTTCTGGCTCATGCGTTGCAGGAACTCGTTGGAGTTGGAGCAACGACATGGAGCATCAGGCGCGTGAGATTTCTAGCACGCACATCCGGTTCTGGTTCTGGCGCGCATTATGCACGAGTTTGTTCTGGCGTGCATCTGTTTGGTTTTTGGAGCGTGTAATCTGGCGCGATCTGTTTCTGGCGAGCATCTGGCGCATCTGAGGCATACGGGGCATATCAGGCACGACAAATCTATTTGGGCACTTGTGATTAGGGGCATCGGGTCTGGTAAGTAATCACATCTGGGCACTTGTCGTGGTGCATCTGTTTGGCGCAATTGGGCGCATCTGGAATACATTCGGTACTGCTTTCTCAGTGAATGTATTCGAGTCTGGTTCTAGGTGGAGCATTTGTTTCTGTTACCGGAAGTGCAACCACATCGGGCGCATTCGTTGTAGGAACGCATGGTAGTTGGAGCAACGATTTAGCAATTCGGGTTCGGCATTAGCTGCGAATATCTGTTTAGGGAGGCGTGCTTGTTTCTGGTTCAGGGAGACGCATTCGTTTCTGGATTGAGGAGAGGAACATCAGGTTCAGGTTTCGGGTTGGAGATGATTCAAGTCAAGGTAGAGATTTGTTAGAAACATTGACTTGCAATCAAAGTCAGAGAAGTACAAGGAATAGTTTCCAATTTGGGCGGTGGTGCAGCAATAGTTTTGGAAGTAAAGACCACCGCCCCAAATTGGTACATTATTTAAATGCATTGGTTTAGTAACACTTGCAGTACACACAGTGGGTTTCTTGAGAGATTTGTGCGAGTGTGTGTCAGTGTGTGGGTGTTTGGTTTCGGGTCGTCGCCGTGGTCGTTGTGGCCACGGCGTGCATTGTAATCGGGTTGTCTTCTCAATAAAATATCTGGTTCAGGCCGTGGATTAGTTAGCGGGTTCATTACGAATTCGTTAGTGAACCACGTTAAATATTTGTCTCGTTCTTGTTTCGCTTTCGTCGTTCTTGCTCGAATACCCACAGATTATAACAAGCTGGTAATAGAGCTCTGAAACAGGAGTTCTGTTACAACATCATTTATTTCTGAAGAAGAAAAACTATTATGGTTGCTCAAAATTTTGTTTTAAAATGTGCTATTATATAGTACTATATAGTAGTATGCGGTGAACTCAAAAATCTATGTAGAACTGTTAATATCTTATATGAATTCCTGTGGCGGAGCTAGGAATTAGGAATAGCTGGGGCCTATGTCGATGACCGGGTCACAAGTGCAAGAATTTTGAAACAGTTTGTGCAGTTAGTAAAAGGACACCACTATCAAAATGTTCAAAATCAGGGGTATTATTGGAAAACTCCGGGGCGGCAAATGACACACACCCTTTGGGTAGCTATGTCCTACCAGTCTGTCCCAGTTCTTTCTTCCTAATTTGACTTTTGTCACTATTTACTGGGTCAATTTGACCCTGTGATTTGAATAGCAGAGCGATGTAATTTTTTGATAACTTTTTCACAGTGTTGTAGAGTAAAAGTTGCTCTATAATATGGTGAAAAAATTATCAAAAAATCGTATTTTTGCTATCCATATCACCCGGTCAAAGTGACTCAGATACGAGTCAAAAAAGTCAGATGAGAAGAAAGAGCAGGGACGGACTGGTAATGAATTCTACAACAAATTGAAAGCACTCAACTTTGGACCAGTTCGATTTTTAAGCATGCGCTTTCATGTAGAATCTACAATACTACAGCAACAAATTTAAAGCACTCGCCTTTAGACCTACTCACATTTTAAACACGTCTTTCATTAATTCTACTATACACAGGCGGCTCATGGCTAATTCAATTAGGAAGAATTATATTCTGATAATCTTTCATCGCATTTTTGAACAGTATTTATTAACATCTTAAGTTTGGATCTTGAAACCTAATCTCAATGAATTGTCTACTTCGGCATGTCAGTAAAATGTTCACATTGAATTTAGTAATAGAAACCTGTCATTTTCCCTAAGGGGATTGATTCTTACAAAGCATAAAACGATTCATACAAAACCACTAACATTATTTATGCATCTACTGACCAATGTAAATTTCATAATGGTTGGAGGGTTGCACCATAAACAATTCATCAAATAATTCACACCCATATGTGTGAAGTTGCTTCAATTCGAGAAAGAAGAATTACAGCTTACAGTATTTCTGGAATCATCATATATAGTTATCGAGAATCCTAAAATTGTTTGTGAACATAATCCCTAATTTTGTAAATCGTTTCTTCTTTCACCAGGTTCTTGAAATGCTGGAATATTTGGGAATGGGACGGAGTCTTGCCACACATTGCCACAATCCGCCACAAGGGCAGCTATGCTTGTTAGGATCAACACCCTCCTCCAAGGCTACTCTGGAATCCGGTTCGAGATATTGGAAGCCATTTCACAATTCCTCAACGCCAACATAACCCCATGTTTTCCGCTGCGCGGCACAATCACCGCCTCCGGCGACCTCGTGCCGCTCTCCTACATCGCCGGAATTCTCACCGGTCGCCCTAACTCAAGGGCAGTAGGCTCTCATGGGGAGACCCTTCAAGCCAATGAAGCCTTTCAGCTTGCTGGTGTTGAAGGAGGCTTCTTCGAGCTTCAGCCCAAGGAAGGCCTTGCACTTGTCAATTGGCTTCTATGGTTCTGTTTGAGGCCAACATACTTGCTGTTCTATCTGAAGTTCTATCAGCAGTATTCGCTGAAGTCATGCAAGGAAAGCCTGAATTCACAGACCATTTGACACACAAGTTAAAGCACCACCCTGGACAAATTGAAACTGCACCTGGATGGAAGCTATTATATCAAGGCGGCACAAAAGTTACATGAGATGGATCCTCTGCAGAAACCAAAACAAGATAGGTATGCTCTAAGAACATCACCCCAATGGCTTGGACCGCAGATTGAGGTCATCTGAACGTCGACTAAATCTATCGAGAGAGAAATAAACTCGGTCAATGAAAACCCTTTGATCGATGTTTCAAGGAACAAGGCCGTACACGGTGGCAATTTCCAAGGTACCCCTATTGGGGTCTCCATGGACAATACCCGTTTGGCAATTGCTGCAATTGGGAAAATCATGTTCGCACAATTTTCCGAGCTTGTGAATGACTTTTACAACAATGGGTTGCCGTCAAATCTATCTGGATTGCTATGGCTTCCTACTGCTCTGAGCTTCAGTTTCTTGCAAATCCTGTTACCAATCATGTCCAAAGTGCCGAACAACATAACCAAGATGTTAACTCTTTGGGACTTACCTCGTCAAGAAAAACTGCTGAAGCAATTGATATCTTGAAGCTCATGTCTTCCACTTTCGTAGTGGCGCTCTGTCAGTCCATTGATTTGAGGCATCTGGAAGAGAACATGAGGAAGACAGTTAAGGACACCATAAGTCAGGTCGCGAAGCGTGTTCTAACCACAGGTTCTGGCGGAGAACTCCATCCTTCAAGGTTTTGCGAGAAGGACTTACTTAGGGTCATTGATCGCGAGTACATCTTTGCATACATTGATGACCCCTGTAGCGCCACCTATCCTTTGATGCAAAACCTAAGGGAAGTTCTTGTGGAACATGCCTTCAAGAGCGGTGAAGCTGAGAAGAACTTGGACACTTCAATCTTCCAAAAGATATCAGCCTTTGAGGAGGAACTAAAGGCTGTTCTGCCTAAAGAGGTGGAGGGTACTCGAGCAGCTGCTGAGAGTGGGAATCTGGATATACCAAACCGTATCAGCGAGTGTCGTTCTTATCCATTGTACAAGTTTGTGAGGGAGGAACTTGGGACCATGCTTCTGACAGGAGAGAAGGTGACGTCACCAGGAGAGGATTTTGACAAGGTGTTCTCTGCTATCTGCAAGGGAGAGATTATTGATCCTTTGTTGGACTGTCTCCAGAGTTGGAATGGTGCTCCTCTTCCTCTCTGTTGAAACTGTTGTATGTAACCAAATTTGATTTTGTCGCAAAGGACTCGTCTATTCATTTATACAAGATCAGGTAAACATGTAAGAATTATGTACAAGCCTTATTGCATGCTAGTGTCAGGTAGGTAATAATGGAACTAATTTCTTTTCAGGTTATACTTGCGCGAACTGAATTATATTTTGTTTTCGTTTATTCATAGGCCAAGTTCATTCAAATAACTAATGGTTACGTTGTTTTTATTTCAATGCCAATTATTCTGTATTGATCATAGCACTTTTGTATTATATCTTTGGTAGGACAAATATGTCAGACTGAAGCGGGTGTTCCAGAATATTACGTGCCTTGCCTCCCTCCTGGAGCTCGTATCGACCAAGAAAAGTAAGGACAATATTGGTATGGTTAACATTGATATCGTGATACATATATGTAAGTGTAAGCATATAGTATAAATCATGACATTGCTAGCATCTGTATTATTCATTGATATCGTGAATTGTATGGTCTTGCTTGGTAAGTTACCATATCATATACATACATGAAGCATGATTTATTGTACTGTTCTATATAGCCAATATGCATCTGTGTCCGAGATCCAGAGAAATTCTGAAACAATATGGTCTTGCTTGTTAAAGTTATTGGCATTTTTGGATGAGAGCAAGTGGCAGACTATTGGGCTTGTTTTGAATCATGACGCACATTGATCACAAGAGTTTTCTGAAACAATTGTAGAATCAAACTTTATTTATTCTTGGGAAAATGCATCAACATAAATCGACTAAAAGAAATTCACGGATACAAAAGATAATAAACTGAAAATCACACGGCAGCGGAAGGCAGGCTGAGATGGTTTGGAAACTTATTGCCAGCTTAAGAAGAAAGCCCAGCAGGCGAACTTGGAACCAAGTACAAGTGATTCTTCCTTCTAGCAGTTACACCATTGGTCTCGTCCATGTCTAGATCGGCGGAGTTCATGCCGTTAGGGAGTTTCCAGTCGAAGTGGTACAGTAACTTAGCCAATCCAAGCTCAACCACCGATACACCATATGATATCCCTGGGCATATCCTCCTTCCCGCCCCAAATGGAATATACTCAAAGTTTGATCCAGTAAACTTAATGGGACTGTTCTCAAATCTTTCTGGTATGAAACTCTCGGCATCATCCCCCCAAGTATCAGGGTCTCTTCCTAGAGCCCATGCGTTAACAATAACTTTTATTTTCATGGGTAGTACATATCCACCAATCTCACATACCTCTCTGCACTCTCTGGGAAGGAGTAGAGGAGATGGAGGATGCAGTCGGAGTGTTTCCTTTATCACAAGCTTTAGATAACTTAACTTTTCAATATCAGCCTCGTAGATGGTCTTGTTTTTCTCCCCAACTTGTCTCACCTCTGCTTGCGCTTTCTGCATCACCCTCGGGTTTTTAATCATTTCAGTAAAGGCCCATTCCATGGCGGTTGAACCAGTTTCGCCGCCGCCGGCAAACATTTCCTGTGAACCATTATCATCAATTTTTTTTTTATATATATATATACGAAAAAATAAATAAATTAATAATAAGATAAAAGTATGGACCAGCTGGGTTGTTAGATTTTCTCACCAACAGGATAGCTTTGATGTTTTTGTCTTTTATTGGAAACTCAAGACCTCCGTCTTGCTGTAACCGGACAAGAACATGAAGCAGAGTTTCTTCTTTGCTGCTGTTTTGGGTGGTGTTCAACAACCTGTAGTGTTGTTGACGCTCGTAGATGATTTTATCTAGAACATCATCAGCTTTCTTCTGCATCATAACTAATTTGCGCTTGGTTCCAGTAATAACACTTAGGAACTTAAGTGAGGGGAAAACATCAGCCAGCATGACTGCTCCCAGATAGTCTAACTGCTCCCTTATCAAATCCATCAATTCTTCCTGGCCATGGAAAAACTTTCCTATTGCTGTTCTACAAGTTACATTACTTGATAATGAAAACACTTTGTCGGTCAGATTAATCAAAGATCCTTTTGGTGCTCCCAACTTAATTGTTTTAATCATATCTGAAGCCTCTTCTTCACGTATGGAACAAAATTGACTGACCTTTTTATTACTCAAGAGCTCCGATGTGATAATCTTACGCATCTGTCTCCAATAGCCACCGTATGGAGCCAAACCTATGTCGTGTTTGTTGTAGAACATATATTCCCCTGCAAAGAATTCAGGCCTATCTGCAAGGGCAACATCATGAGTGGTCATTACCTCTTTTGCTAGGCGAGGTGATGATATGATGATGGCGGAAACTTCACCCAGCTTTAGGTGCATGATTGGCCCATGCTCTCTTGATAGGTTCCGAAAGGCACACCACGGGAGTGAACCGACGAGCTGGTGCAGGTTTCCGATTACCGGTAGCTTCCGAGGACCGGGGGGTAGTATTGGTGGATCTCCTTCATTATGATTTTCACGTTTTGAGAATCCTTTCTTCATCACCTGCAGAGTGAAGAAGGAAAACAAGAACACAGCCGTCACCAGGACAGTGGCGACGAAAGGGAGGAAGGAGGACTCCATCTCACATATGTTTGTTGACAAATAATAGAACTGACAAGTGAGAACGACTGGCTCCATTGGCAGTACCACATGTCTACTTTTAAAGCCTTTCATCATCGCTGCCCAAATTTTTATTTCGAGAAATGATCTGATCTAGTTTCAACACTTTGTTTTCCTTTTCTAAAAAAAAAAAAAAATTGTTTCCAGCCCGCCCACGTGAGATTGTTAGTACCAGTCCGTCCGAGCTCTTTCTTCCCATCTGACTTTTTTGAATCGTATCTGGGTCATTTTGACTGGGTGATTTGGATAGTAAAATGATACGATTTGTTGATAATTTTTTCACCATATTATAAAGCAACTTTTACTCTACAACACCATGAAAAAATTATTAAAAAATCATATTATTTTCCTATCCAAATCACCCGGTCAAAATGACCCACTGAATAGTGACAAAAGCCAAATTGAGAAGAAAAAGCTGGGACAGACTGGTATGTTTTTTGATACGAAAAATATCTATAATAAATTACTAGAGAAGCAGTTACTAAGAAAACAATTAGAGCAGTTAGGGTGGTAGCTCAAGTGGTAGAGCGTTGGAAGCCCGTGCATGAAGTCCCGGGTTCAAACCTGGTTGATGACAAAAACAATTTTCTCAAGAAAAGAAAAGAAAACAATTAGAGAGCAAAGTAAGCACACTTAGGCTCTGTTTGGTTCGCAGTAAAATGTTTTACAAGGGAAAATATTTTACGCGTAAAATGTTTTGTGTGAAAAAACTTTCCCTGCAATTATTTTCTTGTGTTTGGTTGACTCTTGCCAAAACAGTTGGCCGTGACGGAAATGGCAGTGATGGGTGGCGGTGAAGGTGGGTGGCAGTGATGGGTCGCGGTGGAGGTAGGTGGTAGTCGTGGTGGAGGTGTTGGTATGAGTTGTTGTGCTCCTCCACTCTCCGGAAAATGGCTTACGGATTTGAAATGTGTAAATCATTTTACATCATTTGAGGGAAAACATTTTACAGGAAAACATTGTACTTCCAACCAAACAACACCAAAACACCGAAACAAAGGGAAAACATTTTACAGGAAAATGTTTTACTACCAACCAAACGGAGCCTTAATGAACAACCCCAGTTAGAGAGCAAAGTAAGCACGCTTAATGAACAACCCCACTACGATATTTTACTAGTCGTTAACCCGCGTCATGCACGGGTTTTCTGGAATGAACAATCTCAAAATCATGGTAAGTAAAACTAAACTTCAATAGTGATTGTGATAGCTATAATGAAAATAATTTTCTTTTAGTAATGAATTTATAACCTTATATAATTTGAATATAACATTGCATGCGAAATGACATTACACTTCCATTAGTATAATTTTGGTTTATTAATCATACGTGCTCTTGTAAATTAAAGGGAATGTGAAATAAAAAATAGGTATACATTTTACTTGTTAGCAGATAAAAATATTGTACACCTTCATATTACTTCATTTGCATGAAATAAGTTGCAAAATGATCATTATAAAAGTTGTTGTTACAAATAATTTTTTAAATTAAATAGGGGTAACAATGAAACTTAATATTTTTTATTTAGAACCTAAATAATAGTAGATTTGTTTTGAAAAATTGTTTTTAATAAAGAATTTGAATGCTTTGAACGGGTCATATGCGATTGGGTAAGCAAATGGTCTAGTTCAATAAAATAATTACTTTTCACTCTTAATTTTTTTATAATAATAATAATAATAATAATAATAATAATAATAATATTTAAGGTATGTTAATATTTTATCACATTATAAATATTTTAAGTAATATTTCAGGGATTCAATTTCATCGTTGTATATGTTTTACCTTTATTTACTCCACGTCTCTTAACGCGTACTTCATCTGCTTCACATTTATCTTCCCAATAGACATTTTTCACCCGTAACCCTTTCACTTTGACATAATAATTTCGATAGCAAAACGATGTAAATTTTTATAATCTTTTTATAGTGTTGTGTAGAGCAAAATTTACTCTACAACACCATGTAAAGATCACCAAATGCTTGCATTGTTTTGCTACTCAAATTGACCTGGTGAATAATGAGAAAAAGTAAACTGAAAAGATAAAGAAGAGACAGAGGAAGTATTATTGAAATAGTAAAAAAAAACAACTATTTATCTGCTCTTACATTCTTAAATAAAGATACTTTATTTTTAAGATTGTGGATATTTCACATATACTAATTCACAATTTCATAATTCATTAACTTTCAAACCTATTTTAATTTACTGCTTAATATTTTTAAGTCCATATTCATTACAAAGTTATAATTTTTTATTTATAGTAGTAACAGAATACAATGCACAGGTTTCTCCAAAAAGAAACTATGGACACTAAAGTCGGGTAAGTAGAAAAATATATTTTTAAGTTGCTCAAACTCCAATCTAATGTAATTTTCTTAATATAATTTTTTTTTTAAAAGAGTTAACAGAAATATATAATAAGAAATTAAATTTAGGCTCCGTTTGGTTGGTGGTAAAACATTTTCCTGTAAAATGTTTTCCCTTGTTTTGGTGTTTTGGTGCTGTTTGGTTGGAAGTAAAATGTTTTCCTGTAAAATGTTTTCCCTCAAACGATGTAAAATGATTTACACATTTCAAATCCGTAAGCCATTTTCCGGAGAGTGAAGGAGCACAATAACTCGTACTAACACCACCACCACTACCACCTACCCTCTCCGCCACCCACCTTCACCGCCACCCATCACTGCCATTTCCGTGACGGCCCATTGTTTTGGCAAGAGCCAACGAAACACGAGAAAATAAGTGCAGGGAAAGTTTTTTACACAAAACATTTTACACGTAAAATATTTTTCCTTGTAAAACATTTTACCGCGAACCAAACAGAGCCTTAGATGCGCTGAGTGAGCGGCAATTTAACTGTTAAACAAAGGCTTGCATAAATAAGGATACAATTTTTACATTTTAATATTCAGTTTCTTAAAATAAACGCTTCATACTTAATGTAAGTAAATATTTTCATAACATGTTATTTTTTACTTAAAGTATGCCATCTATAAAATTATTTCACTTATCGTCAAGTGTACTATTTACATAAAAAATTAGAATGTATATTTTTCTATTCTTACTTTTCCCAAGAAAACATTGTTTCCAAAATTTTGGACAACCGATCTATAGTAGTTTTGTTACTTTTTGCTGTCATAAAAAATATATGTAAGTTCACAGTTTGTTTTAAAGGCTTGAAAAACTTGTTTCCAGGCCTTGAAACTGAAGAGCATGAACTGAGGGGGAATTATTACTCCAATGCTTTTCTAAACCCCTGCACTTGAACATAATGTATTAGATGATGAAAGACAAATTAATTATGGGTTTTAACATGCATTGATCTCATTATTTTCCTAAGTTATTTTGCAGGAACTGTTAACTAATTATTTGTATGCAGGTTTGGTAAGTTTCCTATTTGCATATGCAAGTTTTGGTAAGTTTCCTTATTTGCAGAGATGTATAAGTGGCAATCAATGTCTGCAGATTCAGTGCTATTGTTAATAAAGGTTGTCTGAACATTCCTTAAGCTTGCAGATGAAAGATCAGATCAAAATCAAGTCAGAAAAGCAAGCAACTAGCCGTTAGAATCAAGTAGTTGAGAGTCAAAGATATGCTGCATTTTTTTAGGGATTCTTGTTTGAAGGTTGGTACATATTTTGCAATTCAAATCAGCAGAATAACAAGAGAACAGAGAGAGATTCACTAACACGGAGCATTACAGAGACTCTAACACTCTCACATGATTGACAAGCAACACTGAAGAAGATCAAACACTCACGCAATCCATTTAAGTCCCCCGAAGAACACTTCAAGCTTCACAGGTTTACTGTTCTACAGTGTTCTTCACTTGATCTTAATTTGTATATCTTTTATGTTATACCTTTTTTATCATTTTTTCTCGTGAGTTGTTCAATAGGAACAACAGAGAATTCTTATTTTATTAGTTAGATAGAGTAGGTACTAGATAGGTTAGGAAGAACAACAGACTCCAAAGAGTAAGGCAATTCTTTGGTTCTGATATCTAGGGCTTCACTTTTGATAAATAAGAATCTTGTTGAAATTCTGAAGGGATTTGATCCCTCAGGCAGAGAGGTAGGTGATTGAGGACTGAACTCCGCAAAGTCATTGTGTTTCGTGCCTTTACATATCAGTTCTTTACTTGTCTTGTTAACTGCTACAAAATATACTTTTGTTCAAAGCCTTGAAAGACTTTTCAAGGCATTGAAAACTATCAGTAACTTTTTCTTTGTCTGTTTTGATTTCAAAGGATTGAAACAGAGTTCAAGGCCTTGAAATACTTTTAGCTCTTAACACTTTGTTTAAAACCACACTTTTAGCAAAAGTTGCCATACTCTATTCAACCTCCCCTTCTAGAGTATTTTATCATGTATTTTCATACCTAAATACAACAATCAATTGGTATCAGACCTTTTATTAGTGTACAAATCTAACAATCTTGTGATCATGAGTATTGTAGGTGATTGTGGTTTCTCACAGGGAAGAGCTGCCAACAGACCTCCTTTGTTCTGTGGAGACAACTTTGTACACTAGAAAGCCTTAACAAAATTTTTTATAATTGATTAGGACATTGAACCGTGGGCCAGTATCCAGAATGGTCCTCACAGAAAAGAATGGGATTAGAACTCCTAAACATGAAAGCTCTCTCTACTTCTGAATTAAAAACATCATTCTAAGAAGTACAGAGCTATGAATCTCTTATATTGTGGTTGTGGTAGGAGTGTTAGGTAGAAATAATTATTCATTGGCCAGTTTCAGGGCTTCACTCTTAGGAGGGTGATTACTAGTGTCACACCTCTTTGGAAGGTATAGAAAATTGGCAAACTCAGAGTGACCTAATTCCATATTAGTGCCAGCAAATTTGGTTTGAATCACAAGATTCACAATTTTTCTTGAGTTGTTTTATGTTTAGGTAGAAGAATCTAGTGAATCTGGGGTAGGCTATCTCTGGAGGGTTTAGAACAAACTAAAGAGAGCTTTTCTTCAGCATCTTAATGCACTCTAGATTCATACTATTCAACATGAGACACTGACCATACTACAGTAAGCAACTGATCTAGAGGCAAACCCATTTGGCCACTGGCCTCTAGCAACATTTGTAATAAACCACTTGTTGTCAATGGCATATTTCTTACCAGTGGATTTCTTCTTTTCTGAATAGATCTGCAGTTCATTCTCAATTTTCTCCTCTGGCTTATCCTCTGTTACTTCCTGCTTTAGTAGGCTTCTTCTTCATCTTCTTAGGGCCAACAATCTATTTTTCAGGAACAGATTCAACTTCCTTCATCTTCATTTTCTTGATGGAAGTGGGGGTCTGATCTTTCTTTGTCTTCTTCTTGGGAGGAGGAGGGACAACTTATTCAACACTTGAAGTTCTTGAACTGGAATAACCACTAATGGTCTGAACCTGTTCCTCAGTAGTCTTTCTTTTCTTCTCTGTAGCAACCTTTGAGCCACCAACCATATTGATTCTGTCAGAGGCTGTTCTAGTGCTCAATAAGGTTTGGGGTAAATAAGAGAAAGGTAATAGAGATACGAAGGAGAGAAAGAGAACAAGAAAAATACTAAAGAGTTTCAGTTTGAAAAGGAAACCAAATATGTTTCTAATCTATTGAAGATCTGGAAAATAAAAAAGATTCAAAATTTGTGTGTGCCGTTGGAGGTAAATAATATAATACTACTAGAAAGATAACACCCAACATCGTAAGATCCATAATTATTGACTAACTAGTATGTAGTCATATTTTTAAGGATTTGGAAAGTATTTCAATTCCTTGAAAAGCTGTCTTGCACAAGCATATAAAATCAAACATTTGAAAAGATTTTCAAGGCTTTGAAAATTAGTTTGAAACTTTGAAGCACATAACACTTACCCTGTACTTACCTGATACTCTAAACCAATACTTCTTTATTTAGCATGCCCAATTCTAATCTCAAGGATGAGAATCTTTCACCGGGAAGTGGTTTAGTGAAGATTTATGCAAATTGCATGTTAGAAGAAACAAATTCAAGAGCAATATCACCTTTTTCAGCATGATCTCTGGTGAAGTGATGTCTAACATTAATGTGTTTAGTTCTTGAATGCTGAACTGGATTCCTTGTGATTGATATTGCACTTGTATTGTCACACTTAATAGGTATATCTCTGAACTCAAATCCAAGGTCTCTCATTTGTTGTGCTATCCATAACACTTGTGAACAGCAAGCTCCAGCTGCTATGTATTGAGCTTTTGCTGTTGATAGTGAAACTGAGTTTTGCTTCTTTGAATGCCAGCTGATTATTGATGATCCTAGAATTGACAGCATCCTGATGTACTCTTTCTATCAACCTTATATCCTGAAAAGTCAGCATCTGAGTAGCCACACAAAGAGAAATTAGATTGTTTAGGATACCAAAGACCTAAATCTTTGGTACCATTGGGATATCTAAAAATTCTTTTAACAAGAGTCAAGTGTGATTCATTAGGATCAGCTTGAAATCTAGCACACATACAAACAGTTAACATGATATCTGGTCTTCTAGCTGTGAGATATAGTAATGATCAAATCATACCTCTATACTCTTTCACATTCACACTCTTACCATATTCATCTTTGTCTAAAGACAATATGGAACTCATGGGGATCTGGATTTCTTTGGATGGAGACATATTATATTTGCTCAGCAAGTCTCTTGTGTACTTGCTTTGATGTAGAAATATGTCTTTCTTCATCTGATAAATTTGAAGTCCAAGAAATAAGTTCAACTCTCCCATCAAGCTCATTTCAAATTCCCTGCTCATAAGACTTCTTCTTGATTGTAGCCTTGAGCTACCAATCTAGCTGTGTGTCTGATTACCTTCCCATTCTCATCTAGCTTGTTTTTGAATACCCATCTGGTGCCAATAAAAGACTGATTTCTTGATGGAGGAACTAGATTCCATACCTTGTTCCTTTCAAACTCATTGAGTTAATTTGCATAGCTATGATCCAGTCTGCTTCTTGTAATGCTTCCTCCACAGCTTTAGGTTCTAAAAGAGAAATAAAAGCATTAAAAGCACATAGATTTTTCAACTGTGACATGGTTTGTGTACCAAAGGTTGGATCATAAATAATGTTATCATCAAGATGAGATGATAGATATTTAAATCTCTTCCTTGGTGTCCAAGGTTCGAGCTCTCCAATTTCTTTTTCAAGTCTTTGAGAACTTGAAGAAGTAGTTTGATCTATTGTCTTCTCTGGAGATCTTGTTTCAAGGCCTTGAAACTTCCTTCTTTATTCCTGCAAGTTTTCCTTGGAACCTGTTGAGGACTTTTCTTCATATCTGAATCATGCTTTTTCAGATTAAGATATGCAAAACCGTCACTCATAGAGCCATCATAGATGATAGATGAGAATCTCTTTGGTGTTAGTATGTGGATATATACAAATAAAGAGCTTTGATTCATTGATGATGAAAGCCAGAAACACATGTGTCAATGCTTCAAAGCTTTGAGACACTGTTGGTTGCCTTATATGCTCTTAACTGTTCTATATTTTGCAGGTCTTTAAGTTGGTGTTTGGAATGATTGTTTTATTCTCTATGATGTTCTGCATATGCTATGGAATCATGTTTTTATTGGTACAACACAATGTTCATGAATGAGTTGGATTGATAATCCAAGTTCATTGTGATCAACTAGCAGTCAAAGCTTCAAAGCTTTGAGAGTTTCTGAATACTTTTTACTGCTAAGTTTATCTAACCAGATCTGTGTATGCAAGTCAATTTATTTAGATTTATAATGTGCCATTGACTTATACTATGCTATTAATACTTGTTCTATAATGGTTATTTGGTCTATCAATTTAATTGGATGAACAAAATATTTTTATTATCAGACAAAACTTAGCCTAATTTCTTCATGAACTGTTAGCATAATGCTAATCTGATCTTAATGCTAGTTTGTCTGGATATTATTTGATTTTGTTTGTTGAGTGTATGCAGGGTTGTTGGGCGTTCTAACGTCCACGAATAAATCAGATAGCTATCCAAGCATAGATGTTGAAAGAAGCATATCATGGGAGATGATTTTTAGGCATTCAGTTCCTAAAACTCTCTGGTTGTTGCAGGCTGTTATTTAAGAGATAAGTACTTTGAATTTCAAATGGAGACAGATAAGGAGAGCCTGATCAACGTAAGAATTGAAGAGTGCTACAAACAGGAGAGATCTGATCACTCAATATTTCTATTCATCAGGCCATTAACACTGCAGAAGCAAGATCATTCATCAGAGATTGAAGAACACTTCCAAGCTTTATTGCTTATTTCTATTCTGTGTTCTTTACACTTGTACTAAACTTGTATTATCATTTTGTGTTCTCACACCTCAAAAACTTATAAGTTTACTCTATTCAACCCGTCCCTTCAAGAGTATTTAGATCCTATTTATATACTTAGATTAAAAACTTTCAATTGGTATCAGAGCTTGGGTCACTATTTAAGCATCAAACAATATTGTGACAATGAGTAATGTAGGTGATGGAGGATTCTCACAGGGAAGAGCAACTAATAGACCTTCACTTTTTTGTGGTGATAACTTTGTGCATTCGAAGACACTGATGAAAATGTTCATCATAGATCAAGACATGGAGCTATGGTCTATTTTTTTGAATGGCCCAAACTTGCTCTATACTACTTCTGATGGAATCAGAACTGTCAAATCAGAGGAAGATCTCTTAGTTACTGAACTGGAAAAGGTATCAAAAAATTACAAAGCTTTGAACTTATTATATTGTGCTCTTAGTGTAGATGAGTTTAACATGATATCCAACGGCAAGAGTGTAAAAGAGATATGGGATAAGCTAACTATTACTTATGAAGGAACTAGCCAAGTCAAGCAGACAAAGATCAATATCCTTTTGAGACAGTATGCACTTTTTAAGATGAATTCTAATGAATCCATCAAGGACATAATCATTACAGATATTGTGAACAACTTGGAATCCTTGGGAAAAACTATATCATATGAAGAAAATGTCAGGAAGATACTTTGAAGTTTGCCAAAGGCTAAATAGGAGCCTAAGACAACTGCAATTGAGGAAGCTCAGGACTTAAGCGTCTTGGAACTTGATGATCTTCAAGGAAAATTTCTCACTCATGAGATCTCCATGAAGGAGGTAGATGGTGACCTGAGTGACAACATCAAGAACCTGGCACTCAAGGTAAAGGAAAATGAAAAATCTCAAAGCCTTGAACATGAGGATGATGATGATGATGATGAAGAAGCCTTAGCCTTGATTCCCAAAGCCTTGGTCAGAATTATGAAAAAGAAGAGAAACTTTGGAAACAAGGACTATAACAAGGAAAAATTCCGATCCTCAACCAACAAGGATCAGAAAGTTAAATCTTCTTCACATTCATATAAAAATAAAGTTATGAATTGCTATGAATGTGAAGATGCAGATCATCTGTTAAGAGATTGCCCTCAAAAGAAGAAAGGCAGGCAATTTCCTAAGAAAGAAAATGACAACATAAGAAAGAAGGCCATGGTATCCTCATGGAGTGATTCAGACTCTTCAGACTCAGATTCTGATGAAGAGCAAGACAATCTATGTTTAATGGTTGGATATCAAGAAGATCACTCTATAGAGAAGCCAATTTAAGATATGGTAAAGAATCTTTTATCTAGCGCTTTTGATGTATTGCCTGAAATCCTCAAAAGTATATTTTTGAATGATGTAAGTTAAAGGAATGAGATTGATTCATTGAAAATAAAGGCTCATTAGCAAGAAAAATAAAATTTAAATTTGGTTTGTCAAAACAAATGTCTTGAAGCTACTAAGTTGAAAAATGACAGTGACTTCAAAGCCTTGGACAGTAGATTCAAAGCTTTGAAATCACAAGTCAAAGAAGTTGTTGATCAAAACTTTCTTTTAACTGACAAATATGTTGATCCAAAGAGTCATTCAGATGATTTAGAACAACAGAACACTTCATTGACTAGTAAGCTTCAAGAATCCAAGAAAATTCTTTCAACCTTTGCTGGCTCAGAACATAAGCTAAATCTTATGCTTGGAGGAAGTATGCATTCTGTATACAAAAGTTGAATTGGTTATAATCTAAATTTTCCAAAAAGAAACCAAACCATTTTAAAATCAGGAAGCAGACATTCTCCAAAATGTCACTATTGTGGTAAAATTGAACATGTGAAATTAACTTGCCCCTTTAGAAGGACAAAACCTCATATAATGAGGAGCACCTATCCTGATGAGATTAAGGGACAAGTGAAACAGATTTGGGTTCCAAAATGAATTAGACCACCTAAACTGGTTGATTCTGAGTATGAATCCAAATTCTACACTGGGTCTAATAGCCTGTTTGAAAGTGTGTAATGTAGACTAAATACAGGACCTAAATACTCTAGAAGGGGGGGGGGTTGAATAGAGTATGGAAACTTTTTGCAAAACTTAAAGTTTAACAGGATAGCTTTGTGTGAAACTTGAAATCTCAAGGCCTTGAGATTTTGTAAACAGTTTGAAACTCACTAAGGCAAAATTGTAAGCTTCAAGGCCTTGAGCTGTGAACAAAACTAAATAGCTTTTAAACCCTAGTTTGATTTGAGTTGTGTGCAACAGATAATAATCAAACAGAAAGGTAAAGAACACAAAGCAATTTACAGAGTTCAGTCCCAATGGACCTAATCTCTGCCTGAGGGATCTAATCCCACCAGGATTGGGCAAACACTTCTTATTACTCACATAGAAACAGCCCTAGATCTTCAAGCCTAAGTGATTTCCCTTACACCTATACATCTTGTGGTTCCAAACCTATCTAGTTCCAGCTACTAACTGTTGAGCTAACAAGAACCTCTTGTTGTTCACTTGAACAACCAACCACTAGGTTAAGTGAGGTTTAAGATAATATAGAGATACACAGATGACGTACAATTGAAGAACACAGTATAAAGATAAGCTGTTGAAGTCTGGAAGTGTTCTTCAGGAATGACTGGATTGACTTGATCTTCAGAAGTCTGGAATGAAGATTGAATGATTGTGTGTTTGAATGAATGATCACCCACGAATTTGTCACACCTCTCTGAGTATTCTGCAAGCTCTATCTTCTTTAAAATTCAAACCAGTCTCTTTTATCCACAGCTGAAACTGATTGAGAGATTTTAGGATCTCAGTTCCTACAAATCCTCCTTCTGTTTTCAACTTAAATTCAAACAGCTTCAGGTGGATATCCGTTGGAGTTTGTTGAGATTTCTCCTGCACGTTTAACAAACCCGCAACAGCAAAGAAACACTGCAACAACACAATCCAAACAACTAGCAGTACTGAGACTGTTTGGTTATACGGTTTCTGATAAAACTGTTTAATAAACTCAGAATAATAATCTGCATATACTCTAAAACACATAAGTCATGAAAAACAAGTTTAAGACACTTAGAAGTGAGTAAATAATCACAATACTAAGAGTTATAACCTGCAAGAAAGAATCAGTCAAGTTCTGTAAAAACTGTCAGTAGCTCAAGGCATATCTCAAGGCCTTGGAGCTCTGAACCTGTTTCACAGCATTTCAAAAGTAAGCCCAGATAACTTTGATTCTTCCTGTTCTGAACATCTGCAATTGTGTTAGATGTATAAATTTTACAAACCACAAATATATACCATAAACCACTGATTTGCATAATCAGATATCCAATTCTGCAACACAAAGATGTTAGAATACATAGCAGAATAAGCAGTCTCAAGGCTTTGAAAGTTTCTGTCAATCTCAAGGCCTTGAGATGAATAGCAAGACTCTGCTGCTAATGTCTTAGCCTTTTGTCTTTCATCACTCATAAACAGTTACCACCCAAAGCACATTCAGGGATCTGGACTCAACAATCTCCCCCTTGATGAAAGACAAAACCTACAGTCTTGTATAGATCTTCCTGCCACTCATAAGAAAAAATTAAATAACCACAATCTACAGATAAAATACATACTGAACCCAAACAGATAACTAGGAGAGAGAGTAAATATTACAAAATACCACAGAAATAAAAATTAACCCAAAATATAACTAAAGGCCAACTCTTATTATTTAATGAATACTGCAAACAAAACCAAAACACAAATACATTCTCCCCCTTTTTGACTTTCATCAAATAAGGTTGAAGAAATGTAGGATCATTACTCAGTGTTTAAAAGAAAACTTAAAACAAAAACTAGTTAAAAAGTCAAGGACTTGAGACGGAAAAGATAGAAGAGAATGAGAAAGATGGTCAAAGCTTTGGCAGTCTCTGATCTTCACTTCTTCTTTGATGTCTGGCCTTTCTCTGAGCCTTCCCCAATTCTTCCTCACTTGCAGCTTCTTCTGCAGACTGATTGCCTTCTTGTTCAGATTCAACTTCAGTGACCACTTCTTGGATTATCTCATATACTTTCTTCTTAGCCTGTGCTGAATCTACCTCTGTAGCTGCATCAACACATGTGTCTTCATCAGCATCTTCCTCATCAGTTTGCTCAAACAAGTCTTTTGAAGCTAGCACCACTGGAATTGGCTTCTTCTTCTTCTTCTTCAGAAACTCTCCTAGCTTCTCTTCTGAATCCACACTGGTGTCATGACTAGTAGCAGAAGGTATCTTCTCCAGATTCAAGCCCTTGATGACAACATCTAAGTTCCCATTCATAGTATTCATCAAACCCTTGAACTGATGAAATTCAGTTGACAAGTCAAACAACCTTTGCCTGAGATCCTCAATCTCAACTTGCTGATCTTCTAATTTCTCAATCAGCAGAGAGTAATCCTCATTGGCTTGTCCTTTTCCAGATGTAGTCCCCTTAGGCTTCACAAACTCCTTCTCAGCAAGTCCCTCCTTTGCCAAATCAGAATATAATTTTCAATGCCCTTTCCCAGTCTGAACCACCCCAATCCTCTGAAGTGCAATCTCATCTATCAACCCAAATCCTCCAGTAATATTTTCTAACCCTTCCACAGGCACATCAAAATACTCAAAGAAAAGAGGTAACAGGTTGGCATATGGAAGAGGATGGTTTTTAGTCCTAGTTGCACAATAAATCATGTGCTCCATCACAACTGTAGGCAGGTTTATCTCAAACCCTTGAAATATCAGATACATCAAAATCAGAACTTTATCAGTTACCAGCTCTCTTGAGTTATCCCTGGGAACTACACTCCTCATCAAAATATTAAACAAAATCTTGGCTTCACAGTTGAGCACAGAGTGTGTCAACTGTTTTGGACCAGAGGGAACACCCTCAACAAAGAACATCTCCTTTGCCTTATCTAAACACTCCTTCCTATCAGGATAATCTCCAACATTGTATTTCCTAGGAATACCCAAGACTTTGGCAAAAGTCCTATGATCTAACCTCAAATCCACACCAGCCACTTTAGATGTTAAAACCATTTTCTCATCACCTTCAGACACCAAGTTCAGATAAAATAACCTAGTTAACCTAGGATAAGCCTTTGAACTAGGATTTAAAACTTTCCAAACAGCAGTTTCCCTCAATTTTCTCATGCATTCTATGTCCAGTTTATCCAACAACTCATCATAAATCATACTACAGAAAGCCACTTTAGATGATGCATACCCTTGCATCCAAACTGTTCTAACTTCAGAACTAATAAACCACTCAGTTGGAAGTACATTCTTACCTTGATATCCTCTCTTAGTTGCAGCAGCAACTTGCTTAACCCTAGTCTTCTTCTCAGAGGGTTTGGCCTTCTCTTGTACTTCTTTAGTTGATTTCTTCTGGCTCTCCTGAGTTGACTTCCCTTTTTCCTCTTCAGTAGCCTTTTTCTTTTCTCCCCCTTTCTCCTTCTCTGACCTAGGTTGATCACCACCCTGAGTCTCCTGTTGTGGATCAACACTTGAACCGTCATCTCCCTTCTCTGTCCTTGAATTCTTTGCAGGAGGAGTATCCTCATGCAAACTTTGAGTGTTTTCTGAATCTGAATCAGAAATCACTATCTTCTCCTTCTTGTTTGCTCTCTTCTTGGATCTTCCAGAGGGCTTCCCCTGTTGCTGAATTCTGGCTGATTTGCGCTCCATTTTAGGTTTAGAATTTTGAGAAGAGAATGTGATTGAGAGGATTTGAGAGAGAGAGAGAGTAGTCGCAGAAAATTGGAAGAGAATGTGAAGAAAAAGCCCTGACTTTCAGCTTAAGTAGGTTGAGAGGATGAGTCATAAAAGGACTCTGCAATATCTACATGCAAAAATAGGATCTTGAAAAATCTTTTTGGGATATTTTACAAAATTCTCTGAGTATTTCAAATATTATACAGTTATCTAAACAGATAAGATATAATATTAGATGATCCAATTTTTTTTTTTTTTAAAATATTGCAGATATTATCAAGACCTGGAGGACAATCTCAAGGCCTTGAGATTTTCTGCAGTTTGAGAAACTTCAAAGCTTTGAGTTATACTTTCAAGGCTTCAGAAAGTATAATCTCAAGGCTTTGAGATTCCAACACATATACACATATAGGTACTAATACTCCCCCTAAACCAATGCATCCTTGTTTAACATCCCCAATTCAAGCCTTAGAGATGAAAACCTATCATCTGGCAATGGTTTAGTGAAAATATCAGCAATTTGCATTGAAGTAGAGATAAAATTTAAAACAACATCACCTTGTTTAGCATGATCTCTAAGGAAGTGATGTCTCACATCTATGTGCTTTGTCCTTGAGTGCTGAACGGGATTCTTAGAGACTGAAATAGCACTTGTATTATCACAATGAATTGGCACATTTCTGAAGTTGTAGCCAAGATCTCTAAGTTGCTGAGCAATCCATAGCACTTGTGAACAGCAAGCACCAGCTGCAATGTATTCAGCTTCTGCAGTTGATAGTGCTACAGAATTTTGCTTTTTGGAATGCCAACTGATCAATGAAGATCCAAGAAATTGACAGCATCCAGAAGTACTTTTCCTATCTACTTTATAACCTGCAAAATCTACATCTGAATAGCCACTCAACATAAAATTAGATCTTCTTGGATACCAAAGCCCTAAGTCTCTGGTTCCATTCAAATATCTAAAAATTATTTTAACTGCAGTTAGATGAATTTCCTTAGGATCTGCTTGAAATCTAGCACACATACAGACACTAAACATAATTTCAGGTCTGCTACCAGTTAAATACAATAGTGATCCAATCATACCTCTGTATTCCTTCTGATTCACACTCTTACCAGTTGAATCATTGTCTAAAGAGAGTGATGAACTCATAGGGGTCTTAAGCACCTTGGACTGTGACATGTTGTACTTATTCAATAAGTCCTTGGTATATTTTCTTTGATGCACAAAAATTCCTTTCTTCATTTGTAATGTATGAAGTCCAAGAAAGAAATTTAGTTCACCCATTAGGCTCATCTCAAACTCCCTGAACATCAGACTAGAAAACTCTTTTGAAAGAGCATCATTAGTAGCACCAACTAATATATCATCTACATAAATCTGAACTACTAACAAATCACTTTGTTGGTGTTTAATGAAAAGGGTTTTGTCTACTAATCCTCTTCTGAAATTGTTTTCAAGTAGAAATTTTGAAAGTCTGTCATACCAATCCCTTGGAGCTTGTTTCAAATCATAAAGAGCTTTATCCAGTTTGTAAACATGATCAGGAAACTTTTCATCTTCATAACCAGGAGGTTGTGCTACAAAAACATTTTCTTGTAAATATCCATTTAGAAAAGCACATTTGACATCCATTTGATAAAGCTTTATGTGATTGTGAGATGCAAAAGCAAGAAGTATTCTAATAGCTTCTAACCTGGCAACTGGAGCAAAAGTCTCCTCATAATCTATACCTTATTCTTGATTATATCCTTGAGCTACCAGTCTGGCTTTATTTCTTACCACTTTGCCATTCTCATCAAGCTTGTTTCTGAATACCCATCTGGTTCCAATAACTGACTTCTATTTAGGTCTGGGAACTAAATTCCAAACCTTGTTCCTTTCAAACTCATTCAGCTCACTCTGCATTGCAATAATCCATTCTGCATCTTCCAGAGCTTCCTTGGTATTCATAGGCTCAATCAAAGATACAAACGCACTGAAAGCACACAAGTTCTTTAACTGTCCTCTTGTCTGTGTTCCAGTTGATGGATCTGATATAATATTGTCAGCTGGATGGTCTGCAAGGTACTTAAACTTTTTTCTTGGTACCCAGGAGTATTCTCCTTCAAGGCTTTGAGTCCTTGAAACAGTAGAGGGAGCATCATAGAAAGTTTCAGCTTCTGTCTCAAGGCTTTGAGATTTTGGTTCAGCAGGAGGTTCAAGGCCTTGAGATTCTGCTGATTGATTCTGTACAGCAGTTTTGCTTTTGTCTTCTTTCACAGCATCATCATCTGATTCATGCTTATTCAAATCTAGCTCTGAAAAACTTTCACTCAGAGAATCTTTAATACTTTCATCAAAAATTACATGAATGCTGTCTTCCACAATCTTGGTTTTTCTATTATAAACTCTATAAGCTTTGCTAGTTTGAGAATATCCAAGAAATACACCTTCATCACTTCTAGCATCAAACTTACCAAGATTGTCTCTACCATTATTATGCACACAACAGATACAATCAAATGGCTTAAAATAAGAAACAGTAGGCTTTCTCCCTTTAAACAGTTCATAGGGAGTCTTTTTCAAAATAGGTCTAATCAAGCATCTATTCAGCACATAATTGGCAGTGTTAACAGCTTCTGCCCATAAAAACTTTGGCAACATACTTTCAAGTAGCATGGTTCTGGACATATCCTCTAGTGTCCTATTTTTCCTTTCAACTACTCCATTTTGCTGTGGAGTCCTAGGTGCAGAAAAGTTGTGTGAAATACCATGCTTTGCACAAAACAAATCAAATTCAAGTTGATCAAAGTCTCTACCATGATCACTTCTAATGGATGCAACAGGTAAGTTTTTCAAAGTTTGAAGTTCTTTGCACAATTTAGAAAACTCAGATAAAGCTTCAGTTTTGTCTCTGATAAACATCACCCAAGTAAATCTAGAATAATCATCAATTATAACAAGCATATACCTCTTACCTTTTGGGTTCTGAACTCTCATAGGACCACACAAGTCCATATGCAGCAATTCTAAGGGTCTAGAAGTACTTACAAAGTTCTTTGGCTTGAAAGAGCTTCTGGTCTGTTTACCTTGTACACATGCCTTACAAACCTCATCATCTGAAAATTTCTGTGATGGTAAACCTCTTACCAAGTACTTTGAGATGAGTTTATTCAAAGTATGTATAATAATATGCCCAAGCTTTCTGTGCCAAAGCTTTGAATCTTCCTTCAAGGCCATGAGGCATTTTAGCTTATCACCTGCAACACTGTTAGTATTCATAGCATATAGATTGTATGACTTAGGTGCAGTGAGTATGCAATAACCAGATTTCTCATCTTTCACCACACATTTCTCCTTGTCAAAAACAGCTTTATAACCTTTATCACATAACTGAGAGATACTAAGCAAATTATACTTAAGTCCATCTACCAGATAAACATCAGATATAGAATTTGTAGAACCATTACCAATACTTCATATACTAATGATATTGCACTTTGCTTTGTCACCAAGTGTAATTTTTCCTCCAGATTTCTCTGTAAGTTCAGTAAAAAGAGACCTTTTTCCACTCATATGTCTGGAACATCCACTGTCTAATATCCATTTGTGATCTTTCAAGGCCTTGGTGACATCCTGCAAAAACAAATCATTGCCTCAACAGGCTATTAGACCAAGTGCAGAACTTTGAGTCATACTCAGAATCAGCCATATTAGGTGGCCTAATTCCTTTTGGAACCCAAATCTGCCTAACATGTCCCTTAAGCTGATAAGGATAAGTATTCCTCATAATATGAGGTTCTGATCTTCTAAAGGGACAAGTTAATCTGACATGACCAATTTTTCCACATTAATGACATTTTGGAGAATGTCTGCTACCAGATTTGACAAAAGTAGTTTGGCCTTTCTTTGGAAAATTTGGATTATAGCCAATCCCACTTTTATGCATTGATTTCAGACTTCCTCCAAGAATGAGATTAGATTATGTTCTGAGCCTGTAAACTTAGCTAGGACCTTCTTGGACTCATGAAGTTTCTCAGTCAAAGTACAGATCTGTTGTTCTAAATTCTCAGAATGAGCTTTTAGATCAGCATATCTTTCAGTTAAAAGAGTGTTTGATCAACAACCTCTTTTATCTGTGCCTTCAAGACTTTGAACCTGCTGTACAAGGCCTTGAAGTCTTTTTCCATATTTGTCTTAGAAACTTCAACAGTTTTGTTTGAAAATACTAGGTCCAGGTTTTCTTTTACCTGCTCATGAACTTTAATCTTTAAAGCAGAAATCTCATTTCTATAACTCTATTCATTCGAAAACATACTTTTAAGAATTTCAGGAAGTACATCAGATGGACTAGCAAGTAATTTTTTTACCATGTCTTCAATGTGTCTGTCTGATGAACTTTCCTCATTATGCTTAGCCATGAAGCATAAGTTTGCTTGCTCTTCTTCTGTGTCTGAATCACTTGATAAATCAGAATCACTCCTGGAAGCCATCATGGCCTTCTTCCTTCTGTTGTCACCATCTTTTTTCTGAAAGTTTCTGTTCTTCTTCTTTTGTGGACAGTCCCTTACTAAATGATATGCATCACCACACTCAAAGCAATTCATTACTTTAGTTTTATGTGACTGTGATGAAGATTTACCTGTAGGGTTTTGATTCATGGATCGCGCAAACGGAAGCATAATCAAACAAATAGCCATGCAAAACCCTCCAAGGATCACAAGTCTAGATGCATAACGATAGTGAAGGTAAGAAATCATAAACACACCTTTGGGTTCTCATTGATGACTTCAAACGCGAATAGTGTCACGTTCTCTATAGTTGATTGTTAAGGAACGTAAATTTCACATTTTAGTATGTTAACGAACTCTTCATAACTTGCTAATATGTGTAATTTATCTATTTTATCTCTCTTTCTAGACTTATGCTTGTTTTCGTAGTTTTGGTTGTTTTTCCCTAATTTTGTAGGTGAAGACGTGCTTTAAAACGCAAGAGGCGAGCTAGGGGGAGCTTAAACGATGAATTTGAAGAATAGTTGAAGATTTAAAGGCTTATTTGAAGACAATTTAACGGAAAAAGGGAGCTAAATGCAAATTTATAAAGGTCTAAAGGGCTGCAGTGAAGGGTTATTAACGGAGTTGGGGTGTTTTTGATATTTTCCAAACCTTTTGAAGAAGGAACGGGGTATTTTAAAACATATCAGCAAAAGAGGGGGGAGCCGAGTGTAATATCGTCAAAACAGCTAAGGATACACGTCTTCTTCCTCTTCCTCGCGACCAACACACGCAGGAAGCCATTGAAGCTTCGACCGAAGCTTCCTCCACCCTCAAAACCGACCCAAAACTTCACCAAATCGCGTGAAACCGGTCCCAATCTTCTCCTTGTCCAACCCTCTTCCTAACCCACTGCTCAATTCGGCCCAAGAACAACCCAAACGAAAAGCCCCAAATCAAACCTAGGGTTCATGAGCTCTACAAATCAACGATTCAGAGGTCTTGGGATGAATTGGACGACTTAGATACATTCTTGCAGGCCAAGGAAGCTCAAAGACAAGGCTATATAAACAAAGCTTGAGAAATCACAGCTTCTCCTGACATACCCGACGGATTCTACAGTGCTGTGTTTTGGGTTTCGTTTTCTCCTCTCTCTCTCTCTCTGATTTCGCCTTCTTCTGGGTTGTTCTTG
The DNA here is from genome assembly GCA_023055425.1 of Linanthus parryae. Classification (NCBI taxonomy): domain Eukaryota; kingdom Viridiplantae; phylum Streptophyta; class Magnoliopsida; order Ericales; family Polemoniaceae; genus Linanthus; species Linanthus parryae. Next base: position 89,106,020 of record JALGPY010000005.1, read on the forward strand.
AGCTCTCTAAGGGCCAAGAACGAGAAAGAGGAAGAGAGGGAGAGAGGAGGACGGATTTGAGTCCGATTTTGGACGAATTTTGACACTGTTTTGCTGCTGCGATTGAGCACTGTTATGCTCTGTTTTGGTGTTGCTGCTGCTGTGTTCTTCACTATAGCATAGCAGCAGCAGCTTGATTTGGGTAGTTGCTTCACAATTACAAGCTTAGTTTGGTAGTTTCATCATTTTGATAGCTTAGCTTTGTGTTTTGGCTATTTTTGTTCTTAGTTTTGTGTATTTGAAACAAGTGTTTGGGATTGAATTAGTGAAAAGTGTATTGGTGCTCTCAAGTATGAATTCAAGTTTTGATTATTGAAAGTTAAATTTCTCTCAATCTCTCTTGAATTTTCTATTATGTCTAGCTAATTCAATTGCTTGGGTGATTTGGGATTATCTAGTGTCTAAATCTCCATATTGTTTCAAGTTGAACTTCAAGGATGAATGGGTTGAATTGGGTTCACTTGAATGCTTAGTGCAATATTTAGATTTCTCTTGTTGAAGTATTTGATGCATTGAATAGGTAGATGTGCGAATACTTTTGACGTGTTTGATTTGAAGTTGCATTTGAGTGAGAGGAACTCGTCAATCCTAACTTTGAGAAACCAAGTTCTAGTTAGGTGATTTGAGTGAGAATTTACAAATCTCATTTGTTGCTTGATCTTTCATGTGGAAACATCTATGTGTGTTTACATATGGTTGATGCTTGAAACACTTGAAATTTGGAGAGTCTCATTTGAATAGCCTCTTTAGTGCTTGAGTAGCGTGTTGGATTTACACACTTCTCTTGTCGCGAGTTGGATTGTATGAGCAATCACTTCTTGAGATACTTGTCTTGTGGATTGACACATGCGAATTTGAGAACCGGGCTTGAATGTAAAAGGAGGATTGGTCACTAGAGAAACCGATGATCCCTAGCCCCTCATTACTTGGTATTTCGCTTAGTTTCTTGAATCGTAGCTCTAGTAGTCGTTTACTTTGTTCTTAAACTCAAACCTCAAACTTGCTCCATCAATTGATTTTGGTGGATTTGAATAGCTTGGCAAGCTTTAAAGCCATTAAGAGTTTGTGTTTCTTGCTTTAGTTTGTCGTTTTCTAGTTTTGCAAGTCATTGTCTAAACCTCCTCTCCTTGTGGAAATCGACCCCGTTCTTACTCGGGTACTACTTAGAACGATATTCTTATACTTGGGAATTATCGCGAACAAGTTTTTGGCGCCATTGCCGGGGAGAGGCTAGGCTTTAGATTTGATTTGCTTTCTTAGTTAGTTTGTTAGTAGTTTGTTTTTGACATTTTTCTAGTTGCTTGTGCTTACTTAAGCTTGTGAGATTCAAGAGGGCTTGTGACATTCATCAAGTACCTCTCATCTACTTGCTTGAAAAAAAAAAAAATGTCTCATGAACATTTTGGACTTGGTGAGAGGCCTAGTGTTCCTTATTACTATGCATTTACTAGTCATGAAAATCATTCTAAGGAATCAATGCGTTCTTTACGTGAACGTGCGATTAAAAATGGTGATTATTTTCCTAAGAATGATTATTCTTGGCATGGTAGTAGGACACTAGATTACACATCTCATGCTTCTTGTGAACAATCACCTCCCTCAAACACTTACATGTTTTTGAACTCTCATGATTCTTGCACTTATCAATATAATGATATGATGTGTGAATCAAGAAGAGTTAATCATTTTGAGAGGGAATCGTTTGTGAATGATGAGCTAAATACGCCTATAAGTGATTCTCTATATGAGAAAGTTCAAAAGTTTATTCAAAATAATAATGAAATTATGGAATCATTAAGAGAATCACGACGAGAATTAGTAGAATCATCTTTTCATTTGGAGGATAGAGTGGGTTCCTCATATTCACAATCGCATGATAATTCTCTTGCATATAGTTCTCACTTGTCACAAGACTCACCATCACACGAGTCTCAAGTTCTCACTCACACACATCACAAGTCTATTGAAGACCAAAATTTGGATGATGTGTTTGATGATGGAGTTGTTGCCACTAGGATAGGTGATTGTATTCATTTCTCATTCGCACATTCTAAAGAAGCATGTGATAGTGATGTTGGTAGTGAAATTGATGTTTTTGATGATGACTCTTCAACCCATGACATGAGTGAAGTCATTTTGGATGACTCACATAGTGACACATGTGAGGAGGAGTCGCAAAATGGAAACCACCCATGTGATGAGTTAGAAGTCAAATTAGATGCTACCATTCTTGAAGGAAATGTTATCTTGTCTAGTGCTCATGAAGAATCTATTACTCATCGGAGTTCCAATGATCATGAGCATCACTTCTTTCGTGATGACTTAGAGGATACTCTAGGAGAACCCCCTCCACTAGAAATTGTGGAAGAACCTTCAAGTAAGTTGGGGGGTTCATGTGTTGATACTCCTATTCATGTAAACTCTTTTACTACATCTTCCAAAGAATTAGATGAGCTTACTTGGGAAGAAATAGAATTTCTATATGATAGTGAAGCTTCCTACTCATCTTTTCTCATGGAAGATGCAATTAACTTTGATGAAGAGGAGAGACTATTGGCTCAATTTGACCAAGTCAATGACCCATCTCATGAGCGTAAGGGTTTGGATGTGGCTTCATGTTCTCAAATTATTTTACCTCCCAATTATGAAGCCACATCCGTAAATCCATATGCCATGTTTAAAATTGATGAGATTGAGGATTCACAAGTTGCCCATATTTCGCAAGTTGTGATTTCAAGTAAAAATTTGGCAACTTATGAAGACCCATTCTATGATTCATGTCAATTGAGGATTTCAAACCCTTTTCTTAAAATGATGCAAGACATAACAACTTGCTCTAACTTTATTGTTAGATTTTGCTTGCATCTCTTATTCATATTTTGTGTCTTGCCCCTACTTCTCCTATCTATTCTAATTGATGAATCAAACTTTTTAAAGGAGAAGTACTTTTCTAAGAATGAAGTAGGGGCATGGCATGGAAAGGAATTTCCAAGATTGGGAGTGGGATAGCATCATTTTCTTTGTTCCACCTCCCTAGTTGTAAATAAATAAATTAGTTTATCTCTATTTCTTGCATTTTTTTTCTTTTTCTATTACCATTTTGTAGGTTGCTCTTGGAGGAGGACTTGTGCTTGGTGGCCAAGAAAGCTACAATGAGGTCTATCTATCCCTTAACTCTTATATGAATTTGTTTGCTCTTCCATTGTTCTCACACATTGAGGACAATGGGACATTTTAGTTGGGGGGTGGGAAGTAGATTTTCTTTCTTGCTTAAATGGTTACTAGCATGATTTTTCTTCATTAGTAATTTACATGAAAAATAAAAAAAATAAAAAATTCAAAAAAATTGAAAAAAAATTAAAAAAATGAAAATCCAAAAAAATTGAAAAAAAATTAAAAAATTAGAAAAATATGTGAATCTTTCATGAGAAGCACCACTCTTTCCCCGTGTCAAACCATAGATATTTTTATTCTTCTTTCTTTGGTAGTTTTATTAATTTTCACCTTTTATCTTGAGTCTAGATTTTATAGCTTTATTGAGTCTTAGGAAGTTATAGTTGAGTCACTTATTTTGAAAAAAAAGAAAAAAAAGTGAAAATTAAAAAAATTAAAAAAAAAATGAGAAAAGTGAAAAGGGGGTATTTTAGGAGCTAGATGTTTTCAAAAAAATGAAATTTCTTAGTCCATGTTCTTTTTATTTTTATTTTAGAAAGGAATTCTTTGCTTATACTCAATACATCTACACCAATATCCCACCTTCCGCGACATCATGCGTTCTCACAAAGCGACACACTAAATTTACGTTTCATGTTTAAGTCCTTCAAGCTAAGTTGATCACATAAACTTTGACGTCTTTTACTTTTGATAAAGGGTGCATTTTCTAAAGCTATTTGAACTTCACAAAAAGATTTTTCTCTATTCGTTTTTGCGGTGGAAACTTGTAGCCCATTGGAGTGGTGGTTACCAATGACACCCCATGCGATGTCTAAGAAATAGAGGGGTGTCCGGGGATAATGTTACGTCACCACCTAGATAGCTCCCTTGGTTTAGCTTAAAAAGCCCACTCGCGTGTATATTCCTCTATTTTGTTGTGGGTCTTGGAGATCCTTGGATTTGAGGTTAAAAATAAAATGTTAATGCTATAAATCTCAAAAAAAAAAAAAAAAAAAAAATCATGAAAAATCGCACCATCTACCAAAAATCCACAAAAGGATCATACAAGCCCACAACCACATCTCCCCTTCTTAAAAATTTTTGTTCAAAGCTTTGGAAGTCCATCCTACATGGGTGCTTTTGAATAAGTATGAGAATGTCTAGTTTCTTGTGATCCTTATTTTTGAAGGCATACTTTCTCGCAAATTGGACTTAATTAACAAGTTTTGTGGTTCGCATGAGTCACCTTCTACCAAACACCGCCCACATTTGTATGAGTATATGCTTAGACGTCCTTAGGCTTCTTTCTCAATCTTCTTGGACTTTGAGAATTTATTTGAGGAGACATTTATGCATTCTTCTTTTTCCCCACAAAAAAATTAAAATTAGCTAGTAATATTTAGGATTTTATTTTCTTTGAGTTCTCACTTAGGATAGATAGTGTGTGCGTGTTTGTGAATATTTGAGTCTCGTTTAGAATTGAGTCAAGCCTTGTCTAGTGTGAGTGTGTGTCTCTCATGATTGGTTCTTAACAAGTTTACTACTTATATTGCTCTCTTTGCTCGAGGACGAGCAAAAGGCTAGTTGGGGGGTGTGTTAAGGAACGTAAATTGCACATTTTAGTATGTTAACGAACTCTTCATAACTTGCTAATATGTGTAATTTATCTATTTTATCTCTCTTTCTAGACTTATGCTTGTTTTCGTAGTTTTGGTTGTTTTTCCCTAATTTTGTAGGTGAAGACGTGCTTTAAAACGCAAGAGGCGAGCTAGGGGGAGCTTAAACGATGAATTTGAAGAATAGTTGAAGATTTAAGGGCTTATTTGAAGACAATTTAACGGAAAAAGGGAGCTAAATGCAAATTTATAAAGGTCGAAAGGGCTGCAGTGAAGGGTTATTAACGGAGTTGGGGTGTTTTTGATATTTTCCAAACCTTTTGAAGAAGGAACGGGGTATTTTAAAACATATCAGCAAAAGAGGGGGGAGCCGAGTGTAATATCGTCAAAACAGCTAAGGATACACGTCTTCTTCCTCTTCCTCGCGACCAACACACGCAGGAAGCCATTGAAGCTTCGACCGAAGCTTCCTCCACCCTCAAAACCGACCCAAAACTTCACCAAATCGCGTGAAACCGGTCCCAATCTTCTCCTTGTCCAACCCTCTTCCTAACCCACTGCTCAATTCGGCCCAAGAACAACCCAAACGAAAAGCCCCAAATCAAACCTAGGGTTCATGAGCTCTACAAATCAACGATTCAGAGGTCTTGGGATGAATTGGACGGCTTAGATACATTCTTGCAGGCCAAGGAAGCTCAAAGACAAGGCTATATAAACAAAGCTTGAAGAAATCACAGCTTCTCCTGACATACCCGACGGATTCTACAGTGCTCTGTTTTGGGTTTCGTTTTCTCCTCTCTCTCTCTCTGATTTTGCCTTCTTATGGGTTGTTCTTGAGCTCTCTAAGGGCCAAGAACGAGAAAGAGGAAGAGAGGGAGAGAGGAGGACGGATTTGAGTCCGATTTTGGACGAATTTTGACACTGTTTTGCTGCTGCGATTGAGCACTGTTATGCTCTGTTTTGGTGTTGCTGCTGCTGTGTTCTTCACTATAGCATAGCAGCAGCAGCTTGATTTGGGTAGTTGCTTCACAATTACAAGCTTAGTTTGGTAGTTTCATCATTTTGATAGCTTAGCTTTGTGTTTTGGCTATTTTTGTTCTTAGTTTTGTGTATTTGAAACAAGTGTTTGGGATTGAATTAGTGAAAAGTGTATTGGTGCTCTCAAGTATGAATTCAAGTTTTGATTATTGAAAGTTAAATTTCTCTCAATCTCTCTTGAATTTTCTATTATGTCTAGCTAATTCAATTGCTTGGGTGATTTGGGACTATCTAGTGTCTAAATATCCATATTATTTCAAGTTAAACTTCAAGGATGAATGGGTTGAATTGGGTTCACATGAATGCTTAGTGCAATATTTAGATTTCTCTTGTTGAAGTATTTGATGCATTGAATAGGTAGATGTGCGAATACTTTTGACGTGTTTGATTTGAAGTTGCATTTGAGTGAGAGGAACTCGTCAATCCTAACTTTGAGAAACCAAGTTCTAGTTAGGTGATTTGAGTGAGAATTTACAAATCTAATTTGTTGCTTGATCTTTCATGTGGAAACATCTATGTGTGTTTACATATGGTTGATGCTTGAAACACTTGAAATTTGGAAAGTCTCATTTGAATAGCCTCTTTAGTGCTTGAGTAGCGTGTTGGATTTACACACTTCTCTTGTCGCGAGTTGGATTGTATGAGCAATCACTTCTTGAGATACTTGTCTTGTGGATTGACACATGCGAATTTGAGAACCGGGCTTGAATGTAAAAGGAGGATTGGTCACTAGAGAAACCGATGATCCCTAGCCCCTCATTACTTGGTATTTCGCTTAGTTTCTTGAATCGTAGCTCTACTAGTCGTTTACTTTGTTCTTAAACTCAAACCTCAAACTTGCTCCATCAATTGATTTTGGTGGATTTGAATAGCTTGGCAAGCTTTAAAGCCATTGAGAGTTTGTGTTTCTTGCTTTAGTTTGTCGTTTTCTAGTTTTGCAAGTCATTGTCTAAAACCTCCTCTCCTTGTGGAAATCGACCCCGTTCTTACTCGGGTACTACTTAGAACGATATTCTTATACTTGGGAATTATCGCGAACAAGTTTTTGGCGCCGTTGCCGGGGAGAGGCTAGGCTTTAGATTTGATTTGCTTTCTTAGTTAGTTTGTTAGTAGTTTGTTTTTGACATTTTTCTAGTTGCTTGTGCTTACTTAAGCTTGTGAGATTCAAGAGGGCTTGTGACATTCATCAAGTACCTCTCATCTACTTGCTTGAAAAAAAAAATGTCTCATGAACATTTTGGACTTGGTGAGAGGCCTAGTGTTCCTTATTACTATGCATTTACTAGTCATGAAAATCATTCTAAGGAATCAATGCGTTCTTTACGTGAACGTGCGATTAAAAATGGTGATTATTTTCCTAAGAATGATTATTCTTGGCATGGTAGTAGGACACTAGATTACACATCTCATGCTTCTTGTGAACAATCACCTCCCTCAAACACTTACATGTTTTTGAACTCTCATGATTCTTGCACTTATCAATATAATGATATGATGTGTGAATCAAGAAGAGTTAATCATTTTGAGAGGGAATCGTTTGTGAATGATGAGCTAAATACGCCTATAAGTGATTCTCTATATGAGATAGTTCAAAAGTTTATTCAAAATAATAATGAAATTATGGAATCATTAAGAGAATCACGACGAGAATTAGTAGAATCATCTTTTCATTTGGAGGATAGAGTGGGTTCCTCATATTCACAATCGCATGATAATTCTCTTGCATATAGTTCTCACTTGTCACAAGACTCACCATCACACGAGTCTCAAGTTCTCACTCACACACATCACAAGTCTATTGAAGACCAATATTTGGATGATGTGTTTGATGATGGAGTTGTTGCCACTAGGATAGGTGATTGTATTCATTTCTCATTCGCACATTCTAAAGAAGCATGTGATAGTGATGTTGGTAGTGAAATTGATGTTTTTGATGATGACTCTTCAACCCATGACATGAGTGAAGTCATTTTGGATGACTCACATAGTGAAACATGTGAGGAGGAGTCGCAAAATGGAAACCACCCATGTGATGAGTTAGAAGTCAAATTAGATGCTACCATTCTTGAAGGAAATGTTATCTTGTCTAGTGCTCATGAAGAATCTATTACTCATCGGAGTTCCAATGATCATGAGCATCACTTCTTTCGTGATGACTTAGAGGATACTCTAGGAGAACCCCCTCCACTAGAAATTGTGGAAGAACCTTCAAGTAAGTTGGGGGGTTCATGTGTTGATACTCCTATTCATGTAAACTCTTTTACTACATCTTCCAAAGAATTAGATGAGCTTACTTGGGAAGAAATAGAATTTCTATATGATAGTGAAGCTTCCTACTCATCTTTTCTCATGGAAGATGCAATTAACTTTGATGAAGAGGAGAGACTATTGGCTCAATTTGACCAAGTCAATGACCCATCTCATGAGCCTAAGGGTTTGGATGTGGCTTCATGTTCTCAAATTATTTTACCTCCCAATTATGAAGCCACATCCGTAAAACTCTTGGCTCAAGTATTATCCTCCAATTACCTCCCAATTATAGATCGAACCATATCCAATAGGGTTCGATTCCTCCTCTCAGACACGCCATTCCACTGTGGCGTTCCGGGTGGAGTGAGTTGGGACACGATCCCACACTCTCTAAGATAGTCGTCAAACTCTTGGCTCAAGTATTCTTCTCCACGATCCGATCGTAGAGCCTTGATACTTTTGCCAAGTTGCTTCTCTACTTCATTCTTAAATTCTTTGAACACTTCAAAGGATTCGGATTTTGCCCTCATAAGGTACACAAATCCATATCTACTGTAATCATCAGTAAATGTAATGAAGTAGACATAACCACCCCTGGCAGGCGTGGCAAATGGCCCACACACATCGGTATGTATGAGCGCCAATTGCTCACTAGTCCTCTCACCTTTCTTATTGAAAGGGGACTTTGTCATTTTTCCCAATAAACAAGCCTCACATGTCTCATATGATTCAAAATCAAATGAGTCTAGTAATCCATCCTTATGGAGTCTAGATACACATTTCTCATTTATGTGGCCTAAACGACAATGCCATAAATAAGCAGGATTTAAATCATTTATTTTAATCCGTTTGGTATTAATGTTGTAGACAGGATTGCTTAGATCAAGGACATAAAGTCCATTAAATAATTGCCCACTAAAATAGTGAATATTATTCAAATAAAAGGAACAACAATTGTTCTTTATTGAAATAATAAAACCTTCCTTGTCCAAACAAGAAATAGAAACAATGTTTCTGCTCATAGCAGGCACAAAATAGCCATTATTTAATTCTAAAACTAATCCTGAAGGCAGAGATAGCTCGCACACGCCTATGGCCAACGCAGCAACCTTTGCTCCATTCCCAACGCGCAGATCTACCTCCCCTTTAGCCAATATTTTACTTCTCTTTAGATCCTGCATATTTCGACAAATATGAGATCCACATCCAGTATCTAATACCCATGATGTAGAGACAGTTAAATTGACATCTACAACAAAAATACCTGGTGGTGGTGGAATCACTATTCCGAGCCTCTTGTCCTCCAGATATTTTGGGCAGTTCCTCCTCCAGTGTCCAGGCTGACTGCAGTAGTGACACTCACCCTTAGTCACGACCTTGGCAATGTCACCAACAGGCTTAAGGGCTTGTTCCTTGGACTTGGCAACTGACTTGCCTTTGCCCTTGGAGGAAGAGGCAAACTTTTTGCCCTTTCCTTTCTGCACCATCATAATGGCCTTGCCCTTATCCTTGTTGATGCTCTGTTCAGCCGTCCTCAACATGTTGAGCAAATCTGGCAGTGGTTTAACGATCTCGTTCATGTTATAGTTCATAATGAACTGTCCATAACTCTCGGGCAACGATTGCAACACGAGATCGGTTGCCAACTCTTGGCCGACCGGGAACCCAAGCCGGGCGAGATTCTCCAAGTACCCGATCATTTGGAGTACATGGGGTCCCACCGGGTTCCCTTCTGCCAGATGACATTTGAACAGTGCCTTTGAGACCTCATACCTCTCTACCCTCGCCTGCTCTTGGAAGAGCTGCTTTAGATGTTCGATCATATCGACAGCATTCATGTTCTCGTGTTACTTCTGAAGCTCAGAGGTCATGGTGCAAAGCATTAGGCAGGCCGCATCATTAGCGTCATCAACACGCTTTTGATACGCCTTTAAGGCAGCAGGTGTCTGGTTCTCTGGACCTTCTGGAACATGCTCCTCTATTGCGTACAGTTTCTTCTCTTGCTTGAGAACAATTCTCAAGTTTCTGTACCAATCAAGAAAGTTGGTTCCAGAGAGCTTGTCCTTCTCAAGGACAGATCGTAGGGAAAGTTGTGAACTCGATGAGTTGTTTGCCATTTAGAATTATACAAAAGGAAAATACGCAAGTTTTAGTATTTGTGAAGTTTTGACTATATTTAATAATGGCTAGTTTATTAAATATAGCTCCCACTATTTTTCTACGGATTAATAACCCTCAAGATATTAATGCGGAAAATATCCTTATGTTTTCTAGTGGGCCAAGATCCATCTTTTCATCTCCTTATGAGCTTGCTTTGGCAAGTCACCCATAATTTGACTACTTTTAGGTAGGAACAATTCCAATTGCATCCCATATGCAACTCTTGGTTCAATTGGGCAAATAACTCCTTATTTATCCATCCATATGGATAATCCCAATTGATTGCCTCTAGGTTTCTTAATCAAATTAATAGCCTAGTTGTGTTCAACCTCTTATCTAAACATTTGCACATTGTTACGTGCCATCGCATTCCATCATTATGAACCAAGTCGCCATGCTTTGGCACGCACGAACTTGATAAATAATGATGATAATGAGTGTTTAAATAACGAGAAGGCAAGAACACAATATTTAAAATTTGAGGGATTTTAAATTCAATTTTTAACTATTTTGTTGATCAATATCAACTAATCTATCTATTTGAGTTTGGGCACAACTCCAAATAATAGATCCGGGTTGTCTAATTATCTTATTATCCTAATTGCATGCATCATCCATACACCAACCACACAAATAATAAGACAATAAATAAACAACCACATAACAGAAATTAAACGTGATGTGGATATGGCCTTTTCTAGACTAAGATAATTCCAAGCCAATGGAATTATCTATAAACCCTAAGCAAACACATCTCCATGCGTCTTGGTCTTTTGGTCCATCCTCCATAGTCATGTGGAATGCTTCATGCTCCATGCTCCTTCTTTTGTGGCTCCTTTGGCTTTGGGCTTCTTTTCTCCAATCTTGGCTAACAATCTACTTTATCTAGCACTAGCTAATATCTATACTAAATAAAATAAATCTCACAAGTTGAGATAAAAAATGGCACGCAGGCCATAAAACCCTAATTAATTATTACAATTAATTGATCAGCTCGCAGGCCGTAAAAACCAAACCACAAAATTAAACATCCACATCAAACCACATCCTAAGGCCATATCCAATCACCATGCGAATTGCACATAAACAGTTAAAATCCAATTTTAACGCGCTTGGTCAATTTTAATTGATTTTAGGATTTCTAGGGTTAAAACGGTCCATGGGCCCAACAATCCAATTGCCCGGGCCCATTAAAGTGAACCACAAGGCCCTAGGGCCGGCCCGGCCCAAAACCCGCAAGCTAGGCCCGCGGGTTAGGGCCGCCCGGCCCCTTAGGGCGGCCAAGCTTGGGCGGCAAGCAAGGGGGCGGTCCCCTAGGGGGCCGAACCTCCTCTTGGGGGTTGTTTCCAAAACAACTCCCTTGCTTGGAGCCCAAGTTTGGTTGTTTCCTTGTTTTGGGAGAACTCCTTCTTCCCCAAGGATGCCCAAACCCTAGATCTATGATCCTAAAATTTCTCAAACTCACCAATTCATGCATCCAATGCAAAAATTGGATCTCGTTATGAGTAATTCTTGACAAATTGCATCCCATGCTTGATTTGTCTTGTTTTACGCGATAAACAATCAAATTAAGGTGTAAAACAACAAGAATGTAACACATAAACTACGTTTATGCTCTATGACATGTGGCTCTGATACCACTGTAGGGTTTTGATTCATGGATCGCGCAAACGGAAGCATAATCAAACAAATAGCCATGCAAAACCCTCCAAGGATCACAAGTCTAGATGCATAACGATAGTGAAGGTAAGAAATCATAAACACACCTTTGGGTTCTCCTTGATGACTTCAAACGCGAATAGTGTCACGTTCTCTATAGTTGATCCACGCCTAGAGTTGATCCTAGAACTCCCAAACTCCTTGGTGCTAGCCCGAAATAAGAGGAGGGTGAAGGAATCACGCAAAACGAGACAAAAGAGGGGCTTCGGCCCTCTTTTTGGCCGATGGGGTGAGGGCGGCGGCAAGGGGGTCGGGTTCGGCCTCCTTGTTGCTTGCTCTCTCTCCTTTGTTCTCTCCCACTCTTGTTATGTTCACTAATGAGCATAAGTTATGAGGAAGGAAGGAAGGAGGGTCCTTTATATAGTTCAACAACTCCTTGTTAACTACCTAAAGGACTTATTCTAGTCCAACTAGAATTCAATTTAGTCCCTTCCTTGCAAATTAGTCCCTACTAAGTTTGCAAGGGTTTGCAAAGTGATCCTTCTAATTAATTAATCCAATTAATTAATTCCCAAATCTAGTTCAACTCTATATAGCGTGTGACCCCATAGGTTCTATCTAGGTGGTAGCAACTATTTGCTAATATGGAGCGGTTTCTAGCAAAACATCCATTCTAGCCAACTAATAGAATTGTCATCTAGACAACCTTGTACAAGTAACTGTCTCATCCCTTTGCCTCAATATCCGGATTGGACACGAGACATACAAGTCACACTCGTATATCCAATCCATAGTTTCTCGATCAATGGGAATAGCCTTATTCGTGCAAATAACATCAATATCCCATATATTGATTTATTTGAGTCTGGCCAGACATTCTATAAGCACTATCCCTCGAGTGGCCTAGGATATCTACTCCCGTTATGTGGGAGGGGCAAATCCTCTATACGTCCACTACGATCTCTAAGCTTGCTTCTCATTGTATCCAGTACACGCCTTTATAACTACCCAGTTACGGTGTAGCGTTTAACGCTACCAAGATCACAACGATCCACAACTAGAATATCTAGTGACTTCAAGTCTAAGGATGACAATACCATTGCACCGCGAGAAGCACTTGTGACTCAACATAACATGTATGTAGCCTTCTCGGTGATGGGTCACTCCAGTGCAACATTCCGTAATGCACACCTATGTGTTGGATCGTGATATCTCCATATCAATCCAACCCCATACTAGTCTATAGATGATTGTCCCATTTAATCATTATACTTGACTAGGGATATTTAAGATAAACAACACAATTGTAAATCTAAGGACTTCATTATATTAAATATCCAATAAATAATAAATGAATTTTCTAGCCATACACAAATTCATACTAAACTAGATTGCCTCTAGGGCATCTATTCCAACAGTCTCCCACTTGCACTAGAGCCAATCTGGCGCATCTCGTATGCCCATACTCCTAGTGTGCCCTTCATGCTTCCACTGCGTGAGAGGCTCTTTAAGCGGGTCTGACAGATTATCATCTGTAGGAATCTTGCATATCCGAACGTCTCCTCTATCGATAATATCTCGAATCAGATGAAACTTCCTGAGCACGTGCTTGGACTTCTGGTGCGATTCTGGGTTCCTTTGATTGCGCGATCGCCCCAGTGTTGTCACAGAACAACTCCACTGGATCCGCAATGCTAGGGACCACACCAAGTTCAGAAACAAATTTTCTGATCCAAACAGCCTCCTTTGCTGCGCCATTCGCAGCAATGTACTCAGCCTCTGTTGTAGAATCAGCTACCGTCTCTTGCTTGGAACTCTTCCAGCTCACAGCTGCTCCATTCAGGCAAAACACATATCCCGACTGTGATCTAAAGTCATCTCTGTCAGTTTGGAAGCTTGCATCAGTGTAACCTCTTACACGCAACTCTTCCTCACTGCCAAACATCAAGAAGGCATCCTTAGTTCTTCTCAAGTACTTTAGGATGTTCTTGACAGCAACCCAGTGACTCTCACCTGGATTGGATTGGTATCTGCTTGTCATACTCAAGGCATATGACACATCTGGTCTAGTACATAACATGGCGTACATGATAGATCCTATGGCCGAGGCATAGGGAATCCTACTCATGCGTTCCTTCTCAATCTCATTGGAAGGACAACCACTCTTCGAAAGAGTGATTCCATGTGACATGGGCAAGAATCCCTTCTTGGAATCTTGCATGTTGAACCGTTTCAACACCTTGTCAATATATGTACTTTGACTTAGGCCTAGCAACCTCTTAGATCTATCTCTATAGATCTTTATACCGAGTATATAGGCTGCTTCCCCTAAGTCCTTCATTGAGAAACACTTTCCTAGCCAATCTTTCACAGATTGTAGCATGGGAATGTCGTTTCCAATGAGTAGTATGTCATCCACATACAAGACCAGAAAAGCTACAGAGCTCCCACTAACCTTCTTGTAGACACAAGACTCATCTTCGTTTCTGATGAAGCCAAACTCTTTGACCACTTCATCAAAACGTCGATTCCAACTCCTAGAAGCTTGCTTCAATCCATAAATGGATCGTTGCAGCTTACAGACTTTGTTGGCTTGCTTTGGATCCTCAAAACCCTCCGGCTGTATCATATACACGTCCTCGAGGAGATTCCCATAAAGGAATGCTGTTTTGACATCCATCTGCCAAATCTCATAGTCGTAGTATGCTGCAATTGCAAGTAGGATTCGGATGGATTTGGTCATAGCGACTGGTGAAAAGGTTTCATCATAGTCAATACCATGAATCTGTCTGAATCCTTTAGCCACCAATCGGCCCTTATAGGTAATCACATTACCATCCATGTCGATCTTCTTCTTGAAGACCCACTTGCTCCCTATGGGTCGCGCCCCATCGGGTGGTTCCACCAAAGTCCATACTTTGTTGGTATACATGGATTCCATCTCGGATCTCATGGCTTCAAGCCAATTCTGCGAGTCTGGGCCACTCATGGCCTCCTCATAGGTAGTAGGCTCATCATCTATGAGCATCGTGTCACCGGAATGAGTTATGAGAAGTCCGTACCTCTCGGGTTCCTGGCGCACTCTACTAGATCTACGAAGCTCTTGTGTTACCTGAACAGGTGGCTCCACAACCGCTTGTGATTCCTGTTCATGTTCCATAATCGGTTCAGTGATTTGTGGTTCTTGAACTTCTTCAAGTTCTACATTCCTCCCACTTGCTTCTTTAGAGTCAAATTCTCTTTCTAGAAACATGCCGGTCCGAGCAACAAACACTTTGTTTTCGGTTGGATTGTAGAAGTAGTATCCCTTAGTTTCCTTAGGGTACCCCACAAACTTACACTTATCCGATTTAGGCCCTAGCTTGTCTGATTGTAAAAGTTTTACATAGACATCGCAGCCCCAAATCCTCATGAACGACAGTGTGGGACGCCTCCCACTCCACATCTCATATGGTGTCTTCATGACTGATTTAGATGGAACACGGTTAATGGTGAAAGCTGCACTTAATAGAGCGTAGCCCCAAAATGATAATGGAAGATCGGTTTGACACATCATAGACCGAACCATATCCAATAGGGTTCGATTCCTCCTCTCGGACACGCCATTCCATTGTGGCGTTCCGGGTGGAGTGAGTTGGGACACGATCCCACACTCTCTAAGATAGTCGTCAAACTCTTGGCTCAAGTATTCTCCTCCACGATCCGATCGTAGAGCCTTGATACTTTTGCCAAGTTGCTTCTCTACTTCATTCTTAAATTCTTTGAACACTTCAAAGGATTCGGATTTTGCCCTCATAAGGTACACAAATCCATATCTACTGTAATCATCAGTAAATGTAATGAAGTAGACATAACCACCCCTGGCAGGCGTGGCAAATGGCCCACACACATCGGTATGTATGAGCGCCAATTGCTCACTAGTCCTCTCACCTTTCTTATTGAAAGGGGACTTTGTCATTTTTCCCAATAAACAAGCCTCACATGTCTCATATGATTCAAAATCAAATGAGTCTAGTAATCCATCCTTATGGAGTCTAGATACACGTTTCTCATTTATGTGGCCTAAACGACAATGCCATAAATAAGCAGGATTTAAATCATTTATTTTAATCCGCTTGGTATTAATGTTGTAGACAGGATTGCTTAGATCAAGGACATAAAGTCCATTAAATAATTGCGCACTAAAATAGTGAATATTATTCAAATAAAAGGAACAACAATTGTTCTTTATTGAAATAATAAAACCTTCCTTGTCCAAACAAGAAATAGAAATAATGTTTCTGCTCATAGCAGGCACAAAATAGCAATTATTTAATTCTAAAACTAATCCTGAAGGCAGAGATAGCTCGAACACGCCTATGGCCAACGAAGCAACCTTTGCTCCATTCCCAACGCGCAGATCTACCTCCCCTTTAGCCAATCTTTTACTTCTCTTTAGATCCTGCATATTTCGACAAATATGAGATCCACATCCAGTATCTAATACCCATGATGTAGAGACAGTTAAATTGACATCTACAACAAAAATACCTGGTGGTGGTGGAATCACTATTCCGAGCCTCTTGTCCTCCAGATATTTTGGGCAGTTCCTCCTCCAGTGTCCAGGCTGACTGCAGTAGTGACACTCACCCTTAGTCACGACCTTGGCAATGTCACCAACAGGCTTAAGGGCTTGTTCCTTGGACTTGGCAACTGACTTGCCTTTGCCCTTGGAGGAAGAGGCAAACTTTTTGCCCTTTCCTTTCTGCACCATCATAATGGCCTTGCCCTTATCCTTGTTGATGCTCTGTTCAGCCGTCCTCAACATGTTGAGCAAATCTGGCAGTGGTTTAACGATCTCGTTCATGTTATAGTTCATAATGAACTGTCCATAACTCTCGGGCAACGATTGCAACACGAGATCGGTTGCCAACTCTTGGCCGACCGGGAACCCAAGCCGGGCGAGATTCTCCAAGTACCCGATCATTTGGAGTACATGGGGTCCCACCGGGTTCCCTTCTGCCAGATGACATTTGAACAGTGCCTTTGAGACCTCATACCTCTCTACCCTCGCCTGCTCTTGGAAGAGCTGCTTTAGATGTTCGATCATATCGACAGCATTCATGTTCTCGTGTTGCTTCTGAAGCTCAGAGGTCATGGTGCAAAGCATTAGGCAGGCCGCATCATTAGCGTCATCAACACGCTTTTGATACGCCTTTAAGGCAGCAGGTGTCTGGTTCTCTGGACCTTCTGGAACATGCTCCTCTATTGCGTACAGTTTCTTCTCTTGCTTGAGAACAATTCTCAAGTTTCTGTACCAATCAAGAAAGTTGGTTCCAGAGAGCTTGTCCTTCTCAAGGACAGATCGTAGGGAAAGTTGTGAACTCGATGAGTTGTTTGCCATTTAGAATTCTACAAAAGGAAAATACGCAAGTTTTAGTATTTGTGAAGTTTTGACTATATTTAATAATGGCTAGTTTATTAAATATAGCTCCCACTATTTTTCTACGGATTAATAACCCTCAAGATATTAATGCGGAAAATATCCTTATATTTTCTAGTGGGCCAAGATCCATCTTTTCATCTCCTTATGAGCTTGCTTTGGCAAGTCACCCATAATTTGACTACTTTTAGGTAGGAACAATTCCAATTGCATCCCATATGCAACTCTTGGTTCAATTGGGCAAATAACTCCTTATTTATCCATCCATATGGATAATCCCATTTGATTGCCTCTAGGTTTCTTAATCAAATTAATAGCCTCGTTGTGTTCAACCTCTTATCTAAACATTTGCACATTGTTACGTGCCATCGCATTCCATCATTATGAACCAAGTCGCCATGCTTTGGCACGCACGAACTTGATAAATAATGATGATAATGAGTGTTTAAATAACGAGAAGGCAAGAACACAATATTTAAAATTTGAGGGATTTTAAATTCAATTTTTAATTATTTTGTTGATCAATATCAACTAATCTATCTATTTGAGTTTGGGCACAACTCCAAATAATAGATCCGGGTTGTCTAATTATCTTATTATCCTAATTGCATGCATCATCCATACACCAACCACACAAATAATAAGACAATAAATAAACAACCACATAACAGAAATTAAACGTGATGTGGATATGGCCTTTTCTAGACTAAGATAATTCCAAGCCAATGGAATTATCTATAAACCCTAAGCAAACACATCTCCATGCGTCTTGGTCTTTTGGTCCATCCTCCATAGTCATGTGGAATGCTTCATGCTCCATGCTCCTTCTTTTGTGGCTCCTTTGGCTTTGGGCTTCTTTTCTCCAATCTTGGCTAACAATCTACTTTATCTAGCACTAGCTAATATCTATACTAAATAAAATAAATCTCACAAGTTGAGATAAAAAATGGCACGCAGGCCATAAAACCCTAACTAATTATTACAATTAATTGATCAGCTCGCAGGCCGTAAAAACCAAACCACAAAATTAAACATCCACATCAAACCACATCCTAAGGCCATATCCAATCACCATGCGAATTGCACATAAACAGTTAAAATCCAATTTTAACGCGCTTGGTCAATTTTAATTGATTTTAGGATTTCTAGGGTTAAAACGGTCCATGGGCCCAACAATCCAATTGCCCGGGCCCATTAAAGTGAACCACAAGGCCCTAGGGCCGGCCCGGCCCAAAACCCGCAAGCTAGGCCCGCGGGTTAGGGCCGCCCGGCCCCTTAGGGCGGCCAAGCTTGGGCGGCAAGCAAGGGGGCGGTCCCCTAGGGGGCCGAACCTCCTCTTGGGGGTTGTTTCCAAAACAACTCCCTTGCTTGGAGCCCAAGTTTGGTTGTTTCCTTGTTTTGGGAGAACTCCTTCTTCCCCAAGGATGCCCAAACCCTAGATCTATGATCCTAAAATTTCTCAAACTCACCAATTCATGCATCCAATGCAAAAATTGGATCTCGTTATGAGTAATTCTTGACAAATTGCATCCCATGCTTGATTTGTCTTGTTTTACGCGATAAACAATCAAATTAAGGTGTAAAACAACAAGAATGTAACACATAAACTACGTTTATGCTCTATGACATGTGGCTCTGATACCACTGTAGGGTTTTGATTCATGGATCGCGCAAACGGAAGCATAATCAAACAAATAGCCATGCAAAACCCTCCAAGGATCACAAGTCTAGATGCATAACGATAGTGAAGGTAAGAAATCATAAACACACCTTTGGGTTCTCCTTGATGACTTCAAACGCGAATAGTGTCACGTTCTCTATAGTTGATCCACGCCTAGAGTTGATCCTAGAACTCCCAAACTCCTTGGTGCTAGCCCGAAATAAGAGGAGGGTGAAGGAATCACGCAAAACGAGACAAAAGAGGGGCTTCGGCCCTCTTTTTGGCCGACGGGGTGAGGGCGGCGGCAAGGGGGTCGGGTTCGGCCTCCTTGTTGCTTGCTCTCTCTCCTTTGTTCTCTCCCACTCTTGTTATGTTCACTAATGAGCATAAGTTATGAGGAAGGAAGGAAGGAGGGTCCTTTATATAGTTCAACAACTCGTTGTTAACTACCTAAAGGACTTATTCTAGTCCAACTAGAATTCAATTTAGTCCCTTCCTTGCAAATTAGTCCCTACTAAGTTTGCAAGGGTTTGCAAAGTGATCCTTCTAATTAATTAATCCAATTAATTAATTCCCAAATCTAGTTCAACTCTATATAGCGTGTGACCCCATAGGTTCTATCTAGTTGGTAGCAACTATTTGCTAATATGGAGCGGTTTCTAGCAAAACATCCATTCTAGCCAACTAATAGAATAGTCATCTAGACAACCTTGTACAAGTAACTGTCTCATCCCTTTGCCTCAATATCCGGATTGGACACCAGACATACAAGTCACACTCGTATATCCAATCCATAGTTTCTCGATCAATGGGAATAGCCTTATTCGTGCAAATAACATCAATATCCCATATATTGATTTATTTGAGTCTGGCCAGACATTCTATAAGCACTATCCCTCGAGTGGCCTAGGATATCTACTCCCGTTATGTGGGAGGGGCAAATCCTCTATACGTCCACTACGATCTCTAAGCTTGCTTCTCATTGTATCCAGTACACGCCTTTATAACTACCCAGTTACGGTGTAGCGTTTAACGCTACCAAGATCACAACGATCCACAACTAGAATATCTAGTGACTTCAAGTCTAAGGATGACAATACCATTGCACCGCGAGAAGCACTTGTGACTCAACATAACATGTATGTAGCCTTCTCGGTGATGGGTCACTCCAGTGCAACATTCCGTAATGCACACCTATGTGTTGGATCGTGATATCTCCATATCAATCCAACCCCATACTAGTCTATAGATGATTGTCCCATTTAATCATTATACTTGACTAGGGATATTTAAGATAAACAACACAATTGTAAATCTAAGGACTTCATTATATTAAATATCCAATAAATAATAAATGAATTTTCTAGCCATACACAAATTCATACTAAACTAGATTGCCTCTAGGGAATCTATTCCAAAATTACCTTTGTAATCCTTGCTGCCTGGGTCTTGATCTCTCTCTCTTGTAATCCCTGTTACTAGAGTTTCTTTTCTTTCTCAAAATCCTGGCCAAGGCCTTGGAGATCAATGCTAAAGCCTCTTCATCATCAGGTTCCTCCTCAGTCTCAAGGCTTTGAGATTTTTCACTATCTTTTGCCTTAAGATCTAGGTTCCTGATATTTTCACTCAGATCACCTTCCACATCCTTCATACACATTTCATGAGTGAGCAACTTTCCTTGTAGATCATCTAGCTGAAGAAGACTCAAGTCCTGAGCTTCCTCAATGGCTGTTGTCTTTGGCTCCCACTTTGCTTTTGGCAAGCTTCTCAGAATCTTTCTGACCTTCTCTTCATTTGAGAACCTCTTTCCCAAAGACTCCAGGTTGTTCACCACATCAGTGAATCTTTTGAACATTTCCTTGATGGTTTCATCTGAATTCATCTTGAACAACTCATATTGCCTCAGAAGTATGCTGATTTTTGTCTGCTTAACCTGGCTGGTTCCTTCATATGTCACCACCAATTTATCCCACACTTCCTTGGCACTTTTGCAGTTTGACACTCTGTTGAACTCATCTGCATTTAAAGCACAGTATAGCAAATTCATAGCTTTATAATTTTTGGATACCTTTTCCAGTTCAGTAACTGAGAGATTTTCCTCAGACTTGACAGTTCTGACTCCATCAATTATAGTGTAATACTCATGAGGACCAGTCTGAACTATTGACCATAGTTCCATGTCTTGATCTATGATGAACATCTTCATCAAAGCCTTCCAATGCATGAAATCGTCACCACAAAAAAATGGAGGTCTGTTAGCAGCCCTTCCTTGTGAGAATCCACCATCTCCTATATTACTCATAGTCACCAGATTGTTAGATCTAAAAACAGTGACACAAGCTCTGATACCAATTGAAAGTGTGTAATGTAGACTAAATACATGACCTAAATACTCTAGAAGGGGGGGGGGGGTTGAATAGAGTATGGAAACTTTTTTCAAAACTTAAAGTTTAACAGGATAGCTTTGTGTGAAACTTGAAATCTCAAGGCCTTGAGATTTTGTAAACAGTTTGAAACTCACTAAGGAAAAATTGTAAACTTCAAGGCCTTGAGCTGTGAACAAAACTAAACAGCTTTTAAACCCTAGTTGTGTGCAACAGATAATAATCAAACAGAAAGGTAAAGAACACAAAGCAATTTACAGAGTTCAGTCCCAATGGACCTAATCTCTGCCTGAGGGATCTAATCCCACCAGGATTGGGCAAACACTTCTTATTACTCACACAGAAACATCCCTAGATCTTCAAGCCTAAGTGATTTCCCTTACACCTATACAGCTTGTGGTTCCAAACCTATCTAGTTCCAGCTACTAACTGTTGAGCTAACAATAACCTCTTGTTGTTCACTTGAACAACCAACCACTAGGTTAAGTGAGGTTTAAGATAATATAGAGATACACATATGAAGTACAATTGAAGAACACAGTATAAAGATAAGCTGTTGAAGTCTGGAAGTGTTCTTCAGGAATGACTGGATTGACTTGATCTTCAGAAGTCTGGAATGAAGCTTGAATGATTGTGTGTTTGAATGAATGATCTACCACGAATTTTCACACCTCTCTGAGTATTCTGCAAGCTCTATCTTCTTTAAAATTCAAACCAGTCTCTTTTATCCACAGCTACAACTGATTGAGAGATTTTAGGATCTCAGTTCCTACAAATCCTCCTTCTGTTTTCAACTTAAATTCAAACAGCTTCAGGTGGATATCCGTTGGAGTTTATTGAGATTTCTCCTGAACGTTTAACAAACCTGCAACAGCAAAGAAACACTGCAACAACACAATCCAAACAAATAGCAGTACTGAGACTGTTTGGTTATACAGTTTCTGATAAAACTGTTTAATAACCTCAGAATAATAATCTGCATATACTCTAAAACACATAAGTCATGAAAAACAAGTTTAAGACACTTAGAAGTGAGTAAATAATCACAATACTAAGAGTTATAACCTGCAAGAAAGAATCAATCAAGTTCTGTAAAAACTGTCAGTAGCTCAAGGCATATCTCAAGGCCTTGGAGCTCTGAAAGGGTTTCACAACATTTCAAAATTAAGCCCATATAACTTTGATTCTTCCTGTTCTGAACATCTGCAATTGTGTTAGATGTATAAATAGTACAAACCACAAATATATAAACCACTAATTTGCATAATCAGATATCCAATTCTGCAACACAAAGATGCTAGAATACATAGCAGAATAAGCAGTCTCAAGGCTTTGAAAGTTTCTGTCAATCTCAAGGCCTTGAGATGACTAGCAAGCCTTTGCTGCTAATGTCTTAGACTTTTGTCTTTCATCACTCATAAACAATTACCACTCAAAGCACATTCAGGGATTTTGACTCAACACTGTTAAGGCATTGATTGAATCTTGCTGGATGTCACCAAAGCTTTGAAAGATCATAAATGGATTTTGGATAGTGGATGTTCCAGACACATGAGTGGAAATAAATCTTTATTCACTGAGCTTAAAGAGCAATGAGAAGGAACAATCACACTTGGTGACAAAGAAAGGTGCAACATCATTGGTATAGGTAGTATTGATAAAAACTCTCCATGGTCAATTTCCGATGTTTATCTAGTTGATGGTCTTAAGTACTACCTCCGTTTCGTCTGTTTCGTCTGCGTTTGACTTTTTAACCCGTAACTGAGTCACTTTGACTTGGTGATTTGGGTACCAAAACGATGTAATTTTTTAACAATTTTTTCATTGTATTTTAGAATAAACTTTCCTCTATAACACCATGCGAAGATTACCAAATTCTTGTATCGTTTTGCTAATCAAATCACCGGATGAAAGTAACCCAGTGAATAGTGACAAAAAGTGAAGTAGGCTGAAACAGGCGAAACAGAGGTAGTATAACTTATTGAGAATTTCTCAGCTTTGTGATATAGGAAATAAGGTAGTTTTTGACAAGGAAAAATATGTGGTGCAAGATGAAAAATCAGGCAATTGCATATTTATGCTCTATTTACTGACAAAGTTGCAGGTGAAAGTCTGAAATGTCTCAAAGCTTTGAAGGATGACTCAAAGTTGCAGGTGAAAGTTTGAAATTCAAAGATGATGAGATTTGCAAGGCATGTACCCAAGGTAAACATACCAAGAGTTCATTCAAGCCAAATAAATTTATAAGTACTTCTTGACCTTTAGAATTGATGCATATGGACTTATGTGGTCCTATGAGGGTTCAAAAACCCAAAGGTAAGAGATATATGCTTGTTGTTGTTGATCATTATTCCAGATTTACATGGGTAATGATCATTAGAGATAAGTCTGAAGCATTATCTGAATTCTCAAAGCTTTGTAAAGAGCTTTAAACTTTGAATTTTTTACCTGTAGAATCTATTAGAAGTGATCATGGTAGAGAATTTGACCATATTGATTTTGATTTATTTTTTGCAAAGAATGGAATCTCACACAACTTTTCTGCACCCAGAACTCCTCAGCAGAATGGAGTAGCTGAGAGGAAAAATAGAACTCTTTAAGACATGTGTAGAACCATGCTACTTGAAAGTATTTTCCAAAGTATCTGTGGGCAGAAGCTGTTAATACTACCAATTATGTGCTCAATAGATGTTTGATCAGGCCCTTTTTGAAGAAAACTTCTTATGAACTGTTTAAAGGAAGAAAGTATAGTGTCTCTTATTTTAAGACTTTTGGATGTAAATGTTTTGTGCATAAGAATGGCAAAGACAATCTTGGTAAGTTTGATGCTAGAAGTGATGAAGGTGTTTTTCTTGGTTATTCTCAAACTAGCAAAGCTTATAGAGTTTACAATAAGAGAACTAAGATGTAGAGGAGAGTATTCATGCGATTTTTGATGATAGTACTGATGATTCTCCGAGTGAAAGTTTTGCAGATCTCAACTTAAACAAGTATGAGGCTGATGATGACAATGAGAAAGTTAACAGAAGCAAAACTAAGCTGCAGAAACATTCAGAAGAATCTGAATGCCTTGAACCCCCTGCTGAGCCAAATTCTCAAAGCCTTGACAGAACATATGATGCTCCTTCTATTGTGTCAAGAACTCAAATCCTTGAAGGATCATAAACTTGGACACCTATAAATAAGTTCAAATACTTATTAGATGATCCTGCAGAGAACATTATATCAGATCCAACCATTGGAACTCAGATAAGAGGTCAATTGAAGAATTGGTGTGCTTTCAGTGCTTTTGTGTCACTTAATAAGTAGGACTGGCAATGAATCAGATTCGGATCGGATCCACCTATATCCATATCCGAATCCGATCAAAATAAGTGGATCCATATTCGATCCAAATCCGACCGGATCCTAAACGGATTTGGATCGAATCTGGTCCGGATTTAATTTGCAATTTCCGTATTCGATCCGACAATCAAAATTTTCATAAACGAATCTGATTCGGATCCTGATTCGGATCATGAAATTTTTCTTTTACTTCTCATAAAATATACACAACAAAATCAGAATAATATGAAAAAAGAGTCACCACACCAACAAAAAAATCTGCCTAAAAGGTACAAATATATATATATATATATATTTTTAGCAATATGACAAACGTAAATCTGCCGATAAATATAAGCAAGCCATTCAAAGGTTAAAAGCGACAATAATGTCTAAAATTGTCTACAAATTCAATTAGAACAACACTAAAATTGTCCATAATGTGGAGTATTTTTTTCGGTCATGAAAACATAATGTGTAGCTTATATATATGTAGGTAATTGTTTTATAAATCTAAGGGAATTTTCGTAAAACTTTGTGTGTTCGGATCCTTTCGAGTTGGATATCCACCGGATATCCTAATCGAATCCGGATACGGGTCGGTTTTTGATTTTTAATATCCATATCTGATCCATTTTAAAATGGATCGGATTCGGACTTGATCCATTCGGATCGAATCACTCGGATTTCGGATCGGATCGAACCGCATTGCCATCCTTATCACTTATTGAGCCCAAAAATGCAAAGAAGCACTAGAAGATGCAGATTGGATCATTACAATGCAGAATGAGCTAAATGAGTTTGAAACGAACAAAGTTTGGAATTTGGTTCCTAGACCAAAGAATCATCTGTGATTGGAACTAGATGGGTGTTCAGAAACAAGCTTGATGAAAATGGTAAGGTTGTGAGAAATAAAGCAAGACTAGATTCACAGGGATATAATCAAGAAGAAGGAATTTATTATGTGGATACATTTTCCCCTTTTGCAAGGTTAGAAGCTATCAGAATACTTTTTGCATTTGCATCACATAAACATATAAAGCTTTTTCAAATGGATGTCAAATGTGCTTTTCTAAATGGATATTTAAAAGAAGAAGTATATGTTGCTCAACTACCAGGTTTTGAAGATGACACTTTTCATGATCATGTTTACAAATTAGACAAAGCCTTGTATGCACTTAAGCAAGCTCCAAGGGCTTGGTATGACAGACTCTCTAAGTTTTTACTTTAAAATGGTTTCAAGAGAGAACTTTTTGACAAACTCTTTTTATCAAGAATCATGAAAAGGATTTGTTAGTAGTACAGATATGTGTTGATGATATTCTTTTTGGTGCTACTATTGATGCTCTTTCAAAAGAGTTTTCAAGTCTAATGTGCAGGGAATTTGAGATGAGCTTAATGGGAGAACTGAATTTCTTTCTTGGACTTCATGTACATAAAATGAAGAAAGGAATCTTTGTGCATCAAGGGATATACACCAATGAATTGTTAAATAAATATAACATGTCATAGTCGAAGGTAGTTAAGACCCCTATGAGTTCATCATTATCTTTAGACAAAGATACAATTGGTAAGAGTGTGAATCAAAAGGATTATAGAGGTATGACTGGTTCACTTCTGTATGTAACTGCTAGTAGACCATATATTATGTTTAGTGTATGTACGTGTGCTAGATTTGAAGCAGATCCTAAAGAAAGTCATTTGATTAGTGTGAAAAGGATTTTCTGATATTTGAATGGAACCAAAGACTTGGGGCTTTGGTATCCAAGAAGATGTAATTTTTGTTGAGTGGTTATTCGGATGATGACTTTGCAGGGTACAAAGTAGACAAAATGAGTACTTCATGATGCTGTCAATTTCTTGGTTCATCACTGATTAGTTGGCATTTAAAGAAGCAAAATTCAGTAGCTCTATAAACTGCAGAAGCTGAATACATTGCAGCTGGAGCCTGTTGTTCTCAGATTTTATGGATTTCTCAACAGCTAAGAGATTTTGGATATGAATTCCGAAATGTGCCTATTAACTGGGATAATACAAGTGCCATTTCTATATCAAAGAATCCAGTTCAGCATTCAAGGACAAAGCACATAGATGTGAAACATTATTTTCTTAGAGATCATGCTAAAAAAGGTGTTATTGTTCTATATTTTATTTCTACTACTATGCAAATAGCTGATATTTTCACTAAACCATTGCCAGATGAGAGGTTTGCATCCCTAAGTCTTGAATTGGGTATGTTGAACAAGGATGCATTGGTTTAGGGGGGAGTATTAGTCTCTATGTGTATTATATGTGTAAATCTCAAAGACTTGAGATCAAACTTTCTTTGCCTTGAAAGTATGCCTCAAAGCTTTGAAGGTTTATGTTTCGGTATGAAACATCTCAAAGCTTTGAACTACTGTTGAACGACTTTGATTAAGTGGATATGCGTTATATTAAAAAATGGATCATGGAATATTTTGTAATATCGTTTTAGATAACTACAGAATATTTCAAATGTTTAGATATTTTTACAAAAATATCCCAAAAATATCTCATGAAATCTTTTACGATTTCTTTTGCATTCAAATCCCTTTTCAAATCAAACTCTTCTACCTACTTACGCCAACTTCAGAGCTTATTTCTTTCATTCTCAAATTTCTTCTCTCTCTCAAACCCTCTCAAACCCTAACCACAATGGAGCGCAAATCTGAGAGGATCAAGAAACAAGGATAGACTTCCAACAAGAGGACAAAGAGGAAGGTTAACAGGAAGATCACCATTCATGGATCAGATTCAGAAGAGACAACTAGTGCCCATGAGACTTCACCACCCTCAAAGAAGGTCAAGAAGGGAAAGGAAGTTCAAGAAGAACCAGTGGGTAGGTCAGAATCTGAGTCTGCAACAGAAGAAGTGGTGAAGATCAAAGAACATGGGAGTAAGGATCAGGGAGAAAAATTAAGCAAGAAGAAGAAGGAAGAGGCTGAAGGAAAAAGTGAGAAGAAGAGTGTACCATCTTCAAAGGAAAAGAAAGCTGATGAGAAGAAGGATGAAATAACACCATAGAAGAAAAGAGTGAAACACAATGCAGTAAAGACCAAGAAGGCTACAAATTTTGGTAAGAACATTTTGCCTGATTCTTGGTTTTTCAATTCAGATGTTAAGACTGTGTGGATGGACGAGTATGCATCATCCAAGATATCTTTCTGTAGTCTAATTAGTACCGAGTTGTTGGATTTATTGGACTTAGACTACATTAAGAAATTGAGAGAATCATCTGTTGGGAGTTTGTTAAATCCACCATCTGAGGCTTACCCTAGGTTGACTAGAATTTTCTATCTGAACTTGGTTCAAAAATTGGATGATAATGACAATTACATTCTTACATCAAAAGTTGGTGGGATTGATATTAAGTTGGATCACAGGGTTTTTGCCAAAGTCTTGGGAGTTCCTAGAAAGTATAATATAAATGATCATCTTGATAAGAAGGAGATTTTGAAGAAGGCCAAAACCTTGTTTTTCTTGGAAGGAACCCCTACTGAACCAAAACAGTTAACACATTATGTGTTTACTCGTGAGGCTAAAATTCTGTTTTATATCATTATGAGAAGTGTAGTTCCCATGGAGTATTCCAAAGAATTGGTGACATATAGGGTTTTGATTATGATGTATCTGATATGTCAAGGGTTTGAAGTTGATCTCCCTACTGTTGTGATGGAGCATATGTTTTACTTGGCACTAGGACTAGGAACCATTCCCTTCCTCATGCCAATGTGTTACCTTTGTTTTTCAAACACTTTGGAGTCTCTTTGGAAGATGAAGAGAAGATTACAACTGGTTTTTGGTTGGTGGATGAGGCATCTCTTCAAATGATTGGGATAGTTCAACATGTCAAAGGAAAGTGGAAATTTTATTCTGAATTGAGTAATAAAGAGTTGAAGGAGAAGGAGTTTATCAAATCTGGAGCTGCTACTACCCCCAGAGTGTCTGGTAATTTGGATTTCTCTCAAATACTAGATAGGGTTGATGTTCTGGAAGATGGAGTGGAGGATTTGAGGCAAGGGTTATTTGACCTATCAACTGATTTCACTAAGTTCAAAGGTTTGGTGAACAATAAGGTTGATATCATCATCAAAGGATTGAAACAGGAGAAAATACCCTCTTCAGAGAGCAGAGACACTAGCATTAATCCAGATGAGGTAATTGGAGAGGCTGGTGTTGAGGAAACAGTGCAGAGACTGCTGAAAAGGAAGCTGCTGATTTGGATAAGGTCATTGATGAAGTGATTGAAAAAATGCAAGCTGAAACTAAGGAAGCACAAGGTGAGGAAGTTGATGAAAAAGGTGAACAAAGAGAAGAACAAGATGAAACTGAAGGAGATTCAGAAGCTGAGACAGTTGAGGAAGAGAAGGAAGAGGCTCAGGACAAGGGAAAGGGAAAAGCTAACCATGGCATTTGAGAATTACTTGTGTTTTCGAGTTTCTGGGAAATATTCAAGATTTCTGGACTTCATTAATAGTGTTTTGTCTTTCATCAAGGGGGAGTTTGATAGATAAGAAGCTTTTTGGTGTTAATATATGGATATATACAAAGAAGGAGTTTTGATTCCTTGATGTGAAAGCCAGAAACACATGTGTCAAAGCTTTAAAGCTTTGAGACACTGGGACTGTCTCGGGTGTATTTCAACTCGGGTTATCGATCCCACAGGGACTGTCTCGGGTTTTCTCGAGTAATCAGTTTTGGTTGACAAAGTGTAAAAAAAAATAGGAAAAGGGGTTGTGTTTGTTGTTACGGAACTACGTAAAACTAAAAACGCAAAAACGTAAATATATTTTTTGTGACGTTTTCTGGAATAAACTTGCTTTTTGTACTCTAGGGTTGATGGGAACTAGGCTCCAGGATCCCCTCGGGTTTCTACAGATTTTACGTTTTTCGGTTTGATATGAAAACACTCAGCAGTCTCGTTATCTGTGCAACGTACCGGTTGTGCAGTGACCTTTCAGATTCCACACGTAATCCCGATCCTACAGACGTTCGGATTCCTGTTAAGCTGCCTAAGTCTGCAGTCTCGTTCTAAGCCTGTTAGGGTTTCTAACCTGTCCTAATGGCCCGGGTCAGATTCTCCAACAGTCGGTCTCACGTTTTTCTATGCTAGCCCTATCTCGCTTTCTCTGGTCGGTCCATCAGGGTAAGGTACTAAATCCCGTCTTTTCTTCCTAACCCTAACCTGACGTTTTCACCTACAGGCTCGGGTCTATAGCAATTCTGGTTCGCGACTCCGATCATGCATATACGATAACAGTCAAAGACAGAATAACAGATAAAGCTGCTGAATTTAAGATAACAATCATGAATCCATAATCAAACGTCTATAATAAAATCTGGATACGAAACCCTAGGTTCACCGAGAACCTAGGTAAAATGTTTAGCTACTAAGTGACATAATTAAATAACAACGCTTCTGAATAAGAGAGATAGTGAAATCAAATGCGTGCTGTAGATTCTGAATTCCTGCTTCCGTGCTCACCGAGAGTGCTCTGCGATCTCCTTCAGTAAGTTGTTGTGTTTTGTGATGAGCACTGGACGAGTCTTTATATAGTGCTGGAGGCGTTTCTGGAAACTGTCGAAATTACGAAACTGCCACTGGGCCGAAACCGCCTCGGGAAACGGGCCGTCTGCCACCGCCTCGGTAAACGGGCCAACTGCGCAAGATAGCTACGTAGCTACCTGCGTAGGTGGCTGCGTAGCTACCCGCGTAGGTGGCTGCGTAGCTACCTGCGTAGGTGGCTGCGTAGCTACCTGTCTCCTCGGTTTGTGCGCCAAACTTCTCTGGATGTCTTGGGATGACTGCTGAGCTTCTCGGAGTGTGTTTCGTCCGTCTTGGGATGAGTGCCAAACTGCTCGGGATGCCTCGGGATGCGTGCCAGGCTCCTCGGGATGCGTGCCCATCTCCTCGGGAAACGTGCCAATCTTCTCGACTTGCATGCTCGGCTTCTCAACCTTCTTGGACCCTTCACCCGCATGCCTGCTTCATTTCCGGCTCATGCGCAAGTCCTGTCCCTGCATCAACGACACGAAACAAAACCCGTGATCATATCTCGATATGCGTGAAATAAAGCAGTTTATGCGTCTAGGAGATAAAAACAGCAAACCGTAACTTCCCGATTCAAACGGGGCAGAAATCGACTAAAACGCTCATTTCGGACATAAATACCCCTCAAATTGGGTTAACCGATAACTCTTATTGAGGAGCTATCAGTAACCACCATCGCTTCCCAGCCCCCAACATCTCCTCATATCTCCAACTCTATCGGGAAACCCCCCAGGAGTAGCAGACCACCAGCAGCAGCAAGGCAGTGGCAGTAGCAGCGACGGTGAAGCCGAACTCGTTACTGACGCCGCCACCGCCAAGATCCTCCTCTGTCTCTGTTCACCGACCTCTCTGCCACCCTCTCCATGTATGTGCTGTGCCCAGACGAGCCCCACTGGAGTGACTGAGCTCAGCCCCGTGAACACCATTTCCGCATATTTTTGTTTCGTTGTCGTCGAACTTTCCGGTAAACCTAAAACTTCTTCGCGTTTAGATACGATATAAATTTCTGGATTGTTGTTCTTGCTGCATTTGTATGTGATTGTGGAAATTTAATTTTGTGGATGAGGGTTAAGTTTCGCGTTGCTGAATGTTGGAGAAGATGGTGATTTTGAAAACAACTTAGCTGCAGGGGGTTATTGTGTACTACTTGAAATGTTGAGGATATAAAGTGTAATTTCTAAAAATTGTAACTCTTGTTGTTGGGTACTTGCTATATCTTATACAAACTACAATCTTAAAGGGTACATAATTTTGATCATTAGTCTTTATATAAAAGGACAGTGTGAATTACAACATCAAATGATCAATGCATGAGAATAAAGCCAATACATGACAGTGTTTAGATTGCTTAATTACTTATCGTTTACATGCTATTGAAAGTTGTAGAATCTCCCTCCAAAGGTTTGAGCCTGCTTTTAAGAGAACCACTTGTTAGTTGATTTTGACCTATGTATCAACTAGTCAACTTATTTTTTTAAACAAATAAAATTAAAAGATATTATTTCAATAACTCATAATTAGCTATAAAATGGTTAGTAAAATGAAATATGACGAAATCATTTCTTCAATTAAAAATAACTCTTTGTAATTATAAGTAATGCTATCTTTCATTGTTTAACTATAATCCCAACTTTTCTTATAAATCACTGTAACAGTAATAGTATTAAATAGTTTCATAGTCTTAAAATTATTATGTTTTTTTTATATGTCATTTTAGAGATTTCTGATTCACTAGCAATTGTGACTTAAATTATCTAAAAATAAATCGGGTGTTATAAATACTCTTGGTTGTCATTTGCATCTCACGTAGGACATATGCATTTTCTATTTTTGACACGGACCTTGTTGTGATTAGGAATTTATGTGTATGATTGTAGAGCCTGATTTCGACGATGGAGTAGAGTTGGACGTTGTTCACGAGTAGAGATTTAGCTGGCACTTTTGGCTCTCTCGGTGAGTATTCATGCTTAGTCTAGTATACCATATTCTTTCCTTGCCTGCGTATACATGCTTAGTTTTGCGAGCCAAAGTTCTTTCGTGTGATCTACTTATTTATTTGAATATAACTGCTGTACGTACCCTCTATTTGTCAAATATGCCTTACTTGCTTTTGAACCATCACTTCACTACTCGTCTTCTAAATCGGAAAACTTTTTATTCAAATGTCACTAGGTCAAAATTCATTAACAATGTAAAGTGAAAGAATCGCATGTATGGTAACCAGTGGACTGTTACTATGTTGGCTCCGGCCGGGAACACCGATTTAGCTAGTTCACTTTGACTACTTGCAATCTTGGACTTTGATCTGTTACTATGTTGCCTCAGGGCGGGAACACCGATTCGCTAGTTCCCCTTGGCTTCTTGTCGAATTCTTGGAATTATGGTTGGCTACAGCCGAAAACACAGATTCACTTGTTTCCCTTGACTACCTATTGGAGTCTTGGACCTGTTACTACTTTGGGACTCCGAGTGCCCCGATTTCTTTCGCCGTAGGCTGGGGTCTAGCATCTAGTACTACTCTTCTGACTTACAATCTTAAGGGGGTGTCGAAACTTAAGGTCTAGTTGGCTATATGTATGATGACTAGCGGGACGGGGGATCTAATCCATAACGCTTGATAGAGAGGTTGGGTTTTCAACACCCCCAATACACCAGTATCATCTGTTGTTATTTATCCTGGTCTCCCCCGGTTACTGCCAATTATTAATTTCTACTTTATCTCTAAATCTAGAAAAAATAATCTATAAGATGTGTTATGCATAGACACGCCACTTGAGAAAAGATAATTGTAATGGAAATACTGAACGTTTTGGAATCTTCTTAATACTGCAAAATCTGATCTTTGTACTTATACTCCGTCGCTGTTTAAATTGCTTCAAATAAAAACCCTGAAACTTTTCTTAGCCACTCTGTTTTACATACTAAGTTGTTTATTCACTCAGTTTTTACTGATATTAAAAAAACTGCGGTCTTTTTTCTTTTTATTTCCCCCACAGGTATATGACTTGTTTGCTTGGGGTGACGCGCGGGATTCACTAGCCTGTTCTCACATGTAAACTGTAATACTTAGTAATTAACCGAAGAGACATCTTTTTTTGTAAAATATCTTTTGTTAGACTTGTTATCCAGTTTGGACTCAATCACGAACACTGTTAACTTTTGTAATATTAATCACTAGTTTGCATGTTTTCTTTTCACTACTTTTTACTACTAATCCTTGTACGAAAGGATAATTACCTGTACGAATACACTTCCCCGATCTCCAGCTCCTCTTGAAATCGGGGGGTGTGACAGTTGGTATCAGATCAGTGACATCCTTTAGGACTGTAGGGAGATAACACTTAAAACTAAGATTTTTGAAAGTAATTAAAGCCAAGGTTGAACTTGAAACTGATAGGGCAAGATAAACTGAACAAGTAAAATCTGAATAAGCCGGGGACGATGGGTTATGTCACTTACTTTATTCTCGCATGCCTAACTGATAATTGTTTCTTGTCCTCATATTTGTTCCATCTTCAAGCCTAAGTGCTTATTACATGTTCGACTGACCAGTGATTGACGGGGGGTATATCCCACCTACCCTCATCCTTTATTTAGAGATGCCTACATGCTCTTTACTTTAGAGAAATATATTTATCTAATTGCACATATCTCGAGATAACTTATGTGTGTAACTGTTATTGCATACTTGTAGGATGTAATGATATGTCATTGGAGCTTTATTATTATTATTATTATTACTATTATTATTATTATTATTATTATTATTATTATTATTATTATTATTATTATTATTATTATTATTATTATTATTATTATTATTATTATTATTATTATTATTATTATTATTATTATTATTGTTATTGTTATTGTTATTGTTATTGTTATTGTTATTATTATTATTATTATTATTATTATTATTATTATTATTATTATTATTATTATTATTATTATTATTATTATTATTATTATTATTATTATTATTATTAGGCTTAATTACATAATGCATACCCCTACTATACCGAAAATAACACATTGCAACCCCCACTTTGAGAATAGGCTTATTGCATCCCCCAATTGAAATAAAACCTACTTGTTGAAACTGGTAAAATATCTTATCTAAACATCATTCATATTAAGAGGGTAAATGTGTCCATATAGAACATTTATTAATTAAATAAAAAATAAAAAAGAAAAAGATATAGAGATGATGATAAGGATGAAGATGAACATGTGATCAAAAAAGGATGAAGATGAACATCTTTCTTAAGAAACAACGATCTCTCTCTCTCTCTCTCTCTCTACACATATTCAGATGTAACCTCCTTCTACACATATTCCCGATTCTTTCATGTATTTCCCCTCTGCCAAAACAACCAGTTTGTCTCTCTCTACAAACTATATTTCTATCTCTCCAGTCTCCCCCATGTCCAGCGAATTGGGGATCGGGGTTTCACTTCAAGTTCGTGGAATTATCAGCTGCACAATCGACCTCAAACCAAACAATTCTTCGATATTGCTACTATAATTGCTTAAGATTTTGTTAATTCTGCTAGGGCTAGAGGTATTCATAAATCTCAAGATCGATGATTTTTGTTGATATGGGTTTGACCCAGATGAATCAAATCACTCGTCAGGGTTGTGTACCGTACTTCGACTCCAATTGCGTGCTTCGACTCCAATCCTTCGCACACAGTAATTTATAGAGTTTCAACATATTGCAGATTGATTCCACATTTCCTGATTCCAAGCATAGGGTCATCGCCTTGATGTTGATGGTTGACCAGTTGGAGAACAATTGCAAGGCCAAAGCGGCAACGAAGGAGAGAATAGCGACTATAAACTCAGGAAGAACGAGAATCTCTAGATTTTCATTCACATGAATGGAAATTGAAAGGGTGCCAGCTTGTATGAAAAACATTTGTTGTTTAGGTGGCCGGAATATGGGATTTTGGCTGCAGGACGTGGGTTTGATGGCAATGATGGTGGTGGTTGATTGGTTCCTGTGATGCTAATTCTCGGTGTTCATAAATGAAAGAGATTGATAATTTTACCCTTTAATGAAAGGACATGATAGTAAAATATTTGGTTAAGTGTGACGAAAATCTTTTACCAGTTTCAACAAATAGGTTTTATTGCAAATGGGGGATGCAATAAGCTTATTCTCAAAGTGGGGGTTGCAATGTGTTAGTTTCGCTATAGTGGGGGGTATGCATTAAGTAATTAAGCCTTATTGTTATTGTTGTTGTTGTTGATGTTGTTATTATTATTATTATTATTATTATTATTATTATTATTATTATTATTATTATTATTATTATTATTATTATTATTATTATTATTATTATTATTATTATTATTATTATTATTATTATTATTATTATTATTATTATTATTATTATTATTATTATTATTATTATCATTATTATTATCATTTGTGCGCTAGCTAAGTTATATCGATCTTGCATAACCCCACATCACATAATCGTTAAGCAGCAGTGTAGGTCACATGACTGATCGCCAACATCGCTATGCCACTAGAAGCAACGCGTCTACTCAAATGGATGGGGAAGCGACATTGGACCCACAGGTGGCTCAGCTGACCGCTCATATGGGTCATTTTTTTCAGGCTATGAACCACAACAACCAGAACAATCAGGACAACAATGTCATCGCTGAACGGGAACCAGACTGGGCTAAGAAGATATCTCAGCGGAACCCGATTCATTTTGTTCCTTTTATTTCCTCCGCGTGTTTCACGAGCTCGTTCTCACATGTATACTGTAATACTTGGTAATTAACCAGAGAGACCTCTTTTGTTGTAAAATATCTTTTGCTAGACTTGTTTTCCAGTTTTGACTTAGTCGCGAACACTGTTAACTTTTGTAATATTAAGCAATAGTTTGGATGTTTTCTTTTCGCTACTTGTGACTACTAATCCTTGTAAGAAAGGGTAATTCCCTGTGCGGAGAAACTTCCTTGATCTCCGGCTCCTCTTGAAATCGGGGGTGTTACACAATGTACAGGACTGAGTTGGATTGGGAATCCAAGTTCTTTGTGATCAACTAGCAGTCAAAGCTTTAAAGCATTGATAATTTCTGAATACTTTTTACTGCATAGCTGTTGAAAGAAGCATATCGTGGATTCCCAATGCTTTAAAGCTTTGACTGCTAGTAAAAAGTTCTTAGCTTAATTTCTCAAAGCTTTGAAGCTTCTATGTTCTGCAGTTAAATCTCTAGTTTCTCAAATCTTTTCCAAATATTTGAGATATGAACTAGCTTCTATTCTAGTTTAAAAAGTATGTTTTAAAGCAAAAGTTGGCATACTCTATTCAACCCCCCTTCTAGAGTATCTAGATTCTGTTGATATACTTACATTACAAACTTTCAATAGCTTTCATCAAATATGACATGAATACTTTCTTCAACTAGCTTGGTTGTCTTATTATAAACTCTTATTAAGTAATAAATGTTTGGATTTCTTCCTTTGAACAGCTCAAAAGGAGTCTTCTTCAGTATAGGTCTGATCAAGCACCTGTTGAGAATATAGTTTGTAGTATTCACAACTTCTGTGATGACCCGGTCACACTTTTTCTATTAAAATATCAATTTACAATAAAATAACCGTTTACTGTCAACCCGTCTGATACTTTCAGACGTCCAAACCTCAACCAGGAGGACACATATTCCACCAGAACAATATTTTCAATACTATTTCTGAAATACTGATACGTGACCGAGTTATTTAAAAAGTTACACCAACTCGCCAAAAATGACATTTTTAATATATATCCCGATTCGACTAAAAATTTACAAATTTCACTACAAACAGCTAAAAACAATTTATTTAGCTAAAACATGCTATTTTAACAACTACTCCGCGATCCAGTCGCGCTTCAAGTCAACCTGTAAAACAGAGGGGTGAGCCAAATAGCCCTGCGGGTACTGCCTAACCACTGGCGTAGAAATCTAAAATCTACTTAACACACAGCCAGTTATTACATATCATCATGCGGCACCAAATACACAAAGAAGTGATTTATCAATCACCAGGCAGTCAGCAGATAGCTAAAAAAAGCTATAAAAATTACACGAGCAATCATATAGATATAGAGTGTAACTGCGGAAACTTGGAGATTAGATTTCCCCTACCTGATGCAAAGCTAAAGCAGAATAAAGAATTCAAATTCAAATCCAAACAGCCAGAACACCATTCGCAAGGAAAATAAAATATATGTTTAACCCTCTGTCAAGAATATGAGCCAGCCCCTATACTCATTATTTTTCCTTAAAAGAGTATGCAATTCAAAATTACTATAGAAACATGACACAAGTCACTTTGTAATTTGCATGGAGTGTAAGATGTGTCAAAAACTTAGCCAAACACTAGAGTAGTCTTTAACGGACGTGGTAGTCCCCAAATGAAGTGATAAACATGATGATTTTGCACCAATTTAGTGAACATGTCCTTTATTTGTTATATAATTGCAAAAGAGCCCAAACCATAATACAAAAATTTCATATCACATGTAACCACCACAAGCTCTTCTAATATGTCGCACAAACAAATAGAAGTGTAACAATACCCATGTCTCCAGCAAGTTTATTTACCTAACAAAATCTAACTTTATTTTTTTATATACAGAAACTTCATTATTTTATGTAGAAGTCAGGGGTGTTACAATCTACCTCACTTATAAAAATTTCGTCCCGAAATTTACTGAATATTCACTTTTACTTTAAAATTCAATTTCACGTACCCACAAGTACATCACCTCCACCACCCAAGCAGTACTAGATTGTGTACTCCTAGCTCGACAGTGCGGTGGCTCACAAGTGTGTTGACTCACATGTGCGTACCACTTGTACGACACCTGTAACAGACACCCCGCCAAAACACCTGCCCAATCCCAGATACACTATCCGTACCTCAGGTTGGGCTCGGCTCTGATACCACTGTGACGACCAGGTCACACTTTTTGTATTAAAATATCAATTTTCCATTAAATCACCGTTTACTGTCAACCCGTCTGACACATTCAGACGTCCATACCTTGACCAGGAGGACACACAGTCCACTGGAAAAACATTTTCAATACAATTTTCTGAAACACTGCTACGTGACCGAATTATTTACAAAGTTACACCAACTCGTCAAAAATGACATTTTTTAATAAATCTCCCGATTCGACTAAAAAGTTACAACTTTCATTAAAAACAGCTAAAAATAATTTATTTAGCTAAAACATAATATTTTATCAACTACTACGCGATCCTGTTGCGCTCCAGGTCAACCTGTAAAACAGAGGGGTGAGCCAAACAGCCAAGCAGGTACCGCCTAACCACTGGCGTAGAAATCTAAAATCTACTTAACACACAACCAGTTATTACACATCAGCATCCGGCACCAAATACACAAACAAGTGATTTATCAATCACCAGGCAGTCAGCAGATAGCTAAAAAAAGCTAAAAAAAATTACACCAGCAATCATACAGATATAGACTGTAACTGCGGAAACTTAGAGATTAGATTTCCCCTACCTGATGCAAATATAAAGCCGAACAAAGAATTCAAATTCAAATCCAAATAGCCGGAACACCATTCGCAAGGAAAATAAATTATTTGTTCAACCCTCTGTCAAGAATATGAGCCAGCCCCTATACCCATTATTTTCCCTTAACAGATTATGCAATTCAAAATTACTATAGAAACATGTCACATGTCACTTTATAATTTTCATGGAGTGTAAGATGTGTCAACAACCTAGCCAAACACTAGAGTAAGTCATCAACTATAACGGACGTGGTAGTTTCCCTAAATGAACTGATAAACATGATCATTTTGCACCAATTTTGTGAACATGTCCTTTATTTGTGAAATAATTGATAAAGAGCCCAAACCATAATACACAGATTTCATATAACACGTAACCACCACAAGCTCTTCTAATATGTCGCACAAACAAATAGAAGTGTAACAATAGCCATGTCTCATGCAAGTTTATTTACCAATTAATTTAGAATTTAAATTGTACAAACACTTAACAATCACAAACTTTATATTTTTATATAAAAATACTTCATGATTTTATGTAGAAGTCAGGGGTGTCACAGCTTCTCCCCAATAGTATTTTGGCAGTTTGTTCTCAAAAAGCATTGTCCTTGACATGTCTTCAAGAGTCCTGTTCTTTCTTTCAACAACTCCATTATGTTGAGTAGCTCTAGGAGCAGAGATGTTTTGAGAGATGCCATACTTAGAAAAAAAATAAATCGAACTCAATTTGATCAAACTCTCTACCATGATCACTTATAGGTTTTTCAAGGTTTGAAGTTCTC
The DNA here is from genome assembly GCA_023055425.1 of Linanthus parryae. NCBI lineage: Eukaryota > Viridiplantae > Streptophyta > Magnoliopsida > Ericales > Polemoniaceae > Linanthus > Linanthus parryae. Next base: position 89,145,633 of record JALGPY010000005.1, read on the forward strand.
TACAATGCTTTGAAAATTCAGAGATGTCTTTAGATTTTTCTTTAAGAAACATAACCCAAGTAAATCTAGAAAAATCATCTACAATAACAAGCATGTACTTCTTACCCTTTGATGTTGGAGTTCTCATAGGACCACAGAGATCCATATGCAGTATTTCAATGGGTCTTGTAGTACTTACAAAGTTATTTGGTTTGAATGAGATTTTGGTCTGCTTTCCTTGTGCAAATGCTTTGCATACTTCTTCATATTTGAACTTAATAGAGGGTAGTCATCTTTCTAAGTTCTTGGAAACTAGCTTGTTCAAAGTATGCAAGCTAATGTGTCCTAACTTTCTGTGCCAAAGCTTTGAATCTTCTTTCAAGGCCTTGAGACACTTCAAGTTTTCTCCTGCAACTTTATTAATTTCAAAAGTATAGACATTGTTTTACCTAGAGGCTGTGAGGATGCAATTTCCTGATTTCTCATCTTGCACCACACATTTTTCTTTGTCAAAAATAAATTTGTTACCATTATCACAAAGCTGAGAAAAACTAAGCAAATTAAATTTCAAACCATCAACTAAATATACATCAGAAATAGAATTTTTAGAATTTGTACCAGCTTTACCAATACCTAGAATGCTGCATTTTCCTTTGTCACCAAGTATGAACCTTCAGATTTCTCTTCCAATTCTGAGAATAAAGATCTCTTTCCACTCATGTGTCTTGAGCAACCACTGTCCATAAACCATTTCTGTTCTTTGGTCTAGGTGACAACCTGCAAACACCTTTCACTGCCTTACCCAGCTGTTAGACCAAGTGTGGAATTTAGATTCATACTCAGGGTCAACCATATTGGGTGGTCTAACCCCTTTAGGAACCCAAATCTGTCTAACTTGTCCTTTGAGTTGAACTGGAAAAGTATTCCTCATTATATGAGGGTCTCTTCTTCTGAAAGGACAAGTAATTTGAACATGAACAGTTTTATTGAAGTAATGACACTCAGAAGATGTTATGCTTTCAGATTTCACAAATTTGGTATTGTTCTTTCTGGGAATATTTGGATTGTATCCAATACCAGTTTTGTGAACAAAATCTGAGCTTCCTCCAAGAATCAATTTTAAGTTGTGTTCTGAGCCTGAAAGATTTGTAATAGTTGGTTCAGATTCTTGAAGTTTCTCAGTTAGAGTAGTCTTTTGTTTATCCAATTCATCTACTTGATTCCTTAGATTAACAATGCTGTTACTCAGAAGAGAGTTCTCAGTGAGTACTTCCTTGACTTGTGTTTTCAAGGCTTTGAAACTGGTTTTCAAGTACTTGAAATCACTGTGAGATTTCTTTTGAGAAAGTTCAAGATTCAGATTCAGACAATCAAGATGCAAGTTTTGTTTTGCCTTCTCATGAACTTTTTCCTTCAAAACTCTGATCTCTTTCAGATAGTCCTCTTCATTTAAAAGCATTGTTCTAGTGTAATCAGAGGGGTCTTCTGTTGGTTTTGAAAATAAGCAATTTCCCATTACCTCAATGTTATTTTCAGAACTTTCATCATGCTTGGCCATAAAGCATAGGTCGGCATGTTCTTCTTTAGATTCAGAGTCACTTGAGGTTTCAGAATCACTCCATGAGGCTATCATAGCTTTCTTTCTACTATCATGGTCTTTCTTCTTTAAGTTTTTTCTCTTTTTGTGTGGACGATAAATGATCGAGTGTCCTGCATCACCACACTCAAAGCAATTCTTTACTTTAGGCTTATTACCATGTGAAGAAGATTTACCTTTGTAGTCTTGCTACTTGAGGATCTGTGTCTGTCTCTGTTGAAGTCTTTGTTTCCAAAGTTTTTCTTCATTTTGAGAATTCTGGTCATGGATTTGGAAATCAAAGATATAGGATCTTCATAATCATCTTCTTCAGTTTCAAGGCTTTGAGATGGCTCATTCTCCTTTGCCTTGAGAGCTAAATTCTTGACACCTTCTCGTAATTCTCCATCAAATTCATTCATGGATATTTCATGTTAAGGAGTTTTCCTTGTAGGTCATCAAGTAGAAGTGATGAGAGATCTTGAGCTTCCTCAATAGCAGTATTCTTTGGTTCCCATTTTTCTCTAGGAAGACTTATTAGAATCTTTCTAACATTCTCTTCATCGGAAATGTGTTTCCCAATGAATCGAAATTGTTGACAATATCTGTCTTTGAACATCTCTCTGATTGACTCATCTCCATTCACTTGAGGTTTCAGAATCACTCCATGAGGCTATCATAGCTTTCTTTCTTCTATCATGGTCTTTCTTCTTTATGTTTTTGCTCTTTTTGTGTGGACGATCTCTGATCGAGTGTCCTGCATCACCACACTCAAAGCAATTCTTTACTTTAGGCTTATTACCATGTGAAGAAGATTTACCTTTGTAGTCTTGCTACTTGAGGATCTGTGTCTGTCTCTGTTGAAGTATTTGTTTCCAAAGTTTTTCTTCATTTTGAGAATTCTAGTCATGGATTTGGAAATCAAAGATATAGGATCTTCATAATCATCTTCTTCAGTTTCAAGGCTTTTGAGATGGCTCATTCTCCTTTGCCTTGAGAGCTAAATTCTTGACACCTTCTCGTAATTCTCCATCAACTTCATTCATGGATATTTCATGTTAAGGAGTTTTCCTTGTAGGTCATCAAGTAGAAGTGATGAGAGATCTTGAGCTTCCTCAATAGCAGTATTCTTTGGTTCCCATTTCGCTCTAGGAAGATTTCTTAGAATCTTTCTAACATTCTCTTCATCGGAAATGTGTTTCCCAATGAATCAAAATTGCTGACAATATCTGTGAATCTTTTGAACATGTCTCTGATTGACTCATCTCCATTCATCTTGAAGAGCTCATATTGCCTGAGATATATGTTGATCTTGGTTTGCTTGACTTTGATGGCTCCTTCAAAAGTCACCACAAGCTGATACTAGATCTCCTTGGCAGTCTTGCAATCTAAAATCCTGTTAAACTCATCTGCACCCAAAGCGCAATATAAGAGATTCATAGCATTATAATTTTTGGAAAATTTTTCTAGTTCAGAAGTAGAGAGAGAGTCTTCAGATTTGGGAGTTTCAATCCCATCTTTCTCTGTGTAGAAAGTGTGGGGACCATTCTGTATGATGGTCCAAAGCTCTATATCTTGATTAATGATGAACATTTTTATCAGGGCTTTTCAATGAACAAAATTGTCTCCACACAAGAGAGGAGGTCTGTTAGAAGCTCTTCCCTGATTGAAACCACCATCACTTACAGTACTTATAATCACAAGATGGTTAAATCTATGCAGTGACACAAGCTCTGATACAAATTGAAGGGGTTATAGTAGGCAGTAAAACACGATTAGTACTCTAGAGGGGGGGGGAGTTGAATAGAGTATGCCAACTTTTTCTAAACTTGCAAGAAGAGTGGTTTCAAAAGATTTTTAATGAGTAATGAGTATTTCAAGGCCTTTAAATGAATTTCAAGCCCTTCGAAAGTATATGTAGAAGGAAAAGGTAAGTCTATTTCAAGGCCTTGAAATGATTTTCAAACCCTTGAAAATGAGACCTGTTTTGTTTACTACAAAAATGCTAAGTATAGAATTGAAAATTAAATGCAAGAGACACAAGATATATAGAGTTCAGTCCACTTGGACCTACGTCTCTACCTCACGGATCTTCTCCCTGCAGGATTTTCAACTCAATTTTTATTAATCAAAAGCTAAGCCCTAGATCTCAAGCACAGAGAGATGCCTTACTCTGTTACAGCTTGTGGTTTTTACTAACCTATCTAGTACCTGCTCGAGCTAACTAATTAACAAAAAATTCTGTATTCCTCACTTTGAACAATCCACGAGAATAAGAACTAGAAGTATTATCAGAATGATATACAAATAAAGCTCAGAATAGAAGAACACTAGAACTAAGTCTGCAGTCGGTATGCAGTGTTCTTCAGATTCTTGGATTGAGAGAAATGGATCTGCTTCTTTGTTGCTTATCAATCCCTAAATGTGTATGAGTATCTCTGCTAATTGTCCCGTTGAATTGCTTCAGCTTTTCCCTCTTTGAAAGAGAAGTTTGAATTGCAGATCTTCAAGATCTCTTCATAACAAACTTCCCTATTTTGTAGCTTCAGCTGTTGACGTCTTTAACAACTTCTCCCAACGGAAATTTGCTAAGTATATTCAAGGATACTGATTTTATCTTGTTTATAAACATGTTAGGACGCTTTCAAACACAGCAGATTGATTACAGAATCAAATCATCAATTAGTTTCCTTTCCTGCAAAACATAAGTTAGGAAATATATCCTGCAAAATTGAAAACATAATATCCCTGCAAAACTAAGTCAAATAGATGGATTAGATACAGTTAGAGTGTCAAAATAATTTTTCTTTCATCATCAAATACCGACTAATCAAGCTCAGGGGTTCAAGAGTTGAATCAAGATCAGAAACTCCCCCTAAGTTCATGCATATAAAGCACTGTCAGTTTCAAAGCTTTGAAAGCTGTTTCTAGGCCTTGAAATAGACTAGCTATTTTAAGCCTTTGAAACCAGATTGAACTTACAGCGGTGGTGGCTGGGTTGAGGTTGATGATGGCGGAGGAGGTGGTGGTTTCCGTCGATAATTGTGGTGGTCTGCTGGGTTTGTTTCTAAGAAAAACAGATAGAAACAGAGAGAGAGATGGAGATGAGAGAGAGAGTCGACTTATAAAAATAATTTCGACTAAAAAGTATAAATTTTGACTGTTAAAAGTATATAAAAATGAATTTGACTAACAACAGTAAGTTCGACTGATATTTTGAATAAAATTTCAAATATTGATTTTGAGAAGACTCTTGAACGTTTTATGTTAATAAATATTTACTACACTATTAATTTTAAATTTATAGTTAACATATTATTAAACTGAAATGATATTATTAGATAACATTATAAGAAAAAATAAATTTATCAAGATAATTATAATCGAATATTTTATCACTATGATATAAAATCACACACAGTATCTGCAACATCTTATTACGAATAAAAATAATATAAAAAATATACGATTCTCACGTTCTCCAAAAATAACTACGCCGGATAAAATTACTAAAATAATCCTCAAGGTAAAATACGTATTGTTACACATGCACTCAAGGTAAACAGACAAGAAGCTCTTTCAAGCCCAATAACTTTTTAAGTACAACTAGACCTATTGAATTACTGCATATGGATTTATGTTATCCTATGAGATTTCCAAATCCAAAGGGTAAGAGGTACATGCTGGTTATTATAGATGATTTATCTACATTTACTTGAGTAATGTTTCTTAGAGATAAGTCCGAGGCTCTGTCTAAATTTTCAAATCTTTGCAAAGAGCTTCAAACTTTGAAAAACCTGCCTATTGCTTCAATACGGAGTGATCATGGCAGAGAATTTGATCAACAAGAGTTTGATTTATTTTGTGTGAAGTTTGCTATATCTCACAACTTTTATGCTCCTAGAACTCCTCAAGAGAGGTGTAGTTGAAAGAAAAAACATGAAACTTGAGGACATGTATAGGACAATGTTTTTGGAAAACAAGTTGACAAAGTCTTTTTGGGAAGAGGCTGTAAACACTGCAAACTATATTTTGAACAGGTTCCTGATTAGGCTTAATTTGAAGAAGACACCTTATGAACTTTTCAAAGGGAGAAAGCCAAACATCTCTGATTTCAAACCTTTGGTTGTACTTGTTTTGTTCACAACGATGATATGGATAATCTTGGCAAGTTTGATGCCAAAAGTGACGTAGGTAGTTTTCTTGGTTATTCTTTTACTAGAAAAGCATATAGGGTTTACAATAAAAGAACCAAGTTTTTTGAGGAAAGTATACATGTTAGTTTTGATGAAGGTTATGATGGTTCTTTGAGAGATGGTTTTGCAGAACTAAATCTGAACAAGCATGAGTAAGAGGATAAAACATATCCAGACAATGGTTTTAAGTATAACTTGCAGGAAAACTAAGAAATTTTCAAAGCCTTGAAAATGGGTTTCAAAGCCTTGAAACACGACCTCAAGAAGCGCAGAGTGGTCAAGCCACATCATCAAGATATAAAGGCCTTGAAAAGATTCCTGGAGAACCAGAACCCAGGACACTAAAAATACGTTCAAATATTTGTCATCTCATCTAGCAGAAAACATCATTTATGATCCATCCAATGGTACACGAACAAGATCTTAGTTAATGAAATTGTGCTCTTTCAATGCTTTTGTATCTATTGTGGAGCCTAAGAATGTTAAAGAAGCACATCAAGAAGCAGACTGGATCATTGCTATGCAAAGTGAGTTCAATGAATTTGAGAGGAACAAGGTTTGGAATCTAGTTTCTCCTCCCAAAGAACAGTCTGTGATTGGAACAAGGTGGGTATTCAAAAACAAGCTGGATGAATATGGTAAGATTATCTGAAATAATGCAAGTCTGGTAGCTCAAGGCTACAATCAGGAAGAAGTTATAAACTACTAGGAGAATTTTGCTCTGGTAGCCACGTTGGAAGCAATTAGAATGAAACTTGCTTTTGCATCCCATAAGAACATCAAAATTTTCAATGGATGGTAAATGTGCTTTTCTAAATGGTTATTTGCAAGAAGTTCATGTTTCTCAACCTCGTGTTTTGAAAATGATGATATTCCAAATAATATATATAAGCTCGATAAAGCTCTTTATGGTTTGAAACAGGCTCCAAGTGCTTGGTATGAAAGGTAGTCAAAATTTCTACTTGGAAATGGTTTCAGAAGAGGCTTAGTTGACAAACTCTTTTCATAAAGACTCATGAGAAAGACATGCTAGTAGTACAAGGATATGTTGATGATATTCTATTTGGTGCTATTAATGAATTCCAAGGAGTTCCCTAGTATTATGAGCAGGAATTTTAGATGAGCATGATGGGAGAGTTAAATTCCTTTGTTGGACTCATGTACATAAAATGAAGAAATGAATTGTTCTGCACTAGAATAAGTACACCAAGGATTTGTAGAACAATTATAAGATGTCTCAATCCAAGTTTGCCAAAACTCCCATGAGTTTTACACTATCTGTCACATCCCCCTCCCGCCGAACCCGATTAGCGATTAATAAAACTTTGCTTTAATGGGAGGAGGACACGACATGCCGGTGCGGCCTTGACTCGTCGAGAGGCTAAATAAGTAATTTATAAAAGTCGTGATTAAAGTTTCTAAAAATAACTTTGCGGAAGCGTAAATAAAAAAACTTGGGGTCGTCTTGATAAACAATTTGAATTGTAAATAAAAGAAATTTGGAACATAAAAATCAATATTATTTAGCCATCTCGACTCATACGTAAACAAAGCATAACTCGGGAATGTTCTAGGTATCATACAATGGCTCATAGAAAGTCTCATACACATAATTATACAAATCTCACATTCTTAAAACAATATACAAACATGTATTCCATAATAGCTCGAGTCGTCTAGCATATACTCGGCATCTAAGCACATAATCATCATGAAGTCAACAAGCCAACACATGTGAACTTAACACCTTGTTACTTCTTGTCTTACGTGTCCTTAAAACCTGAAAAAAAAGTTAAAATTTAAAGAGTGAGCTCAACTAGCTCAGTGAGTTACATCTACGCCCCTCCGTAGGTTTGAAAAACTAAAAGAGGCTAACTTTCCCATGGAGCGACATGAACATAAGGCATAGTCATACATACATATACCTGTGAAGCTTGAAAGAGCATGACATTCATAAAGCATAACGTGTATCGTAAAGAAAGCGTAACGTAAAGCATAAATTGAGTCATGAGAAATCGTATTGTTCCAAGTAGGAACCTTACTTTGTCTCCGTGGTGACCTTAACATACTTGAACATGCTTGCTTATTTTCTTATCTTATGGCCCGTGTAACTTTCGTGACTTAACATAACGTAGGGACATGTCCATCGCGGCGACCCGTGAGCCGACGCGTGCCTGCTTATATTGCCCCGGCAAAAGGTCCGTAGCCTGCCTATACCCGACAGGGGGTTTCACTCCGATACCGTGGCCTTTCTGAAAACCGTGTTTTATCTTATGAAATGTTTATTTTGTTTGTTAGCATCCATGGGGGCATAAATATTTCACTCTCGTTAAAATCATACATACATACTAGTTGGGACAACATGAACATACATAACTTCGTAAGAAACTTGAGGCTAGGTACAAACTTCGGGAGGTAGGGTAACTCACCTTGCGAGCTTAAGCCATTCATTTTATATTTCTTAGTCCAAATTCGACCAACTTTAAGCACACGAGCATCAACTCCAACTTCACATAGATAAAAAGGAACACTACAATTAACACATATAATCACTTAGCACCAATTCAATTCAAGCATATCGCATGCCTACATCGCTTAGATGCATATGGACTAACTTTTCCTATATTAACATACTTCATGGACCTTATATTCGTTCTTTCATGCAAATGAGATGTATAATGCAACGCATAAGTGAAATATGACATGTATTGAACTAAGAAGTAACTTACACAAGCTAGCTCTAATAAATTTGATAAACTTCTAAATTATGCTTATAGACAAAGTGTAACTATCGCTAGTACAAAATTCATAGTTAATTCAAAATAATTATCCGGGACTTGAAATTTTTACGTTACGTAGATAATGAGTTTACCCATAACATACTGTAATATCAAAAATTAAAAATTTTTCTAAATATTTTTAAACATCATATTTCGGAACTGTTTGTGTACGAAAACAGAGGCTGGTAGCAGCCTTAGAAATAAATTCATAAAATATTCATATAAATTCCAAAAATTATAAAATGTTTACAGTAGATAGCTAACATGTCTGGGAACAACATATCCAAATTTCATAAGAATTGAAGTAGTATAAGTATATGAAATTAATGATTTACCGGACTGGTATAGAGTTGAACAGAGTATCAAAACAGTCCCGTTTTTTGGTGGATTAAAAATTCAATTTAGGGTCAATTGTTCTGAAATTTTTACTGTAGAAACATCACATACAAATACACAAACTGTAAATTTTTCATAATTTTCTAAAATGTTTAAGTATTTTTCCCGATTTTGTGAAAATAGGCTCAAAACATGAGTTTTGTGATTTTCCATAGCTCAAAACTTGTTGCATGTAAGAAATATCCAACCAAGATGTGAAATTACACTAAAACAATGCATAAATAACATAAACATCACAATCCATAACATTTTCTTACATGAATCTTGCAACAAACATATTTTTGATGACATGCATGTATAATCTAGATGAAAGAGGTGAAAATTAAACCACAACAAGATGAACTTTTACCTTAAAGATGGAAAGAATGATGTTGAAATTGTGCCTCCTAGCCTCATAATATGGACATCTTAGCATAACTTGGTGGAATTGTGAAGAAATTGGGGGGTTGATCTTCTAATTTGTGGGAGAGTTTGAGAGAATTTAGGACTTGTGTTAGAACAATGAGAGAAAAAAAATCCATAAGTGAAGAAGCTATGAGAAAGATGGACGGATGGTTTGGAGGAGGAGGAGAAAGTGGAGGAAGAAGTGGGAGGGAGAGGGACATGTGGTCTTGAGGGGGAGTGACAAGTGTTGAGGGGGAGTGACAAGTGGAGGGTTAGTTCATGCACATGGTGGGATTGATTTAGTGCAACAATTGCACCACTTCTACCATTCTATGAGGTTCTAAATTCGACATATGCATGAATGTGGCTATTCACACGATACACATAGAAAACTACCACGTAATACTAGTATACTTAAAACATTTTAAAATAGTTACTAAGTCAATTTTTAATTATTCTCATACACTCTTCCAATTTTATTCTTGTTTATACTTTACACTAAAAGAACTAGTAACTATCACTTAGCACCCAACAATTAACATTTATCAAAACTAGGCAATTAATTAGGCACATAATTCTCTTATCATATACTTCACAAGATGAAACTCAAATATTAAAACAATGCCTTCAACTTTACTTTATTTACACTAAAACACTATTTATAAATTTTCATGAGATAATTATCAAACATAAAATGAAATATTAACATACAATCACATATTATTAACGTGCTAATGTGACTTAGAAATGTGGGTTATTACATTCTCCCCACCTTATAATGAGTTCGTCCTCGAACTCGTGTAACACATTACTTATGAGGAGATAACATGCATGAAATCATAACTAACATAACAAAGCACTTACTACCCATCGAAAATGAATATTGTTAGGGTCATGAACTGCGTCAGGGCTTCCACGCTTATGAGTGGGAACAATACGTAGTGTCGTCACACTTTGTACCGCTCCAGCAGTCTCATAATTGTGTTAGACATCCATGTTCTCCTTTCACGCTTACGAGAGGGAACAATACGCAGTGTCGTCACACTTTGTACCGCTCCAGCAGGCTCGTGATTGTGTTAGGAGTCCATTTTCGTGTGCATAATGGGGAACAACTTATAACATCGCAATGTTATAGCTGCTCAACCAACTTACATATGCAACGACCTAACGTTTGATATTTGTACTTCGGATCGGCCATTAACATACTTAAATATTTAGTTAACTAGAATAATCGACATACATGCTACATGAAACAACTTGTTTGTCAATAAATCCATGTCATGCATAACCATACTATGCTACACATATTGAACACACTTTGGAGATATCATGTTCGGCATATTATAACATATTATGGCATACAAGTCAATTATTTTACCTTTATCGTGCACATAAAACGTAATATTTCATGTAAAACATTTCAAATGAGTTCATATAAGAATATGTTTTAAAACATGTTATAATTTTTGAACACATAAGACCCACAACAATCATATTGTAAAACCGAGTAACACGACACAATTAATGTCGAAGGAAATATAACATATATCATCATATAAAGTTATTTAAGAGAATAATTTTACATGATCATGAATTCTTGTCATTCACACCTAGATACATATAATTATTACTTGCACATATGATATCTTTCACACATACGGAAAAATGTCGAGTAACATACGAGGCACATAAGCTCATAAAAGATGTAGTTATATCACTTAGACATGGCATGGTCAAATAAGAAAAAGATTAAATCATCTACGGACACATATAATCAGACCACATACTTACTATCGTCATCTAGTCAAAGTGGAATTCTAGTATCACCATTTGTACGTGACCACATAACATGAACTTGTTTCTACACTTCCATATCTTACAAGTCATACTCTTAAAGTATAAATCATAACGTTTACAAGTCATGTATTATTCACATAATATGCTTAGACAAATACATAACAAATCAAAACCATTATGATATACTTAATTCATGAGCTCTTATCATAAAAGTGCTTCTATTTTATTCCTATGGGGCATACACAACAATTAACCATGGTCTCGTAAGTCAACGTGTCATTTTTCTTATCTCATGTATGACTAATGCAAGAAAGAATACGATAGACAAATAGATCACACACATGCATAGCATTTACTCATAAAACATATCATCGAATGTCAAATTAACTACAGCATGATCATACTTAGCAAATAACACGCTATTTACCAAAGTAAATACATAATTACATAATTGACTCATACACTAGGTCATATTATCATAGAACTTAACGTATCACCTTAACGTTCATAAATACTAACATCACAAAGCCATAGCATGCAAGTACACAAGTATAGCTACTCGTACATACTTATATACATGAAATACATGAAAAGGGTTCCTACGGTATACTAGTCCTAGGCATCTATAACCTAGAGCTCTGATACCACAAAATGTCACATCCCCCTCCCGCCGACCCCGATTAGCGATTAATAAAACTTTGCTTTAATGGGAGGAGGACACGACATGCCGGTGCGGCCTTGACTCGTCGAGAGGCTAAATAAGTAATTTATAAAAGTCGTGATTAAAGTTTCTAAAAATAACTTTGCGGAAGCGTAAATAAAAAAACTTGGGGTCGTCTTGATAAACAATTTGAATTGTAAATAAAAGAAATTTGGAACATAAAAATCAATATTATTTAGCCATCTCGACTCATACGTAAGCAAAGCATAACTCGGGAATGTTCTAGGTATCATACAATGGCTCATAGAAAGTCTCATACACATAATTATACAAATCTCACATTCTTAAAACAATATACAAACATGTATTCCATAATAGCTCGAGTCGTCTAGCATATACTCGGCATCTAAGCACATAATCATCATGAAGTCAACAAGCCAACACATGTGAACTTAACACCTTGTTACTTCTTGTCTTACGTGTCCTTAAAACCTGAAAAAAAAGTTAAAATTTAAAGAGTGAGCTCAACTAGCTCAGTGAGTTACATCTACGCCCCTCCGTAGGTTTGAAAAACTAAAAGAGGCTAACTTTCCCATGGAGCGACATGAACATAAGGCATAGTCATACATACATATACCCGTGAAGCTTGAAAGAGCATGACATTCATAAAGCATAACGTGTATCGTAAAGAAAGCGTAACGTAAAGCATAAATTGAGTCATGAGAAATCGTATTGTTCCAAGTAGGAACCTTACTTTGTCTCACGTGGAGACCTTAACATACTTGAACATGCTTGCTTATTTTCTTATCTTATGGCCCGTGTAACTTTCGTGACTTAACATAACGTAGGGACATGTCCATCGCGGCGACCCGTGAGCCGACGCGTGCCTGCTTATATTGCCCCGGCAAAAGGTCCGTAGCCTGCCTATACCCGACAGGGGGTTTCACTCCGATACCGTGGCCTTTCTGAAAACCGTGTTTTATCTTATGAAATGTTTATTTTGTTTGTTAGCATCCATGGGGGCATAAATATTTCACTCTCGTTAAAATCATACATACATACTAGTTGGGACAACATGAACATACATAACTTCGTAAGAAACTTGAGGCTAGGTACAAACTTCGGGAGGTAGGGTAACTCACCTTGCGAGCTTAAGCCATTCATTTTATATTTCTTAGTCCAAATTCGACCAACTTTAAGCACACGAGCATCAACTCCAACTTCACATAGATAAAAAGGAACACTACAATTAACACATATAATCACTTAGCACCAATTCAATTCAAGCATATCGCATGCCTACATCGCTTAGATGCATATGGACTAACTTTTCCTATATTAACATACTTCATGGACCTTATATTCGTTCTTTCATGCAAATGAGATGTATAATGCAACGCATAAGTGAAATATGACATGTATTGAACTAAGAAGTAACTTACACAAGCTAGCTCTAATAAATTTGATAAACTTCTAAATTATGCTTATAGACAAAGTGTAACTATCGCTAGTACAAAATTCATAGTTAATTCAAAATAATTATCCGGGACTTGAAATTTTTACGTTACATAGATAATGAGTTTACCCATAACATACTGTAATATCAAAAATTAAAAATTTTTCTAAATATTTTTAAACATAATATTTCGGAACTGTTTGTGTACGAAAACAGAGGCTGGTAGCAGCCTTAGAAATAAATTCATAAAATATTCATATAAATTCCAAAAATTATAAAATTTTTACAGTTGATAGCTAACATGTCTGGGAACAACATATCCAAATTTCATAAGAATTGAAGTAGTATAAGTATATGAAATTAATGATTTACCGGACTGGTATAGAGTTGAACAGAGTATCAAAACAGTCCCGTTTTTTGGTGGATTAAAAATTCAATTTAGGGTCAATTGTTCTGAAATGTTTACTGTAGAAACATCACATACAAATACACAAACTGTAAATTTTTCATAATTTTCTAAAATGTTTAAGTATTTTTCCCGATTTTGTGAAAATAGGCTCAAAACATGAGTTTTGTGATTTTCCATAGCTCAAAACTTGTTGCATGTAAGAAATATCCAACCAAGATGTGAAATTACACTAAAACAATGCATAAATAACATAAACATCACAATCCATAACATTTTCTTACATGAATCTTGCAACAAACATATTTTTGATGACATGCATGTATAATCTAGATGAAAGAGGTGAAAATTAAACCACAACAAGATGAACTTTTACCTTAAAGATGGAAAGAATGATGTTGAAATTGTGCCTCCTAGCCTCATAATATGGACATCTTAGCATAACTTGGTGGAATTGTGAAGAAATTGGGGGGTTGATCTTCTAATTTGTGGGAGAGTTTGAGAGAATTTAGGACTTGTGTTAGAACAATGAGAGAAAAAAAATCCATAAGTGAAGAAGCTATGAGAAAGATGGACGGATGGTTTGGAGGAGGAGGAGAAAGTGGAGGAAGAAGTGGGAGAGAGAGGGACATGTGGTCTTGAGGGGGAGTGACAAGTGTTGAGGGGGAGTGACAAGTGGAGGGTTAGTTCATGCACATGGTGGGATTGATTTAGTGCAACAATTGCACCACTTCTACCATTCTATGAGGTTCTAAATTCGACATATGCATGAATGTGGCTATTCACACGATACACATAGAAAACTACCACGTAATACTAGTATACTTAAAACATTTTAAAATAGTTACTAAGTCAATTTTTAATTATTCTCATACACTCTTCCAATTTTATTCTTGTTTATACTTTACACTAAAAGAACTAGTAACTATCACTTAGCACCCAACAATTAACATTTATCAAAACTAGGCAATTAATTAGGCACATAATTCTCTTATCATATACTTCACAAGATGAAACTCAAATATTAAAACAATGCCTTCAACTTTACTTTATTTACACTAAAACACTATTTATAAATTTTCATGAGATAATTATCAAACATAAAATGAAATATTAACATACAATCACATATTATTAACGTGCTAATGTGACTTAGAAATGTGGGTTATTACATTCTCCCCACCTTATAATGAGTTCGTCCTCGAACTCGTGTAACACATTACTTATGAGGAGATAACATGCATGAAATCATAACTAACATAACAAAGCACTTACTACCCATCGAAAATGAATATTGTTAGGGTCATGAACTGCGTCAGGGCTTCCACGCTTATGAGTGGGAACAATACGTAGTGTCGTCACACTTTGTACCGCTCCAGCAGTCTCATAATTGTGTTAGACATCCATGTTCTCCTTTCACGCTTACGAGAGGGAACAATACGCAGTGTCGTCACACTTTGTACCGCTCCAGCAGGCTCGTGATTGTGTTAGGAGTCCATTTTCGTGTGCATAATGGGGAACAACTTATAACATCGCAATGTTATAGCTGCTCAACCAACTTACATATGCAACGACCTAACGTTTGATATTTGTACTTCGGATTGGCCATTAACATACTTAAATATTTAGTTAACTAGAATAATCGACATACATGCTACATGAAACAACTTGTTTGTCAATAAATCCATGTCATGCATAACCATAAAATTAAGTTCAAGCAATTAGTGATGGATCAAGTTCCTGAACTTCTGTTACACCAAGGCCACCCTCTCCTCCTCCGAAGAATAAAATTAAGAAAGATAAGGGGGATCAGACTACTACTTCCTGCAAGAAAAAGTCAGATCCATCAAATTTTTATGAGAAACAGAAAAGTGTTTAAATTGGTAGCGCAAAGAAGGTGAAGAAGAAGCCTCAGAATTCAGATAAAGGGAAAGAGAAGGTCACTCGGAAGGAGATTCAGGAACCAGAGAAGGACACATGGAAGGAACTTCAGATCTACTCCGAAAAGAAATCCCCTCCTGGTAAGAAAAATCTTTCTAGCAAGTGGTTTATTAGTCATTCTTCAAGAGGGACTTGGTTAGATAGGTTTGCTTCTACTCCTACAACTTACTATAGCATGATCAGTAGTATCATGTTAAATGGTATGAATCTATAATGCATAAGGAGATTGAAACATATTTCTCTCTTGAAAATTCTTGATCCCTCTGAAGTTGCATACCCTAGACTTACAAGAATCGTTTACGCGAACTTGAAACAAGAGAAAACCTTGGATTCGACTATATCTTCTAAGATGGTTGGCATTAACATAGAGTTGGATCATGCTGAGTTTTCTAATGTCTTAGATTTTCCAAATAGGTAAAATACTGATAATCATCCTAGCCAGGTTGATGCTCTAAAATAGGATAAGGAAGAATTCTTTTTTCCTAATGTGTCTACTATCTCTAAGAAGTTAAATCACTCTGTGTTAATTGTTGAATCCAAGATTTTGTTTACCATTTTGATGAGGTGTGTAGTTCGTAAGGATAATTTAAAAGAGTTACTGTCTGATAGAGTATTGTATTTGATGTATCTGATTATGCATGGTTATGAAATTAATTTTCAAAGCGTTGTGATGGTAAACATGATCTATAGCTGCACAAAGCAATGGAAACATCCTCTACCCTATGCCAACCTCCTCTCGCTCTTCTTTCAACACCTTGAAATTCCAGTTGATAGGGAAGAGACAATTACTACTGGTTTCAGAATGCTTGATGAAAGTCTTTTTAAATGATTGAAATTGTGAAAGCAAGTATAGGAGCATGGAAGCTCTACTATGAATTGTCTGGTGAAGAATTCGCACAAGAAGAAGATAGTGATCAATAGGCAGCTGTAGATCCTAAGGGAGATGAACACCCAAAACCTTGATTTTTGTCTTTCTTTATTCTTTTCAATGCCTTGAAACTTCTTTTCAAAGCCTTGAAATCATCCTTTCTCTTTCAAACATATATTTTCAGTACTTATGTTTTCAAAATACTTTGATCCAACATTTTCTCACTTTTTTTTGAAGGAAGTCAAAAAGGGGGAGAATTTTAGGAGGATACGTTAGTTTTTATCTAGTTTGGATGTGTGGTCGTTGTTTTTTTGAACTGCTTAGTAGTTTGTTTTTTTGTTTGTTGAACTGCTTAGTACTTTGTTTTTTTGATTGGTTACTTAGTTTAATTTTGATATATGTCTATTGATCTTACATAAATGTTTGAGCTAAGCTACTAATGTCTATCTTTTGCAGAGAAATAGTTCAAACAAAATAAATGGTTTTTTCTTTCATTAATGGGGGAGATTGTAAGTTCATTCTTTGTTTAAAAGGCTTGAAAATTGTTTCAAGGCCTTGAAACTGAAGAGCATGAGCTGAGGGGGAGTTATTACTCCAATGCTTCTCTAAACCCCTACACTTGATCTTATGTATTAGGTGATGAAAGACCCTATTTCTGGTTTTTTACATGCCTTGATCTCATTATATGCCTTAGTTATTTTGAAGGAACTGTTAACTAATTCTGTGTATGCAGGTTCGGTAAGTTTCCTTATTTGCAGAGATGTATAAGTGGCAATCAGTGTCTGCAGATTCAGTGCTATTGTTAAGGAAGCTTGTCTGAACATTCCTTAAGCTTACAGATGAAAGATCTGACCAAATCAAGTCAGAAAAGCAAGTAGCTAGCCATTGGAATAAAGCTGTTGAGAGTCAAAGATATGATGCATATTTTTTGGGATTTATGTTTGAAGGTTGCTATATATTCTGCAATTCAAATCAGTAGAATAACAAGAGAAATGAGAGAGATTCATGAACACAGAGAATTATAGAGATTTAAACACTCTCACAGGATTGATAAGCAACATTGAAGGAGATCAAACACTCACTCAATCCATTCCAGTTCCCAGAAGAACACTTCAAGCTTCACAACTTTATTGTTTTACAATGTTCTTCACTTGATATTAATTTTTATCTTTTATGTTATATTTGTTTATGTTCTCGTGAGTTATTCAAGAGGAAAAACAAAGAATTCTTATTGTATCAGTTAGCTAGAGCTGGTAGTAGATATGTTGGGAAGAACCACATACTACACAGAGTAAGGCAATTCTCTTGGTCAGAAATCTAGTGCTTAGCTTTTAATAAAAAAGAAGCTTTTTCGAATCCTGATGGGATTAGATCCCTCAGGCGGAGATGTAGGTCATTGAGTACTGGAATACATAAAATCATTGTGTTCATTTCCTTTACATTTCACTTCTTTACTTGGTTGTTAACTGCTTCAAAACGGACTATTTTTCAAAGCCTTGAAAACTATTAGTAACATTTTCTCTGTCCGTTTTGATTTCAAAGGCTTGAAACTGAGTTCAAGGCCTTGAAATACTTCTAGCTCTTCACACTTTGTTTGAAAACCACACTTTGGGATAAAGTTTCCATACTATATTCAACCCCCCCTCTAGAGTATTTGAGCCTTTGTTTGCAAACCTACATACAACTTAACTGTTAAAAAAATGCTGGCATTACTAAAAATAAGATTTTAACTTTTCAATATTCAGATATCTTAAAGGTAATGCTTCATATTTACTGTAAGTAAGTATTTTTTTGTAAAGATCCTGTTTTGTCGTTGCATCATTTGCCTGTTAATTGCATCTTTGTCTAGCTGTGACTTCCAGTAGAGACCCGTAATCCTAGAATTACTTTCAAGATTCGAGGACGAAGCTTAGTCCAAGGAGGGAAGGATGTAATACCCCATATTTTTATAATTATTTTAATTTATAATTATAATTATTTTAATTCATAACTTGTCACTAATAAGTACCCCACTTTGACAAGAGTTATTGCTCCTATTGGTACCAAACCTCTTAAATGTGTTTGAGTTCCTTGGGCCTAAACCATTTTCATTCCTTGAACTACTGGTACACCCCTTGGTCTTACTTCTTCTAGTGTCCCTCTGCTTGATGGCCTCCATAATACCTTTCTCTGCTAGAGTAGCTCGCTCCACAATTATGTCATAGTCGTTGATTCCCAATAACTCAATCCTAGTCCGAATTCCTGGACGCAACCCTGCTTCAAATTTCCTAGACCTCCTTTCCTAAGTATCCACCACATGTGGTGCATGGAGAGAGAGCTCATTGAACTTAGCTTCATACTCAGACACTGACATGTTCCCCTGACTAAGGTTGATGAACTCAATTTCTTAAGTATTCTTTAACGCCGGAGGGAAGTACTTCTTATTGAAAACCTCGACAAACTTTTCCCACGTGTCAATCACCTCGCGCTCTTTCACGACTATCCACCAACGATAAGCATTATCCTCCAAAGCATAGGTGGCAAACTCGACCTTTTGCATCTCAGTACACTGCAGCCTCTCTAAGTGCTTTTCCATGGACAATAACCAGTTTTCAGCTTCCACCGGGTCGTTGGTTCCCTTGAAAACCCTAGGCTTGAGTGCTCTAAAGTTATCAATTGTCACATTCTGGTTACCATTAGCCATCATATTAGCTATCTCCTCCATGGACCTAGCCAGCCCAGCCATCTCATTAGGGTTGGCACCATCCCTATCATCTGTAGAGTCAGATGCAGACGCATGGGAAGTCCCTGCCGCCGCATGCTGCGAGTTGCGGATTGAATGACTGCTAATCATTCTATATAAGAAGAACACCCATTAAATGCATAACGAGCCCTTGCACCGTGCACTTCTCACCATAAATACTACCACTTAAGCAAGTACCAAGTATTACTATCTAGTAGACTAACACGTAAGGGTCATCCTACTGATCATACTCTAAGGTTTCTATACAAACCTATGCTCTGATACCAACCATGTGGCACCCCCTCCCCTGACCCCGATTATTAACATAATTAAATGTGTACGAGGCATCACACGCCACCAAGGCATACTCGCACTATGAGGCTAGAAGTAAAAGTATTTGTAATTTCAAGGTTAACTGAAAAGTACTGCGGAAGCTTATGAAAAAGGGGTCTTATATTCAAAAACATTTTATTTTCAAAACTCGTCTTGTATAAAAAGGAAATAGATTTTGTGAATTTCATAAATAAAAGTATCATCCATCCTATATGGTACTCATCGATCTCAGAGTCAAGTCACTCATGGTTCAGTCACGGTTACACATAAACCATTCATAACAGGGCCACAATACAACTTCAAAAGTTTATTCAAGAAACCAAGGGATATCCCCTCATGGGGTAAACATTCCCGCTACCTAAAGATGACCATACATAGTCTCCAACAAGTGTATGCTAGATCTCCAAGAGTTACATATAGAAAGACACCAAGTACTACTATATATACACGAGAGAAGAAAGTATAATACACATCTAGCATAAAGCATGAAATATCCACAACATGATATGGCATAAGCAACTAAGCGGCTTGGTTACTTGGTTCGGTCCTCTCCTTTGAACCTGAAAGAGCGGTCATTAAAAACCGGTCAGACTGCGAAGTCTGGTGAGCACGTACTTAACCCTTTGTTAGGTTTGGTAATATGAAATATATATACAAGTTTCAAATGCTATGGTCATGATTTTGCAAACATGCTTGCTTCCACATTTCATACATAGATAAAGAATAATTTAAACAACATAATTTAAGCAAGCATTCAAGTAAGTAAACATGTAAAGCATTTGGTTCAAACGCTTGGGTCCTCGACCCCTTCCACAACACCACATTAAGCCCTCGGCTCCTTTCATTCAAGTAATTTGGCCATTAAATTCTCATTTGTGACACTAAGCCATAAATATGGCAAGTCCACGTAGAATCGCAACCTCGGACAAAACATTGTCGACAAGCCATGACAACGCACGTGTTACCGGCTCATCCCATATTCTATACCTGGGACAGGGTATCGACCTCCGATCTATGTCCCCGCGCCGGGAGGGTACTGCCCGGTGTATATCCCCCACCGTTAGGGTACTGTACCAGTGTATATCCCCCAACCATTAGGGTACTGTACAACAGTTTCATTTAGGCAAACATCTTGGCCAACCATTTATAAAACATACCATGGACTTCCATTTTAACAAATATCATTTATAAACATGCTTTAAAATATGGGCTATATCTCCAATCAAAAGATACAAATCACCAAGTGGTTATCAAAACAGATTCCACCATTCACAAGTTTCACAACATCCACCTCATAGCCCATAAACAGTTAATATATGAAAATCGAACTACCAAAGGGTTGGGTAAGTACTCACCTCGGGTCCTAGCTTATTGAACCCTTACTAGTTACCAATACCGAAATCCAAGTGCAACTCTAACGATGAGGCTCTACAAATAATAAGAGAGGGCCAACAGTAAGACAAGTTCACTATAAGGAAATAATAAGGTGCTAAGATTTTTCCATGACATGGTTATGAAGACCTTCTAGGATGAATCGACAATCGAATGATGTTTTCTAAAGTAGCACATGCCACTGGACGAGAAATGAACTTTTCAGATTTGACACACTTTACAAGAACTAGAATTCTGAATGATATACATCATATTTTTTCATTAATACAACTCGAAATGAAACTAGACATATATAGCTTCTAATCGATATAAGATAGAGCAATATACAAGCTCGTATGAGAAAGTAATGACCTTACAAAGTTTGGTGACAGAATCTGTCCGAACCCAGTTCCAGCCCAGACATAGTTTACAAGAATTTACATTACATAAAATGTGCAGATAATTTGGGCATGAAACCAGTTGGAAATGAAATTAGACACACACGACTTCGAAACGATATAAAATAGAGCACAATACGAATTTTTATGAGTGCGATGTGGCCTCTCAAAGTCAGGTCATAGAGTCTAACGGAAAACAGAGTATCAACATGAGACCACTTCTTTGAATCCAAAGATCTTCAAGTAAATATGTGAACGAACTTCATTGAAGGTCAAATAAGATATGAAAGAGACACATGCGATTCCAAATACAACACATAGGCTTCAAGAATGAGCAAAAATACATGATTTGAATAGGTAAGAAGGATGGTAGAGAGCGATCAAGAACAACTCTTATCTTTAGAGACACAAACTTTCCTCTAAAACTTCATCAATGAAGATGAAACCATGAATCTACAAGTAGATTAAAAAATAGACACATGAAAGGACCATTTAAGATGATCTACCATGGAAAAGGACATTAGAACCATGAATATGCAAAGATCAAATATTAGATCAAGGATTTACCTCAAATATCAAGATTGGTGAGCAAAAGAGTGATTGTGAGCTCAAATTCTTGGGTAGAATGAAGAAAGAACTCTCCACCAAGGTTTTATCTAGCTTGGAGATGAATTTTCCATTCTTTGGATGCTAGAATATGAAGCTTTGAAGGTGTTTTGTGGAGGTCTTAGCACAAAAACGGGCTTAAGTTCTTTTGAGAGAAAAGAGAACTTCTAGTGACTTTGAGAGAGATAATGGGTGTGAGAAAATGATGAGGGTGAGCTGAAGAACAAGCTTTATAGATGCAAAAGAGATTGGGTACATTGGTCACACCACACATGTGTGCAAGGAGTGCACTAGTATATTCAAACTAGGCACAAATGACACAACAAATGATGGCACACTTTACTAGCTCCAAATGATTTAAATATGAGGAGTAACATTGGAAAAAGACTCTAGGGTTGATAGGTATCCAACTCCCACAAGTTTTACATCCATAGAATAGAAAAATACCAAGTTTTGTCCATGCTTTTGTGGCTCCCTTTCTCAATTCCAGGAATACAGTAGAAAGTTTTGGTTCAATGCACCAAATAGCTTAGGAAGAGTAAAATGGATACAAATCCATGGTTTGCAAGACAAATAGTCACGATGGGTCATTAGCATGCCTAATAATAGGTATTTATGGGTCTACTTCCCCCACTACACTAGGTGTACATGCAAGATAAACAATACGGTACCAATACTCTCCCACATACAAGAAATACGTATATACCAAAATCGCACTTCATACTACTTCACACTTCATAGCAAATAAGAATTGCTGAATATTAAAACATAGGGGACTAATTTGAAATCCCAGGCCCCAACTTAATTAGCCCAAAAATCATGTTATAGTGGTCATAAATCAACTCCAAATAATGTTTTAATGAATTTAATTACGCGGGATGTCACATTCTACCCACCTTAAAAAGAAGTTTGTCCTCAAACTTAACGTGCCTCATAATAAAAATAAATATGGATACATGTACCGCATCTCAGCTTCACTCTCCCATGTTGCTTCCTCTACCGCATGATTCCTCCACAAGACTTGCACCAAAGGAACGGTCTTGTTTCACAGCACTTGATCACGACTATCCAAAATTTCCATGGGCCTTTATTCATAAGTCAAGTCAGACCTAACCTCCAAAGGTTGATAAGAGATTATATGACTGGGGTCATACACGTACTTCTTCAGCATTGATACATGGAATACATTGTGCACATGCTCTAGCTCTGGTGGCAGCGCAAGACGATACGCCACAGCTCCAATTCTTTCAAGGATCTCGAATGGCCCAACATAGGGTGCACCTAGTTTTCCTTTCTTCCCAAATCGCAGCACTCCCTTGGTTGGAGATACCTTCAAGAACACATGGTCATCTACTTGAAACTCCAAGTCTCGTCTTCGGTTATCTGCATAACTCTTTTGCCTAATTTGAGCAGCTTTCAAACGTTCACGAATGAGTCGAATCTTTTCAGTTGTCAACTCCACTAACTCGGATCCTTCTATTCGCCTCTCACCAACCTCCATCCAACAGATTGGTGAACGACACTTTCTACCATACAAAGCCTCAAACGGTGCCATACCAATACTAGATTGCATTTAATAACAGTTTTCATTCTAGTATTGGTATGGAACCGTTTGAGGCTTTGTATGGGAGAAAGTGTCGTTCACCAACAGATTGGTGAACGACACTTTCTCCCATACAAAGCCTCCAACGATGCCTTACCAATACTAGATTGAAAACCGTTATTATATGCAAACTCAACCAAACGTAGATGATCCTCCCATCCACCTTCAAAGTCCATAAAACAAAACCTAAGCAAGTCTTCTAAATTCTGAATTGTGCGCTCCGACTGCCCATCTTTCTGCGGATGAAAGGATGTGCTAAAATGCAACTTAGTTCCCAAAGACTCCTACAACCTCTTCCAAAATCTCTATACAAAGCGTGGGTCTCTATCGGATACAATAGAAACTGGTGTTCCATGCAAACGGATAATTTATCCAATATACAACTTTGCCAAACGTTCTCAGGAATGAGTCGTCTTGACTGCCAAAAAGTGCGCCGACTTGGTCAACCTATCCACAATAACCCAAATTGCATCATTTCGGTGAGAAGATCTTGGTAAACAACAACAAAGTCCATTGTAACGTGTTCCTATTTCCACTCAGGGGTAGGTAGAGGTTGTAACAACCCAGATGGTCTCTGATGCCCGGCTTTAACTAACTGACACTGCAAACAGCGAGAAACAAACTCAGCGATTTCCCTCTTCATCCCAGGGCACCAGTATAATTTCTTCACATCATGATACATCTTTGTACTTCCGGGATGAACAACTAAACTTGAACTATGAAACTGCTCCAACAACTTATGTTTAACCTCTGGATCATTAGGCACACAAATTCTCCCTTCGAACTTCAACATCCCATCTACTAATACAAAGTCTTTCCTAGTACCATCTACCACACCTTGGGACATTTTCAACAACAAAGGATCGTGAGCCTGAGCCACTCTTAGTAATTCCAAGAACAACTGTTCTAGCCTTAAGGCATACAAGTAACTAGGAACTTGATATGGCACAACTTCTAATTCCAAACATCGAAGATCCTCCTGCAACTCACGTTGGGGAGTATAAACAAACTAGGTTAGCACTACTCTTACGGATCAAAGCATCAGGCACGAAATTTATCATAGTCCTTCATCAACTCAAGCCATCTTCTCTTCCTCATGTTTAACTCATTCTGGGTAAAAATGGACTTCAGACTCTTATGATAAGTATAAATATCGCACCTCTCCCCATACAAGTAACGCCTCAAAATATTCAAATCAAAGATCACTCAGCTAACTCCAAATAATGAGTTGGGTAGTTCTGTTCATGTAACTTCAACTGTCTTGAGGCATAAGCAATCACTTTCCCATTCTGCATAAGCACACACCCTAGCCCCTTTTTCGAAGCATCACTATAAATCACAAAATCCCCAGAGCTATCTGGTAAACTCAAAATGCGTGCAAACACTAGCCTTTCCATCAATTCTCTAAAACTCTTCTCGCATTCGTCTGTCCACACAAATGGAGTCTCCTTTCGAGTCAGCTTAGTAAGAGGACTTGCAATAACAGAAAAGTACTGAATAAATTCCGATAGTAACCGGCTAAACCAAGAAAGATACGAACCTCTGTCACACTCCTTGGTCTTTCCCAATTAACAACCGCCTCAATTTTCTTAGGATCCACATCGATACCATTTTCGTCTACTATATGACCAAGAAACGATATATGCGATAACCAAAACTCGCACTTCTTAAACTTCGCAAATAACCTGTGATCTCTGAGGGTTTGAAGGACAATCCTCAAATGTTTCTCATGCTCCTTTATTCTCTTTGAATAAACAAGGATATCATCAATGAACACAATGACAAAGTCATCCAAGAACGCCTTAAACACCCTGTTCATTAGATCCATAGAAGCAGCGGGTGCATTAGTAAGTCCAAAAGGCATCAAAAGAAATTTATAATGACCATATCTTGTACGAAATGCACTCTTAGGAACATCCTCAGCCTTAATTCTCAACTGATGGTAACCCGACCTCAAATTAATTTTTGAGAAGACTCTTGAACCTTGCAATTGATCAAACAAGTCATCAATAAGAGGTAATGGATATTTATTCTTTATGGTCACCTTGTTTAACTCTTATAATAAATGCACAACCTCAAGGAACCATCCTTCTTCTTAACAAACAACACCGAAGCTCCCCATGGAGAAGTACTAGGCCGAATAAACCCTTTGCTCAATAACTTCTCCAACTATACTTTCAACTCCCGAAGTACTATTGGAGCCATTCTATGCGGTTCCTTAGAAATTGGTGTTGTACCTGGTAAAACCTCAATTGAAAACTCAACTTCTCTTCGGGTGGCAACTCATTCACATCCTCCGGAAACACATCCAAAAACTCTTGAACTATAGGAATATCCTGTTGGAATAGATGCCCTAGAGGCAATCTAGTTTAGTATGAATTTATTTGTGGCTAGAAATTCATTTATTATTTATTGGATATTTAATATAATGAAGTCCTTAAATTTACAATTGTGTTGTTTACCTTAAATATCCCTAGTCCAGTATAATGATTAATGGGACAATAATCTATAGACTAGTATGGGTTTGGATTGATATGGAGATATCATGATCCAACACATAGGTGTGCATTAAGGGTAATGTCGCACTGGATTGACCCATCTCCGAGAAGGCTACATACACGTTATGTTGAGTCACAAGCGCTTCTCGCGGTGCAATGGTATTATCATCCTTAGACTTGAAGTCACTAGATGTTCTAGTTGTGGATTATTGTGATTTTGGTAGCGTTAAACGCTACATCGTAACTGGGTAGTTATAAAGGCGTGTACTGGATACAATAAGAAGCAAGCTTCGATATCGTAGTGGCCGTAGATAGAATTTTTCCCTCTCACATAATGAGAGCAAATATCCAAGGCCACTCGAGGGATAGTGGTTATGGAATGTCTGGCCAGACTCAAATAAATCAATATGGAATATTGATGTTATTTGCATGAATAAGGCTATTCCCATGGATCGAGAAACTATGGATTGGATATACAAGTGTGACTTGTATGTCTCGTGTCCAATCCGGATATAGAGACAAAGGGATGAGACAATTACTTGTACAAAGGTTGTCAAGATGACTATTCTATTAGTTGGCTAGAATGGATGTTTTTCTAGAAACCGCTCCATATTAGCAAATAATTGCTACCAACTAGATAGAACCTTTGGGGTCACACGCTATATAGAGTTGAACTAGATTTGAGAATTAATTAATTAGATTAATTAATTAGAAGGATCACTTTGCAAAACCTTGCAAACTTAGTAGGGACTAATTTAAAAGGAAGGGACTAAATTGAATTCTAGTAGGACTAGAATAAGTCCTTTAGGTAGTTGGCAAGGAGTTGTTGGACTATATCAAGGACCTTCTTCATTCCTTCCCACAACTTATGCTCATAATTGAACATAACAAGAGTGGGAGAGAACAAAAGGAGAGAAAAGAGCAAGCAAGCTAGGAGCTCGCCGCCCCTAGCCCGCCGCCCGTCCCCGTCGACCACAAGGAGGCCGAGAGCCCCCTTTTGGTCTCGTTTTGCGTGATCTTTCTTCCTATTCCTCTTCCGGGCTAGCACCAAGGACTTGGGAGATCTAGAAATCAACTCTAGGCGTGGATCAACCATAGAGAACGTGACACAATTCGCGGTTGAAGTCTTCAAAGGAGAA
This sequence comes from Linanthus parryae, assembly GCA_023055425.1. NCBI lineage: Eukaryota > Viridiplantae > Streptophyta > Magnoliopsida > Ericales > Polemoniaceae > Linanthus > Linanthus parryae. The sequence continues at coordinate 89,172,743 of JALGPY010000005.1, forward strand.
CCCTAAGGTGTGTTATTGATTTCTTCCTTTACCATCGTTATGTCTCTTGACTTGTGATCCTTGGAGGGTTTTGCATGGTTTATTTTGTTTCCATTGCGCATCCATGACTAAAAACCCTACAGTGGTATCAGAGCCAGGTGTCGTAGAGCATAAACACGGTTTATGTGTTACGTTTTAGTTGTTTTACACCTTGAATTGATTATTTATCGCGTAAAACAAGACAAATCAAGCATGGGATGCAATTTGTCAATAATCTATCATAACAAGATCTAATTTTTGCATTGGATGCATGAATTGGTGAGTTTGAGAAATTTTAGGATCTTAAACCTAGGGTTTGGGCATCCTTGGGGAAGAAGGAGTTCTCCCAAAACAAGGAAACAACCAAACTTGGGCACCAAACAAGGGAGTTGTTTTGGAAACAACTCCCTCAAGGAGGTTCGGCCCCCTAGGGGACCGCCCTCTTGCTTGCCGCCCAAGCTTGGCCGCCGTAGGGGCCGGGCGGCCCTAGCCCCCGGCCTAGCCGCGTGGGTTATGGTCCGGCCCGGCCCTAGGGCCTTGTGGTTCACTTATTTGGGCCAGGGCAATTTGATTGTTGAGCCCATGGACCGTTTTAACCCTAGAAATCCTAAAATCAATTAAAATTGACCAAGCGCGTTAAAGTTGGATTTTAACTGTTTATGTGCAATTCGCATGGTGATTGGATTTGGCCTTAGGATGTGGTTTGATGTGGATGTTTAATTTTGTGGTTTGGTTTTACGGCCTGCGAGCTGATCAATTAATTGTAATAATTAATTAGGGTTTTATGGCCTGCGAGCTATTTTTTTTCCTCAACTTGTGAGATTTATTTTATTTAGTATAGAAGTTAGCTAGTGCTAGATAAAGTAGATTGTTAGCCAAGATTGAAGAAAAGAAGCCCAAAGCCAAAAGGGGCCACAAAAGATGGAGCATGGAGCATGAAGCATTCCACATGACTATGAAGGATGGACCAAAAGATCAAGACGCATGGAGATGTGTTTGCTTTAGGGTTCATAGATAATTCTATTGGCTTGGATTTGTCTTAGTTAGAAAAAGGCCATATCCACATCACGTTTAATTTCTGTTTTGTGGTTGTTTACTTTATTGTCTTATTATTGTGTGGTTGGTGTATGGACGATGCATGCAATTAGGATAATAAGATAATTAGACAACCCGGATCTATTATTTGGAGTTTTGCCCGAGCTCAACTAGATAGATTAGTTGATTTTGATCAACAAAACAATTAAAAAAAAATTGAAATTAAAATCCCTCAAAATTCAAATATTTTGTTCTTGCCTTCTCGTTATTTAAATACTCATTATCATCATTATTTATCAAGATCGTGCGTGCCAAATCATGACGACTTGGTTCATAATGATGGAATGCGATGGCACGTAACAATGTGTAATTGTTTAGATAAGAGGTTGAACACAACTGGGCTATTGATTTGATTAAGAAACCTCGAGGCAATCAATTGGGATTATCCATATGGATGGATAAATAAGGAGTTATTTGCCCAATTGAACCAAGAGTTGCATATGGGATGCAATTGGAATTGTTCCTACCTAAAGTAGCCAAATTATGGGTGACTTGCCAAAGCAAACTCATAAGGAGGTGAAACATGGATCTTGGCCCACTAGAAAATATAGGGATATTTTCCGCATTAATATCTTGAGGGTTATTAATCCGTAGAAAAATAGTGGGAGCTATATTTGATAAACTAGCCATTATTGAATATAGTAAAAAATTCGCAAATACTAAAACTTGCGTATTTTCATTTTGTAGAATTCCAAATGGCAAACAACTCATCGAGTTCACAACATTCCCTACGATCTGTCCTTGAGAAGGACAAGCTCTCTGGAACCAACTTCCTGGATTGGTACAGAAACTTGAGAATTGTTCTCAAGCAAGAGAAAAAACTTTACGCAATAGAGGATCATGTTCCAGAAGGTCCAGAGAACCAAACACCTGCTTCCCTAAAGGCGTATCAAAAGCGTGTTGATGACGCTAATGATGCGGCCTGCCTTATGCTATGCACCATGAATTCTGAGCTTCAGAAGCAACATGAAAACATGAATGCTGTCGATATGATCGAGCCTCTCAAGTACCTCTTCCAAGAGCAGGCAAGGGTAGAGAGGTATGAGGTCTCTAAGGCACTGTTCAAGTGTCATCTGGAAGAAGGGAATCCAGTGGGACCCCATGTACTCTGTATGATCAGGTACTTGGAGAATCTCGCCCGACTGGGGTTCCCGGTCGGCCAAGAGTTGGCAACCGATCTCGTGTTGCAATCGTTGCCCGAGAGTTATGGACAGTTCATCATGAACTATAACATGAACGAGATCGTGAAACCACTGCCAGATTTACTCAATATTTTGAGGAAAGCTGAACAGAGCATCAACAAGGGTAAGGGCAAGGCCATTATGATGGTGCAGAAAGGAAAGGGCAAAAGGTTTGCCTCATCCTCCAAGGGCAAAGGCAAGTCAGTTTCCAAGTCCAAGGAACCTGCCCTTAAGCATGTTGGTGGCATTGCCAAAGGTGTGACTAAAGGTGAGTGTCACTACTGCAGTCAGCCGGGACACTGGAGGAGGAACTGCCCAAAATATCTGGAGGACAAGAGGCTTGGAATAGTTATTCCACCACCACCACCACGTATTTTTGTTGTAGATGTCAATTTAACTGTCTCTACATCGTGGGTATTAGATACTGGATGTGGATCTCATATTTGTCGAAATATGCATGATCTAAAGAGAAGTAGAAGATTGGCTAAAGGAGAGGTAGATCTGCGCGTTGTGAATGGAGCAAAGGTTAATGCGTTGGCCATAGGCTTGTGCGAGCTATCTCTTCCTTCAGGATTAGTTTTAGAATTAAATAATTGCTATTTTGTTCCTTCTATGAGAAAAAAAATTATTTCTATTTCTTGTTTGGACAAGGATGGTTTTATTATTTCAATAAAGAACAATTGTTGTTCCTTTTATTTGAATAATATTCACTATTTTAGTGCGCAATTATTTAATGGACTATATGTCCTTGATCTAAGCAATCCTGTCTACAACATTAATACCAAGCGGATTAAAATAAATGATTTAAATCCAGCTTATTTATGGCACTGTCCTTTAGGCCACATAAATGAGAAATGTGTATCTAGACTCCATAAAGATGGATTACTAGACTCATTTGATTTTGAATCATATGAGACATGTGAAGCTTGTTTATTGGGAAAAATGACAAATTCCCCTTTTAATAAGAAAGGTGAGAGGACTAGTGAGCAAATGACGCTCATACATACTGATGTGTGTGGGCCATTTGCCACGCCTGGCAGAGGTGGTTATGTCTACTTCATTACATTTACTGATGATTACAGCAGATATGGATTTGTGTACCTTATGAGGGAAAAATCCGAATCCTTTGAAGTGTTCAAAGAATTCAAGAATGAAGTAGAGAAGCAACTTGGCAAGAGTATCAAAGCTCCACGATCGAATCGTGGAGGAGAATACTTAAGCCAAGAGTTTGACGACTATATTAGAGAGTGTGGGATCGTGTCCCAACTCACTCCACCCGGAACGCCACAGTGGAATGGCGTGTCTGAGAGGAGGAATCGAACCCTATTGGATATGGTTCGATCTATGATGTGTCAAACCGATCTTCCATTATCATTTTGGGCTACGCTCTATTAAGTGCAGCTTTCCCCATTAATCGTGTTCCATCCAAATCAGTCATGAAGACACCATATGAGATGTGGAGTGGGAGGCGTCCCACACTGTCGTTCATGAGGATTTGGGGCTGTGATGTCTATGTAAAGCGTTTTAAAATCAGAAAAGCTAGGGCCAAAATCGGATAAGTGAAAATTTGGGAATAGTAGTGGCAACGTGGTGGCTGCTGCCACAATGCTCTGCTGTGCTACTGGGTTCTGAGTAGAGAGAGAGAGAGAGAGAGAGAAAGAGAGCTGGGCAGAGAGATAGAGAGCAAGGTGGGTTTACTTTCTTGTGTTGCCAAAGGTGGTGGTGATGATGAAGGTGGCGGTGATGATGATGGTGGTAGTGTTGAGGGGTGCTGCTGAATCACTCCGGTGGAGCTTGCCGGATTTTGGCCGGCAAAAATGGTGGACGGTGGTGCGACAGTGGCTCTGCGACGCACTGTTTCAGCTGCTGCAAGTCCTTTTTTCTGGGCAGGGAGGGTTAGAGGGAATTAGAGAGAGAGGGGGGGGGGGGCTCTGGTTGCTTCTCGGGTGGCTCTCGGTGGATTTACCCCTAAGGAAACTAAGGGATACTACTTCTACAATCCAACTGAGAACAAAGTGTTTGTTGCTCGGACATGCGTGTTTCTAGAAAGAGAGTTTGTCTCTAAAGAAGCAAGTGGGAGGGCTGTAGAACTTGAAGAAGTTCAAGAACCACAAATCACTGAACCGATTATGGAACATGAGCAGGAACCACAAATGGTTTTGGAGCAACCTGTTCAGGTAACACAAGAGCTTCGTAGATCTAGTAGAGTGCGCCAGGAACCCGAGAGGTATGGACTTCTCGTGACCGATTCCGGTGACACGATGCTCATAGATGATGAGCCTACTACCTATGAGGAGGCCATGAATGGCCCAGACTCTCAGAATTGGCTAGAAGCCATAAGATCCGAGATGGAATCCATGTACACCAACAAAGTATGGAATTTGGTGGAACCACCCGAAGGGGCGCGGCCCATAGGGTGCAAGTGGGTCTTCAAGAAGAAGATCGATGACACGATTCAACCGCAAGTGTACGGCTGTCGCGTGTAGTAATATCCGGTAATCCGGGTTAATCGAACCCAAGGGACTTGTCGTGAATTAACTAGGATGATTAAATTCGTGTGGGCAAGAAATTGGATTGTTTTACTAAACTAATAATTTAAATAACAAAATAATTATTAAAAGATACTAATACGAGGGATAAGTATCAGGATTTTTCTAGGATCACTAGGTGAACACCGTTAACGAATTACATTTTGAAACACAGATAATGTTTTAATTTGCCAAACGAGCAATAAGGCTAACCGAGTTACCAAGCTAGCTTTCTATGCCTATGTCAAATTACAACCGAGTTACCAAGTTCTAATTATCCCTAAAACATATAATGACGATCATCTAATTCTACTCAACGTTCACAGTCGGTGGTTGATTTCTCTAACCTGTGACTACGTGCTTAATTCAATTATCCGGGCAATTCGTTGCTTTCACTAACGCATTACCTATAATCTTCCTACTGCAACGTCTCACAATAGCAAGATAGATTAAGAGTATGAATTAAACATAGCAAACAAGAACATCATCAATTAAGTTTAAGCAAAACGTGAATCAAATCCATAATTCGCCAAAACGGCTTCAAACCCTAGCTACCATAGATAAATCCCAATAATAAACTTAGCTACTGCGATACATGATCAACACGATGAAGTTTATATTGATCATGATCAAAAACAATGAAAAAGATAGAGAAGAGAGATCAAACGATGGAATCCTCGCTCTCACGGCGAACTCCAAGCTCCAAGCCTTCCTCCAACTTGTTCTTTCTTGTATCCAGCAGCCCTCTCTGCCTTTAGGTCCTAAAAATCGTCATGTATAGGGCTGGGCACGATTTTTAATGAAACTTGGCCGAATTTGCAATTCAGCCCCTCTAGTTTGCAATTCTCGGACATATTTCATAAGCTGATGTTGCGCGGGCCTTTTCTACCTCATCCGGACTCCGGTTTGGGCCCATCTTATATCGTTGGAAAGCCCTGAATGTCTACTTTCTAATGGCGTAGGCCTTGATCCAAAATTGTATATGTAACTCCAGATACAGCCCGAATACTGAAGACTGGTCCAGTGAACTTTTCCAGCTCTTCTTCATTTTTGCGTCATCTTCGGCGGACCATATCTTTCTCGTACGACCTTTGATTGAGCTCCGTGACCTATCGTTGGAAAGATAATTTAGTCTACTTTCATTTGGAACCGGTCTCACTATAGCAGGTCTTGTAGAACTCAAGATATCATCAAAATAGTGAAGGTTGGTCAATTCTGCTCCTCCAACTTTGCTTCTCTTGCTTATTCTTGACTTCCGAAGCTCGTTTCTTTTCTCCACTTGCTCTCCTCAAGCAATGTTCCTATAAATCACAACACGAACACTACCGAGAAGATCAAATGTGATAAAATCATACAAATCATAAGTAAAACAATTCAAGAAACGCCCGGATTGTACGTTTAAGCTCTAAAACATTATAAAACTCATTTTCTTCTTAAATAAGCCAGAAATTCGTCACTTTGCACCGAAACGCACACAAATAACAATATAAAGTGTATATAGGATGACTCTTATTAAGGAGTTATCAAATACCCCCACACTTGCCATTTGCGCGTCCCGAGCAAAGTCTCATCTACTGCATTTATTTGTCTACTAGCCAACAAGACTCAAACGACTCTAACATGACTCACGACTCTATAAGTGCAGCAAGATGATGCAAATGAAATTCTAGACTCAATCTTAAAACAATTATTTAAAACATCCAATTTCTCTTTTTTTTTGGCAAGAATAGGCAATCTCCCTCTCATCAGCTGAAAATCATCAAGCTCTCACTAATCCTTTTTGAAATTCATATACACGTAGCAAGAATTTGAAATAAAAATTTGATTCAGTGCAAAAGCTCACTAAGGCGTCCCCTTTCCTCCACCAATTCAAACCAAGACACAAGCACGTCCTAAGCTTCATTGGGTCTAATTCAGATCAGATTTCACTGTAGCATTTCTTCGCCGAATCATCTGAGGTTTTCAGACCCTCTTAGCCTTTATTGCTTTTGAATGCAAATTATCCCGGTGAAGGGAGTCACAACTCCTGTGAAATAAGGCTTGACTCTAGTTTTCCTCTCTAGCTCTACTTGGATGGAATCCAAATTTTCCGTGTGACCGGAAGCACATTAGGTTGTTTCTCCTTGAAGCACAATTTTTTTTATCTTTTTTTTCATATTTTCTCATTTTCTTTCCTCCTCTGTTTTTTTACAACCGTGCAGTAGAGCATAAAGAGCGTGGGCTTTTTCGGTTAACTCTTGTGACCACCGTAAGGGATGGTGGTGTACGCCCCTCAACTTCACTTAGGCTGAGGCAACCGTACCACATGAAACCAACTCTACACGAAGGTCCACCCCAGATCAACAAGAGACCACAAGTTTCCACTTGAAAACAGAATATTCAGCTACAAGCAAAACTCAATCTAATTAGCACACTATAGGAAACTTAAGTATACTTTACATGTCATTCTTTCACAACTTCCAAAAATTCCCGGGACACCCGTAGTGAACCCTCTACACAAAATATTTAAAGAATAAAATTTTTCCTACTACGGCACTTCCTACTCAAAAGGATTCATTCACTAAGCTCTCTTCAGTTTCAAGATCCTCGATTGCCTTTTCTCAAATTTTCAATTTTCTATTTTTTTATGAATTTTTTCTTTTCTCATTTTTTTTCATTTTTCATAAGGTCCTAACTCTATATGCAAGGCTAGACACGGAAAAAAATTCCACAAAACGCAATTCAATTTTTTTTGGTAGGTAGACTCAATTATTTAAAAGTGCAAACAGAATATAAACTATTCTACACAATACGACACTATAAGTAAAAACTCAACATAAACCACAATACCGACTCACAATACAATCTAAACACATCCTACATGTAACTGGCTATGCAAGACACTATGGCTAGCAAACAGATAAATCACCCCCACACTGAATGCTTCGTTGTCCTCAACGAATTTAGAGATAATGCAAGAGAACTCAGCAATCAATGTGTAGGCCAGTAGATGAGATGGAGCATGACATACTTATATAAAAGAAACACAAAATTTAGCAAGAGAAAAAGATACTCACAACCACCTCAAGGGTGGGGAAGAAATCACGCCAAGCAGTCCCCAAGCACAGTATTGGTGCCACCATGCTCCTATACAGTCAATGTGTACTCGCACACCGGGGTCGATTGCCCTCCTCTACTAAAATCCATGTCTGAAGAATCCCCAACTCGCATGCACGAGTCCCTGTGAAGGTCATGTGTGCCATCGCACTCCGGGGTAGATTCTCCCATAATCTGCTCAAATATGTCACTTGGAAAAACACCATTAGTCCCTCTCTCTCTCATCTCTCCAAAATAACATAATAAAATATCTGAATTTAAAAACAAAACTACACTAAAGAAAATAAATAGGTTGGGTTGCCTCCCAACAAGCGTCTTGTTATTTAAGGTCGACGACCCGACCCAGTTACCTCAAAAGTTGTTTAAGGAGATTTTTCTCTCCACTTTTTCTTCTTCCACCATCGCTTCTCCCTTTGTCTCTTCTCAAGTAAGCGTGCATAAGATGCATATGGCAAGAAGAAGTTGTAGAAGATGGCCTTTGCAAGTTTCTTCTTCTTGTGCTTCCACTCCTTGATCACCGGTCTACTCGAGAATTCATTCACCAGATCATGACCCATTGTACCTTTCCTCTTCTTCTTCTTCTTCTTCTTCCAATTCTTCAAAATCAATATCGTTGAGGATCGGTTATGTGAAAATAGAATCCCAGTTGGAACAGTAATGGCAAGGAGTGCCGTCTTGACTGCTTCCTTCCCTAGCTCATGTCTTGGAATCACAGGTGGTAAATCATGGACTGCATAAAATTGGGGCCTTTGGTCTTCCTCATGCGATTTTTCCAATTTTATAATCTCCAAGAGATATGGATTAGACTTAGGAATTTCTTGATATATGTCCATGTGAACATCTCCACGCAATAATTTAGGTTCATGGATTTCTTCCTCACAACAAATATCTTCAGTGGGCCATAAGCTCGCGATGTCCACACTCTCCCATTCATGCCATGGCTCCGAAATTATGCGAGGCACAAGTTGTATAGGCGTCACTACATCATTCCAATCTGAATCCGAATCGGAGTCTGAATCTGAGTCTGAAGCAGCCCGACAATCTATTAATTCATGATGAATAGTATTATAGACATAGACCTCCAGGATTCCTTCGTCTTCCTCTTCGCACTCCTCAACTAAGTCAGGAATAATGCTACTTGGCCCATCGTCATTATCTGCATATGTCAATGCACTCGAAATTTTTGCCAAGTGTTGTCCCTTCAGCTGGAGAGTTTCATCCATCCTATTAATCCCTTCCTCAATTCTGTCCATACTAGCTACCAGGAGCTTCAATAATTCTTTCATCTCCTCATTTTCTTGATTGCAAGGAGGAGGGGTGTACATATCTCCATAGGAGTAGTACGGTGAATAGTCTGGATATTGTCCATGATAATTTTGCCCCCACATGATCACTAAGTTATCTGTAAAATAATTTTCTAGGGAGCCGGTGAGATTAACAAATAAATAAATAAATACAGAAAGATAAAATCCCTAAAGTTAATAATCCTAATCAATTCAACCGAAGTCCCCGGCAACGGCGCCAAAAACTTGACACGATTCAACCGCAAGTGTACGGCTGTCGCGTGTAGTAATATCCGGTAATCCGGGTTAATCGAACCCAAGGGACTTGTCGTGAATTAACTAGGATGATTAAATTCGTGTGGGCAAGAAATTGGATTGTTTTACTAAACTAATAATTTAAGTAACAAAATAATTATTAAAAGATACTAATACGAGGGATAAGTATCAGGATTTTTCTAGGATCACTAGGTGAACACCGTTAACGAATTACATTTTGAAACACAGATAATGTTTTAATTTGCCAAACGAGCAATAAGGCTAACCGAGTTACCAAGCTAGCTTTCTATGCCTATGTCAAATTACAACCGAGTTACCAAGTTCTAATTATCCCTAAAACATATAATGACGATCATCTAATTCTACTCAACGTTCACAGTCGGTGGTTGATTTCTCTAACCTGTGACTACGTGCTTAATTCAATTATCCGGGCAATTCGTTGCTTTCACTAACGCATTACCTATAATCTTCCTACTGCAACGTCTCACAATAGCAAGATAGATTAAGAGTATGAATTAAACATAGCAAACAAGAACATCATCAATTAAGTTTAAGCAAAACGTGAATCAAATCCATAATTCGCCAAAACGGCTTCAAACCCTAGCTACCATAGATAAATCCCAATAATAAACTTAGCTACTGCGATACATGATCAACACGATGAAGTTTATATTGATCATGATCAAAAACAATGAAAAAGATAGAGAAGAGAGATCAAACGATGGAATCCTCGCTCTCACGGCGAACTCCAAGCTCCAAGCCTTCCTCCAACTTGTTCTTTCTTGTCTCCAGCAGCCCTCTCTGCCTTTAGGTCCTAAAAATCGTCATGTATAGGGCTGGGCACGATTTTTAATGAAACTTGGCCGAATTTGCAATTCAGCCCCTCTAGTTTGCAATTCTCGGACATATTTCATAAGCTGATGTTGCGCGGGCCTTTTCTACCTCATCCGGACTCCGGTTTGGGCCCATCTTATATCGTTGGAAAGCCCTGAATGTCTACTTTCTAATGGCGTAGGCCTTGATCCAAAATTGTATATGTAACTCCAGATACAGCCCGAATACTGAAGACTGGTCCAGTGAACTTTTCCAGCTCTTCTTCATTTTTGCGTCATCTTCGGCGGACCATATCTTTCTCGTACGACCTTTGATTGAGCTCCGTGACCTATCGTTGGAAAGATAATTTAGTCTACTTTCATTTGGAACCGGTCTCACTATAGCAGGTCTTGTAGAACTCAAGATATCATCAAAATAGTGAAGGTTGGTCAATTCTGCTCCTCCAACTTTGCTTCTCTTGCTTATTCTTGACTTCCGAAGCTCGTTTCTTTTCTCCACTTGCTCTCCTCAAGCAATGTTCCTATAAATCACAACACGAACACTACCGAGAAGATCAAATGTGATAAAATCATACAAATCATAAGTAAAACAATTCAAGAAACGCCCGGATTGTACGTTTAAGCTCTAAAACATTATAAAACTCATTTTCTTCTTAAATAAGCCAGAAATTCGTCACTTTGCACCGAAACGCACACAAATAACAATATAAAGTGTATATAGGATGACTCTTATTAAGGAGTTATCAATCGACATGGATGGTAATGTGATTACCTACAAGGGCCGATTGGTGGCTAAAGGATTTAGACAGATTCATGGTATTGACTATGATGAAACCTTTTTACCAGTCGCTATGACCAAATCCATCCAAATCCTACTTGCGATTGCAGCATACCATGACTATGAGATTTGGCAGATGGATGTCAAAACATCATTCTTTTATGGGAATCTCCTCGAGGATGTGTATATGATACAGCCGGAGGGTTTTGAGGATCCAAAGCAAGCCAACAAATTCTGTAAGCTGCAACGATCCATTTATGGATTGAAGCAAGCTTCTAGGAAATGGAATCGACGTTTTGATGAAGTAGTCAAAGAGTTTGTCTTCATCAGAAACGAAGATGAGTCTTGTGTCTACAAGAAGGTTAGTGGGAGCTCTGTAGCTTTTCTGGTCTTGTATGTGGATGACATACTACTCATTGGAAACGATGTTCCCATGCTGCAATCTGTTAAAGATTGGCTAGGGAAGTGTTTCTCAATGAAGGATTTAGGGGAAGCAGCCTATATACTCGGTATAAAGATCTATTGAGATAGATCTAAGAGGTTGCGAGGCCTAAGTCAAAATACATATATTGACAAGGTGTTGAAACGGTTCAACATGCAGGATTCCAAGAAGGGATTCTTGCCCATGTCACATGGAATCACTCTTTCGAAGAGTGGTTGTCCTTCTAATGAGATTGAGAAGGAGCGCATGAGTAGAATACCCTATGCCTCGGCCATAGGATCTATCATGTACGCCATGTTATGTACTAGAACAGATGTGTCATATGTCTTGAGTATGAAAGCAAATACCAATCCAATCCGGGTGAGACTCACTGGATTGCAGTCAAGAACATCCTAAAGTACATGAGAAGAAATAAGGATGCTTTCTTGATATTTGGCGGTGAGGAAGAGTTGCGTGTAAGGGGTTACACTGATGCAAGCTTCCAAACCGACAGAGATGACTTTAGATCACAATCGGGATATGTGTTTTGCCTGAATGGAGCAGCGGTGAGCTGGAAGAGTTCCAAGCAAGAGACGGTAGCTGATTCTACAACAGAGGCTGAGTACATTGCTGCAAATGGCGCAGCAAAGGAAGCTGTTTGGATCAGAAAGTTTGTTTCTGAACTTGGTGTGGTTCCTAGCATTGCGGATCCAGTCGAGTTGTACTGTGACAACACTGGGGCAATCGCGCAATCGAAGGAACCCAGGTCGCACCAGAAGTCCAAGCACGTGCTCAGGAAGTTTCATCTGATTCGAGATATTATCGATAGAGGAGACGTTCGGATATGCAAGATTCCTACAGATGATAATCTGTCAGACCCGCTTACAAAGCCGCTCACGCAGTGGAAGCATGAAAGGCACACTAGGAGTGTGGGCATACGAGATGCGCCAGATTGGCGCTAGTGCAAGTGGGAGACTGTTGGAATAGATGCCCTAGAGGCAATCTAGTTTAGTATGAATTTATTTGTGGCTTGGAATTCATTTATTATTTATTGGATATTTAATAAAATGAAGTCCTTAGATTTACAATTGTGTTGTTTATCTTAATTGTCCCTAATCTAGTATAATGATTAATGGGACAATCATCTATAGACTAGTATGGGGTTGGATTGATATGGAGATATCATGATCCAACACATAGGTGTGAATTAAGGGTAATGTTGCACTGGATTGACCCATCTCCGAGAAGGCTACATACACGTTATGTTGAGTCACAAGCGCTTCTCGCGGTGCAATGGTATTGTCATCCTTAGACTTTAAGTCACTAGATGTTCTAGTTGTGGATTATTGTGATTTTGGTAGCGTTAAACGCTACACCGTAACTGGGTAGTTATAAAGGCGTGTACTGGATACAATAAGAAGCAAGCTTAGATATCGTAGTGGACGTAGATAGAATTTGTCCCTCTCACATAACGGGAGCATATATCCAAGGCCACTCGAGGGATATTGCTTATGGAATGTCTGGCAAGACTCAAATAAATCAATATGGGATATTGATGTTATTTGCATGAATAAGGCTATTCCCATGGATCGAGAAACTATGGATTGGATATACGAGTGTGACTTGTATGTCTCGTGTCCAATCCGGATATAAAGACAAAGGGATGAGACAATTACTTGTACAAAGGTTGTCAAGATGATTATTCTATTAGTTGGCTAGAATGGATGTTTTGCTAGAAACCGCTCCATATTAGCAAATAGTTTCTACCAACTAGATAGAACCTGTGGGGTCACACGCTATATAGAGTTGAACTAGATTTGGGAATTAATTAATTAGAAGGATCACTTTGCAAAACCTTGCAAACTTAGTAGGGACTAATTTGCAAGGAATAGACTAAAATGAATTCTAGTAGGACTACAATAAGTCCTTTAGGTAGTTGGCAAGGAGTTGTTGGACTATATAAAGGACCTTCCTTCCTTCCTTCCCACAACTTATTCTCATAATTGAACATAACAAGAGTGGGAGAGAACAAAAGGAGAGAAAAGAGCTAGCAAGCTAGGAGCTCGCCGCCCCTAGCCCGCCGCCCGTCCCCGTCGGCCACAAGGAGGCCGAGAGCCCCCTTTTGGTCTCGTTTTGTGTGATCTTTCTTCCTATTCCTCTTCCGGGCTAGCACCAAGGACTTGGGAGATCTAGAAATCAACTCTAGGCGTGGATCAACCATAGAGAACGTGACACAATTCGCGTTTGAAGTCATCAAAGGAGAACCCTAAGGTGTGTTATTGATTTCTTCCTTTACCATCGTTATGTCTCTTGACTTGTGATCCTTGGAGGGTTTTACATGGTTTATTTTGTTTCCATTGCGCATCCATGAATCAAAACCTTACATATCCTCCATCTTACGATCATCTACGACACGGTCCAAGACACAAACTAAGTACCCGTCACAACCTTTCCGAATAAGCGTATTAGCTTGCAAGGAAAAATTATATAGGGTGGTGATACTACTCGTGTCCCCTCGAAAGTAAACTTTTCTTCAGTAGGAGATCGGAAGGTCACCAACTTATCAACACAAACAATAACCGCATGATTGGCGGAGAGCAAATCCATCCCCAAGATTACATCAAAGTCACTTATGTCCAAGGGAATAAGGCTAACAACCAAAGATCTACCTTCAATGATGATGTCACAATTTTGATAAACGGAATAAGAAGCCATGACCACACCTAAGGGACTAGAATCATCAAGTGTGTAACCCTAATGCTCAGAACGACCATGAAGATTATGCACAAAGCGGGTACATACAAAGGAATGGGTAGAACCAGAATCAATAAGGGCATAGGCAGGAGTGAACAGATCAAGAAGGTACCTGCCACAACCGATGATGATGCTTGGAAATCTCCTGGAAAAAGTGCAAAAGCTCTCGCTTGGCGGTTCGGGTTAGGTTGATGGACAGAGACACTCGCCCCTTGATTTCCTCCAGCTCCTTGACGGTTCCTAGGCCACACTCTAGCATAGTGACCAAGTTGCTTGCAGTTATAACATGTTCCATTAAAATCACCACATGGTCGACCCATATGGTACCTCCCGCACTTGGTGCATACCTTATTGCCATTACTCGCATTGACTGTTTCCCCACTTCCACTTTGGCCAGAGTTATTGCTCCTATTGGTACCAAACCTCTTAAATGTTTTTGAGTTCCTTGGGCCTAAACCATTTTCATTCCTTGAACTACTGGTACACCCCTTAGTCTTACTTCTTCTAGTGTCCCTCTGCTTGATGGCCTCCATAATATCTTTCTCTGCTAGAGTAGCTTGCTCCTTAAGTATGTCAAAGTCGTTGATTTCCAATAACTCAATCCTAGTCAGAATTCCTGGACGCATCCCTGCTTCAAATTTCCTAGCCTTTCTTTCCTTGGTATCCACCACATGAGGTGCATGGAGAGAGAGCTCAATGAACTTAGCTTCATACTCAGCCACTGACATGTTCCACTGACTAAGGTTCATGAACTCAATAGCTTAAGCATTCTTTAACGCCTGAGGGAAGTACTTCATTTTGAAAACCTCGACAAACTTTTACCACATGTCAATCACCTCGCGCTCTTTCACGACAATCCACCAACGATAAGCATTATCCTCCAAGGCATAGGGGGCAAACTCGACCTTTTGCATCTCAGTACAGTGCAGCCTCTCCAAGTGCTTTTCCATTCACAATAACCAGTTTTCAGCTTCCACCGGGTCGTTGGTTCCCTTGAAAACCCTAGGCTTGAGTTCTCTAAAGTTATCAATTTTCACATTCTGGTTACCATTCGCCATCATCTTAGCCATCTCCTACATGGCCCTAGCCAGCCCAGCCATCTCATTAGGGTTGGCACCATCCCTAGGATCTGTAGAGTCAGATGCAGACGCATGGGAAGTACCTTCCGGCGCATGCTGCAATTTGCGGGTTGAATGACTGCTACTCATTCTATATAAGAAGAACACCCATTAAATTCACAACGAGTCCTCGCACCGTGCACTTCGCACCATAAATACTACCACTTAAGCAAGTACCAAGTATTACTATCTAGTAGACTTACACGTAAGGGTCATCCTACTGACCATACTCTAAGGTTTCTATACAAACCTATGCTCTGATACCAACCATGTGGCACCCCGCTCCCGCGACCACGATTATTAACATAATTACATGGGAATGAGGCGTCACACGCCACCATGGCATACTTGCACCATGAGGATGGAAGTAAAAATATTTGAAATTTCAAGGTTAACTGAAATGTAGTGCGGAAGCTTATGAAAAAGGGGTCTTATATTAAAAAATAGTTTATTTACAAAACTCGTCTTTTATAAAAAGGAAGTAGAGTTTGTGAATTTCATAAATAAAACTTTCATCCATCCTCTATGGTACTCATCGATCTCAGAGTCAAGTCATTCATGGTTCAGTCACGATTACACATAAACCATTCATAAAAGGGCCACAATACAACTTCAAAAGTTTAGTTAACAAACCACGGGATATCGCCTCTTGGGATAACACATTCCCGCCACCAAAAGATGACCATACATAGTCTCCAAAAATTGTATGCTAGATCTCCAAGAGTTACATGTAGAAAGACACCAAGTACTACTATATATACACGAGACAAGAAAGTATTAGACACATCTCACACAAAGCATGAAATATCCACAACATGATAAGGCATAAGCAAGTTTTAGGTTTGGAAATATACAATATATATACAAGTTTCAAATTCCATGGTCAAGTTGTTCCAAACATGCTTGTTTCCACAGTTTATACATAGATAACGAATAATTTAAACAACATAATTTAAGCAATCATTCAAGTAAGTAAACATGTAAAGCATTTGGTTCAAACGCTTGGGTCCTCGACCCCTTCCACAACACCACATTGAGCCCTCGGCTCCTTTCACTCAAGTAATTTGGCCATTAAAATCTCATTTGTGACACTAAGCCATAAATGTGGCGAGTCCGCGTAGAATCGCTACCTTGGACAAAACATAGTCGACAAGTCATGACAACGCACATGTTAATGGCTCATCCCATATTCTATCCCTGGGATAGGGTATCGACCTAAGGTCTATGTCCCCGCGCCTGGAGGGTACTGTCCGGTTTATATCCCACCGTTAGGGTACTGTACAACAGTGTCATTTAGGCAAACATCTTGGCCAAACATTTATAAAACATACCATGGACTTTCAGTTTAACAAATTTAATTTATAAACATGCTTTAAAACATGGGCTATATCTCCAACCAAAAGATACAAATCACCAAGTGGTTATAAAACCACATTCCACCATTCACAAGTTTCACAGCATCCACATCATAGCCCATAAAAAGTCAATATATGAAAGTAGCACTACCAAAGGGTTGGGTAAGTACTCACCTCGGGTCCTAGCTTATTGAACCCTTACTAGTTACCAATATCCAAATCCAAGTGCAACTCTAACGACGAGGCTCTACAAATAATAAGAGCAAGCCAACATTAAGACAAGTGCACTATAAGGCAAGAATAAGGTGCTAAAATTTTCCTATGACATGTTTATGAAGACCTTCTAGGATGAATCGACAATGGAATGATGTTTTCTTAATTAGCACATGCCACTGGACGAGAAATGAACTTTTCAGATTTGACACACTTGACAAGAACTAGAATTCTTAATTATATACAGAATATTTAGCATTAATCCAAGTGGAAATTAAACTAGACACATAGAGCTTCGAATCGATATAAGATAGAGCAAAATACAAGCTCGTATGAGAAAGTAATGACCTCACAAAGTTGGTTGACAGAATCTTTCTGAACCCAATTCCAGCCCAGACACAGTTTACAAGAATTCACATTACAGAAAATGTACAGATAATTTGGGCATGAAACAAGTTGGAAATGAGAGTAGAAACACATGGCTTTGAAAAGATATAAAATAGAGCACAATACGAATTTTTAGGAGCGAGATGTGGCCTCTCAAAGTCAGGTCATATAACTTGACGGAAAATAGAGTATCAACATGAGACCACTTCTTTGAATCCAAAGATCTTCAAGTAAATATGTGAAAGAACTTCATTGAAGGTCAAATAAGATATGGAAGAGACACATGCAATTCCAAATACAGCACATAGGATTTTATAATGAGCAAAAACACATTATTTGAGTAGGTAAGAAGGATGATAAAGAGAGATTAAGAAAAACTCTCATATTTAGAGACACAAACTTTCTTCTAAAACTTCATCAATGAAGATGAACCAATGAATCTACAAGAAGATTCAAAAAATAGACAAATTCAAGGACATTTTAAGATGATCTACCATGAAAAGGGCGTTGAAACCATGAATATGCAAAGATCAAAGAGAAGATTAATGATTCACCTCAAAGATCAAGATTGGTGAGCAAAAGAATGATTCTGAGCTCAAATCCTTTGGTAGAATGAAGAAAGAACTCTCCCCCAAGGTTGTATCTAGCTTGGAGATGAATTTTTCCATTCTTTGGATACTAGAATATGAATTTTTTATGGTGTTTTGTGGAGGTCTTAGCAAAAAAATGGGCTAAAGTTCTTTTGAGAGAAAAGATAACTTCTAGTGACTTTGAGAGAGATAATGGGTGTGAGAAAATGATGAGGGTGAGCTGAACAACAAGATCTATAGACGCACAAGAGATTGGGTACATTAGTCACACCACACTTGTTTGCAAGGAGTGCACTAGTATAATTAAATTAGGCACAAATGACACAACAAATGATAGCACACCTTACAACTCCAAATGATTTAAATATGAGGAGTAACATTGGAAAACGAGTGTAGGGTTGATAGGTATCCAACTCCCACAAGTTTTACATCCATAGAATAGCGAAATACCAAGTTTTGGCCATGCTTTTGTTGCTCCCTTTCTCAATTTGGGGAATGCAGTAGAAAGTGTTGGTTCAATGAACCAAATAGCTTGGGAAGCGTGAAATTGATACAAATCCATGGTGTGCAAGGAAAGTAGTCATGATGGGTCATTAGCATGCCTAATAATAGGTATTTATGGGTCTAATTCTCCCACTACAGTAGGTGTACATGCGAGATAAACAATACGGTACCAATATTCTCCCACATGAAATACGTATACACCAAAATCGCACTTCATAATACTTCACACTTCATAGAAAATAAGAATTGGTCAATATTCAAACTATATGGGACTAATATGAAATCCCACGCCCCAAATTAATTAGCCCCAAAATCATGTTATAATGGTCATAAATCAACTCCAAATAATGTTTTAATGAATTTAATTACGCGGGATGTCACACTTTATATAGTACAACAACTGCTTGTCCTACTACATAAAGAACTCTATCCTAATCCTACTCATTTATGGATTAGTCCCCTTTGCAAACTAGTCCTAATCATGTCCATACATGGATTAATTCTCTTTGCAAACATGCCCTAAATATGTCTATACATGAATTAGTCCTCCTTGGCAAATCCTAGTCATATATATACATAGATTAGTTAGTCCTACTAAGTTTGCAAGTGGATGCGTTTTGATCCTTCTAATTAATTAATCATATTAATTAATGCCCAAGTCTAGTTCAATCCACATGGCGTGTGACCCCATATGTTTGAACTTAGTTGGTAGTAACTATTTACTAACATGGAGCGGTGTCTAGCAACACATTCATTCCACCCAACTAATATAAATAGTCATCCTACAAGCCTTGTTCAAGTATTTTCTCATCCCTTTTTCTCTATATCCGGACACGAGACATACAATTCACACTCGTATATCCAATCCATAGTTTCTCAATTATGTAAATAGCCTTATTCGTGCAGATAACATCAATATCCCATATTGATTTATCTGAGTCTGGCCAAACATTCTATAAGCATTATCCCTCGAGTGGCCGCGGATATTTTCTCCCGTAATGTGGGAGGGACAAATTCTATCTACATCACTACGATCTCTAAGCTTGCCTCATATTGTGTCCGATATGCGCCTTTATGGCTACCTAGTCGTGGTGTAGCGTTCGACGCTACCAAAACACAATATTCCACAACTAGATGATCAAGTGACTTCAAATCTAAGGATGACAATACCGTTTTCACTGCGAGAATCGCTTGTGACTTTACATGCCAGTACGTAGCCTTCTCGGAGATGGGTCAATCCAGTATGTCATTACCCCTAATGCATACCCATGTGTTGGATCCTCATATCTCCATATCACTCCAAACCCATACTAGTCTATAGTTGATTGTCCTTTTAATAAATATAATTGACAAGGGATATTTAAAAATATAACACTTGCAAATATTCATGGTAGGCGAGACATCAGCGGGTACCTTGCAAATATTCACATCTCTTCTATCAACAATTTGATTGAAATCGAATCTTAGGAGTAAGTGCATCTAATGTAGTAATTTACTCAATCCTCTATGTTAGAATCAGTGACTTAATCTTGCCTGGAACCTTTCCTCCTCACAGTCCCTCCCACTAGTGCAAAACATAAAACTTGACTTATAATCTGAAATCTTCTTTGTTAGATTCGCATCACTGTAACTCCTTAAAGTGAAATCTTACTATCCTTCATATATCAAGCATTCATCCATTAGTTATTCTTAAGTACTTACAGATAATCTTGATAATTATCCAGTGACGCTCACCTGGATTTGACTGCTATCTTTTTGTCATACCATATGACACATCTGGCCTAGTACATAACATGGCGTATCTCGTGAATATAATTCATACGGTCCCCTTACCAATCTAATTGGAAAGACAATTAGTCTTCCAAAGACTAATTCCATGTGACATAGCTAAGAATCACAATTCTTGCATGTTGAATCATTTCAACACTTTTTGTTATTTATGTACTACGACTTAAGTCGCACAACCATCTTGATCTATCTCCATAGATCTTCATAGGTTGCTTCCCCTAAGTCTATCATCGAAGATTAATTCCCTCGCCAATCTACATAAGATTGCCAAGTAGGGTCATCATTTCCAATGATTAGTATGTCACTACATACAAGACCAGAAATATAACTGTGCTCCCACTAACCTTCTTGTAAATATAAGCTTCATCTTCAATTTTGATGGAACCAAACTCCTTTGATTGCATTATTAATTAGAAGAAGCCAACTCCGAGAAGCTTGACTCACTCTATAGACAGATTGCTACAAGCAAGATGCTAATGGATTTAAGCATCACAATTGGGGAAAGATTTCGTCATAGTCTATACTATGAACTCATAGGAAACCTTTTACCAACCAATTGTCCCTTAAAAATAATCATATTACCATCCCTTTCCTCATAAACCACTTGCACCCTATGGGTCCTACCCTTTCAGTTGTTTCCACCAAAGTCTATACTTTGTTGGTATACATGGATTCCATACCGTATTTCATGGCTCCAAGCCATTTCTGAGAGTATTGCCCACACGTGGCCTCTTCATAGGTTGTAGGCTCATCTGTATGAGCAATATATCACCATTTTATGAGAAATCTAAATTTTGTTAGCTCCTTGACATATCCTACCTGACCTACGAGGTCCTTATGTTACTTAAGTAGGTTGCTACACAACTCCTTGTGATCCTACTCATGTTCCATCAAAAGGATCAATATTCTGTTGTGGTTCTTGAAGTCCTTCAAGTTCTACTGTCCTCCAACTGTTTCTTTTATAGACAATCTCTTTCTAAAAACACATCGGTTCTAGCAACAAACAATTTGTTTCTCGATTGGACTGTACAGATAATATCCTTTGTTTCCTCAAGATATTCCACATAGTACATTTATCCGACTTAGGTTCAAGTTTATCTGTATACCTTTTTACATAAACTTCAAAACCCAAATTCTTTATGAACGACATACTAGGACACTTCCTAGTCCATATCTCATATGGTGGTTTTCATAATTAATTTAGATGGAACAAGGTTAATGGCGAAATTTTCTGTAATTAGAACATGGCCCCTAAAAGTAAACTGGAAGTTCAGTTTGACACATCATGTACCGAACTGTGTCCAACAATGTCCGGTTTCTCTTCTCAGACACGCCATTCCATAATGGTGTTCTAGGTAGGGTGAGTTGTGATCACATCCCATACTCCCTTAGATGCTCAAACTATTGGCTTAAGTATCCTCCACCTACGATCTAATCGTAGAGCCTTGATACTTTTGACAAGATGGTTCTCTACCTCATTCTGAATTCCTTGAACAATTCAAAGGACTCCGATTTGTTTCTTTCTAAGATACGCAAATCCATATTTCTCTGATCCCATCAGTAAATATGACGAGGTACTGAAAACCGCCTTTAGAATTTGTGCTTAGCGGCCTACATACATCAATATGTATGATTCCTAAAAGATCGTATCTTTTCCTCATAAATAAGACTTACATGTCCCATATGATTCAAATTCAAATGAATCCAGAAATCCATCCACATGGAGCCTAGATATGTATCTCTTATTCATGTGGCCTAAACGATAATGCTATGATAAGTGAGGCTCATATCTTTATATGCAAGCCTCTAGGTATAAGTGCTATAGATAAAATAATCATAATCAAGGATATACAATCCACTTAGAAAAAAGTGCATTACAATAATGCATTTTATCTAAATAAATGGAACAACATTCGTCCATTATTTTAATAAAAGATTTTGCTTGTCAAGACAAGAAATTGTGATAATGCCCCTACTCAAAGCAGTGATATGATCGTATTTGTCTACTTCATGGATAATTCGAAAAAGGTAGAAATAATTCCCTACGGCTAATTCAGCAACCCTTTGCTTTATTGCCCCACGTGAAGGTTTTTTCGTCCTTATTCAATTGTCTACATCTCTTGAGATCCTCCACATTTCTATAAACGTGAGATCCTCATCTAGTATCTTATACTCATGATGATGAGATAGACTCATTAATTTCTATAAAAAAAACCCCTAAGGTGGAATTCATAATTCCTTTATTATTTCCTTTCATGCACTTTGGGCAGTCTTTCTTCCACTACAACATCTTTTAGAGATCTAAGGCAACTTGGCTTTCAGCAACAAGCTTGCTTTATACCTATGGGGTTGGCGCAAAACCTTTTTCCCTCACCCATGCTGTTAACCATTAACATATTTTTCCTTAGCCCTAATTAATGTCTTGTTCAGCGGTTCTCATTTTTATTGAGTAAATTGCCTTTGAACAAAACTATAATTGCATCCAATACAATCAATGGTCCACTTTGAGTGACTAACTGTTTATTATTTATCTAACTCATAGATAAACCCCAAAATCTAAGATTTCAATCCTATTGAAATAGCTTAGTTGCGTTTTACCTCTTGCTTAAGCAATCACACATTACTAGCTAGTGTCGTCCTGTCATATCTTGATGAATCAAGTCGCCCTGCTTTGGCCCGCACGAGCTTGATTAATCTCGATCATGACGAGTGCTAAGCAAGAGAACGCAACGTGGAGAACCACTTCAAACCTTTTTCATGTCTAGCTCGCTCTTTAAAATAGCTTCTTTAATGTATGATCATATCATACGCCTCCATGTTCTCATCTTTGTTCTAAAGTTCAGAGGTTATGGCAGCTAGCATGAGGCAAGTCACATCCAAAGAACCCTTTTTTAATGTTCCTTCCATTAGGTTTTAGTGTGTTTTGGTAGTAGGTTGGAAGAGAACTTTATATTCTACGATGTACAACAATTTTTATTTTATTTGAGAACAATACTCAATTTATACCATTCTAGAAAATAGATTCCAGACAGCTTGTCCAACTTATGGACATAAAGTCGTGTTTCGTTTGTTTAATGCCATGGGTATTCAACACAGTAGGATTATAAAAAGTATCGTGACATATTATCTATATTTAACAAGGACTTACATTGTCAAACATAGCTCCCACTATTTTTTTACGGATTAATAACCCTCGAGATATTAATGCGAAAAATATCATTATATTTTCTAGTGGGCCAAGAACCACATTTCACTTCCTTTTGAGCTTGCTTTGGCAAGTCACCAAAAAGTTAATTATTTAGGTAGGAATAATTCCAATTGCATCCCATGCAACTCTTGGTTCAATTGGGAAAATAACTCCTTATTTATCTATCCCATTGGTAATCCCAATTGAGTGCCTCTAGGTTTTTAATCCTTATTAAAATTACCTAGTTACGTCCAACCTCTTACTCCAAAAATTGCACATTACATATTCCATCGCACCACATAATGATGAAGCAATTCGTTATGCTTTGGCACACACGATCTTGATTAATCAATTTTGTGATGAGCGTTTAAGTAACGAGAAGGCAAAACGTAATATTTTACTTTTGAGGGATTTTTATTTCAATTACTTTTAATTATTTTTGTTGATCCATATCAATTGATCTACTTATTTGAGTTGGGCAAACTCCAAACAAAAGAGTCGGGTTGTTTAATAATCTTATTATCAAATTGCATGCGTCATCCATACAGCAACAACAATAATAAGACTATAACATCCAAAAAATAGAAAATAACGTGATGTGGATGTGGTCTGTTAGACTATGATATTCTCAAGCCAATTAGAATATCTACGAACCCTAAAAATAGCAAGCACATCTCCATGTGCCTCCATCTTTTGGTCCATCCTTCATAGCCTTGTGGAATGCTCCATGCTCCATGTTGTGGATCCTTTTAATTCTTTGGTCTTATTTTCTCCAATTTTGGCTATCTATTATATTTAGTACTAGCTAGAATCTAAACTAAATAAATAAATATCACAAGTTGAGAAAAATACCGGCTCACAGGCCGTAAACCTAATTAATTATTACATCAATATTGATCGGCTCGCAGGCCGTAAACAAACCATAAAAATTAAACATTCACAACAAACCACATCTAAGGCCATATCCAATCACCATGAGAATTGCACATAAACAATCAAAAATCAATTTTAACGCGCTTAGTCAATTTTAATTGATTTTAGGATTACTATGGTCAAAACTTTCCAAAAGGGTCAACCAAGCAAGTGGACGAACCCCTTGGAGCCGCCTGGGCCGAGCCTAGGCCGGTCGGCCCAACCCGTGGGGTCGGCCGAAACACGTAAGCCTTAGGCGTCGGTGGCTTGGGCGGCAAGGAAGGATGGGCGGTCCCTAGGGGGGCCGAACTTCAATGTAGTTATATCCAAACAACTTCTTCCTTGTTCCCCAAGTCCAAAACATTTCCAAATTGAAAGCTCCTTTCAAATTTGTTCCCAAACCCTAGATCTAAGATCCTAAAATTTCTCAAACTCACTAATTCCTACATCCCATGTAAAATTAGTTCTTGTTTGATTGAATTATTGACAAATTGCATCAATATGCTTGATTTGTCTATTTTACGCGATAAACAATAATTTAAAGTGTAAAACTACATAAATCGTAACACATAAACTATGTTATGCTCTATAACCTGTGGCTCTTATACCATTGTAGGGTTTTGTAATGGATTACGCAGCGGAAATAAAAAATAAAAAATCCGCACAAGACCCTCGAAGGATCACATGAAGAGAATTCATAACGATAACAAATGATTCGTAATAGTCACCTTGTAGGTTTGTTGTGATGACTTAAAACGCCAATAGTGTCACGTCTCTACGGTTGATCCACGACTAGGATTGAGATCTAGATCCTCCAATTCCTTCTGCTAGCTAGGAACGATGTAGGAGGAAGAATAAATCACGCAATGGAGACCAAAAGAAAGGATCGTCCCTTTCTCTTTGGCCGACGGGGTAGGGCTGGACCAAGGGGGTCAGATCGGCCTCCTTGTGTCTTGCTCTCTATCCTTGATTTATTCTCTCCTAATCAAAGTATGTAGATGTGTAGAGAAAATAAGCTAGGAGTGTTATTTATATAGTCCAACGACTCCTTGTCCTACTACATAAAGAACCCCTCTCCTAATCCTACTCATGTATGAATTTGTCCCCTTGGCAAACTAGTCCTAATCATGTCCAAACATGGATTAGTTCTCTTTAAAAACTAATCCAAATTATGACTCTACACGAATTAGTCCACCTTGGCAAATCCTAATCATGTCTATACATGGATTAGTCCACCTACCAAATTAGTCCTACTAAGTTTGCAAGTTGTTGCGTTTTTGTCCTTCTGTTGGGTTTTGATGCAGGTTACGCAGCGGAATAACAAAAATTAATCCTGCTCAAATCCCACCAAGGATCACTGGCAAGCCATCATAACATGATAAGGGAATAAAATATGTGTACCTTTGGTTTGGGAGATCACACGAAGAATAGTGTCTTCGTCTCTATGAATATCCACACCTTGGATTCTTGATTGGATTCCTTCCTACCATGTAGTGCTAGCAACGAGGAAAGGATGAACTGATCGTGCAAAATGAGGAGGAGGCGCGTCCAAGGTAGGGCTGACGACTCCGAGGGGGGTGGTGATGGGTTCGCTTCAGCCTTCCTTGTATCTCTTCTCTTGCTTTATTATGTTCTCTCAAATAGTGACTTGTGTAGAGAATTAACAAGCTAGAGTTCCTTTATATATTAATAACTCTTTATTAACTATATAAAGGCCCCAGTACGAATAATGTTCTTACATGAATTATCCCACTTGCAAATTGGTCCTACTTAGTTTGCTCGTGGTTGCGTTATGATCCTTTTAATAATTAGTCCAACTAACTAATACCCATATCCAATTTAATCCATCCGGTGTGTGACCCCATAGGTTTCTACTTAGTTATTAGTAATTACTTACTAACATGGAGCGGTGTCTAGCAACACATCCATGCTACCCAACTAATAGAAATATGTCAGTGATCCCGACAAACCTTGTGCCCAATGTTCATGTATTATTTTATCCCTTTGTATCCATATCCGGATTGGACATGAGACATATTAGTCACACTCGTATATCAAATCCATAGTTCCTCGATCCTGGGAAACTGCTTATGTGAGCAGATAACATCAATATCTCCATATTGATTTATCTGAGTCTTGCCAGACATTCCTATAATCACCATCCCTCGAGTGGCTCATGGATATTTACTCCCATTATGTGGGATGGACAAATCCAGTCTACGTCACTACGATCTCTAAGCTTGCTTCCTATCATGCCCGATAACTATCTTTATAGTAACCCGGTTAAGGCACAACGTTTGATAATATCAAAGCATGATATTTCACAACTAGAGTATCTAATGACTTCAAGTCTAAGGATTACAATATCATTAGCACTATGAGAAGAGATTGTGACTTTGACATAATCTAATGTATCCTTCTCGTCATCGGTCAATCTAGTATGTCATTACTCCTAATGCATACCCATGTGTTAGAATTGATATCTCCATATCAATCTACCCACGTACTAGTCTGTAGTTGATCGTCCCGTTAATCAATATAATGGACTAGTGATATTTAATATCTAAGGACTTCATTATATTAAATATCACAATAAATAATAAATGAATTTTCTAGCCAAACAGGGTTCGTACTAAATATAGAATGTCTCTAGGGCACCTATCTCAACAGTCTCCCACTTGCACTAGAGCCAATCTGGCACATCTCGTATGCCTATAGATCTAGTGTGCCATTCATGCTTTCGCTGCGCAAATGGCTTTGTGAGCGGATCTAAAAGATTGTCATATGTTGGAATCCTGCACATCTTCACACCTCCTCTATCGGTCATATCACGAATAAGATGGAATCTCCTAAGTACATGCTTCATATTCTGGTGTGATCTTGGTTCATTGGCTCGTGCGATCGCTCTAGAGCTGTCACAGTACAACGTCATAGGATCCACAATGCTATGGACCACACCAAGCTCAGTGATAAACTTCTTTATCCAAACTACCTCTTTTGCTGCTTCCGCAGAAGAAATGTACTCAGCTTCAGTTGTAGAATCAGCAACTGTCTCTTTCTTGGAACTCTTCCAGCTCAGAACACCTCCATTCAGGCTGAACACATACCCCGACTGTGATCTCTAGTCATCCTTTTCGGTTTGGAATCTTGTATCAGTGTAACCAATTACATTGAGCTATTCCTTACCTCGAAAAATCAAGAACGAGTCCTTATTTCTTCTCAAGTACTTGAGGATGTTCTTAACAGTGATCCAGTGACTTTCCCCTGGATTAGACTGATATCTGCTTACCATACTTAACGCGTATGATACGTCTGGTATAGTACACAACACGACGTACATCATGGGTCCTATGGTCGAGGTATAGTGTATCCTACTCATGCGGTCCCTCTCAATCTCATTGGAAGGACAATCAGTCTTAGAGAAAGTTACTCCATGCGACATGGGCAAGAACCCTTCTTGGAATCTTGCATGTAGAACCGCTTCAACACCTTGTCTATATATGTACTTTGACTTAGACCGAGCAAATTTCTAGATCTATCTCTATAGATTTTGATACCGAGTATATAAGCTGCATCTCCTAAGTCCTTTATTGCGAAACACTTTCATAGCAAACCTTTAACAGATTGCAAAGTAGAAATGTCATTTCCAATGAGTAGTATGTCATCCACATACAAGAGCAGAAACACAACACAGCTCCCACTAACCTTCTTGTAAACACAGGGCTCATCTTTGTTCTTGATAAAATCAAACTCTTTGACCGCATCATGAAACGTCGATTACAACTCCTAGAAGCTTGCTTCAATCCTTAAATGGATCGTTGCAGTTGACATACCTTTTTAGCATTCCTTGGGAAAACTAGGGCTGTAAGAAAAACCGAATTAATTGGTCAAACCGACCGAACCAAACTGAATGTCTTGGTTTTGGACGGTTTTTATGGATGTTCGGTTTACAAACGGTTATTTTTTTACAACCCGGTCTAATCGGTCTGGTTTCGTTTTTTAAAAAAAATCACACCACACCAAACCGAACCGATATGTGTCTTTTTCTTATAGAGAATCGATATGTGTCTAATGCACTTTTATTGTAATATATATTGTGTGAGCTATAGAAAATAATATATTAAATGATAAACACAAGTAGATAGATTCAATTAATATGATCTGATTGATCTTAATCTTCTTCATTTCTCTCATATTCCGTCACAATTTATCTAAAATGATAATTGTGTAAGGCTTTTACGTCTACTTAATTTCTTTTCACTTAAAATTTGTTGACATTTGTTCTAAAAAAAATTGTTTACATTTTAGTATTATAACATTCATACATGAATGTTTAGGAAAACCGACCGAACCAAACCGAACCAAACCGAAGTGCTTCGATTTGGTTTGATTGGGTTATTACATTCAAACGGTTTGGTTTGGTTACAAAATTAGTAAACCAATGTTTTCGGTTTGGTTTATGGTTTTAGCACAAACCGCACCAAACCAAACCGCTTACAACCCTAGGGAAAATCCTCCGATTATATCATGTACACATCCTCGAGGAGGCTCCCATAAAGGAACGCTGTTTTGACATCCATCTGCCAAATCTCATAGTCATGGTAAGCTGCAATAGCAAGCAGGATTCGAACGGATTTAGTCATGGAGACTGGTGAAAAGGTCTCATCATAGTAAATACCATGAATCTGTCTACAACCCTTAGCAACCAATTGCCATTTGTAGGAAACTACCTTGCCATCCATGTAAGTCTTCATCTTAAAGACCCACTTGCACCCTATGGGACGAGCCCCTTCAGGTGGTTCCACCAAAGTCCATACTTTGTTGGCATACATTGATTCCATTTCGGATCTCATGGCATCTAGCCACTTCTTGGAGACAGGGCCTTTGGCGTCCCCGTAGGTCTCAGGCTCATCATCCATGAGCGGTATGTCATCAGGCTGAGTCACGAGATGTTCATACATCTGGATCATGACGTACCCTACCTGATGTTGGAATAGCTGCCCTAGAGGCAATCAATATTTAGTGTGAACAATGTTTTGGCTAGAACATTCATTTATTATTTATTGTGATATTTAATATAATGAAGTCCTTAGATACAATCCGTTGTTATCTCAAATATCCCTAGTCCATTATATTGATTCATAGGACGATCACCTATATACTAGTATGTGTGTAGATTGATATGGAGATATCAAGTCTAACACACGGGTATGCATTAGGAGTAATGGCATACTAGATTGAACCACAATGAGAAGGATACATAAGATTATGTCAAAGTCACAGTCGCTTCTCGTAGAGCTAATAATATTGTCATCCTTAGACTTGAAGTCACTAGATACTCTTGTTGTGGAATATCATGCGTTGATATTATCCAACGTTGCGCCTTAACAGGGTACCTATAATGATAGTTATCGGGCATGGTAGGAAGCAAGCTTTGAGATCGTAGTGACGTAGATAGGATTTGTCCCTCCCACATAATGGGAGCAAATATCCATGGGACACTCGAGAGATGGTGCTTATAGGAATGTTTGGCCAGACTCAGATAAATCAATATGGAGATATTGATGTTATCTGCTTACATAAGCATATTCCCAGGATTGAGAAACTATGGATTGAATATACGAGTGTGACTATTATGTCTCGTTTCCAATACGGATATGGAGACAAAGGGATAACACAATATGTGATTATTGGGCACAAGGTTTTTCGGGATCACTGACTTATTTCTATTAGTTGGGCGACATTGATGTGTTGCTAGACACCGCTCCATGTTAGTAATAAGTTACTACCAAATAAGTAGAAACCTATGAGGTCACACACCGGATGAATTAAATTGGATATAGGTATTAATTAGTTGGACTAATTAATAAAGGATCATAACGCAACCACAAGAAACTTAGTAGAACTAATTTTCAAGTGGGCTAACCCATGTAAGGACATGATTAGTATTGGGGCCTTTATGTAGTTAATAAAGAGTTATAACTTTATACAGGAACTCTAGTTTGTTCCTTCTCTAACACAAGTCATTATTTGAGAAAAAATAACAAATCAAGAGAGAGAGACAAGGAAGGAGCCAAAGCACCTTCCCGCCCCCCTGCCCGACGCCGTCGGCCTCCCGTAGGCGTGGCCTCCTTCTAGGTTTGCGTGATCCTCTTCCTCCATCTTCCGTTGCTAGCACTACACAGCGAGAAGGAATCCAATCAAGAATCCAATGTGTGGATATTTATAGAGACGAAGATACTATTCTTCGTTTGATCTCCCAAACTAAGGTACACATCTGCTATGCCCTTATCATGTTATGATGGCTTGTCCTGTGATCCTTGGTGGGATTTGAGCAGGATAATTTTTTTTATTCCGCTGAGTAACCTGCATCAAAACCCAATACCTGACCTACGAGTTCTTGTGTTACCTGAACAGGTTATTCCACATTAACTTGCGGTTCCTGTTTATGCTCCATCATCGGTTCAGTGCTTTTTTGTTCTTGAATTTCTTCAAGTTCTACAGTCCTCCCACTTGCTTCTTTAGAGACAAACTCTCTTTCTAGAAACACGCCGGTCCGAGCTACAGACACTTTGTTCTCGGTAAGATTGTAGAAATAATATCCTTTCGTTTCCTTAGGATATCCTACAAATTTACACTAATCTGGTTTGGGTCTGAGCTTGTCTGTTTGTAAACGCTTTACATAAACATCGCAACTCCAAATCTTCGTAAACGACACTATGGGACGCTTTCCAGTCCATATCTCATATGGTGTCTTCATGACTGATTTAGATAGAACACGGTTAATGCTGAAAGCTCCAGTCAATAGAGCATGTCCCCAAAATGATATTGGAAGATCCGTCTGACACATCATAGACCGCACCATATCCAATAGTGTGCGATTCCTCCTCTCATACACGCCATTCCACCGTGGCTTGTCGGGTGGAGTTAGTTAGGATACTATCCCTTACTATCTAAGATAATCGTCAAACTCTTGGCTCATGTATTCTCCTCCACGATCTGATCGCAAAGCCTTAATTCTTTTACCAAGTTGCTTCTCTACTTCATTCTTGTATTCTTTGAATAATTCAAAGGATTCGGATTTGGCCTTCATAAGGTATATAAATCCATATCTACTAAAGTCATCAATAAACTTAATGAAGTAGGTGTAACCACCTCTGACAGGCATTGGAAACGGCGCACATACATCAGTATGTATGAGAGCAAGTAACTCACTAGTACTCTCACCTTTCTTATTGAAAGGGGACTTCGTCATTTTTTCCAACAAGCAAGACTCGCACGTCTCATATGATTCCAAATCAAATGAGTCTAGAAATCCATTCTTATGGAGTCTAGATATGCGTTTCTCGTTTATATGGCCTAAATGACAGTGCAATAGATATGTAGGATTTAAATTATTAGTTTTAATCCTTTTAGTATTTATGTTATACATGGAATTTTTTAGATCATATGTACAATCCATTAGAAAAATGCGCACTACAATAGTGCATACTATCAAAATAAATGGAGCAACACTTTTCCTTTATTGAAATAAAAAAACCCTTCTCGTCCAAACAAGAAACGGAAATAATATATCTGCTCATAGCAGGCACATAATAGCAATTGTCTAATTCTAATATATGTCCAGAAGGCAAAGATAGCTTAGCTCATACATTCCTATAGCTAATGCAGGAACTCTTGCTCCATTCCCGACGCGCAAATCTCTCTACCCTTTAGCCAATCTTCTAATTCTTTTCAAATCCTGCATATTTCGACAAATGTGAGATCCACATCCAGTATCCAATTCACAAGATGAAGAAAAAGATTGATTGACGTCTATAACAAAAATACCTGGTGGTGGTGGAATCACTATTCCAAGCTTTTTATCCTCCAGATACTTGGGGCAATTCCTCCTCCAGTGACCCGGCTGGCTACAGTAGTGACAATCACCTTTAGCCACACCCCCACTAGACTTCAGGGCTTCCTTGGACTTTGCAACTTTCTTGCGCTTTCCTTTAGAAGTAGACGCAACTCGCTTACCCTTCTTCTTTTTCACCATCATTATGGCTTTTCCCTTTCCTTTATTGATGCTTTGTTCAGCTGTCCTTAGAATGTTCAGCAAGTTTGGCAGAGCTTTGCAGATCTCATTCATGTTATAGTTCATGATGAACAGGTTATAACTATCTGGAAACGATTTCAAGACGAGATCAGTTTCCAACTCTTCGCCGAGTGGGAACCTCAGGCTCGTGAGGTTCTCTATGTATCCGATCATTCGGAGTACATGAGGCCCGGCTGGATTCCCTTCTGCGAGAATGCTCTTCAAAAGTGCCTTGGACACTTCATACTGCTCATGCCTTGCCTGTTCCTGAAACAACTGTTTCAAGTGTTCGATCATATTGTAGGCTTCCATGTTCTCGTGTTGCTTCTGAAGCTCAGACCTCATGGTGAAAAGAATGAGACAAGTCACATCATTAGAATCATCCACATGTTTCTGATGTGCTCCCACGGTAGCCAGAACAGACTCATCCTGGGGTGGTTCTAGTATAGGATTGTCTAAGACGTATAGTTTTTTTTTTCTTACTTAAGGACGATCCTTAAGTTTCTGTACCAGTCAAGGAATTTTTTTCCAAATTGTCCTTCTCAAGGACATATCGCATGGATGAATTCTATGCGTGATTGTTTCCCATTGGAATTCTACAAAAACGAGAAATGTGCAATTTTTAATATTTTGAACAGTTTAACAATATTCAACAATGACTAGATCATTAAATATAGCTCCCACTATTTTTCTCAGATTAATAGCCCTCACCATTAATGCGGAAAATATCATATATATTTTCTAGTGAGTCCAAGATCCATATTTCAATTCTTCTTGAGCGTGCTTTGGCAAGTCACCCAAGAATTGGTTATTTAGGTAGGAATCATTCCAATTTCATCCCATGCAACTCTAGGTCCAATTAGGTGCATAACCATTTATTCATTATCCCCTTAAGATAACACCTAATTGTCATGCCTCTAGGCTCATCAATCCAATCGATTTTCCCCCTTGGGTCCAATCTCTTGCTTCAACAGTCACACATTACTTGCTTGTGTCGCCGCAACACACCTAGGTGAATTAAAACGCCTTGATTTGGCAAGCCCGAATGTAATGGACCTTGGTCATGAAGGGTGTTTAGGCAAGAGAAGGCAAAAAACAATATTTCCATTGAGGGATATAATAGTCATTATCTAATTGTTTGGTTGATCTTATCAACATGATCTACTTATTTGGATTTGGCAATCCACAATAAAAGATCAAACTTGTTTATTGTTATCTTGTTAACGCTTTGCATGTATCATCCATAAACACAAAAATAAATAACAAGACATAAATAATACACATCCACAAAAGAAAAATTAACGTGGCATATGGCCCCTATACTAAGATATTACCAAGACAATGATAATTACTATATGCCCCAAAGTGACAATCTCATCTCCATGTGCTCCACCATAGCCGTGCGCCTAGGATAAGAGTCCTCATCGTCTTTGTGGCCTTTTGGTCCTCCGGTCTTCTTCTCCATGCTTCTTGGCTATCATCTAAGTATTCTAATTCTAGCCTAAAATCTAGAGTACATAACTAAATAAAACCTCACATGCTGAGAAAATGATCAGCTCGCAGGCCGTAAAATTAACGAACTATTACATTAATTTAATCAGCTCGCACGCCGTAAACCAAACCACAAAAATAAACATCCACAACCTAGGGCATATCCATCCCCATCCAAAAAAGAACATAATACAGTTAAAACCAATTTTTAACGTGCTTGTTCAATTTTAGTTTGAAATTGGGTAATTAGGGTCACAACAGTCCAAGAGGTCCAACCTAGACTTAGGCAGAACCCCATGGACCGCCGCACGCCACCCGCCCGGCCTGACCCTAGGCCAGCTGCCCCTAGGTGGCCGCTCCCTTGCTTTGCGCGGAAGGAAGAGGAGGGGAGGCGGCTAGGGTTTCGGCCCTAGCTTCATTCCCCTTCCTTCCTTGTTGCCCAAGTTTGGTTGCTCCCATATAGTTGTCTCCATAATTTGAAAAACCCCTTTTTCCAATTATGTGGCCAAGAACCCTAATTTTTTAAGAACCCAATTATTCACATCTTATGTGATCAAACACACCAATATTCACATCCAATGTTGAATTAGGTATTGTTTGTCTTGAATCAAATTCAATTTTCATCTAATATGCCAATTAATTTCGTTTTTCGCGTAATATAAACAATACGGTGTCTAAAATGAAAAATTGTAACACATATGTTATGTGCTACGACCTGTGGCTCTGATACCACTGTTGGGTTTTGATGCAGGTTACGCAACTGATTAACAAAAATTAATCATGCTCGAATCCGACCAAGGATCAGAGGCAAGCCATCATAACATGATAAGGGCATAAAAGATGTCTACCTTTGGTTTGGGAGATCACACGAAAAATACTGTCTTCGTCTCTATGAATATCCACACCTTGGACTCTTGATTGGATTCTTTCCCATCGTGTAGTGCTAGCAACGAGAAAAGGAGGAAAGGATCACGAAAAACGAGGAGGAGGCGCGCCTAAGGTGGGGTCGACAGCTCCAAGGAGGGGGCAGATGGGTTGACTTCGGCCTTTCTTGTCTCTCTTCTCTTGCTTTGTTATTTTCTCTCAAATAATGACTTGTGTAGAGACATAATAAGCTAGAGTTCCTTTATATAGTAATAACTCTTTATTAGAAACATAAAGGCCCCAATACTAATCATGTCCTTACATGGATTAGCACACTTGTAAATTAGCCCTACTAAGTTTGCTTGTGGTTGCGTTATGATCATTTAATTAATTAGTTCAACTAATTAATATCCATATCCAATTTAATCCATCCAGTGTGTGACCCCATAGGTTTCTACTTAGTTGGTATTAATTACTTACTAACATGGAGCGGTGTCTAGCAACACATCCATGCTACGCAACTAATAGAAATAAGTCAGTGATCCTGACAAACCTTTTGCCCAATGTTCATGTATTGTGTTATCCCTTTGTCTCCATATCCAGATTGGACATGAGACATATTAGTCACACTTGTATATCCAATCCATAGTTTCTCGATCCTGCGAATATGCTTATGTGAGCAGATAACATCAATATCTCCATGTTGATTTATCTGAGTCTGGCCAAACATTCCTATAAGCACCATACCTCGAGTGGCCCATGGATATTTGCTCCCATTATGTGGGAGGGACAAATCCTATATACGTCAATACGATCTCTAAGCTTGCTTCCTATCATGCCTGATAACTATGTTTATAGTTACCCGGCTAAGGCGCAACGTTTGATAATATCAAAGCATGATATTTCAGAACTACAGTATCTAGTAACTTCAAGTCTAAGGATTACAATAGCATTAGCACTATGAGAAGCGATTGTGACTTTGTCATAATCTAATGTATCATTCTCGTCGTTGGTCAATCCAGTATGACATTACTCCTAATGCATACCCATGTCTTAGACTTGATATCTCCATATCAATCTACCCACATACAAGCCTATAGTTGATCGTCCCATTAATCAATATAATGGATTAGGGATATTTATGATAGACAACACATTGTATCTAAGGACTTCATTATATTAAATATCACAATAAAAAATAAATGAATGTTCTTGCCAAACATTGTTCAGACTAAACAGAGATTGCCTCTAGGGCACCTATCCCAACACCTTCTAATTAATTAATTATTTTAATTATTTCCCAATTCTAGCTCAATCCATATGGCAGGTGACCCAATAGGTTTCTACTTAATTGGTAGTAACTATTTACTAACATGGAGCGGTGTCTAGCAACACATCCATTCCACCCAACTAATCGAAATAGTCATCCGACGAACCTTGTGCAAGTATTTCTCATCCCTTTGTCTCTATATCCATATTGGACACGAGACATACAAGTCACACTCGTATATCCAATCCATAGTTTCTCGATCCTGGGAATAGATTTATTCGTGCAGATAACATCAATATACCATATTGATTTAACCGAGTCTGGCCAGACATTCTATAAGCACTTTCCCTCAAAGTGGCCGCAGATATTTGCTCCCGTTATGTGGGAGGGACAAATTCTATCTACATTACTACGATCTCTAAGCTTTCCTCATATTGTGTCTGATACGCACCTTTATGGCTACCAAGTCACGATGTGGTGTTTGACACTTCAAAAACACAATATTCCACAACTAGATGATCTAGTGACTTCAATTCTAAGGATGAGAATGATGTTGTCACTGCGAGAAGCGCTTGTGACTTTACATAGTCAGCATGTAGCCTTCTTGGAGATGGGTCAATCCACTATGTCATTACCCCTAATACATACCCATGTTTTGGATCGTGATATCTCCATATCAATCTAACCCCAAACTAGTCTATATTTGATTGTCCTATTAATCAATTAATTGACTTGGTATATTTAAGAATATAACACTTATATTCTAAGGACTTCATTCTTGTTAACATATCTCTATATCGATAACATAATGATCATAAATCCATAAATGTCACAAGAAATAAATTGCCTCTAGGGCATATTTCCAACACCTCCTCCTCTCTCCCTCGCGCTCTCTGCTCCCTCTCTGTCACACCAGAATCGCCCCAGGAGCAGACAAACAACAGCGGAAAGAGCTGCGACAGTAGCAGCGACGGTAAAGCTCAACCCTGTCCCCGACGCCGCCACAGTCGAGCTCCTCCTCCACCTCCGTTCGGCCACCTCTGTGCCACTCTCTCCCTCTCACTGATGTGCCTAGACGAGCCCTGCCATCGGAGTGACTGAGCTCAGCCCCATGACCACCATTGCCGCTAATTTTCTGTTTCGTCTTCATCGAAACTTTCCGGTAAACCCGAGACTTCTTCGTATTCCGTTACGATATGAATTTTTGGGTTGTTATCCTTCTGTATATACATGTATGTATGTGGGTAGGTGATTTCTTGGGTGTGGGTGTAGTCCTGTGGGTGAACTCTTTGGAGTAGATGGCATGTTTGAATTAATTTGAGTTAGGAGGGGTTTTTGTTTTCTATCCAAAACCTTTAGGGTAGGGTTTGTTAGAATTGAAACTAATTAAATCGAGTAGTTGTAGTTTAGAGAAACTATGGGGAGCCTACTGTTATTTTTTTTACAAATTGTGTTTGTTTAATTATGTTAGTTTTTATTTAATTATTTATATGTTAATAAAAATTTGCAAATTTCATATTAAATCAAGAAGTATACAAAAAAACTTTTTCGTAATGTAATTCTTTCATAAATTAACATATGTTACATAATAAATATTTACAATTTGTTTTTGTAAAAAATAAGTTAGTAAATGAATTGTTTATATACGTTAAAATTACATAACAAATATATGGTAATTTTTACTCATTAAATAAATATTGATTTTGTTTATCTAAATAAATTGTGAGTTTCTCATATAATTATGTTATCCTAACAGTTAAACCCGTTTAATAAAATATTGTTGTTTTTATCACAAAATAAATTAGTTAGGAAATAGAAAAAAATTGTAAAATATTGCGAAATAATTTTTTTAACTGAAAATAATTGTTTTGTAATTATGAGAATTGTTATCTTTCATTATATAATTGGAATACTAAATTTTCTTATATTTAATTGTAACATAAATTATAGTATTAAATAGTTTTATAGCCTTAAAATTATTAAGTAACTTCTTAATATCATTTTGGAGATTTCCGACTCACTAGAAATCGAGAGTTTAATAATCTAAAATTGAATTGGGTGTTTATAATCCCTTAGAGCCTTTATTTGCATATCATGTAGGACATATGCAATATCTACATGTGACACGAACTTGGTTGTGATTAGGAATTTACGTTTATAATTGTAGATCCTGATTTCGGTAAGGCAGTAGACAACAACATTCTGTACGAATAGCAGCGTTAGTAGCACTCTTTGCTCTCACAATGAGTAGACATAGTTAGCCTAATATGTCCTGTTCTTTCTCCGCGTGAGTATAAATGCATAGTTTTGCATGCCTAGTACTTTCATGTGACCTACTTGTTTATTTGAAAATAACTGCTGTACTTTACTCTCTATTTCTCAAATGTGCCATACTTATTTTTGAACCATCACTTTACTACTCGTGAACCATCACTTTACTACTCGTCTTCGAATTCGAAAACTCTTTATTCAAATTTCACTTAGTCAAAATTCATTAAAAACGTAAAGTGAAAGATCGCATGTACCGGAACCAGATGGTTGTTTCATGGAATGCCCTCAATTGGCTTGGTTTGTCCTTAGTTGGCTTTGATTGCCCTCATTTGGCACGACTCTTTGTCTAGCATGACTTATTATTATTGAAGGGGTGTACAGTAGGTACAAATACAGGATCAATACTCTAGAAGGGGGGGGGGGTTGAATAGAGTATGCAGACTTTTGCCAAACATTGCAAGACTAGTGGTTTCAAAAGATTTGTAAAGAGATTCAAGGCCTTGAAATGAGTTTCAAGACCTTGGAATGAAAACAATTAAGAGTATGAAAAGAATAAGTCTATTTCAAGGCCTTCAAATGAGTTTCAAACCCTTGAAATGAAACTGTTTTGAATGATGCAAAAGTTCTAAGTATGTAACTGAAAAGTAAATGCAAGAGACGCAAGATATATAGAGTTTAGTCCACCTGGACCTACGTCTCTACCTCACGGATCTTCTCCCTGTAGGATTTTCAACACAATTCTGATTAATCCACAACTAAGCCCTAATCTCAAACACACAGAGATGCCTTACTCTGTTATAGCTTCTGGTTCTCACTAACCTATCTAGTACCTTCTCTAGCTATCTGATTAACTAAGAATTCTCTATTTTTCACCTTGAAAAATATTTTAGAGTAAGAACTAGAAGTATTATCAAAATGATATAAAAATGAAGTTCATAAAAAGAAGAACACATGAAATAAATCTTCTGTGAGTATGCAGTGTTCTTCTGATGCTTGGATTGAGATATGAATATGCTTCTTTGTTTTTTGTCAATTCTTGAATGTTTTGTGTCTCTGTGAATTGCACTGTGTAGTTGCGTCTCCCAATTCCTTAAGAAATTCTCCTTTTACGCACTCAGCTTGAATGGAAGATCTTTAGAATATTCTCAACAAACTTTCCTGAATATTTTCTAACAGCTTCTCCCAACGGCTAGTTGATCATTATATTTAGGGATACTGATTTGATCTTGTTGGAAGTATGTTGGGAAGCTTTTAAACACAACATTTTGATCACATAATCAATCATCAAGCAGTTCCAATATCTGCAACACATAGGTTATGAAACAGGTTCCTACAAAATAGGAAACAAAATTCCCTGCAATACTGAATCAAACAGATGATGTTAGATCCTGCATACTGTGTCAAAAATACTTTGTCTTTCATCATCAATTATCAACTAATCAAGCCTATGGGTTTAGGAGTGGGATTAAGATCCGAATCTCCCCCTAAGTTCATGCATCTGAAGCTTAGTCAGTTTCAAGGGTTTGAAAGTTGTTTCAATTCCTTGAAATAGACAAGATATTTCATGTCTTAATCCTGCAATGAACTTAAAATCTCCCCTTTGATGAAAGACAAAACCACAATCTTCAAATATGTTTGATACTGTGATTCTGCAACAAAAACTCATTAGCACATAGTAGACTAAATCATATAATGTCAACGCATAATGTCAAAAAGATCCAACTTATTAAACAAACTGAAAATAGCAAATAACAGCTCAGTTTCAGATTCTCCTACTGACCAAAATCAGGTCTCTAAAACAATAAACGTAATACCCTAAATTTCTCCCCCTTTTTTGACTTTCATAAAAAACAAAGGGTGAGAATATGTTGGATCAGTCTTTGGAAATATTTTAAAAAAACTGTTTTGAAAAAATAAAATTTTCAAGACTTTGAAAAGGATTTCAAGGAAAGTGAAAAGGAGAAGAAAGAGTAGGCATGAGTTAAGGGGTAGGGTCTTGATCTCCTTGCTTCTCTGCATCTTCTTCCTGACTATCTCCCTCATCTTCATGTTCTTCTTCCTGTTGAGCCAAATCATCATATTTTTCACCTTCTCCCTCAAACAAATCAGCAACAGTCACAATCTCTGGAACATTGGGCTTCTTAGTTTTCTTCTTTTTGAGGTCTGTCAGCAGTGTTTCTGAATCTGGACTATCTTCTTTTTTATCTTCATCCACTTGTTCAACAACCACCTGCTTACCTTTATCCTTTACCTGAGCAGCCCCATCCTGAGATGAATGTTCACTTGGAAGATCCTTTGCTGATTCAGTGTTTTTGGTACTCTTTCCAGCTTGAGACAATTCTTTAGCCACATCCATGTCATGCTCCTGAATATGTTTTCAACCATGTATTTCACTTGTCTGAGATCAGTGTCAAACCCATGTTGATTCTCCTTTACTTCATCAATGTCCATCTGAAGATATTTCAGAGAGTCAAGGGGTTATCTTGAGACTGAGAGGTTTAGCTTGCATTGGGATTCAAGGACTTAGGTTTGAGAAATTTCTTGGAGCCCAACTCTTCCTCTGTCAAATCTGAGTATAACTTCCAAATCTTAGCACTGGTTTTCACCACACGAATCTTCTTAAATGCCTTATCATTAAGCATGCCAAATCCAGTAGTAATAGATTCTTCCCTATCAGTTGGAATTTCGAAGTGTTAAAAGAATAACGTGATCAAGTTGGCATATGGAAAGGGGTGTTTTCTCTGGTTGGTTTGGTTGTATAGCATGTGTTCCATCACAAGCTTTGGAAGATCAATTTCATAACCAAGCATAACCAAATACATTTTGCAACACCCTATCAGTTACCAGTTCCTTTGAGTATTCCCTAGGTACCACACATCACATCAATACAGTAAACAAAACCTTGGCTTCAACAGTTAGCACAAAGTGTGTTAACTGCTTAGAAGAGGCAGGGGTATTTGGTAGAAATATCTCTTCTTTTTCTAGCTTCAGGGCTTCACTCTTAGGAGGGTAGTTACTGGTGTCATATCTCTTAGGACAACCTAGAACATTTTCAAACTCAGAGTGATCTAGTTTCATGTCAATGCCATCAACCTTAGTCTGAATCACTAGATTTGCAGTTTTTCTGAGTTGTTTCATGTTTAGGTAAACGATTCTGGTGAGTCTAGGGTAAGTTAACTCTGGAGGATTTAGAATAAACGAAAGAGAGCTTTCTTCAACATTTTGATACACTCCAGATTCATACCATGTAACATAGGCATACTGATCACAATACAAAATGAAAATGATCTAGAAGCAAATCCATCTAGCCACTGACCTCTAAAAACATTAGTAATGAACCATGTACTATCAGGGGCTGATTTCTTACCATTAGATTTTTTCTTCTCTGAATAGATCTGTAGTGCCTTCTCTATGCTCTCATCTAGTTCATCTTCTGTAACCTTTTCCTTTCCTTTGCCCTTGTCTGCTTTGTCAGCCGTCTTCTTTGTCTTCTTAGGGCTACCAATCTGAATTCCCTTCTATTTTCTGGTGCAGACTCCACTGCCTTCTTCTTCTTGCTGGACACTGGTGTGTCATCTTTCTTGGCCTTCTTCATGGGAGGAGGAGGTGCTATATCTTCTGAAGTATGGGTCTTTGAACTAGAATCCCCAATAATGGTCTAAACCTCTTCCATAGTGGTCTTCTTTTCTTCTCTATTGAAGCCTATGAACCACCAGCCATCTTGATTCTGTCTGAGGCTCTTCTGGTGCTCATTAGGGTTTGGATAAGAAGAGAGAGGTAGGATAGATACAAAGGAGAGAAAGAAAGAAGGAGATAAATCGAAGAGAGTTTCAGTTTGAAAAGGAAACTAAATATTCTTTCTGATCTTTGAAGATCTGATGAATAAAAAAGATTCAAATTTGTGTGTGCCGTTGGAGATAAAAGATATAATACTATTTTGGCTAAAACAGAGTTTTTGAAAATTGAGGGGAAACAATAAGCAATTATCTAGAAAGATAACACCCTAAATTGAAAGATCCATTTTTATTGACCATCTAGCATGCAGTTTTATTTTCAAGCCTTTGGAAAGGATTTCAAGGCCTTGAAAAGCTGTATGATGTAAGGCACATATACTCAAATCTTTGAAAGAATTTTCAAGGATTTGAAAATCAGTTCAAACCTTTGAAACACATAAAACTTACCTGATTCTCCCCCTAAACCAATGCTTCTTTATTTAGCATGCCGAATTCCAATCTTAAGGCTGAGAATCTTTAATCTGGCAATGGTTTAGTGAAGATTTCTGCAAATTGCATGTTAGTATAAACAAATTCAGGAACAATATCACCTTTTTCAGCATGATCTCTGATGAAGTGATGTCTAACATCAATATGCTTTGTTCTGGAATGCTGAACTGGATTCTTTGTAATTGATATTGCACTTGTGTTGTCACACTTGATAGGTATATCTCTGAAATAAAATCCAAGATCTCTCATTTGTTGTGCTATCCATAACACTTGTGAGAAGCAAGCTCCAGCTGCTATGTATTCAACTTCAGCTGTTGATTGTGCAATTGAGGTTTGCTTCTTTGAATGCCAGATGATTATGGATGTTCCAAGAAATTGACAGCATCCTGATGTGCTCTTTCTATCAACTTTATATCAAGCAAAGTCAGCATCTGAATAGTAACACAAAGAGATGTTAGAATGTTTAAATACCAAAGCCTTGAGATATCTAAAAATTCTCTTAACTACAGTCAAGTGTGATTCTTCAGGATTAGCTTGAAATCTAGCACACATGCACACACTGGACATGATATGTTGTCTACTGGCTGGGAGGTAGAGTAATGATCCAATCATACCTCTATATTTAATCACATTAACACTCTTACCAGATTCATCCTTTTCTAAAGACAGTGTAGAACTCATGGGGGTCTTAATCTCTTTGGACTGAGACATATTATACTTGCTTAGCAAGTCCTTTGTTTACTTGATTTGATGTAGGAATATGCTCTTCTTCATCTGATGAATCTGAAGTCCAAGAACGAAGTTCAATTCTCCCAACAAGCTCATTTCAAATTCCCCGCTCTTAAGACTTGAGAATTCCTTGCAAAGAAGATCATTAGTAGCTCCAAAC
Organism: Linanthus parryae; assembly: GCA_023055425.1. NCBI lineage: Eukaryota > Viridiplantae > Streptophyta > Magnoliopsida > Ericales > Polemoniaceae > Linanthus > Linanthus parryae. Next base: position 89,216,145 of record JALGPY010000005.1, read on the forward strand.
AGAATATCATCAACATAAATTTGAACTACAAGCATATCTTTCTCATGAGTCTTTATGAAAAGGGTCTTGTCTACTAATCCTCTTTTGAAATCATTTTCAAGTACAAACTTTTACATTCTTTCATACCAAAATCTTGGATCTTGTTTGAAACCATAAAGAGCTTCGCCAAGTTTGTAAACATGATCTGGAAACTTGTAATTTTTAAAACCTGGAGGTTGAGCAACATAAACTTCTTCTTGCAGATAGCCATTTAGAAAAGCACACTTCACATCCATTTGAAATAGTTTCATGTTTTTGTGAGATGAAAATGCAAGTATAATTCCAATTGCTTCTAACCTGGCAACAGGAGCAAAAGTTTCTTCATAGTCAATACCTTCTTCTTGATTGTAGCCTTGAGCTACTAATCTTGCTTTGTTCCTGATTACCTCTCTATTCTCATCGAACTTCTTTCTAAATACCCATCTGGTTCCAGTGATTGACTGATTTCTTGGTGGTGGAACTAGATTCCAAACCTTGTTCCTTTCAAATTCATTGAGTTCACTTTGCACTTCTATAATCCAACATGCTTCTTGTCATGATTCCTTCACAGTTTTAGTTCTACAAGAGAAATAAAAGCATTAAAAGCACAAAGATTCTTCAACTGTGATCTGATTTGTGTACTAGTGGTTGGATCAGAAATAATGTTATCATCAGGATGTGATGAGAGATATCTAAATCTATTCCTTGGTGTCCATGGTTTAGGTTCTCTATTTTGCTTCTCAAGTCTCTGAGAACTTGAAGTGGTAGCTTGTTCTGCTGTCTTCTCTGGAGATTCTGTTTCAAGGATTAAACCTTGGTTTCAAGGCCTTGAAAATGTCTGTCTTGTTCCTGTGACATTTCCTTGGATCCTTTTGAGGATTCTTATTCAGTATCTGAATCATTTTTGTGTTGGAATTGTGCCCTAGAGGCAACCAATTTATCGTGACATTAATATAGACATACTATTTGTTATGTTATCGATATGGAGATATGTTAACATAAATGAAGTCCTTAGAATATAAATGTTACTTTCTTAAATATCCCTAGTTAAGTACTATAGTTAATAAGACGACTACATTGCATCGAGACTAGTATGTGGGTAGATTGATATGGGGATATCAAGTCTAACACATGGGTACGCATTAGGAGTAATGGCGTACATGATTGACCTACCGTGAGAAGGCTACATGGGAGTTGTGTGAATGTCACAAGCGCTTCTGATAGTGACAATGGTGTTGTGATCCTTAGACTGGAAGTCACTAAATATTCTAGTTGTGAAATATCATATTTTGATATCGTCAAACGTTACACCGTAACTGGGTAGCTATAAAGGCTTTAATCAGACATGATATGAAGCAAGCTGAGAGATCGTAGTGATGTACAGAGGATTTTTCCCTCCCACATAACGGAATTAAATATCCATGGCCACTCGATGAGTGAGACTTAGGGAGATGCATGGCCATGCTCGAATAAATCAATATGAGATATTGATGTTATTTGTTAATCTAAGTCTACTCACATATCAAGAAACTATGGATTGGATATACAAGTCTGGCACTCCATGTCTTGTGTCCAAGCTGAATAGATGAGACAAAGGTATTATACAACACGGTAACATTGGTCACATAGGTTAGTCAGATCACTGACATTCCTATTACTTGGGAGCATTGGTGTATTGCTAGATACCGCTCAATGTTTGTAATAATTATTATTACTGCCACGTAATAAGGAACCTACAGGGTCACTCACAATAATAGATCGAGCTGGGATCATTGCTAATTAGTTGGACTAAATAGCAATAATGAATTGATTGGACTAAAGTGTAAACTGTGCTCATTAGTTGGACTAAAGAGCAATTGTGGGATAGAATGTAACTAGTCCCACATTGTTGGGTTAATGGGAAAAGGTGAATTTCTCTAGCTATAAATAGGATTTATAGGCTATGAAAATTCATGCTTAACTAATTACTACACAACACAGTTTACTAGAGAGCTAGAGAGAAAAGAGAAAAAGGAGTTTTTCCACCCAACTAGGGTTCGACCACCAAGGTGTGGCCGCCCTTTTGAAGCAAACGGCCATGAAGATGGCCGGCCTTTTCTCTTCTGCCCAAGGCCAAGTGTTGGCCACCCCTTTCTCTTCCTTTGCCGTGTTGAGGGATGTGATCCTTCCCGTGCACGTCCAAGTTCATCCTTCTTCTCAGGTTGCTAGCACCATTGGAAAAGAATCCTAGTTGAAGTCTATTCGTGTGGATACCGTAGAGACAAAGATACTATTCTTTGTATGTGATCGTCCCAGGTTTGGTATGGCTGAGGTAACCTTTCTTCCTTTTATCATGTTATGATGCTACACCTGTGATTCTTGGTGGGATTTGATCAGGATTAATTTTGTTATTCTACTGCAGAATCTGCATCAAAACCCAACAGTGGTATCAGAGCCACAGATAGATAGCGCATAACATTATCTTATGTGTTAATGTTTTCAGTTTTACACCATGTATGTTGTTCTACGCGAATACTGAAATTAATTGCATACTAGATGCAAATTGAATTAGATTCAACCAAACAAGACCTAATTTTACATGGGATGTATGAATTAGTGAGTTTGATCACATAGGATGTGAATAATTTTGGATATGACAACTAGGGTTTTGGCACATGCTTGGAAAAATGGTTTTTTCAGGTATGGAAACAACTATACTTGGGCAACAAGGCAAGGAGTTGTTTTGGAAACAACTCCATAAGGCAAGGAGTTGTTTTGGAAACAAACCCGAGGGGTTCGGCCCCATAGGGACCGTCCCCACCCTTTCGGCTCATGTAAGGCCACGACCACCTAGGGGCAGTCGGCCTGGGCGCACAATTGTACCGTGTGTCCTAGGGCCGGCCTGACCCGGTGGCTTGTGGCGGTCCATGGGGTTTGGTCAAGTGATTTACGAAAGACGAACAACTGCGAAAGCATTTGCCAAGGATGTTTTCATTAATCAAGAACGAAGTAGATCATGTTGATGGGATCAACTAAACAAATAATGACTATTAAAATCTATCAATATAAATATTAAGCCTTGCTTTCTCTTGCCTAAACACCCTTCATGATCAAGGTCTATTAAATCCGGGCTTGTCAAATCAAGACATTTTAATTTACCTTGGTGTGTTGAGAATGACAGAAGTAAGTAATGTGTGATTGTTGAAGCAAGAGGTTGGACGCAACCGGGAAAAATCAATTGGATTGATGAGCGTAGGAGCATGACAATTAGGTGTTATCTAAAGGATAAAGAATAAATAATTATTCGCCTAATTGGAACAACATTTGCATATGGATGCAATTGGATGGTGTTCCTACCTAAATAACCACTTCTGGGGTGACGTGCCAATGCAGGCTTAAGAAGAGGTGAAATATGGATCTTGGCCCACTAGAAAGTATATGATATTTTGCGCATAAATGGTGAGGGATAATAATCCGAGAAAAATAGTAGGATCTATATTTAATAATTTAATTCCTTGTTAAATATAGTTTAAACATCATAATATTTTGCATAATATTTTTGTGTTGAATACTTATGGCATTAAACCAACAAACTCGACTTTATCGCTATGTCCTTGAGAAGGATAGATTGTCTGAAGTCTATTTTAATAAACTGGCATGAAATTGACAATTGTTCTCAAATAAAAGGAAAAATGATGTATATCCTAGGGCATAAAAAATTTCTTCCACCAACTACCAAAACACACTTGAGCCTAATGGGTGAAACATCAAAGTATGGTTTTTTGGATGTGACTAGCCTCATGTTGGCTACCATGAACTCTAAGATTTCAAAGCAAGATGAGAACATGGAGGCGTATGTCATGATCATACATTTAAAGAAGCTCTTTTCAAGAGCCGGCCATACATGATAGGTTTGCAGTGTTGCTCCATTTGCGTTTTACCTTATTTTGCTTAGCACTTGTCATGATCAAGATGTAATCAAGCTCGGGCTTGCCAAAGCAAGGCGAATTGATTCATCAAGATGTGATGCGACGACATAAGCTAGTAATGTGTGGTTGCTGAAGTAAGATATCAAACACAACTAGGCTATTTCAATAAAATTGAAAGCTTATAAGATGGGATTTTTCTATGAGATAGATAAAAAATAAGGATTTATTCTTCCTATTGGACCAAGAATTGCATTGGATTCAATTAGAGTTTTGTTCATAGACGATTTACTCGATATGATTGAGAACCGCTGAACAAAGTGCTAGCCAAAAGGGTGGTGTAGTGGAAGAGGAACTGCCCAAATTACTTGGAAGGAAAAGGGAATTATGAATTCAAATTTAAGATATCTTTTTTGTAAAAGAACAATGTGTCTATCTCATCATCACAGGTATTGATACTAGATGAGATTCTCACATTTATAGAAAAGTGCAGGATCTCAAGAGAAGAAGACAATTGGGGAGATACACCTACACGTGGGGCAATGAAGCAAGGGTTACTGAATTAGCAGCAGGAAATTATCTATACCTTTTAGAATTATCCATGAATTAGACAATTACAGTTTTGTCCCTGCTATGAGTAGGAACATTATCACGATCTCTTGTTTGGACAAGGAAATTTTGTTTTTGGACAAATATTGTTCCATTTATTTTAATAAAACACATTATTGTAATGCTAATATGTCTAATAGATTGTAGATCCTTGATCTTGATAATCTCATTTATAAAATTAAAGGTATAACTTTGGCATTGTGGTTTAGGTCACGTGAATGAGAACGCATTTCTAGACCCCATATCGATGGATTTCAGGACTCATTTGATTATGAATCATGTGAGAGATGTGAGACTTGTTTGTTGGGCAAAGATATGATCTTTTGGACTCATACATACAGATGTATGTGTATCCCTAAGCACAAGTGCTAGAGATGGTTTTGGTACTTCATCATGTTTACTTATTCAGTAGATATAGATTTGGGTCTTGTGAAGAACAAACAAGAATCCTTTGAAAAGTTCAAGGAATTCAGGAATGAAGTAGAGAACTAGCTTGGCAAGAGTATCAAGACTCTACGATTAGATCGTGGATCAGGATGCTTAAGTCAAGAGTTTGACAAGAGTCTAATGGAGTGTTGGATATGATCCAAACTCACTCTACCTAGAACACCATTATAGAATGACCTGTCTAAGAGGAGAAATCGGACCTTGTTGGACACGGTTCGGTTATGATATGTCAAACAGGACATCAAATTTACTTTTTGGGCTATGCTCTACTTATATAAATTTCTCCCATTAACCTTTTTACATCAAATATAGTTATGAATACATCATGTGTGATATGGACTAGGAGGTTTCCTAGTATTTCATAAATATTTGGGATTGTAAAGTTTATGTAAAACGTTTACAGATAAACTTGGATCCAATTCGGTAAATGTATTTTGTGAAATATTCGAAAGAATATTATTTATACAATAAATCGAGAACAAAGTATTCTTTGGTCGAACCACTGTGTTTCTAAAAGGAGAAAAAGAAACAGTGGGGGGATAGTAGCACTTGAATGAGTTCAAGAACCACAACAGCACATTCATCATTTGATGGAACATGAGCAGGATCACAAGACGTTGTGGAGCAACCTACTCAAGTAGCACAAGAACCTTGTAGGTAATGAAGGAAATGTCAAGGAGCTACGGAAATATGGATTTCTCATAATCCTGTGATATATTGCTCATGGAGATGAGACTACAACCTGTGAGGAGGCCACGAGTGGGCCAGACTCTCAGAAATGGCTTAAGGCCATGAGATCTGAATGGAATCCATGTATACCAACAAAGTATGGTATTTTTTGGAACCACCTATAAGGGTATGACCCATAGGGTGCAAGTGGGTTTTAAGGAAAACTAACATGGATGGTAATAGGATTACTTTTAAGGGACACTTGGTGGCTAAAGGTTTTCTGCGAGCTCATAGTATAGACTATGACGAAACTTTCCCCCAGTTGCGATGCTTGAATCCATTCGCATCTTGCTTGTATGAACCTATATATGGATAGAATCAAGCTTCTTGGATTTGTCATCCTTGGTTCAATGATGAAATCAAATGGTTTGATTCAATCAAGAATAAAGATAAATCTTGTGTTTACAAGAAGGTTAGTGGGAGCACATTTGTATTTATGGTCTTGTATGTGGTTGACATACTGTTCATTGGGAATGATGTCCCAACCCTAATCTGGTAAATATTGGCTAGGGAATCGATTTTCAATGAAATGACTTAGGCGAAGCAAATTACAAAATCTATGGAGATAGATCAATAATGTTGTACGGCATAATTCAAAGTGCATATAATGACAAAGGTGTTGAAATGGTTCAACATGCAAGAATATCGATTCTTACCTATGTCACATGGGATTAGTCTTTGAAAGACTAATTGTCTTCCCAATTATATTGTGAGTGACCGTATGAATTAAAATTCATATGATACACCATGTTATGTGCAAAGGCCAGACATGTCATTTGAAGAATGACATAAAGATACCAACATCCAGATAAGAGTCATTGGATATTGATCAAGAAAATCCTTATGTGCTTGAGAAGAACTAAGGATGAAATATTGATATATGGAGGATATGAAGGGTTCACTGTAAGGACTTACAATGATGCGAACTTCCAATCCAACGAGGATGATTTCTGATCATAGTTAAGTTTTGTGTTTTGCCTTAGTTGAGGAACTGTGAGCTGGAAAGGTTCCAGGCAAGATTTAATTACCGATTCTATCACGGAGGACTGATTGTATTGTTGCATTATATGCAAATACTCAGAATATTCGATCTCATTCTATTTTCGATAGAGGAGATGTGAATATTTTAAAGTACCAGTGAATGTCGCTCTTACCTCTTGCGCAGAGAAAGCGTGAGGGGGCGCAATAGGTCAATAGGCATATGATCCGCCAGATTGACTCTAGTGAAAGTGGGAGACTGTCCCTAGAGGCAATAAATTTATCTTGACACTAATATAGACTTAGTATTCGTAATTTTATCGATATGGAGATATGTTAACACGAATGAAGTCCTTAGAATATAAATGTTACATTCTTTTATATCCCTAGTCAAGTACTACAGTTAATAGGACGACTGTATTGCATCGACACTAGTATGTCGGTAGATTGATATGGGGATATCAATTCTAACACATGGGTACGCATTAGGAGTAATTGCGTACTGGATTGACCCACCATGAGAAGGCTACATGGGAGTTATGTGAATGTCACAAGCGCTTCTCATAGTGACAATGGTGTTTTGATCCTGAGACTCAAAGTCACTAGATATTCTAGTTGTGAAATATCATGTTTTCATATCGTCAAACTTTACACCGTAACTGGGTAACTACAAAGGCTATAATCAGACATGATATGAAGCAAGCTGAGAGATCGTAGTGATGTAGAGAGGATTTGTGCCTCCCACATAACGGGAGTAAATATCCATGGCCACTCGATGAGTGAGACTTAGGGAAATGCATGGCCATGCTCGAATAAATCAATATGAGATATTGATGTTATTTGTTTATCTAAGTCTACTCACAAATCGAGAAACTATGGATTGGATATACAAGTGTGACACTCCATGTTTGTGTCCAATCCGGATAGATGAGACAAAGGGATTATACAGCACAGTAACATTGGTCACAGAGGTTAGTCAGATCACTGACATTCCTATTACTTGGGAGCATTGATGTATTGCTAGATATCGCTCAATGTTTGTAATAATTATTATCACTGCCACGTAATTAGGAACCTACAGGGTGACACACAAAAATAGATCAAGCTGGGATTATTGATAATTAGTTGGACTAAATAGCAATAATGAATTGATTGGACTAAAGTGTAAACTGTGCTCATTAGTCGGACTAAAGAGCGATTGTGGACTATAATGTAACTAGTACCACATTGTTGGGTTTATGGGAAAAGGTGAATTTCTCTAGCTATAAATAGGATTTATAGGCTATGAAAATTAATGCTTAACTTATTCCTACACAACAAATTTTACTCGAGACCTAAAGAGAAAAGAGAAAAAAAAGTGTTTCCATCCAACTAGGGTTCGAACACCGAGGTGGTGCCGCCCCTTTGAAGCAAATGGCCATGGAGATGGCCGACCCCTTCTCTGCTGCCCACGGCCAAGTGTTGGCCGCCCGTCTCTCTTCCTTTGCCGTGTTGATGGATGTGATCCAGCTCGTGCACATCCAAGTTCATCCTTCTTCTCATATTGCTAGCACCATTAGAGAAGAAGCTCGGTTGAAGTCTATTCGTGCGGATACCGTAAAGACAAAGACACTAATATTTGTATGTGATCGTCCCATCCTGGTATGGGTGAGGTAACCTTTCTTCCTTGCATCATGTTATGATGCTACACCTGTGATCCTTGGTGGGATTTGAGCAGGATTAACTTTTGTTATTCCGCTGCGTAACCTGCATCAAAACCCAACAGTTTGTTCAGATTGAGATCTGCAAAACCATCACTCAATGAACCATCATAGCTTTCATCGAAAATAACATGAATGCTTTCTTCAACAAGCTTGGTTATATTATTATAAACTCTACAGGCTTTGCTTGTCTGTGAATAGCCAAGAAAAATACCTTCATCATTTTTTGCATCAAACATACCAAGATTGTCCTTACAATTATTGTTGACAAAACAAGTACAACAAAATGGTTTGAAGTAAGAAATGTTTGGCTTTCTTCCTTTGAAAAGCTCATAGGAGGTCTTCTTCAGAATAGGTCTGGTCAAGCACCTTTTAAGAATGTAGTTTGCTGTATTCACAGCTTCTGCCCAATAATATTCTTGCAACTTGTTTTCCAGAAGCATTGTTCTTCACATGTCTTCAAGAGTCATGTTCTTTCTTTCAACTACTCCATTATGTTTAGGAGTTAAAGTTCTTGGGCTTGAAAGAGCTTCTAGTTTGCTTTCCTTGTGCATATGCCTTGCATGCTTCTTCATCCCTGAACTTGATGGAGGGTAGACATCTTACTAAGTTATTGGAAACTAACTTGTACAAGGTATGCAAGCTAATGTGTCCCAATTTTCTGTGCCAAATCTTTGAATCTTCTTTCAAGGCATTGAGACACTTCAAGTTTTCACCTGCAACTTTGTTAGTTTGAAAAGTGTAAACAGTGTTTGATCTAGAGGCCGTGAGGATGCAATTGCCTGATTTCTCATTTTTCACCACATATTTCTCTTCATAAAAAATAACCTTGTTGCCATTTTCACAAAGCGGAGATACACTAAGCAAATTAAATTTCAAGCCATCAAATAGATATACATAAGAAATATAAATTTCAGAATTTTTACCAACTTTACCAATACCAGGAATGTTGCATTTCCCTTTTTCACCAAGTGTCATTGATCTTTCTAATTTCTCTTTCAGTTATGAAAATAGAGATCTCTTTCCACTCATGTGTTTTGAGCAGCCACTATCCATAAAAAAAAATTGCTCTTTGATCTTGGTGACAACCTGTAACCACCATTCACTGTCTTACCCAGCTGTTAGACGAAGTGCTGAATTTAGATTCATATTCAGGTTCAACCATGTTAGGTGGTCTAACCGCTTTAGGAACCCAAATGTGTCTAACTTGTCCTTTGAGTAGGAAGGGAAAAGTGTTTCTCATTATGTGAGGATCTCTTCTTCTCAAAGGACAAGTCATCTTAACATGACCAATCTTATTGCAGTAATGGCACTTAGGAGATGTTTTGCTTCCAGCTTTCACAAATCTGGCATTGTTCTTCCTTGGAAAATATGGATTGTATCCAATGCCAATTTTGTGAACAGACTTTAAGCTACCTCCAAGAATCAGGTTCAAGTTATGTTCTGAGCCTGCAAGTTTTTTTTTTGACCAATTGAGATTCTTGAAGTTTCTCAGTCAGAGTAGTCTTTTGTTTGTCCAATTCATCAACTTTGTAAGTTCACAGGCTTCACAGGCTTGAAATACAGAGCTATTTCAAGGCCTTGAACCAGTTTCCATTGCCTTGAATCATAGGTTTCACAGAGCTATTTCAAGGCCTTGAATCAGCATTCAAAGCCTTGAAACTATCTGACTTGTATGCATACTCTAAGGGGGAGCTTTTCTAAATTCTTCTGATCTTGTTCTAACTCTCTCATCCCTATATTTTATCTTTTGTTACTCGATGATGAAATACAAAAACTTTTGATTCACTTAGAATTCATCTAATTTAACCTGTTAGACATAGTTTTGCAGGGAAAATTTCATTTCCTATTTTAGAGGATTAGTTTCCTAACCTGGGTTTTGCAGGAAAGGAAACATTGAGAGAATGTGATTGATCAATCAGACACTCATAACAAATTCTCAATACATTTAAGGAAAATATAAGCAGATTATCCTTGGAGATTCTGATCAACTATACGTTGGGAAGACTTTTGGAGAAGTCAAAGATTGTTGCCTAATAAACAGGACGTTTGTTGCTGAAAATCAGGAAGATTTGCTGACAATTGAGCAGAATAAATGGAGCTCAAATTGAAGAATTTCATGCAACACTCGACGGGAAAAAAGAGAGACACATTTAAGGATTGACAAGCATCAAAAAAGCAATTCATTCTCACAATCCATCTTACAGAAGATCACTGCATTTTTACTGCAGCTCCACTTCCAGTTTTCTTCTATTATGAGCTTAATTTGTATATCATTCTTATACTACTTCTAGCTCTTATTCTCAAGGACTGTTCAAACTGAAAAATAGAGAATTCTTAGTTAATCAGTTAGCTAGAGCATGTACTATATAGGTTAGTGAGAACCACAATCTGTAACAAAGTAAGGCATATCTCTATGCTTGAGATCTAGGGCTTAGCTTTTGATTAATAAGAATTGTGTTGAAAATCCAGCAGGGAGAAGATCCCTGAGGTAGAGACGTAGGTCCAAGTGGACTGAACACTATAAAACGTATGAATCTTGCATTTATCATTTTACTCTCATACTTGTTTTACATAGCATTCAAACTAGTCTGTTTTCAAGGGTTTGAAACTCTTTTCAAGGCCTTGAAAAAGACTTGTCTATTTTTCTTTTAAACTGTATTTCTCTTCAAATCCTTGAAACTGTTTTCAAGGCCTTGAACTTCATTGATCTTCACAGAAAACTCTTATCTTTACAAGTTTTACAAAAAAATGGCATACTCTATTCAACCCCCCCCCCCTTCTAGAGTATCTATACTTCACTTCTACCTGCTTACTCCCCATTCAATTGGTATCAGAGCTTGTATCAATATATATATTTAACCATCTGGTGATCATGAGTACTGCAGGTAATGGTTGTTTCTCACAGGGAAGAGATGCTAACAGACCTCCTCTATTTTGTGGAGATAATTTAGCTCACTGGAAAGCGTTGATGAAAATGTTCATCATTGATAAAGACATAGAGCTATGGACCCTTATTCAGAATGGACCTCACACTTTCTATACAAAGAAAGATGGGATTAAAACTCCCAAATCTGAATACTCTCTCTCTCATCTGAATTAGAAAAATTCTCTAAAAACTTCAAAGCTTTTAACATTTTGTATTGTGCTTTGAGTACAGATGAATTCAAGAGGATTTCAGGTCGTAAGACTGCCAAAGAGATCTGGGATAAGCTTGTTGTGACATTTGAAAGAACTAGTCAAGTCAAGCAAACCAAGATCAACATCTATCTCAGAAAGTATGAGATATTCAAGATGAATGCAGATGAGTCAATCAGAGACATGTTCAAAAGGTTCACAGACGTAGTCAATAACCTTGATTCACTTGGAAAGCATATTTCCAATGAAGAAAAGGTGATGAAGATTCAGAGAAGTAAACGAAAGCTAAAATGGGAACCAAAGACTAGTGCAATCGAGGAAGCTCAATATCTCTCATCACTCCAACTTGATGAACTACAAGGGAAGCTTCTGGCACATGAAATATCCATGAATGAAGCTAATGGAGATCTACCAGAAGGTGTAAAGAACTTAGCACTCAAGGACAAAGAGAATGAGAAAACTCAAAGCCTTGAAACTGAGGATGATGATGAAGATCCATTTGCCTTGATTTCCAAAGCCTTGAGCAAAATCCTTAAGATGAAGAAAAAATTTGGAAACAAAGGCATCAACAGAGAAAGACACAAATCATCCAGTAGCAAGGAATACATAGATAAGTCTTCTTCACAAAATAATAAATCAAAAGTCATGAATTTATTTGAGTGTGGTGATACATGACACTTGATTAGAGACTGTTCTAACAAGAAAAGCAAGAACTTCCAGAAGAAAGATCATGAAAGAAGAAAGAAAGCTATGATAGCTTCATGGTGTGATTCAAGTACCTCAAGTGACTCTGAATCTGAAGAAGAACATGCCAACCTATTCTTCATGGCCAAACATGATGAAAGTTCTGAAAAGGACATTGAGGTAATGGTAAACTGTTTGATTTCAAAGCCAAACGAAGCCCTCTTAGATTATCTCAGAACAATTCTTTTAAATGAAGATGACTATCTAAAAGAGATTAGGTTTTGAAAGAAAAAATACATGAGCAAGAAAAAGAGAATTTACATCTTGTTTTTCTGAATCAGAATCTTGAAATCTCTCAGAAGAAAACTGACAGTGATTTCAAGGCCTTGAAAACCAGTTTCAAAGCCTTGAAAACACAATTCAAGGAAGTAGTCACTGAGAACTCTCTACTGAGTGATAGCCTTGTTAATCAGAGACATGAAGTTGATGAATTAGATAATCAAAAGACTATTCTTATTGAGAAACTCCAAGAATCTGAATTAGTCAAAGCCAAGCTTGCAGGCTCAGAACACAAGTTGAACTTGATTCTTGGAGAAAGTTAAAAGTCTGTTCACAAAACTGGTATTGGATAAAATCCAAATTTTCCAAGAAAGAACAATATCAGATTTGTGAAAGCTGGGAACAAAACTTCTCCGAAGTCTCATTCTTCAATAAAATTGGTCATATTAAGATGACTTTTCCTTTCAGAAGAAGAGACCCTCATATAATGAGGAACACATTCCCATTTCAACTCAAAGGACAAGTCAAACAGATTTGGGTTCCTAAAGGGGTCAGACCACCTAACATGGTTGATCCTGAATATGAGTCCAAATTCAACACTTGGTCTAACAGCTGGGTAAGGCAGTGACTGGTGTTTGCAGGTTGTCACCAATGTCAAATAACAGAAGTGGTTTATGGAATGTAGTTGCTCAAGAAACATGGATGGAAAGAGATATCTATTATCAGAATTGAAAGAGCAATCAGAAGGTTCAATTACACTTAGTGAAAAAGGCAAATGCAACATTCTTGGTATAGGTAAAGTTGGTACAGATTCTGAAAATTCAATTTGTGATGTATATCTAGTTGATGGGTTGAAATTTAACCTGGTTAGTGTATCTCAGCTTTGTGATAATGATACTAAGGTTATATTTGATAAAGAGAAATGTGTGGTGCAGAATGATAAATCAGGCAATTGCATTCTCACAGCCTCTAGATCAAACAATGTCTATACTTTTCAGACTAACAAAGTTTCAGGTAAAAGCTTGAAGTGCCTCAAGGCCTTGAAAGAGGATTCAAAGCTTTGGCACAGAAAGCTTGGTCACATTAGCCTGCATACCTTGAACAAATTGATCTCCAAAGATCTGGTAAGAGGATTACCACCCTTTATATTCAAAGATGTTGAAGTACGCAAAGCTTGTGCTCAGGGTAAGCAGACCAGAAGCTTATTCAAGCCAAAGAAGTTAGTAAGTACTACTAGACCTATTGAATTACTTCACATGGATCTCTGTGGTCCTATGAGGACTCCAACTCCAAAATGTAAGAAGTATATGCTAGTTATTGTAGATGACTATTCTATATTTATTTGGGTTATATTTCTAAAAGAAAAATTTGAAGCCCTCTCTGAATTTTGAAAGCTTTGCAGAGAAGTTCAAACCCTGAAAAACCTACCTATTACTTCAATCAGAAGTGATCATGGTAGAGAGTTTGATCAATTATAATTTGATTTACACTGTGTTAAGAATGGTATCTCTCACAATTTATCTGCTCTTAGAACTCCTCAACAGAATGGAGTTGTTGAAAGAAAGAACAAAATTCTTGAAGATATGTCAAGAACAATACTTTTAGAAAACAAGCTGCCAAAACACTATTGGGCAGAAGCTGTGAATACAACAAAATATATTTTGAACAGGTGCTTGATCAGAACCTATCCTGAAGAAGACCCCCTATGAACTATTCAAAGGGAGAAAGTCAAACATTTCATATTTTAGACCCTTTGGATGCACATGTTCTGTCCACAACAATGGAAAGGACAACTGGGGTAAGTTTGATGCAAGAAGTGATGAAGGTATCTTTCTTGGTTACTCACTGACTAGAAAAACTTCTAGAGTTTATAATAAAAGAACCAAGCTGGTTGAAGAAAGTATTCATGTTATTTCTTATGAAAGCTATGATGGTTCTTTAAGTGAAAGCTTTGCAGACTCGAATCTGAACAAGCATGAATCAGAAGATGAAACTAAAAACTCACTTGGTTTGAAGAAAGGTTCAGAAGGAAACAGAAAGAAATGAGTGATCATGCTACTACTTAAAGACCAGAGAAGTAATATGGAGAACTTGAACCCGAGTCTCCAAGAAAGAGATTCAAATATCTCTCATCTCATCCAGCTGACAACATCATCTCTGATCCAACCACTGGTACACAAACAAGATAACATTTGAAGAATCTTTGTGCTTTTAATGCTTTTATTTCTCTTGTAGAACCTAAGACTGTGAAGGAAGCATTAAAGAAGCAACTGGAGTATAAATATGCAAAATGAGCTCCATGAGTTTGAAAGAAATAAGGTGTGGAACCTAGTTCCACCACAAATAAAACAGTCTGTCATTGGTACTAGATGGGTGTTACAAAACAAATTGGATGAAAGTGGCAAAGTGATCAGGAACAAGGAAAGGTTAGTTTCTCAAGGTTACAACCAAGAAGAAGGTATTGATTATGAGGAAACTTTTGCTCCTGTTGCCATGTTAGAAGAAATTAGAATTTTACTCGCCTTTGCATCCTACAATAACATGAAACTTTTTCAGATGGATGTGAAATGTGCATTCTTGAATGGATACTTGAAAGAAGAAGCTTATGTTGCACAACCTCCTGGTTTTCAAAATGACAAGTTTCCAGATCGTGTTTACAAAATTGACAAAGCTTTTTATGGTTTGAAACAAGCTCCAAGGGCTTGGTATGAAAGATTGTCAAAGTTTTTACTTGAAAATGATTTCAAAAGAGGATTAGTATAAAAGACAATTTTCACAAAGACTCATGAGAAAGATTTACTTGTAGTTCATATTTATGTCGAGGATATCTTATTTGGAGCTACTAATGATCTATTGTGCAAAGAATTCTCAAGTCTTACGAGCAGGGAATTTGGAATGAGCATGATGGGACAGCTGAACTTCTTCCTTGCACTTCAACTACATCAGATGAAGAAGGTCATCTTTCTACATCAAAGCAAGTACTCTAGGGACTTGTTGAACAAGTACAGTATGTATCAATCCAAAAAATTCAAGACCCCTATGAGTTCTACACTGTCCTTAGATAAGGATGAATCTGGTAAGAGTGTCAATGTTAAAGAGTATAGAGGTATGATTGGATCATTGCTATACCTTACTGCCCGTAGACCGTATCATGTTCAGTGTATGTATGTGTGGAAGATTTCAAGCTAATCCAAAGAAATCACACTTAAATGCTGTGAAAAGAATCTTCAGATATCTAAATGGTACCAAAGACTTAGGGCTTTGGTATCCAAGACATTATAATTTTTCTTTGTGTGGATATTTAGATGCTGACTTTGCAGGTTACAAAGATGATAGAAAAAGCACTTCAGGAAGTTGTCAATTCATTGGATCCTCCTTGATCAGTTGGCACTCCAAGAAATAAAACTGAGTTGCCTTATCAACACCTGCAGCTGAATACATAGCTGTTGGAGCCTGTTGCACATAAGTATTATGGATTTCTCAATAGTTGAGAGATCTTAGATTTGATTTTAGAAGAGTACCTATAAAATGTGACAACACTAGTACAATATCAATCACAAAGAATCCAGTTCAGCATTCTAGAGCCAAGCACATTAATGTCAGACACCATTTCATCAGAGATCATGCCGAGAAAGGTGATATTGTCCATGTATTTGTTTCTACTTACATGTAACTTGCAGATATCTTCACTAAATCATTGACATACGGAAGATTTTCAGCTTTAAGACTGGAATTGGGTATGCTAAATAAAGATGCATTGGTTTAGGGGCAATACAAGGTAAGGAAGGTAAGTTGTTATGTGTTTTCAAAGGTTTGAACTGATTTTCAAAGCCTTGAAAATCTACTCAAAGCTTGATTTTATATGTTTCAGCAACACAGTATTTCAAGACTTCGAAAGCCTTTTCAAACCCTTGAAAATAAGTCTATTAAACTGATAGATCAATAACTTTTGGATCATTCAGTATTGGGTGCTATCTTTGTAGATATTTACCCCTACCCTTTCTCAAACTCTTTTTTCAGCCAAGTATAGTATTAAAATATTTGTTTCCAACGGCATCAAAGATCTGAATATTCTCTGATCAATACAAATCTTTTAAGATCAGAAAGAAATTGAAGTTTCCTTTTTAAACTAAACTCTTTTAGTATTTATCCTCTTATCTTCTCCTTCTCTCCATATCAATCCTATATCTCTCTATTCTTCTCCAAACCCTAATGAGCACAAGAAGAGCCTCTGACAGAATCACGATGGCTGGTGGTTTGAAGCCTAGTGCAGAGAAGAAAAGAAAGACTCCTTCATAGATTCAGGACATAAGTGAAGACTCAGCATCAAAGGCCTCTAATGATGAAGAACTGGATTCTTCTCCTCCAAAGAAGATGGTAAAGAAGGATCAGTTTCCAGTATCAGGCAAAAAAGAAAAAGACTATGGAAAATACACAAGACAAGCAGAAGGGAATCCATATTGGAAGCCTAAGAAGGACAAGAAAAAGGCAGACACAGGGCTCAAGGGAAAAGAAAAGGAGATCTACATTCCAAACTCGGATTCAGATACTACTTCAGGTTCCTATGGAGTATATTCGGTATCCAAAAGAGAAAACATGAGAAAGACCTTGCAGAACCTGAGTTAGTGTCAAAAACTGGAAGGAAAGATCATCCCAAAATTTCCTCTACACTACACAAAAAGGTGTATGTGAAAAATAAACTAAAGCATGGAAGAAAAGCTGTGGAAGGATTCACCTTCTTGTTTAACAGTGTTATCAAAACAATCAGTCGAGGAAATTGATGTGGTTCAACAAGAAGCACACGCCAATGAGGAATAAAGTGAAGAGGAAGAAGGAGAATAGGATGGATATGAAGTCCCAACCCCATAAATTCTTTCCTATTCTTTCTTTGTCACTCTTTTCTTAAGTTTATTTTCAATATTTTCCAAAGTCTCTGATCCAACATTTTCTCATTCTTTTTGATGAAAGTCAAAAAGGGGGAGAAATATTAGGTTGTTTTTATGCTTTTAGTGACTTGTCTTTTGGTCAGTAAGAATTATCTGAGACTTATGTGTTTTTCTGCTTAAGTTTGTTATTGAATATGTTGAATCTTTTTCGAACTTATGTGTTATTACTTTTTGTACTATGTGCTAATAAGTACTTTTTGCAGAAACTAATGATCAAATAGATTGTGGTTTTTTCTTTCATCAAGGGGGAGATTGTAAGTTCACAGGTTTCACAAGCTTGAAATATAGAGCTATTTCAAGGCCTTGAACAATTTTTCAAAGACTTGAATCGCATGTTTCACAGGGCCTTGAAACAACATTCAAAGCCTTTAAACTATTTGACATGTATGCATACTCTAAGGGGGATCTTTTCTGAGTTCTTCTGATCTTGTTCCAACTCTCTCATCCCTATATTCAGTGGCGGACACAGGGGGTGGCGGAGGGGGGGCCCCGCCCCCACAAAGTTTTGAAAACTTTACTTACACCCCCTAATATTGGTAATATAAATATAAATATAATACATTTTGGCCCCTCAAAAATCCTAAATTTTCACATTAGTCATTTTTAATATGTACTTGGCCCCTACTAGATAAATATCATGCGTTCGCCACTGCCTATATTGGATTTGTTATTACTTGATGATGAATTACAAAAGCTTTTGATTCACTTAGAATTCATCTAATTAACCTGTTTGACTTAGTTTTGCAGGGAAAATTTCATTTCCTATTTTGCAGGATTAGTTTCCTAACCTGGGTTTTGCAGGAAATGAAACATTGAGAGAATGTGATTCTGTGATCAATTAGACACTCATAACAGCTTCTCAATACGTTTAAATACAAGATCATCAAATTATCCTTGGAGATTCTAATCAACTATCCGTTGGGAAGACTGTTGGAGAAGTTAAAGATTGTTGCCTAATAAACAGGAAGTTTGTTGCTGAAAATCAGGAAGATTTGCGGACCAATTGAGCAGTATAAATGGAGCTCAATTTGAAGAATTTCATGCAACACTAAACGGGAAAAAAGAGAGACACATTTCAGGATTGACAAGCATCAAAAAAGCAATTCATTCTCACAATCCATATTACAGAAGATCACTGCATTTTTACTGCAGTTTCACTTCCAGTTTTCTTCTATTCTAAGCTTAATTTGTATATCATTCTTATACTACTTCTAGCTCTCATTCTCAAGGAATGTTCAAACTGAACAATAGAGAATTCTTAGTTAATCAGTTAGCTAGAGCATGTACTAAATAGGTTAGTGAGAACCACAATCTGTAACAAAGTAAGGCATATATCTATGCTTGAGATCTATGGCTTAGCTTTTGATTAATAAGAATTGTGTTGAAAATTCTGCAGGGATAAGATCCTTGAGGTAGAGATGTACGTCCGAGTGGACTGAACTCTATAAATCCTGTGTCTCTTGCATTTATCATTTCATTCTCATACTTGTTTTACACAGTATTCAAACTAGTCTGTTTTCAAGGGTTTGAAACTCTTTTCAAGGCCTTGAAAAAGACTTGTCTGTTTTTCATTTAAATTGTATTTCTCTTCAAAGGCTTGAAACTGTTTTAAGGGCCTTGAACTTCATTTCTCTTCACAGAAAACTCTTATCTTTACAAGTTATACAAAAAGTTGGCATACTCTATTCACCCCCCTCCCCCCACTTTCTAGAGTATCTATACTTCAC